>JALAZF010000276.1:1202433-2404866 GCA_022829125.1 Lathyrus tuberosus | reverse complement strand
GCAAAAGTCCAACAGTGGATTGGCGAAAGGTCCATCTAAGGGTGGCATATTCCAAAAGTCCAACAGTGGATTGGCAAAAGTCCGTCTTCGGGTGGCAAAAGTCCAACAGTGGATTGGCGAAAGGTCCATCTAAGGGTGGCATATTCCAAAAGTCCAACAGTGGATTGGCAAAAGTCCGTCTTCGGGTGGCAAAAGTCCAACAGTGGATTGGCGAAAGGTCCATCTAAGGGTGGCATATTCCAAAAGTCCAACAGTGGATTGGCAAAAGTCCGTCTTCGGGTGGCACGAAGCTGCAAAGTCCACCAGTAGTGTGGCAGGCCAGTAGTCGTCTGGAGTTGCATAAAAGACATTATTAAAGTCCACCAGTAGCGTGGCAAGCCAGTAGTCGTCTGGCGTCGTTCAAAAGACGTTATCAAAGTCCACCAGTAGTGTGGCAGGCCAGTAGTCGTCTGGAGTTGCATAAAAGACATTATTAAAGTCCACCAGCAGCGTGGCAAGCCAGTAGCCGTCTGGCGTCGTTCAAAAGACAGATCTCTCCGACGTTTCATCGAAGATTCAATCCAGCAGTCTCGTTGGGTTTATATCCCTTTTATTCTTCATCATCCAGAGCAAATTTTTGGTTATATTTGGTATTCAATCACTATATACCTTGAAAGTCCGAAAGCAATTTCTTTCAGGCATTCAGGTCTACAGCGCTTGAATAGGGGCAGCTGTAATACCCCAAAATTTGCTCTCCCCTTTTGGCATCATAGCATGGCATTATCATTTATCATATCATATCCATCTCATTAACATTACATTGCATTTAACATAGAAAAATGAAGCATGGCATCCTTCTTACCATCAGGGCATGTGATTAGGTGGAAGGTGGACAATCAAGGAATCATTCAAAGCACAAAAGGTCAATCAAGTGCCCTCAAGGCAAGCCAAGAGGTCTTTCATGTCTTATACCATCTCAATTGATCATCCACAACCTCAAGGATAAGAGATACAATGGGAGATTGAAGCATTACATCTTTCACTATGCAAGAGGTTCAAAAACTGAAGGAAAACCCTCAAAAGAGATAGCTCATTGATCCAAAATCATCCTCAAAAGGCATATATCATCATCCTTTAAGAAGGTACACAACATACTCTGAGGAATTTGAAATTGAAGACTGCACATTTTTCTCCTAGGAGGTGGGCACCAAAACTAGGGTTTCCCATTAAAGCAGGGAATCTTTGATTTTTTGAACAAAACTTGATGTCATGGTATTCCATATGTCCTTAAGTGTATGTATGTGGAAAATTGCATCTCAATTGGTTTTAGAAGTGGTTCAATTGGAAGAAAGATCAAGAATCAGAGAAATTGGGGCAAAGTCAAATAATCAGAGGAAAAAGTCAACTCTTGACTTTTTGAGCCCAAAATCATGAAATTCATGTTACATATGTCCAATGTACAAAATTTGGTCAAGAAATTCCAAAGGAATCATGAAAAAATCAAGATGTGGAAAGTTGCCATTTTTGGGTGAAGTAGGGTTACTAAAAAGGGCAAGTTTTGGCCATTTTGCATCAGAGTTTGAACCAAGGCCATTTAAAATTGAAGCACCAAATGAAAATTCCACCAGGCCACAACAAAAGGTCTTGCTTTAAGCTTCAAATCCATGTGTAGAACATCTCCATTGGATAAAAATTGAGGGAGATATGATTGATCAAAGTTTGAGCAAAGTAGGTTCAAAACTAGGTCATGACCAAGATTTTCAGGTCACGCGCGCAGTCATTTTAACAAACATGTGGTGGGCCAAATGTCCACTCATTTTTCTCATGGTTAAAGGCCTCAAATGAAAAACTTTTCAACATCAAAGTTGATCCTTGTAGTGTCATCTTCAATACTCATGTTGGACAAAATTCCATTTGATCAAGTTATAGTGGAGATATATTGGTTCAAAGTCATGTTGATTGTGCTGAAATTTTGTGTGCCAAGTTGCCATGGCATGACTTGCTTGCCACGCCCCATAACCAGTTCCCAAACTTGTGTATTTTAAGTCATTTTGCAACTTATTCCAACCTCATTTCACTTCAATTTTCACATCAGCATTGTGCTCCAATGTACTCTCTTTCAAATGAACCCATGAGCTCACCAAATCATTCACATTACATGGAATAATTCATCCTCAAATCACCCTATCTCTATTGTTCTCACTGTCACATAAAACCAAAAAAAAAAAACAAGTGAAGGTTATTGTTGATTGTATCAGCTTGCCCATGTATTGCTCACTCTCCCAACAATTGCTTCATTTAGCCAAACATGTACCTCAGTCACCATATCACGTGCTATACATGATCATAAAAAGGGAAAGGAGTGGAAACTTGTATAACAAGTTTTGCTTGCTGCAGCTTCACATTTCACCTCCACCATAGTTTGTTATGAACCAGCCACACCATATCATGGCTCTCCCTAACTAACTTGACTCAGTTAGTTAGGGATGACTCACTCAAACCATTGTGACTCAGTTAACCTCACTCAGTTTAACCTTGGTTAACTCACACTATAAAACGAAATCTCACCTCACAACTTGATTTTCAGCCACATTCTCTCAAAAACACTTCAAATTCTTTCCACATTCTCTGATTTTTCTCGCTCTCTGTACACGAATTTCATCATCATCTCCTACATTTCATCTCCATCTCCATCTTGATTCTACTTTGGAGATTAAGAACAAAAGTGCATAGGTTCAGTTAAGGAAGTTCAGGATCAAGAGAGTTGAAATTCTGGTTGATTCTTTGCACGAATTCAAGCTCTCAAGCCTTTATTTGGCCAAGTGAAGCTCAAGGAAGAAGCATCTCCTTCTGGTATTCTTGTGCATTCCAAGTTTCATCATCATTCAGGTTTGAACTCTTGAAATTACCTTACACGATCTCTGTCTATTTTTACTTGTTTTTTTGTGTTTTAAGCTTGCTAGAAGCTCTGCTCAAACCGGCTAGTTGATAGGCCTCTTAGAGGCTTAGTTGCAAAATCTAGGGCTTAATGTAATCTCCTCTGTTCTTGCTATGTGTGTGTGTTCTGTGGATTTCATAAGCACATTCATGATCTGCATAAGTTTAGCTTTCGATTGATGTATGTGTTATGCATTTCTGGAAAATTGTGAGGTTGCAGGTGGTGGTTTCTCGCCGGAGAAGGTGACCGGAGGTCCTTCTCCGGCCGGCAGCTTTGATGGTTAGGGTTTAGTATGTTTTAATCCTGTCCGCTCGTTTTTCTTCATCGCGTGGTCCATAATGTGACAACACACAAAATTGGCACATGTGTTGCACATGTTTTGTTTTTAATCAGAGTAAGCATTGTGTGGCGTGGTGTATGATAGTGAGTATGTGCCCTCATGCGCGTGTGTTAGATTTGCTTACCTTGACCTTTGTGTTTGACTTGACTTAATCTGATGGTTGTGAATGATTTGACTTGGTTTGACTGAAAGAGCATGATAGTTAGTGTGTTGTGCGCGTTATTGGACCTAATCAGATTGCTACCCACACCCCCATGTGTTCAAGCCCAATTAATTTGAACTGCATGATTGCTATGTTCACACCTCCCCTTCCCTTTGCATTCCATTTTTATTTTCATTTTTTTTTACACATTTGATTTTTAATTTTTAAAAATACCAAATATCATCATAAAATTCCACAAAAATTCATGAGTATCACTAAAACATTTAGGAAATTTTCCATGATTTTATTTCTTGATTTTATGACCTTTTTACCCCTGATCCATAATTTTCTTTGAATTTCCATTTAGATGCATTCTAAGCATGATACATGAATTTGTTTAATTTTGTTCTTGCTCATTACCAACTGTTTTGACATGATTCTTTTTGCATTGATTCACTAATACATTGAAACATGTTAGATGATTTTTGTTTGATTTTTTTAGGTCACTTTATTACATGTTTTGATGCCTATATTTGCACCACTTTGCATGATGTTTCAATTTGACCTAATTGCTTTGTTTGAAGTCATTTTGCTCTGAATTTTTACATGCTATATTGATGTATGATGCATTTCTGACCTAGGCATTCCAATAATATGCTGGCATAATTTTCATGAATCCATTTGGTCTTTGTTTGATGCATTACATTGGAAGTATAATCCATGGCATGTCATTACAACTTTAGTGCATGTTTACATGAATTCTTTTGTGCATATTTGTATGAGCATTTGCATATGTTATGAGCCATTCATATGATATTATAGGTCTTTGATACACATTATAGGTCATCTTTACATGTTCATTTCAATTTGAACTTTGTGCATCATTAACATGTATTGTTTGCACTTTCTTTTTGAACTTTCATTTCAATTCTTCTTATATTACTTCTTGAATGTCTTGAAGTTGATTCATAAATACTTTTGACATGTGTATAAATCATTTTCCATTTAGTTTCAATTCTGGTTGTTGATTTACATGTTCCATTTATGCATGTCCTCTTCATTCCTTTCCATCTTTCATCTATCCCTTCTTCTTGTAACATGTTTAAATGCTAATGAGTGATGATTATTGCTTATTCACTTGCACTTGTATGATGATATTCACTTGTTGTCCATATGATGCCCATTCTGGTTGTGGTTCTAGGATTTGTTTTCTCATTTAATTCTTTTGAGTTTTATGATGCATTACATGTTCTTTCACTTCTTATACTTCTTATACATGTTTACTAACCATGTAGGGGCTTTGGTAAGTTTCAATTGAGTGTGGATAAGGAATCCACATTCAACTTCTATCCTTTCTCTTTTACAATTCCATTTTGTGTTTTGTTAAGCACTTATGTGCTTTCTTTTAATAACTCATCACTTTCCCCTTGTGAATTACAATTCATCTTCTACTTTAGAAGTGAATTGTTTAATTCATTCTTTCTTTAGACTTTAGGTTGAAACCTCACAAACTTTAGGATCACTCCCTTAACTAATCAATTAGGATTGAGTCTTAGTCCATATAGATTTTTACCTTTACCCTCTCTTGAGTCTTTCATCTTCTCATCTCAAAGAAAATTCAAAACATATAATAAAGGTAGGCATTTATTGAATTTAGGCCTTTCATATAAAGAAAAGATTATAAGGGGTCTTCTCTTGTAATCTTAGAATGTGTAGCATATAGCCCATCTTGGGTCAATGTGTTAAACATTTGATCTTGTAGGAGGGACTTAAATGCAATACTTGTTGAAGGTGCAAATAATAAAAAACACTTCTTCATTTCTTAATCAACAAAAACACTTAATAAATACAAATACGCTAGTGTGTTTGAACCTTGACAATTGGAACTAAGTGTGGGGGTCTTCTTCACTCTTAGTGTGCTTTCTTACCCATTCCATCTTGGAATGTGAGAATGTACACATTCCAATGACTAAGATTCAGATACACTGGCATATGCAAATAAATGGAAAAAACTTCTAAAAAACAAAAACAAACAATAACGTCTTTCCTTCGGGAATTCTTTTCTCATCTCATTCATTCTCAACGCACGAACGCGCTTCTACTCGTTCTCTTGCAAGATGGTAACGCACTCGGACCAGCGAGCCTGCAACACCTGATCTAGAACGTAAGCCGTTCTCTAAAAAACACAATTCATCCCTAGTGAGGGGAACTACGTCGCTCTGATTCTCATGCTCCCGATGAGATACGTAGGCAGTGGGGTAGGGCCCATGCGAGCACTTCTTTTATTTTCCCTACATTTGTTTCTCGTTCCTTTTCCAGTTCTCTTTTCGTTCCTTTTCCAGTATTCTTTTCTATCACCCTTTGATCGAGACAAGCAAGCGTGGATCCCATCGGGTACGATGGACGCGTGGGGGTGCTAATACCTTCCTCTCGCGTAACCGACTCCCGAACCCAGTTCTCTTGGTCGTAAGACCATGCTTTTCCTTTCTCTCAGGTTTACGCGGTGTTTCCTTTCCCCCTCTTGGGATAAATACACATTGCTGGCGACTCTGTTTCGGTGCCACTTTCGCGTTTGTACTTGGATGAAAATCCCGGGAGCGACACAATGCCACCAAGAATGAAATGCAACATCATAGTAATGCATGGTGTACCAAATCGTCATAATAATGGACACTAGGCCATCAACCCTTCAAAAGGGAGCATGTCATAAAATACTCCAATCCGCACAACGGGATTGAAGCCACCAAAATAACGGACCGAAGTCCCATCATTGAATGCAATGAATGCATGATGCAACAACATCGTCATAATCATCATTAAAATCATCGTTTGCATCATCATTCATATCAATATTCCTCGTACTCATCAATACAACATTTATTCAATCAATCACATAATTCATACTAGCTACAAGTTCTCATGCATCCTACTTCCGTCATCATTTTCATCACTAAATAATCATCATATAACACGTCAACACATAGCCGCAATTTACAGCAACATCACAACATTACTATAATATAAAACAGATATTTTCCATGAATTTTAAGTCAATAAAAATCATAATTTTCAGTCCCAGGTCGCCCTAAGTGAGCCCCACCCGTGCTAAGCGCGTAGCTCTCTGCCTCGAAGAGGCGAAATTCCTCCAGACCTCGCTAAGCGCACTAGACCGCGCTAAGCACCCTCTGCGGTTTTGGCAGAAAAACCCTGCGATAACAACACTTCTCCATCTGCGATTCAACACCCCTAAATCAGATTTTATCCTTAAATTACCACAGATTATGTTATTATAACCTATAACTATCACATATACGTCAATAAAAACAATCATCACATAGCAAATCATCAAAATCCATCATCCCTAACCTCCAATTCCTAGGTTTTCCCCCAAAACCCCAATTACCCACCAACACCTAATCTTTATATTAAAATATTGCAAAGTGATACTCCCCATACCTTAGAGTCTTGATTCTTTTGATCTTCTCATGAAGTTTCACCAAAAATCCCTCTATGCCCTAGCCTCCTCCATTCTTCTTGTGTTCTTCAGAGCACTTTTTTCCATCCTTCAACCAAAATAACACGAATAATGAAAACTACCCTCACTATTCCTTGTTTTAACTCAAAATACCCCTAAATGTGCTCTTCCCTTCTCACCCTCACTTGTCTCTCACCAATGACCATCATACCCTCAAGGCTTCTAACACTCTTATTTTAAATAATAATAATAATTTGAATAATATGTACAATTATTCTTACCATCAATAGTATTAATATAATCCCACCACAATGCTCATGAAACACAACAACATGTCATCAAACTACCTTATATTTACAAATAATTAATAATTAACTAAATATGAATTTAGGGCGTTACAACTCTCCCCCACTTAAGGAATTTTCGTCCTCGAAAATTTACCTGAAGCAAATAGAGTCGGATATGACTCCATAATCTGATCCTCGTGCTCCCAAGTCCAACTTTCACCAGCTGGTCCTCCCCAAAAAACTTTCACCAAAGCAATCTCTTTACTTCGCAGTTTTTTATTTCTCGACCATCGACACGCACAGGCAATGCTTCCACAATAAAATTATCCCTCACTTGTACATCATCCATCTGAATCACATGCGACGGATCCGGAATGTACTTTGTCAATTGAGACACATGGAACACGTCATGCAATTTCACAAGTGACCGCGGCAAAGCAATTCGATAGGCTACCTCTCCTATCCTCTGCGATATCTGATATGGACCAACAAAACATGGAGTGAGCTTCCTAGACTTCAAAGCTCGACCCACACCAGTCACTGGCGTCACTCTCAAAAACACGTGAATCTTCTCAGTCGTCTCTTACACAATTTTAGGTCCGAGTACAACACTCTCGCCCGACTCATACCAACACAATGGAGTCCTACACCTTCTCCCATACAAAGCTTCATAAGGCGCCATTCCAATACTAGCATGAAAACTATTATTGTACGTGAACTCAATCAATGGCAAATGAGTATCCCACGATCCTCCATGATCCAACACACAAGCCCTCAACAAATCTTCTAAAGATTGGATAGTCTTTTCTGTCTCACCGTCCGTCTGCGGATGATAGGCAGAACTCATCCTTAACTTAGTACCCAAAGCATCTTGCAAACTCTTCCAAAACCTCGATGTAAACCTCGGATCTCTATCTGACTACATACTCGAAGGTACCCCATGTAACTTCACAATTTCATCGATGTACAATTCCGCTAACTTCTACATGGAATAATTAATCTTCATCGGTAAGAAATGAGCCGACTTTATTAATCTATCAACAATCACCCATATCGATTGATTCCCTTTGTCAGCTAAAGTTGTATAAGGCTTACCCCTATACTGCCCTTTCTTCTCACTCAACTGCTTGTAGTGAACAGATCGAGCACGACGGTCCTCATCGTAGACACTGCTCTTATCAACCAACTCAGCATACCTGCGGATCTGCTGATATCCAATACCCTGCTTAATCTCTGGTCTTAGCCCATTCTCGAACTTGAGACATTTGGACATCTCAGCATCAGCACGATTGTAGTGCGGACAAAACTTCACCGACTTCTCAAACTTCGCGGCATACTCTGCCACAGTTGTATCTCCTTACTTCAGCTCAAGGAATTCCACATCTCTCTTGCCACGAGCATCCTCTGGGAAATACTTTCCCAGAAACTCTTGCCTAAACACGGCCTATGTTATCACAGTGCCAACACCTGCAAGTCTCTGACGAGTGTTATCCCACCAGTCCTCAGCCTCTTCGTCTAGCATATGCGTTCCGAACTGAACCTATTGCTCATCAGAACACCCCATCACCTGGAAGATCTTCTCGATCGCCTTCAGCCACTTGTGTGCACTTTCTGGATCATGCGTACCCAGAAAAGTCGGTGGATTGTTCCTTTGAAACTTCCCCAAAGCACGAAACTCATCAGGAGCACCACCATTTGGATTCAGCTGCGCCACCACATTAGCAACTAATTCCAACACTTCAGCAATTGCACGATCATTTCTTCCAGCCATCCTACACACCACCAACAAGGTTAGAAGAACTAAATCATCGACAGTGTACACACACTCATTGACTGACAGGGACAGACATCAAGTAAAAACCTGGCCGGACGGACCGACCTGCTCTGATGCCACTAATGTAACACCCTTCTACCCCACATACAATACGCGGTAAAATAATCATCTAAAATCAAAGTACAACATAGAAAGGTGCCACATTTTCGTCTTAAAACATCTTGAGAACAATCCTGCTCTGTAATACGGGGTTTTTTTTAACAATTTAATTCAAAACATCGCAGCGGAATAACTTTATTTCCATCAAATCAAACTTCAAAACATCTTAAAGAAAATGATAATAGCATCCGTTAAACCAAGTAAAAGTAGAACTCAGAGGTTCACAATATTCCCGACCCGGTGCTACATAATCAGAGCAAGACACACCCTCTACTCAACTGAAAAGAAGCTGACTCCAAAGTTAACTCTTCACGCACCGCGAACTAATCTTGTTTATCTGCATGTTACCCACGTAGAGGCAACATTCAAACAGGCAGGGTGACTAATCACAATTCAAAATAAATCATATAAAGAAAAGACATCAACAGGGAAACAGTTGTTTTTATCAAATACTACAGCGACTCACCCAAACCATCATATAAAACATCACGTCACTAATATCACTCATATGCAATCATGCAATGCCACCAAGAATGAAATGCAACATCATAGTAATGCATGTGGTACCAAATCGTCATAATAATGGACACTAGGCCATCAAACCTCCACAAGGGAGCACATCACAAAATACTCCAATCGGCACAATGGGATTGAAACCACCAAAATAACAGACCGAAGTCCCTTCATAGAATGCCACGAATGCATGATACAACAACATCGTCATAATCATCATTAAAATCATCGTTTGCATCATCATTAAGATCAATATTCCTCGTACTCATCAATACAACATCTATTCAATCAATCACATAATTCATACTAGCTACAAGTTCTCACGCATCCTACTTCTGTCATCATTTTCATCACTAAATAATCATCATATAACACGTCAACACATAGCAGCAATTTACTGCAACATCACAACATTACTATATTATAAAACATATATTTTCCATGAATTTTAAGTCAATAAAAATCATATTTTTCAGTCCAAGGTCGCGCTAAGCGAGCCCCACCCTTGCTAAGCGCGTAGCTCTCTGCCTCGAAGTGGCAAAATTCCTCCAGACCGTGCTAAGTCAGCTAGACCGCGCTAAGCACCCTCTGCAATTTTGGCAGAAAAACCCTGCGATAACAGCACTTCTCCATCTGTGATTCAACACCCCTAAACCTGATTTTATCCTTAAATTACCACAGATTATGTTATTATAACCTATAACTATCTCATATACGTCAATAACAACAATCATCACATAGCAAATCATCAAAATCCATCATCCCTAACCTCCAATTCCTAGGTTTTCCCCCAAATCCCCAATTACGCACCGACACCTAATCTTTATATCAAAATATTGCAAAGTGATACTCCCTATACCTTAGAGTCTTGATTTTTTCGATCTTCTCTTGAAGTTTCACCAGAAATCTCTCTATGCCCTAGCCTCCTCCACTCTTCTTGTGTTCTTCAAAGCACTCTTTTCCTTCTTTCAACCAAAATAACACGAATAATGAAAACTCCCCTCACTATTCCTTGTTTTAACTCAAAATACCCCTAAATATGCTCTTCCCATCTTACCTTCACTTATCCCTCACCAATGACCATCATACCCTCAAGGCTTCTAACACTCTTATTTTAAATAATAATAATAATTTGAATAATGTGATACAATTATTCTTACCATCAATATTATTAATATATTTCCACCACAATGCTCATGAAACACAACAACATGTCATCAAATTACCTTATATTCACAAATAATTAATAATTCACTAAATATGAATTTAGGGCGTTACAACAAGAGGCTGGAAGTGTTGGTTTTAGGAACGAGAGTGATATACAATGAGTCCAACATCAAATTTTACTTCAAACTGGAAAACACTGAAGATGAGTACCAAAACCTAGTACTCACTTTGCAAGAGGATGAGTATGATGCCTACATGGAATCACTATGTGTGCCTGGAATAAACGGTAAGAGCAAGAGTTGTCTCTACAAGTCATCTTTATGTTTTGATGATAATAAAGAATATTTGTGAGTGAATTATCTTATGTTCTAATGCGTGTTGTGTGCAAGTCATAATCATAGAAGATATCAGATCCAACAAGCACCAGCCAGATGTGCGTAAATGATCATGCGTGAGTTACTATGTGTGACACAAGTCACAAGAAGCAAGTATGCTTCTCTATCTGATCATAATCAGTCAGATCCAAGTGCAGAAGGTTCTCATGACTTGAAGTTCTGAAGGCTGAAGGCTCTGAAGACCAAGTGCAGAAAGACTCTAAAGACTTATGAGTTCTGAAGATTGTTGTTCTAAAGGTCAAGTGCTGAAGACTCTGAAGACAGATTCCTCATGGACAAGTTCTGAAGATTCTGAAGACTTGAAGCAGTGAAGATAATGGGTTTCAAGACAAGTGCTGAAGTTTCTGAAGATAGATTCCTAATGGACATGTTCGGAAGACTGAAGACTTGATGATTCAGAAGACCCAGTTATAAAGTCTCTACTCATGCTTCAATTAATTACCATCAGAAGCCTCTGAAGATTTGAAGACAAATGTTACCGTTGTCAATGACTGTACACCGTACCAAAAAGATATATCCTGTCACTTCTTCTACCGTAAAAAGAAGATGTGTCAATAAAACTTTCATCATTGCACAACGACTCCTTTCAAACAGCCAACAATAATTCAACGGATATATTTTACTTGGTTATTTAAAGAAAGGAGTAATCGCTTCAGAAGGTGCCGATTGTGTCTTCGATAAGAAGTCGATGTGATGATAGTCGCAACGATCAGTTTTCGTTGTTTCACTAAACATTCAAAGCTATCACCGTTAACACACGATCATTGTTGTTGAAGCTCAAAGATCATCATTCAACACAACAACAATAAATTGGAACAGAAGATGTTGATGAAGAAGACAACATCGCAAATCAGTCAAGTCATCAACCATCTTTATCTAAGCTACATTGAAGATCTGAAGCAAGGAGTTGTTTCTCGAAGCTTGTTCAACAAAGAAGATGAAGAAGAAGAATATCTACAAGATGTCATCAACTGTCAAATCAACATACATCTTTGTAGAATATAAAGAAAGCAAGGAGTTGTTGTTCATATCTTGCTCGAACACTTGTGTGTTCTTTTGTACTTAAACTAAGGAGTTATCTGCTTGTTAAGAAGCATTATTGTAATCTCCTGTTCAACTAATTCTATGTGAATTAGGATTCCTCAAGTGATCAGTGTGATCGGAGACTTTAGAAGACAGTGGATTGGTGTCATTGTGGAAATCCTAAAATATGGTCATTGATAGTCATATCTCAAAGAGGACCAATGTTGAGTCAGACTCTTGTGAGATCACTGATGGAACTCATTGAAAATCCTGAAAGAATGGTCAGTAAATGCTATATTCATTAAGTCGAATCCCTGAACGTTTAGCTGTGAAATCCTGATAGTAGATCTTGAGAGATTGGAACCTATTAGGTCAATGTTCGTTATATTCATTAAGTTGAATCCCTGAACGGTTCATTGTGGGATAGTCACAGCTGTGGTTGTGCAGGTTGTTAGTCACCGGTGTTAGCCCGTGCATCTGTAATCGAGATTGATTATAGTGGATTAAGTCGTGTTCAAGGCGAAATCACCTCTGAAGGGTGGACTGGATTAGCTTGAGAGTTGCTCAGGTGAACCAGGATATATCATGTATTCTTTACTCTTGTTATGCTTTGATTTATTGTTTATGTTTTTGTATCAACTTCTAGAACCTTACGTAAGCAAGTCAGAACCTTGCAACTTAACTCTGATAAGCTTCAAGCATCGTTACTTCAGATTCTCCTTGTTGCTTATGCTTCAGGCATAGCACAATCTGAATGACGCATCATAAGTCAGAGTCTCTCAAAGTAACTCTGATATTCTATTAGTGCATTAACGATAAGAGGAAAAAAGTTTTTAAGAGTCAAAACACAATTCAAACCCCCCTTTCTTGTGTCTTTCTCGCACCTTCAATTAGTATTAGAGCTCCGGTTCTGTTACTGATGGATATCAAACACTTAACAGTGTCAGAAAATGATCCAGATGCGGTGTGTAGAAATACTCTGGGTGAGATTTCAATCCACTTACAATCCAGTATCAGTTCAGTAGATGAATGCGTACTAAATTGTAATCAAACGGATTACTTGAGCAAGTCGCTGATTCTGGAAGTTTTACAGTTGTCAACAACTGAATCTTCCTCACTAAACCCTTGGGATAAGATTGAAGAATCAGCTGATAAGATAGATTCATCATATAAGTAGTAGTATCTGTTGAATGCTTATCTTAGAAGATATGATGGATAAACCACGTATTGCTCAAAGATTGACTCATCGGAAAACAAGAAATCTTGTTTACTGAAGTTTACTTCTTTATGAGTTGTTGAGAGGTTTTCAAGAAACGGATTAGGTCCACCCTTGACTTTCTCATTTAGAGCTCATTAAGAATTTCTTCATATAAAGAAGAAAGATTGTTGTTCTATGATTTTGAACTTCAGAATGAAGTCTGCAGAAGAAGTTAGAAAACTGAAGAATTCAAACTCTTAGAAGTAATTCAACATTTGAATCTTAACAAATCAGGCAGTTAAAAGATTCAATGAAGAACTGAATATTTTTTCCCAGAAAAGCTTTGTAGAAAATTGAAGAATATTCAGAAAGAGGAAATCTAGTGATTCATCAGGAATCTAATTAAGAATGATTTCCAAGTCTTGGTTGAAATAACATAGATGATTGAGTTCTGTTAACTTGAGATTCTATCTGAGTTGAACCAACTGTAATCGGTCAGAATGTTATCTGATATTTCTCTCAGAATTTCATAAACCTTGGGATCAGAAGATGCTCAACTCGATGCAAAGACTGAAGTCATCTACTCGAAGTCAAAAAGAATTTAAGTCACTGATGTTTCTCAGAATAAAGAAATAAGTGAACATTCAATTCAGAAGCAGATATGTTGTCAATCCTTTGATGGACTAATTCTAAACAAGTTAGATCAGCATTGCAAGAACAGGGTTGTCGTGCAAACTATGTCATGTGTTTGATGATACTTGTTTTTAAACAAGCTCTGTATCTGTTCGAAGAAACAGAGTCAGAAGATGTTTTGGGATGTCAATCAATTCTCTCTAGCACATAACCTCTTAGCGGTTTATGGTTAAGCTAAGAAATTAATGACCTTCTGAAAACAAGGAAGCTAGGTGAAAAGAAAGACGTTTTGTTGGTCAGAATATCTGTATCTGAAGACTGCTCTCAGAAGTCCGATGAATATGTCTGAACCGGAAAAAGGAAAAGATCATCAGAAGAAAAGATTGATTCTTATTCTCAAACTAGAGATCAGAACTCAGAAGACACCTACATTCTTCAACGTCAGAATGAGAATTTTTGAATATTGCAGGAATCAGAAATTGTTCGATAGCTCACTCTGAAGGAATCAGATGCTGAAAGATGATGATCAGAAGCTCAGAGTCAGAATTAAAAGCTTTCAGATAAATTATCACTGTGATAATTTCAGGTATGACTCTACTTATCAATGACTGATTAAATGTTAGTGCAATTCCAAATAGTAAACTGTCTGGTAAGTAAAAATATTAATGATCTAAAATATTCTCTCTTTCCAAGAAAAATCTTTTAACAACGTGTGCACTCAATGTAAGCTCAGTCATAATTGCAAATCTTAAGTAATCATGATATATCCCAGAGAACACAAGATCTCTCACAAATGAACTAAAAATCTTTCAAATAACATAAGTAACTCTACTCAATATTCTTATGTCAGTTTCTGTTTTGCTATATCTAACTGCTCATTATTTTCGAAGTCTTATCTGAATAGTTATTTCCTTCATACAAAAACTGTTCATCTCTTGTCACTTGATGTGTACTTAATATATGTCATCCCTAGGTTAGGCACAACTCATCTTACCTATTTAGATGTATATAAATCACCTCTCCTTATCAAAAGATATCATACTCAAATCCTTCTATCTTAAAACCTTAAGTGTCAAAATTCTGTCTTCCATCTACCATCATGCCTCCACTAACCTTTCTTGGAAACGAAGATCTTCTTGAAATCATTTCTGAAAAACAATTTGTGATTGATGTTCCTCCTCTTACGAGAATTATTGCTAATAGTCTGGTAGATGTGTTTTATACTCAACAATGGACTAGATACTCCACCATGTTGGAGAAACCCATTTACGTAAACTTAGTTAAGGATTTCTGGAAGCATGCTTTCCTTGATCATGAAACTGGACATATCACCTCTTTTGTTTTTGAAGTCCCTATCACCATCACTCCCTTCTCAGTCACTCTAGCAACTGGTTGTGAAAATGTTGGAATCACTGTTGATTTTGACAAAAATAAGTTCTTTGTTGCTAATAGGTTTGCATTTCTTCATGACCTGTCATCAGGATATAGACCTTCCAATCCTGAAAATCTCCTACCCATTCCAAAAGCCTGGTACAAGCTCGTGTTATCCAATTTCCTTCCCAGAGGAGAAAACCATGACATATTGCGGTATCATGACCATGAATTCATTTTCTAATGAATGATATTCAGATAAATCTACCACACATAATCTTCAACTGTCTCTGGAAATCCATCTCTGAGTCACGAAATCGCACAAAGTCTTACATTCCTTATGGAAGAGTTTTGTCTGAGATTTTCTTCATGTACGGAATAATGAATTTAATCAAAGAAACAATAGAAGAAGATGGTCCTAAAAACTATCCAGATGACTGCTTGTTGAAGACAAACTATGAAGTCTTTAGTGACTAGAAAAACAAGACTTAATTCTGCTCAACAGTATCTGTTTTATGCATACCCTTCTTAAGTTTGTCTCCGTCGTATCTGTTCTGATCGTCGTACTCGTGTAGGAGTGTCATTTATTTACTTAGGTCTGGTTAATAGTTAAGGTTGTATCCGTAAACCCTTCTTAATTAATGAAGTATTTTCCTTTTATGTTAAATGTCCTATATTGTTTTATTGCCTATTATATCATTGCTAAAAGTTGAATTTAAAAATTTCAAGAATCTAATATATATATATATATATATATATATATATATAAAGAGAAATTTGGATTTATTTAAATATATATATCGTGTGGATACATTTATTGAAAGACATAAGAAATATTTTGAGTGGCTCAAGAAACCGTAATCATTAAAATATATCTGGTACGTTTGCCCCTCACAAGAGAGCAATTATCACCCACGACCGATTAATATTTCCCCATTAAGTAATTAACTGCTCCGTTTTTGTTTCACATGTCACTATGCCTCTTAGCCTACCCTAGGCAATCATAACCTACCTAGGAAATAGTAAATATAAATCTTTTGTACTGATTCAGTCGTTTCCCTCATTGAACTTCTTCCACTCTCATTCATTTATAAATAGTAGAAATTCCCTTAACTTTATTTCATCCTCAACCTAAACTGTCATCTTCCTAAAACCCTTATTTGAACTACAACCACGTCGGGTCCATCTATGACTAGAAACAAAGAGACATTAGAAATCATTTCCGAGAAACGACCAAACCTAGCTCGACTAAAAAATGATGGTTTGGAAATAATAAAGAGCATGCAGATCCAGTCTTGGCATGTCTACTACTCCCTGCTAAATGGTCCTGTCTTTCCAGATCTTGTTAAGGAATTCTGGAAATATGCCAGGATCAGTAATGACGGGAACACTATTTGGTCTGAAGTCTATTATCACCCAATCGCTATGTCTGTTTCCTCAATAGAGAAAATCACAAAATGCGTCTCTTCCACAGTGCTTATTGATGACTATTAATCTGACTTGAGCATGGTGGAATGATGCAAGATTCTGTTTGATGATTTGGTTCCTTATGAACCAAAAAACCCTAAGAAGCTTCTTCCTTCTCCCAGAACTTGGTTCAGATTCTCTCTAACCAACCTTTGTCCTCGTGCAACGGCAAGAAGCACTTTGACCCATGATGACAGAGTCTTTGTCTTCCTACTAACGTATCACTTTAGGATCGATCTTCCCAAAACCATCTTCAACCACTTGAAACACTCTATTAAAGTTTCAAGAACTCATATGCATTCTTATGTTCGTTACGGAAGGATACTATCTGAGATAATGCTGAAAGAAAAGGCCTGGGGATTGATAAGCAGACTTGGACCAGGACCTTCAGTGGTTAAAACAAGATGTGCTAGAGTGGACAATATCGAAGACCTTGATGATTAATTTCTTAAACTTTAGGTGTCCTATTAGTCTTTGGCACATTTTGTTATTTAGATCTAAGTTTTTTATTTTGATGGTTCTATTTTACTTTCTTCTTACTGTAAGTGTCTCATTCAATGAATGAAATTTTCTTAGTTATATATGGCTTACATATATTACTCTAATAGATGGTTCATTATCATATTGATCACATTTAAAATGCTTAAACACTCTAACTTTTTGATGATGTCAAAAAGGGGGAGAAATTGAAATATGATTTTGATAGAGATTTTAAAAGAAAGAATGAATGCAAAACTCAAACAAGTAAATCAATGATATAAAATGCGTTTACCACTAACATTTGTTGTTTGATGTTTAAACCAAGGAACTCTGAACAAGTTCACTAGGCATTCTCAGAACAGGTTAAATGAGAAAGAACTTTGATAAAAGTTCCTATGAGGTGTATGTTCATATAATCGAAGTTTTACACTTCGTGAACATTTGTTCAGAATCAGATTTACCCAGTACTGTTCAGAAGTTGATAACTTTCAGAAAGTCAAAGTTATCGAGATTCTCGTTTAACTTGGTTCAGAAGCTGTAAGCTGTCTGAGAATATGTGATTCAGAACATAAGAATCAGAAGAAGAAATCTTCCTGAAAGCAGTCAAGACAAAGTCTACATTCTAAGATGCTTTTCAGAAGAACTGAGCAAATCAGAAGTCGAAGACTGTCTGAAGATCTGGATAGATGATCCAAAGAAGAAGTTCTGATAAACCAAGAATTCAAAGAAGAAAATGAATTGGTATCAGACCAAATCTACAATTGGTATCAGACTCAGTCTACAATGATATTAATCAGAACTAAGTTGTGAAATGTTTTCAAGTACCTTCATTGGTATCAAACTCAGCATACTTTGGTATCAGACTAAGAATCAAGATTACATTAGTATCAGATTCAGAATCAAGCTTTGATTGATCACAAAAATAATTTTCAATCAGATCAAGAATCAAGCTTTGATGAACCACTGAGTTGTGATAGTAACAAGGTTTTGAGATGAAGGCCTGTGTTCAAAGTCAAACTCTAAAAAGTCATGATCTTAATTGGTGATCAAAATTAGTATATCTGAATTATGATTCTGAAGATCCCAATATCTGACTTATAGCAATTAAGGGGAGACTACCCAGAAGATTCAACTGTTAAAATCTATAACCCTCACGAAGTCTGAAACACAGGGGGAGTTTCTTAAGACAGTGTTTGTTTCTGATAAATAGCATGGCTAAGTTATTAGAAAAGAACTATTCTTTCTCAGTGCTAAAATGAATCTGCTGAAAAGTAGAAAATGCTTCAGACGACTCTGAAGATTATGAGCTCTGATACGATGACCCAAGGAACTAAGTTCTAAAAATCTGAAGATAGAAGTTCGGATGAACAAGTCCAGATGCTGAAGACTTTTGTCTCCTTAAGACAAGATAGAGAAGTATTCCTTTTCTATTCTATGTTCTGACAACTCAAATTTTTATTTTGTGAGTCCTTGGATCATATAAGATTCTAGATAATCACAGATAAAATTTTGGGGTTAACATATTCAGTGGGAGCTATTGTTCCGGACTCTGAATATGTTTAGTTTGGTGATTACCTTGTATAAAATGTTCAATCAATATACCTGGTTTTGTCATCATCATAGAGGGGGAGATTGTAAGAGCAAGAGTTGTCTCTGCAAGTCATCTCTATGTTTTGATGATAACAAAGAATATTTGTGAGTGAACTATTTTATGTTCTAATGTATGTTGTGTGCAGATCATAATCATAGAAGATATCAGATCCAACAAGTACCAGCCAGATGTGCGTAAATGATCATATGCGAGTTACTATGTGTGACACAAGTTGCAAGAAGCAAGTATGCTTCTGTATCTGATCATAATCCGTCAGATCCAAGGATGTCGATATTGTTGTTGCAATGCTCTTGTGGATGCTCTCTGAAAGTGGTTATGATTTTGAAGATAGCGAAGCTTCTGAAGAGATAATCTTCTGGAGAACCGAAGTGCTGAAGATTCTCATGACTTGAAGTTCTGAAGGCTGAAGGCTTTGAAGACCAATTGCAGAAAGACTCTGAAGACTTATGAGTTCTGAAGATTGTGGTACTAAAGGTCAAGTGCTGAAGACTCTGAAGACAGATTCCTAATGGACAAGTTCTGAAGATTCTGAAGACTCGAAGCAGTGAAGATAATGGGTTTCAAGACAAGTGCTAAAGTTCTGAAGACAGATTCCTAATGGACAACTTCGGAAGAGTGAAGACTTGAAGATTCAGAAGACCCAGTTATAAAGTCTCTACTCATGCTTCAATTAATTACCATTAGAGCCTCTGAAGATTTGAAGACAAATGTTACCGTTGTCAATGACTGTACACTGTACCAAAAAGATATATCCCGTCACTTCTTCTACAGTAAAAAGAAGATGTGTTAGTACAACTTTCATCATTGCACAACGACTCTTTTCAAATAGCCAACAGTAATTCAACGGCT
This sequence comes from Lathyrus tuberosus, assembly GCA_022829125.1. Taxonomy (NCBI): domain Eukaryota; kingdom Viridiplantae; phylum Streptophyta; class Magnoliopsida; order Fabales; family Fabaceae; genus Lathyrus; species Lathyrus tuberosus. The sequence continues at coordinate 2,385,064 of JALAZF010000276.1, read as the reverse complement.
ATATTTTACTTGGCTATTTAAAGAAAGGAGTAATCGCTTCTGAAGGTGTCGATTTTGTCTTCGATATGAAGTCAATTTGATGATAGTCGCAACGATCTGTTTTCGTTGTTTCACTAAACATTCAAAGCTATCACCATTAACACACGACCATTGTTGTTGAAGCTCAAAGATCATCATTCAACACAACAACAATAAATTGGAACAGAAGCTGTTGATGAAGAAGACAACATCACAAATCAGTCAAGTCATCAAACATCTTCATCTGAGCTACATTGAAGATCTGAAGCAAGGAGTTGTTGCTCGAAGCTTGCTCAACAAGATGTCATCAACTGTCAAATCAACATACATCTTTCTAGAATCAACATACATCTTTGTAGAATCTGAAGAAAGCAAGTAGCTGTTGCTCATATCTTGCTCGAACACTTGTGTGTTCTTTTGTACTTAAACTTAGGAGTTATCTGCTTGTTAAGAAGCATTATTGTAATCTCCTGTTGAACTAATTCTATGTGAATTAGGATTCCTCAAGTGATCAGTGTGATCGGAGACTTGAGAAGACAATGGGTTTGTGTCATTGTGGAAATCCTGAAATATGGTCAATGATAGTCATATCTCAAAGAGGGCCAATGTTGAGTCAGACTCTTGTGAGATCACTGATGGAACTCATTGAAAATCCTGAAAGAATGGCCAGTAAATGTTATATTCGTTACGTAGAATCCCTGAATGTTTAGCTGTGAAATCTTGATAGTAGATCTTGCGAGATTGGAATCTATTAGGTCAATGTTCGTTATATTCATTAAGTTGAATCCCAGAACAGTTCATTGTGGGTTAGTCACAGCTTCGGTTGTGCAGGTTGTTAGTCAGTGACTTTAGCCCGTGCATCTGTAATCGAGATTGATTATAGTGGATTAAGTCATTGTGTTCAAGGAGAAATCACCTCTGAAGGGTTGACTGGATTAGCTTGAGAGTTGCTCAGGTGATCCAGGATATATCATGTGTTCTTTACTCTTGTTATGCTTTGATTTATTATTTATGTTTCCGTATCAACTTTCGGAACCTTACATAAGCAAATCAGAACCTTGCAACTTAACTCTGATAAGCTTCCGCATTGCAAGTCTGATTCAAGCATCGTTACTTCAGATTCTCCTTGTTGCTTATGCTTCAGGCATATCACAATCTGAATGACGCATCGCAAGTCAGAGTCTCTCAAAGTAACTTTGAGATTCTCTTAGCGCTTTAACGATAAGAGGCGAAAAGATTTTAAGAGTCAAAACACAATTCAACCCTCCCCCCTTTCTTGTGTCTTTCTCGCACCTTCACAAACTGGGTAGAAAAAGCAGTCAGAATAATGGATTTGAGGCCGGATGTCAAGGTGTGGTACAAGTTCGCTAAGCATTCCATCAAACCAACTTCTCACAATGAGACAGTTTCAAGGGCTAGTTTGGTGTTACTTCATTGTATAACTGGACTGAGAGAAGTCAACATTGGAAAAATCATAGTTCAAGAGATCCATGCATGTTCCAAGAAGAAGGAAGGAATGTTGTACTTTCCATGTCTCATCACAACTCTCTGTCGAAGTCAAGGCGTGCCGGAATATGACTCTGACATTTTTGGTTCTCCATAACAACCTATGGATAAGACTTTGATAATGACATTGATGAAGCCCAAGGGAGCTAGAAAAAGGCCAGCGGGAGTGAGTCAAGCTTCTTTTGGATTATCTGAACATCAAGACCTGGCACTAGAAGTCCTTATGCAGATGCAGAAGGATCAAAGGGAGTATTTTCCATTTCAAAAGGCAAGGGCAATATGGAATGAGAAGATGTGGGTCATGCAAGTCCCTTCAAACCTGCTTGAGCCCCCCAAATTTCCTGATCATATTCTAGGAAATGTTGAGCTTGCTGCTGTTGAGAATGAAGTTGAAGAGAAAAGGTCTACAAAGAGGGAGAAAGCGAAGAAGAAAAAGAAAGAAAAGGAAGAAATGAAGAAGGAAGTGGAAGAGACAAGAAAAGGCGTATCTGTGGACACCACACAGAGTCAAGTCAAGAAAAAGAAAAAGTTGAGAAAAGCTTACCCATCTCCACCTCCAAAACCTGAAAGCCCACCAAAGCAAAAGAAAATGAAAGATGAATGGAAAAGGTAAGAGATTCACATAGCTCCAACACCTCCCATCAGTCCTGCCAAGAAATTTGATCTGAACAAGCCCGACTAAGAGGAAAGCTCTGGCAAGGATGAGGTGCTAGAGAAATTTTTAGCAGAAGTGGATAAGGATGCTAGGGATTTGGAGATGAACAATGAAGAAGTAGCTGGAGACAAAGAGGAGAGTAAGGAAGAGAAAAATCCAATAGAAGAAACTGTGCAACCTGAGGAAATGGAAGAAGCTATGGAAGGAGAAGCATTGAGGAAATACTATTCCTCAACAGAAACTACAGAAAAGGAAGGAAATGCTAAAGAAGATGATGAAGCAGAAAGTGAAGAGATCGAGAAGACTGTCCCTGACCCATAACCAGATTTTGTCATGGAACCTGCCGTAAATACAGAGGATCATGTTGCAGAAGAGCAACCCAAGAAAAATGCAAAGAGTCCAAAAAAGGCTGTTGGGAAGAAGGTAACTGGTGTCGTGACTAAGGGAGGCAATGAAGAGAAGGAACAAGAAGGAAAGGGCGTTGAGGAAAAGAAGAAGAAAAAGAAACATGACATGCCTGCACCCAGAAAAAGCTCCAAGCTAAGGGCCTAATGTGGTAAGGTGAAATAGGCAAGTAATGACCTGCCTTCACTCTTCACTAAATAGTGAAGACACTGTCCTTACTTTAAGTTTGGGGGAGGACGCCATCGCTTAGCCTATCTTCACCATTCTAACCCTCTAATATCACAATTTGAATATTCTGTCTGCTGCTCTTGCCTGTTTCTGCTTCTGGATAATGTTTTGGAATTATCTTTTGGATGCCCATGTTTTGAGCCATGAATGTTTGAATCTTTTGTGGGGAACTCTTGATGCCCCAAGTAGTTGATGATCCGTTTTTAATCTGCATGTCATTAGTGTTTCATTTAGTTGTTGTTTGTTTTATTTTTTTTAGTTGCTTTAATTGCATGTTGTAGTTTAGAAGTAGTATGCAAGGGAATGTTTGGGTTAAACAACAAGAGGTCAGGAATTTCAAATCTCAAAATTGTGTGCTTAAGAATAAAAAGGGGAAGCGAACTTTTGAGAAGTGAGCAAAAAGAGAACTGATTTGTTGGGAATCAAGAGAAAGGTTAAAACCTTGAGAATCACAAAGGAAAGGACAAAAAAGACTCGAATGATGGTTGAGATGATCACGAAAGGGGCACACTCCACATAAAAACAGACAAAAGTGTGCAAAAGTGGAAAATACCACCAACAATAAAGTTCCTGTGCCAGAAACAGGAGGAACATCAAGTATTTCATCATAATATTCAGTTGGACTCATTACAAGTGAGATCCTTTTGAGATGGGATGCTTTGCCAAAAAAAAGAGAAAGAAAGAAAGAAAAAGAACAAAAAATACAAAAATAAGTGGAAAAGTGTGGTCCCAAGTGTGAAAGTCCAAAATATCATTTGAGAGTTAGAAAAGAATTCCCCAATGAAACCAAAGGAAGAGACCCCACTCACGAAAGTACAGAAAAAGGGGATCGAACGAGAGAAATTTTGGCTTGTTTTTCAAAAGAGTAGGGTCATGACAAGAGATCTCGATTCTCTCTTGCACTTGACACCACTTGGGATAATTGTAAAGCTAAGCAAGTTTCACTTAGTATAGTTTTATTACCCCTCCAAATCTAAAGCCACTTCATCTTTCTGACCAGATCGAAGCTGTTGAAATCCAAATTCATTTCCCTAGTCATTCCCCGTCACATCACCTGAGGACAGGAGATCATTCAAGTTTGGGGGAGTGATAACACTATTTTAATGTGTTACTTTAACTCATTTTATTTGGCATTTTAAGTTTAGGATTTAGTGATTTATTATGAATTTAGTTTATTACAATATGATTCAGATTGGAGCACATGAGGTGCTTCTTTTATGGTTTTCAATGTGTTTTTGTTTAAAAAGGAAGTTAGTTGATGGAAAGTTGAGGCGTGTCCCAGAGAGACGGATTCTGGAGCAGAATGGGAAGCTATAGAAAAGGAAGTAGTTGATAAATTAATCAATTATTTCATCAAGAGAAATGGATAGGGGCGTTACTAGGGCTCACGTGGCAGTATTTTGAAGAGCAAAAGAACAAGAGAAATTGGATAAGATCAAGGAAGCTAGAAGATAAATGGTTGTACGGTGGGGACCACCCTGTAAAAGAGCGCCCAACACCAAACCACCAGCCGTCCGCGCTGTTCCATCACTCTGCCACAGCACCCTGCAAAAGAAACTTTGTCTCCTACCAACATCTGTTCTAGATAACTTGCAAAGGAAGGATTTAGGGACAACTGGTCCACATTAGGATTTGATATGGGCCCAACCGTAATTTTATCAAGAAACCCGTGATCCAAGAAAAGAGCAACTCTCACTTCCACTCACCTCTGTATAAAGAAGACTTGCACATTAAGAGAAGGAGGATGGAGATTTTACACACCACAAACATTTTCTTATTTCAGTCGTAGTTTATTCTTAAGATTTAAAGTAATTTTAGAGAGTATTCTCTTCTCATCTAGTCCTGTGCACTCTGCCGAAAGCAGTCGTGACTAAAGAGAGCTGTTGCTGTTTACCCAACGCAAGAGACCTCCAGTTACTAATAGGTTTCATTTCTTTACTTGTCTTTGCAAGAACATGTCTCCTCTTAGTTTCACTTCAGTAGTTTGTACTCCGCTCGTTATGAGCTAAACCCTTGTTTGATGAGCTTAATGAAGTTAGTATAAACGTTGTTCTATGTTGAAATGATGTGATGTTTAATGTCTTATTTTGTTATGTGTTTTTATGCTATATACTTGATTCTTAGAGTGATCAACTAGGAAAAAGGTACAAGCTTGTTGTTGAGAGAGATCCAGGAAACAAGTGGATTTCATAACAAAAGTGGTTAATAAAGTAGGATAGAGATATTCACTTTATTTAACTTGCTTAGAGATAACGAGTTGAGACCACAAAGAATTTCAGAATTAAAACCAGACCTATTTTAGGGTTACAAGTGAGACTTAGAGATTTGTTCCCTTGCCCTAGTTATGCAAGTTTTTGATGTTGTAGAGATACACCACTAGGTCACGTTCTGACCTTTTGAGGCACGACACTTCACATCATGAAGGCATTTTTACAACCACATACTAACGGATTTTAGCTCATCAACTACTCTCTCTGATATTTTAACTTCTTTTTATTTATTAACTTTATCTTAGTTAACTGTGTGTTGTTCGTATTATTATTATTTTGTTACTTTGCTCATACTTTCTCTTAAACAAAGAAATTAATACTTATAGTTTAAAGCTTTAATCAATTCCCTGTGGGTTCAACCTTTACTCTATCACTTGCTGCATTATCAAGCTTGTATACTTGCAAGTGACACTTTAAAACCATACAAAAGAAATGCATTACATATAAAGCAGAACAATTACAAAAAGAAAGGGGTTCTGCCGTACATCTTCAAGGTTCCTAATGTTGAACAATTAAGGGAACTAGGATGTCAGATCAAAGATCTTGAGGCTTTCACCGAGAAGTATGGAAGGATCCTCCCCTTGTTGCAAGCTCGAGTGGTTGATGGTCTGTTAGAGACGCTTATGCAACTGTACGACCCGATCTATCATTGTTTTGTTTTCCCAGATTTCCAGCTGATGCCTACGTTGGAAGAGTATTCTGCTTTGATGGGCATCCTTGTCAACGACTCAACTCCATTCTCTGGCGCAGAAGCAAGACCCAGCCAAGAGGATATTACGAGAGCGTCCCGCATAAAGCTTCTCGATATCCAAACTCACATAACAGTCAAAGGGAGAATTGATGGTTTGCCTACCCAGTTCTTGTTCAAGAAAGCTCGAAACTTCGCTAACATGGCGAATACCGAAGCCTTCAAGAACATTTTTGCACTGCTGGCCTATGGTTTGTTCTTATTTCCCAACACCAAAGATTTCGTTCCTGTCCATGCAATCAGAATCGTCATGCTCAAAAATCCAGTGCCTACTTTATTGTCTGACGCTTATCATGCCATCCATTCGAAGGTTCTAAAAGGAGAAGGACGGATTACATGCTGCACTACTATCCTCTATAGGTGGTTTATTTCGCACCTACCGAGGTCTACAACTTTCTAGGATGTGAAGGATGGTACAGAATGGCTCGTGAAACTCATGGCTCTCACTCACTCGGACATTGAATGACACGATCCGATGTATGGAGGAATTGTCATGATTCATAGCTATTGAGACTTTCCCAATGTGCCTCTTCTTAGCACAAAGGGATGCATTAGTTATAACCCTGTGCTTGCTCATCGACAACTTGATTATCCAATGGAAGAAGTACCTGACCAGGAAAATCTGACTAGAACTTTCCTCTATCAAGGAGAGAATCTAGAGTTGAAAACCGGAATCGTGTATGCGTGGCACCGCATAAACATGCAAGGAAGGACCGTGACAATGAACCTTGATTGCATAGTTACTGAAGCTTGCCTAGCATGGGCACGTGAAAGGGCTCTCACCTTGATGATGCCCTATCCTCGTCCCAAACCTCCTGTGACTGACTCAAGTGAAGTTTTGAAGTTGAAGGCGGAAATAGAGAGGCTTACCCTTGATAAGGCAAGGATGCAAGCGCATATTGACAATTTGACTGAACAACTTCGTGGAAGAGAAGGGTCGTCGTCAAGAGGATTAGATTCCTAGTTCATTTTGTGTTCTTTTGCATCATACGCATTCCAGGTTCTTATTTGTGTTTCTCTTCTCACTCAAGTTGAATCATGACACAATACTCGAGCCAATCGCCAACGGAAAATGGATCAACTCGAACAGGAAAACAGGGCACTTCGGGAAGAGGTTACAAAACTAAAAGAAAGTTTGGAGAAGATCAATGGGATAATGGATGCACTGATGGTTGCTCAGAATCAGTCATCACATAGTGTGCCAGAACCAATAACTGTTATCTCAGAAATAGTATCTGCACCGATCCTAGTGGTGCCCACAACAGGTGAAACTCAGTATTCTATGCCTCCTGGTTATCCATAGGTGATGCCTTTCAACTTTACTCCAGCCGAGTATCACCCATAAGTTTCTGAAGCTCCAGCTATAACTGCAGTGATGACTTTGCCACCGCCTGTGGTCAATGCTACTCCTTTTCACCTAGAAGAGCCTGTGTTCCATGCTGCTCCTAGTGAAAGTATTGGCATGGAAAAACAAATGGGTGAGTTCCAGGACTAGTTTTTGGAAATGTAGAGAGAGATCAAGGCCTTTCGTAGGAAAGAGTTCTTCAAAAAGAGTGCTTTTGAGCTGTGTTTGGTTCCAAATGTTAAGGTTCCGCCAAAGTTCAAAGTCTCTGATTTTGAGAAGTATAAGGGAAACTATTGCCAACAAAGCCATCTGGTTATGTATGCACAGAAGATGTCCACCCAGACGGATAATAACCAATTGCTGATACACTATTTCCAAGACAGTCTGACTGGTGCATCCCTGAAGTCGTATATGGGGTTGGACAGGTCAAAGATCCATAGCTTCAATGATCTTTGTGACTCTTTCATAAATAGTATAAATATAATGTCGACATGGCACCAGATAGAGACCAGCTGAGAGCCTTGGTCCAAAAAGAAAAAGAGAATTTCAAGGAGTACGCCCAGCGTTTGCATGAGCTAGCTGCTCAAGTTACTCCACCTCTGGAGGAGAAATAGATGACCATAATCTTTTTGAAGACGATGAGCCCATTTTTCTATGAGAGGATGGTAGCAAGCGCCCCTTGTGATTTTACTGAGCTGGTAAATATGGGGATGCGTCTGGAAGAAGGAGTCCACGAAGGAAAATTGGTTAAGGAAGCAAGTGCTCCCAGTAGTGTCAAGAAATATGGAAGTAACTTCGGAAAAAAGAAGGAGCAAGAAGTAAGTGATGTACATCAAGGACGACAAAAAAGAAGAAGGTATCAGCAACCTCAACATATCGCTGCTATATCTCCCATCACTAACACTATTGCTCATCAACCACAGACTCGTCTATCATTCAATAATCAAAACCGTGTTAAAAGACAGTTTGATCTGATTCCGGTGACCTATTCGAAATTGTATCCATATTTGATACAAAAGAATCTAGTGCAGACACGAGCTCCGCCATCGATCCTGAAGGATCTCCCGTGGTAGTATAAGCCCGAGGCTCGTTGTGTTTTCCACCAAGGTGCACCCGGACACGACATCGAAGACTGTTTTCCTTTGAAACATGAAGTACAAAGGCTAATACGACGTGGTGTCTTGTCTTTTGGAGACTCTAGACCTAATGAAAACCATAAGCTCAGACTGAGACGGTCTTCTCAAAGCTTTAGTTAATTTACTGCTTTTTGCATGTAATGCTCCTTGTTTGTTAATGCATTTGTTATTTGCGTGTAAGAACTAGTTATTTTGAATAATTGACGCAATGAATAATGTTTGTCTTGAAGAAATCCATTCTTTTCACTCATTTTAAATAATCTTTCTATTTTATAATGCCAATACTACCCCAATCTCTTGCCTTGGCAGAAAATTGGACGGAGGATGACGAAATCAAACGCAAGATCTCTTGTTGTATGCTTTTGAATAAGACTCTGCTAATGATATAAGGCATTGTTTCAAATCCCCAAACACGGGGGATATAAGGGAGATAGGCCCTCGTTAACTCTTTTGAGCCTTTGAAGTAGGAGTTTTCTTCTCTACAAAAAAAAAAAACCCTCATTCTTAACCTGGGGCAGGGTGATTTTTTTGCTAACACAAATGGAGTGAACATCGCTAAGATTAGGTGGGCACAAATAAATTTTGAGCGTTATATCCTTTGTTTCTTAAACTGTGAACCAAGCCACGATACTACCCTCAAAAGACCTAATTAAAGCAAGGTTTATTTCAAAAGCGTACTCATTAAGATATTGTTTCCTGACTCCTATAAAATATGCTCAAATTTGTGTTGGCATTTTAAAATCGGTAATTCAACCACAAATATCTTTTAATAAAATTTTCAAGACAAACATAATGTTGCATTAACGGTGTCAGAACTAACATTTTTCTCTGCGTGTTAACATCGCTTAATATCATAGAAGCTATCATTGAAGACATTGGAGCAGCGGGATGCCAGGTTTTCTGTTAAATCCTCTTGGAATGACTTCTTCTCATAAACCATGTACTCTGGGGCAACAGAGAATTAAAGATTACTTTTCATCCATTCATAGCAAATGTTGTTCAAAATGGCGACTACCATGCAGGTCATCAATGCAGAGTTACATCAGTCTCACGACATTATTCACTCATACCTCAAAGAGTTTCTGTATCAAGTGGTGTCATGATTCCCCAATAAGTCTTTACTTCAGGTAGTTATGACTAGTCCCTGGTGAATCTCTACTTCGAGCAGTTATGATATGTTTGACGCAAGATTTTCCCAATTGGCAGCCTATGAATTCCAATGAATTTATTTGGTTTCAACCTTCCCCAGTGGAGTGAATGTTTATTCCATTTCTCAGTAGATTTTCTCACTACCTCAATCTTCTCCAGTAAAGGAGGATGTTTATTTCATCCCCATGAAGTTTCAACTTTGACATCTTCAGCTGCAACGTTGATCCGAGCTTCCCTAATGAAGTGGATATTTATTTTATCCCCGTGAGGCCTCAGCTTGGCATTTACAACTTTCATTCAGACTATTTTAGTTCGTAGTGGATATTTATTTTATCCTCCAAGAAGTCTCTTTGATCATGAGCTTGATCCTTTCCCAGTGGATCTTTCTCATCCCCAACAGAATCACCAGATTCATCTTGACAATCCCCTAAGTGAAGCCATGATGTTTATCCCCAAGTTGAGTGCTCTCTTTCCCCAGAGAAGTTTGAATCCCTAATGCGGGACTGTGATCCCAGATGTGGCATCCCATTCATCCCAAGTAATGCTTTTATCTTGCGAAGACCGGCTGAGTACCCGTATCGAGATGTTTATTTCATCTCCAGTTTTCTTCTCCTTGTTTGTTTTGTCAGCATAAGCATAGCATGACATACATACATTCATATAGATTCATGGCATATGTGCATCTTGCATTTTTTTTGTTTGTTTGTTCTTTCACTTTGGTTGCGTTTATCCCCAAGTGACAGGGTTTGTTTTCTCTCTCCAAGTAGAGTCGTCAGCCCCAAGCTGAAAAAAACGCATCCTTTCTAAATTCCCCACTGAGTTCGACCTCATGGAAGACGGTTGCTTTAGTTTCTTTTCCATATTTGGATAAAGATAAACCCCAGTTGAGTTCATTCCTCACTGGATGGAGTCTTGCTTGACTGTTTCTCTCTGACTATTTACTGGATTGAACTTTGGTCCCTGACAATCACATTTTTGGATATCTCTAGGCTGTTGAACCTAGATCGAGCGTGCATTTATTTTGCACTTCGCCTCCCCAAGATGAATCTATTTGAAGATCTCTATGGAAGACATAAATTCTTTCTCCAGCAGTATTATTACAACATTTTCAAGGGATTTACACCCAGACAACAAGTGGTCGCTCTTTATTTGAACATGTTGGTTTTCTCCTCAAGGGAGTTTGTCTATCCCCAACAGTAATTTTTTTCTTTGCTGACTACCCAGTAAATAGGTAGTAGACAATACTTTCTTTATGGACTACCCAATAAATCGGTAGCAGATAATCTTTTCTTCACTGACTACCTAGTAAATCGGTAGCAGATGATCCTTTATTTGTGGACTACCCAGTAAATCGGTAGCAGTTAATATTTTTATACCCAGTAAATCGGTAGCAAGTAATATTTTTTTTATGGACTACCTAGTAAATCGGTAGCAGATAATCTTTTCTTTGCTGACTACCTAGTAAATTGGTTGCAGATGATCCTTTCTTTGTGGACTACCCAGTAAATCGGTAGCAGGTAATATTTTTCTACCCAGTAAACCGGTAGCAAGTAATATTTTCTTTATGGACTACCAAGTAAATCGGTAGCAGATAATCTTTTCTTCGCTGACTACCTAGTAAATCGGTAGCAGATGATCCTTTCTTTGCCGACTACCCTGTAAATCGGTAGCAGGTAATATTTTCTTTGTCGACTACCCAGTAAATCGGTAGCAGATTTACCCTTTGTGGACTACCCAGTAAATGGTAGCAAATGATCTTCTTTGTGAACTACCGAGTAAGCCGATTGTAGATATTCTATCCCCAAAGAAGAAACTGAGACCAGTCCGTGGCTTATGACCCGAGACGATGAGAGGTTTATTTTTTACCCATTTCAAGTGAAATACTTGATTAAAGAAGAAACCGAGACCACTCCGTGACATATGACCCGAGACGGGGGGAGGTTTATTTTTTACCTTTTTCAAGTGAAATACATGATTAAAGAAGAAACTGAGACCAGTCCGTGGCTTATGACCCGAGACGATGGGAGGTTTATTTTTTGCCCTTTTCAAGTGAAATACTTGATTAAAGAAGAAACCAAGACCAGTCCGTGACTTATGACCCGAGACGAGGGAGGTTTATTTTTTACCTTTTTCAAGTGAAATACTTGATTAAAGAAGAAATTGAGACCAGTCTGTGGCTTATGACCTGAGACGAGGGGAGGTTCATTTTTTACCCTTTTCAAGTGAAATACTTGATTAAAGAAAAAACTGAGACCAGTCTGTGGCTTATGACCCGAGACGAGGGGAGGTTTATTTTTTACCCTTTTCAAGTGAAATACTTGATTAAAGAAGAAACTGAGACCAGTCTGTGGATTATGACCCGAGACGAGCGGAGGTTTATGTTTTACCCTTTTCAAGTGAAGTATTTGATTAAAGAAGAAACTGAGACCAATCTGCGGTCCAAGACACGGTACGAGGAGAGGTTTATTCACCCTTTTCCAGCTATTGATACTTGATCAAAGAAGAAACTGAGACCAGTCCGCAGTCCAAGACCCGATACGAAGGAAGGTTTATTTACCCATTCTAGATGAAACATTTAGATAAAAAAAGAGACAAGCTGAATCATAGTTTTGATCATTGGAAACTTATTTTGGTTATTACCTTTACTTAGGCCACCAACTGTTGGTAGTAAGTTGCCTTTCCTTTCAAATTTCATCCCCGATGTTTGAGATACCTTGTGATTGTTAGTTGGTAGTCTCTGTCCCCTAGTGGAGTTAGATCTTTCCCCGTAGAGTCTTGCTGAGTTGTTCATCGTCAGGTCTTCCATCCTTCATCTGTTTTCCATGTTTCAACATCAGTTATCCCCTGTGACATCATTCCCCATAGGATCTCTGTCTTGCATATCATATCATTTCATACCATAGCATGTGCATTTGGAGGTATCTTAGGGCCAACAATTATGCATGTTTGTATTTAGGTCTCTCATATCACGTCGAGACGAAGATTTCAATCTCCATATCTCCGGATAGAAGAAACTTAAATAGGGGCATCTGTCACACCCTAATTTTTGACCCTAAGATCCCTCTTCTTTTTGCATAGCATCTTTAGGTCATGTGGTCTTGTGTGCGTGTTTATTGTGACTAACCAGCTTGTGCAGGCAAATTAAACTCAGGTGGAGATGGTACTCGCTCAAGCATTTCAGAGCAGGATCAATTGATTATAGGCCTAGGGTTTCAAATAGATTTTGAGCCACGATTTCCAATGCAGGATCATTCCTCTAAGTAAACATCATTTCTCAAGAACATGATTCAAGGCTATTCAATTTAAATTCATCTAATTAAGTACAAGCAATATGCTAAAGTGAAGATGTCTTTCAATCCCCTTTCAAAAGTGATGAGAAGTATAATGTAGAATTCAGACCATGGGATCAAGGGCCTTCTGAGGAATCATGGCTATCTATTCAATTAGTTCTTCCATCGATTATGGAAACGTGGTCATCTTATTCAAGATTCCTCTGAAGCTTTAGGATATACTCAAGGACATGGTTCTTGTATCAAGTTTATATTCGATCGTGCAAGAGAGACTTTATTCTTATTTGTGAAGTGGATCGTTATTTAATTTTCTTTGTTAGTAATTGGTGATCAATGTGGAAATTCTCAAAAGAAAAATTCAAGAAGTCTCAATTTATTTAAATTCGTTTAAGTGGTAACATTCAATAATTTCTGGATTAGAGTATTAAGGATTGATTTATGTCCTTAGTTTAAAACTCTCAAGCTTAAGTTCAAGAAGTACATCAAGATCCACATTATTCATTCAAACGACTAGTTCAAGAAGATTTTTCTTCAAAGGGATTTGTTCAAGATAAAATGAAAAGATTATTATGATTTACAATTTGATACAAAGTTCACAATCCATGCCAATACTAACTCAAGATGCAAATGCACAAAGATCAAGATCTCCTTACAGGTGCAGGAAGAACAAATTAAAAATCATTTTAAAAGTTCATTATAGTACAAGCAGGAAATCTATATATTAAGGGATCCTATGTAAAAATTCAAGTGATAGCTCATTTAGCTCCTTGTTACCACTAGGGTTGCTTGTACACACATTACAACATCTGATTTGCATTAAAGTAGCTTCACAGGTCCAGGACATTTGACATCTTATCACCAGAATTGTGGGTCCTTTATTCAGCTCACCAATCCTCCACTTCAGCACAGTATTCGCGCTACAAAAGAAAGGCACAGTTAAAATTATGCCATCATTCAAAGACGTAGAAAAACGAAGTAATTGGAGCATAATATCAACGGCAGGAGGAACCTACCCTGCCGATGCCAACGGAACTTCAAGGCACAGACACACGTCCGCAGCAGGATTCCTAATGCCATTGGATCACCCTGAGCCGCTCCTTGAAATTAACATTTGGCTTCATAAACCTCCAAGAAAACACAATCAATATTATTCAGCCTCATCACACTAAAACATTGGCGTAACAGAAAACCGACAATTTAACATATGGATTCAACCATAAGCATTCCAGTTACATTTGATTCGTTAACTTTCAATAGCAAGTTAGTAACCACAGTCTGACATTTCAAACCACTTTTCTTTTGCACAACTAACAGTCTTGAGTGTGATTTAGCCAATAAACACCATACAATTCATCCAAAAGAAACCCTCGCATTACATTATGGGATTTATTAACATAGGGACTCCAAGACATGTTGATTAGTAACCTTTCATAGCATGTAAAGTAGTGGTAACAACTACTTTAACTTGCAACAGGTCTAACTAAACTAACCTATCCATGTCAATAGTTAGCATCAGTACAAGCATAACATTTTGAAACTTACCAAAGATACTGAGGATGTTAACATCGTGAGAGAAGTGTGATCAACATCTACAAGTTTGATGTTGTTCAAAGCCACGAAGACTCCTCTAAGTTGCAGCGATTCCAGTCAGTCCTCTTTGATCCTCAAACCCTTATGGCATTGCCCCAAGTCCAAAAAACCTACACTCAACAGAATCAAAACAGCCACAGACTAGCATTAATCCAATTTTGAACCAACAACTAAACATTCAAACCAATTAGTAGTGCAAACTCAAGACCATATCATAAGCCTTAGACCAAATTGTCAAAAACATCACGTTCCCACGAAGAGAATCAAGTAACGCAGTTAAGCATGTTAAGAAAAGGAAAAGAAGAGTTATGAATATTGAATAGGAAAGGAATGATGTGCAAGTGTTCAGAACTTCAAAAGCAACATTATTGTGGTTCAAAGAGTATTTTAAATCAGAATATTTTTTTCATCATTTTCAAAATAGGAATTATAGGATAACATCACAGTGGTTACAAAGTTATTCCTAAACCAGAAAGGACATTATCAAATAATTAAAAAAGGAGATCCTTTCCAAAATAGGGTATCAGAGAACTAAATTATCAACATATGAAAATCACGGTTTCAAGGCAATAATGAAATATTTCAACTTCCAAATCAAGCATATCAAACATGCTTTAGACAAGATTTGAAAACTTTCCAAAAACCGCAATCAGTCATTAAACAAGCTATCAGACAACATCAATAGCTTCCAAAACTAAATTATTTCACCTCATCATTAGCCTATAAATAAAGAACACTCTCTTCATCAAAGGGACCTGAAAAAAACTCAGAGCAAACGCAGCAACCAAAAACCCTCACGAATCCATTACCAAACCAAAAATCACCAAAAAGAAAAGTCACCAAAAAACCTAGAGATCAGAAGAACACTCTATTCATCATCATTTTTCCAAAAATCATCAATAGATAGAACAACCATCAACATCACAAATCCATCAACAACTCAAAGGACATAGATTCTCAATCAAAGTCATACAAAAGGTAAAGATGAAAGAAAACTCATCCCTGGTTGGAGACTCATGGAGCCATTCGCATCCTTGTCGTTAACCTCCACCGTCTTTTCCTCTTTCCGTTCCTTTTTCCATTATAGTCTGATGTATTTGTAACCGTGAATAATGTTAATGAATTAGGGTATTGGGATTGCAGGGGGTTAGGGTTTTGATTGTTACGAATGTTTGATCGAGAGACCGAGAGATGAGAATGACGGCGAGGCTAGATTAGGGTTTGTAACCCTCCCATTTGAGAGAAGACGAAGAGGAACGAGAGAGAGAATGGTGAGAATCGTTTGCTCTTTCCTTTTTTTATGTTCTGTTGATCATATACACACGCGCACATATCACACTATCGTGCACCCCCCATTTTGTTCTTTGATTGTGCACGTCTGTGAACCCATGGTCATGATCTGAGGGTCCATGATGGACCCTCTCTCCCTCGCAGCACATGATCCATCCGTTCATAACAAAACCTTTAACTAATTTTATTAATAATAAATCTTTTTTAAAAAACACTAAGATTAGAGTTTTTAAAATAATTATTTTGTTTTCTTAAAACTTATTCATTATATCTAAAAAATAAATATATGGAAACTTTTTTCTTATTTTATAATTTTTAGAATTCTTTAAATAAAAGAATAACCTTTTTATCAAATATATTATTTTATATAACCAAATAACCTTTTTTCTTAAAAGATTAAAATTAGAGTTTTTTATAATATCATTATCATTTTAATATGTGACTTAATCCTTTACTTTAAAAATAATAAATATAGATTTTAGGAATTCTCTTATTAAAAATAACAAAAAACTTTTATCAAATATAAATTTCTTTTGAATAATAATAAATAATAACTCTTTTAAAATTGATTAGTTTTTTTTAGAAAGAATCAATTAATGATCTTTTCTTAATTAACAAGTTATTAATAAGATGAAAAAGACATTTTCCCTTTAAAAATATTAGATTTTCCTTTCTTAATATTTGAAAACTTTTTCTCCTAACTAAGAACTAACCGTTTGATATAACTTTTTTTCTTAACTAGGATAGAAACCCTCGTTAGAGGTAAATCATTTAGGAAGGTTCCCCTAGTCCTTGTTCTTAGCAATTTTATCTTTCACTTGTTGTGTACATCTTATTTGTTTATGTTCTGATTTCTTTAAACCATTTTCAAAAGAAGTAAAATTCTCGATCCAACGTCGAGCCATTTTTCCCACCCATGTAAGTCGATTGTTCTTAAGCATCGCCATCAACCTTTTGGTCACTATACTCAAGGCTAGCCCACTTTGCCAGTGTACACGATTAAAACTCAATTCGTTGTTTTGATTATTCGATGACATCTATTATAACTTTAGCCTTAATGTTTATTACTTTATGCATACTCATAATATAATTGCTTGCATTATATCCAAGGGAAAATCCCATGCATGATAATCACTTGTCGTGCATGGTGCATTTCATTTGCATTTCATATTCCCCTTAGTGGTTGTAGGTACCCCTTAAGATTTAATTTCTTATACAACTTTAGGATAGATTTTCCTAAGTTAGTCCCCCGTAATTTTGATTTTTACAATCAAACTTTAGCCCACCTAATTCTCCACACAAGAGGATTAGATGTGAACCATCTCAAAGATGAAGCAAAGGTCCATTCTCAAAACTGTGGAGGTTCTTAAGATGACGACTCATATTTTCTCCTAGACTTTTAAACAAACCTTTAGTATCCCTCAGAGAAGAACTACAAGTGCTCTGATTCCACTCCAGATAGGATATGTAGACACAAGATACGATATCTTGTCGAGCACACTTAGGAATAGAACTTTAGGTATTCCTACCCCGTTACCCTTAGAAATAGATAACAATTAGTAGATAACATAGTATTAACAAGAGGTTCATGTAGAGTACTACAGATATCTAGCATGCTAACACCTTCCCTAGGTATAACCAACCCCCGAACCTTAAACTCTTAGCTTTGCATTTGCATTGCATACTGTGGGTTATTCGATCTTTCTCCCATCCCTAGGATAAATCAAAGACGATGGTGAAATAAATGATTTGCGATTCAAGTTAATATAATAGCTTGATATCCAATTTTCACCGCGACAAAGTCTATGACGGAATAAAAATCATTGACAAATATGGAAGTTTCCCCAATGTGCCTCTCATTAGTACTAAATGAGGGATTAATTATCATCCAATGTTGGCTCGTCGTTAGCTCGGATACCCAATGAAGGACATGCCACATAACGTTCATCTGGAAGGTCTTTTCTTCAATGAAGGAGAAAATAAAAGAGCACTAAAGAAAGAGATTGTGCATGCCTGGAAACATGTTCATAGGAAAGGAAGAGAGTCCTTAGGAAGACCAAACTGCATCTCTGTAGAGCCTTATCTCCGATGGGTGCAAACCAGAGTGTCATACCCCAAATTTTACCCTTAGATTCTTTGATTCTCTTGCATACCATTTTAGGTCAATCATGTTGCATAACTAACTAGTTTACCAGCATTCGCTTTGTTTTGTTTCACTTGTGAATCAGGGTTTGCTTCAAGGGACTTCAGTAAAGCAACCCTCTTATTCCTAAGAGGCCTCCCTTCCTCAATAATCCAGTGGAATATGATTTCATCACGAGATCTTCGAGGCTCAAGTCTTGTAAGACTGAATCAAGGATCAGGTGTTTGGTTTCAGTATCGGGTTATCTGGTCAAGCATGTGTACATTGATGGTTAAGGTTCAATGATTTTGACTTAATTTGTTAGTCAGGCAAAGATCAATTCAGATCGTGTGGGTGTGGATCATCGTATCAGATTGTGTTGAATTCAAAGTCGTCAAAGGATTAGAATCACTTCCAAGTTAGGGTTTTGGTGGGTTGAGTTTGTGGTAGAATAGAGGAAAGTGTGACTACATTCATGTTTGACTTGCGGTGGACTTGATTGAAGAAACAAAGTGCAAGTTGTGTGGAAGGTTAATTATATAGGTTCACTTATTGGAAGCAAACAAGATCCAAGGCTTTTCTTTTTTATTCCAGGATGATTTGCAAAATCAAACTGCCACCAACTTGAATTCATATTTGTTAAGGTTTAAAGTGCAAGGTCCAAGTTACTTTCAAAGTGAGTTACAAGACAACAAAGAGAAAATTAAAGAAAGTATAAGATTGAATTGAATTCCAATGTGCATTTGGTACAAGTTCTAGAATGGAAAACTTTAATTGATTTCAAGATGAATGCAAGGATTCATAAGTACAATACTTAAATTCTCAAGTTTCAAAAGTGTGTTACATGGTCTAAATTGAAACATTTGAAGCAAGTAATGCTTAGAACACTTCATCCTTATTACATTCAAGTTTTCAAATTACAAAGTTTAAAAAGACACAAGTTTACAAAAGTGTCAGTCCTACAAGCTATACACATCGTGACTAAACCTAAGGCTAAAGTAGTGCAAGATGAGAAATCAACCATTTCTTCATTCTGCCTTGAAAACTCTCCAAACCATGACCCAGTTTAAGCCAACAATTTGCCACCTTAAAAACCTACTGCAAGCCATGAAATACACAATGTACAACCTTGACAAACAACACTATCATGTTGTTAGAAACCCCATTCATCAACTGCTTCAAACAAAATCGTACCAAATTCATCAACAAAGCCTTGTTGCATCAAAAACTACTGCCAACCTGCAGAACACTCCATGCTCCAAGCAAGACCATTTGCATAAACTTATAATGCTGCCAGTACACAGAACCTGCAATTCTGCAACAAATCAACAAAAACCTGCATCAGAAAACTACACAATGCTGTAGACCTGCCAAACCTGTCACGGAACAACACAGACCCTGCTACACACTACAATACAAAACCTAAAACTAATAGCAACAAAACAACAAACACACTCTGCTATTAACAGAGCGACAATCTACAATTTACCCATTACTAACAAGTTGCCCAAACTGACTAAATTGCCCTTTTCACATAAAAAATTAACACTACTAAAAGGTCATTTCTGTAACTAACTAATTCACCCTTAAACTTTACTTGCTTTTTACCGAATTGATGCCAAGTGTTGAGTGCACATTGGTTCCAATTATAATATTGCTTTATTCTCCAGTTTTTCACTTTTCTCTCTTGCTCTTTCATTTTCCCTTTTCTCTCTCTTTCTCCCATTTTCCCTCTCTTTGATCTCTCAGTTTCCCCACAAACCCTAAACTCAACCCCTGTCGCCGCCCCCTTTCTCCGTCCTATATACCACCACCCCCACCTCCAATGAAAAAATCAAAGCAATATTCTTATTATTTATCTCACGATCTTCCTAATGAACCGGTTGGAATTTTGTTGGGATCTACTTCGTCGTTCGACAGTTTT
The DNA here is from genome assembly GCA_022829125.1 of Lathyrus tuberosus. Classification (NCBI taxonomy): domain Eukaryota; kingdom Viridiplantae; phylum Streptophyta; class Magnoliopsida; order Fabales; family Fabaceae; genus Lathyrus; species Lathyrus tuberosus. The sequence continues at coordinate 2,365,388 of JALAZF010000276.1, read as the reverse complement.
TCTCCTTCCCCTGCTACTCTCAAAAGGTATGTTGTTTGTTGTTACTTTCTTTAACTTTATGATTGCTTTTGCCTTCTCTATTTTCATTGTGACTGTATTTGAAAATCTGATTTTTATTTTAGAAAATAGATGTTTTGAAAACTATTTTGCCTTCTCTATTTTTGTTGTTTAAATATGTTACTCTGTGTTTCTGTTGATGTTATTATGTTATTGTTGCTTCCAACGGTTGTTTTAATCTGATGAAATCAACTCCGATGCAGGAGCACTGTATGCACAAAGGAGAACGAAACACTGCTAACGGTAAAATGTTTCATTGTTGGATCTCTACAACTTTGTCTCTAACATATTAACCATGTTTTATCTTTTTTTCTTTGTTACAATGCTTGCTAGCTATTTTGTGCACTCAATGCTAAATGAATTTTTTTGTATGCTGGAATGGATGAAATGAAAATGATATAGGAGTTATTATTGTGGTACCTATGGTTTTTGTTGAGAAAAAATTTGCCTTCTAATAAATGAATTTCTACCTTTTTTGTCGCAGATTGATCATTATGTGGTAGATATTTTTGGTAGACAAGAAAGGGGATTGTTGAATAGGAGAAGGCTATCAATCAAGCTTTTATTTTGAGGAACATTGCTGAATAGGTTGCGGTCGGACATGTTGAATAGGGGACTCTTTCCCTTTAAAGATAAGGGTTTTGACTTGAAATCTGCAAATTTAGTGTTTTTGTTAATGAAATTTCGATTCTAAGTGAGTTTAAGCCAACTGGTGAGGAATAATTTAAGTATAGTTTAATGTTTATTCTTAAAATTATTGTCTTGGTTAATTTCATATTTTTCTTCTATATATATAATACAATTATGAGTAATTGTGACATCAATGTAAGATATAACAATGTTTTTTATGACTGAAAGTTAACTCAACTACTCGTATTTGCAGAAGAAAAATATTACTGAAAGTTAACTCAACTACTTGTAAGACATAACAATGTTTTTTATGACTGAAAGTTTTTTATGATAGAATGTTCTTTATGTTGCTTTCAATTTGTATCCTGTCATGCCACTGCAGTGAAGAAATAGCGAAGAAATCGTTTGGAAAGGCACTAGAATGATATAGTCAAATCATTTATATGAAAATCAGCCTTTCAAATTTGATCTGTCCTTTTATTTTTATTATGCCATAAGCCTCTAAATAAGAAGGAAGATTTTCATGACTTGGTGGTTCTTGTGTACGATGTTCTTGTGAAATGAAGTTTTGTGGTTTGCATTACAAATTTGTTTGACTGTCATCGAAGATCATCTTTTTGTCTGACTTTTCTGGAAATAGCTTTGTTTAGAATATATTTGAAATATTTTTGTCTGAGTGGATATTGTATGCTTTTGCTGCATGCAAGAAAATTAGCAATTAAAATAAGAATCATGCAAAGGATGATGATGGGTGACATATAGTATTTAGGGTCAATATAATAGCTTGATATCCAATTTTCACCGCGACAAAGTCTATGACGGAATAAAAATCATTGACAAATATGGAAGTTTCCCCAATGTGCCTCTCATTAGTACTAAATGAGGGATTAATTATCATCCAATGTTGGCTCGTCGTTAGCTCGGATACCCAATGAAGGACATGCCACATAACGTTCATCTGGAAGGTCTTTTCTTCAATGAAGGAGAAAATAAAAGAGCACTAAAGAAAGAGATTGTGCATGCCTGGAAACATGTTCATAGGAAAGGAAGAGAGTCCTTAGGAAGACCAAACTGCATCTCTGTAGAGCCTTATCTCCGATGGGTGCAAACCAGAGTGTCATACCCCAAATTTTACCCTTAGATTCTTTGATTCTCTTGCATACCATTTTAGGTCAATCATGTTGCATAACTAACTAGTTTACCAGCATTCGCTTTGTTTTGTTTCACTTGTGAATCAGGGTTTGCTTCAAGGGACTTCAGTAAAGCAACCCTCTTATTCCTAAGAGGCCTCCCTTCCTCAATAATCCAGTGGAATATGATTTCATCACGAGATCTTCGAGGCTCAAGTCTTGTAAGACTGAATCAAGGATCAGGTGTTTGGTTTCAGTATCGGGTTATCTGGTCAAGCATGTGTACATTGATGGTTAAGGTTCAATGATTTTGACTTAATTTGTTAGTCAGGCAAAGATCAATTCAGATCGTGTGGGTGTGGATCATCGTATCAGATTGTGTTGAATTCAAAGTCGTCAAAGGATTAGAATCACTTCCAAGTTAGGGTTTTGGTGGGTTGAGTTTGTGGTAGAATAGAGGAAAGTGTGACTACATTCATGTTTGACTTGCGGTGGACTTGATTGAAGAAACAAAGTGCAAGTTGTGTGGAAGGTTAATTATATAGGTTCACTTATTGGAAGCAAACAAGATCCAAGGCTTTTCTTTTTTATTCCAGGATGATTTGCAAAATCAAACTGCCACCAACTTGAATTCATATTTGTTAAGGTTTAAAGTGCAAGGTCCAAGTTACTTTCAAAGTGAGTTACAAGACAACAAAGAGAAAATTAAAGAAAGTATAAGATTGAATTGAATTCCAATGTGCATTTGGTACAAGTTCTAGAATGGAAAACTTTAATTGATTTCAAGATGAATGCAAGGATTCATAAGTACAATACTTAAATTCTCAAGTTTCAAAAGTGTGTTACATGGTCTAAATTGAAACATTTGAAGCAAGTAATGCTTAGAACACTTCATCCTTATTACATTCAAGTTTTCAAATTACAAAGTTTAAAAAGACACAAGTTTACAAAAGTGTCAGTCCTACAAGCTATACACATCGTGACTAAACCTAAGGCTAAAGTAGTGCAAGATGAGAAATCAACCATTTCTTCATTCTGCCTTGAAAACTCTCCAAACCATGACCCAGTTTAAGCCAACAATTTGCCACCTTAAAAACCTACTGCAAGCCATGAAATACACAATGTACAACCTTGACAAACAACACTATCATGTTGTTAGAAACCCCATTCATCAACTGCTTCAAACAAAATCGTACCAAATTCATCAACAAAGCCTTGTTGCATCAAAAACTACTGCCAACCTGCAGAACACTCCATGCTCCAAGCAAGACCATTTGCATAAACTTATAATGCTGCCAGTACACAGAACCTGCAATTCTGCAACAAATCAACAAAAACCTGCATCAGAAAACTACACAATGCTGTAGACCTGCCAAACCTGTCACGGAACAACACAGACCCTGCTACACACTACAATACAAAACCTAAAACTAATAGCAACAAAACAACAAACACACTCTGCTATTAACAGAGCGACAATCTACAATTTACCCATTACTAACAAGTTGCCCAAACTGACTAAATTGCCCTTTTCACATAAAAAATTAACACTACTAAAAGGTCATTTCTGTAACTAACTAATTCACCCTTAAACTTTACTTGCTTTTTACCGAATTGATGCCAAGTGTTGAGTGCACATTGGTTCCAATTATAATATTGCTTTATTCTCCAGTTTTTCACTTTTCTCTCTTGCTCTTTCATTTTCCCTTTTCTCTCTCTTTCTCCCATTTTCCCTCTCTTTGATCTCTCAGTTTCCCCACAAACCCTAAACTCAACCCCTGTCGCCGCCCCCTTTCTCCGTCCTATATACCACCACCCCCACCTCCAATGAAAAAATCAAAGCAATATTCTTATTATTTATCTCACGATCTTCCTAATGAACCGGTTGGAATTTTGTTGGGATCTACTTCGTCGTTCGACAGTTTTTCTCCTTCCCCTGCTACTCTCAAAAGGTATGTTGTTTGTTGTTACTTTCTTTAACTTTATGATTGCTTTTGCCTTCTCTATTTTCATTGTGACTGTATTTGAAAATCTGATTTTTATTTTAGAAAATAGATGTTTTGAAAACTATTTTGCCTTCTCTATTTTTGTTGTTTAAATATGTTACTCTGTGTTTCTGTTGATGTTATTATGTTATTGTTGCTTCCAACGGTTGTTTTAATCTGATGAAATCAACTCCGATGCAGGAGCACTGTATGCACAAAGGAGAACGAAACACTGCTAACGGTAAAATGTTTCATTGTTGGATCTCTACAACTTTGTCTCTAACATATTAACCATGTTTTATCTTTTTTTCTTTGTTACAATGCTTGCTAGCTATTTTGTGCACTCAATGCTAAATGAATTTTTTTGTATGCTGGAATGGATGAAATGAAAATGATATAGGAGTTATTATTGTGGTACCTATGGTTTTTGTTGAGAAAAAATTTGCCTTCTAATAAATGAATTTCTACCTTTTTTGTCGCAGATTGATCATTATGTGGTAGATATTTTTGGTAGACAAGAAAGGGGATTGTTGAATAGGAGAAGGCTATCAATCAAGCTTTTATTTTGAGGAACATTGCTGAATAGGTTGCGGTCGGACATGTTGAATAGGGGACTCTTTCCCTTTAAAGATAAGGGTTTTGACTTGAAATCTGCAAATTTAGTGTTTTTGTTAATGAAATTTCGATTCTAAGTGAGTTTAAGCCAACTGGTGAGGAATAATTTAAGTATAGTTTAATGTTTATTCTTAAAATTATTGTCTTGGTTAATTTCATATTTTTCTTCTATATATATAATACAATTATGAGTAATTGTGACATCAATGTAAGATATAACAATGTTTTTTATGACTGAAAGTTAACTCAACTACTCGTATTTGCAGAAGAAAAATATTACTGAAAGTTAACTCAACTACTTGTAAGACATAACAATGTTTTTTATGACTGAAAGTTTTTTATGATTGAATGTTCTTTATGTTGCTTTCAATTTGTATCCTGTCATGCCACTGCAGTGAAGAAATAGCGAAGAAATCGTTTGGAAAGGCACTAGAATGATATAGTCAAATCATTTATATGAAAATCATTTGAAATAGCTTTGTTTAGAAAATTAGCAATTAAAATAAGAATCATGCAAAGGATAACTTCTATTTTTTTACTTGTAGAAGTTTCCATCTGGTGACTGGCACTGCATTTACTGTTGTTGCAAATTTTCTGGGTTGGTTGGTGGAAGTTCAAACCAAAGTGTTGTCAATGACGAGTTTACTATGCCTGCATTGCTCACATGCCATTTATGTGAGGAAAAATGTACGCCCTTATTTATATTCTTTTGATAGTTAAATACATATTTCTCACGAAAGGTTGTGCTATTTCCCGGTTTGAGAAATGAATATGGCTTTTTTACCTTTTGTAGCTCACATATCCTGTATTGAGGCAAATGGTGGTAAGATGATTCCGGGGATGCATTATTTTGCGGAAGCAAATTTCAAGAGGTATGGTCTATTTTTTTTTCATCTGCTCGAGTTTTGATCACTGTATGTAATTGGTTGATGCTAAGTTAGTTGTATAGTTGTAAGTTGAACTAGGCTAAATTTTGATTTGAAGTAGTTGTTATAATTTCAATTGTTTGTTATCGTGTGTCTATATATATATTGCTTAATATTTACACATTCTGGTCACTACTGATAAATTGTTTATTTTTTATCTTGACCTCCAGTTATCCGAGGGACTTGAAAGGCTTCTTGGGGTTAAACATGAAACTGAAGATGGGTTTTCTTGGTCTTTTATTTGGCTATCAGATGTTGGCATTGATAAATTGTTTATTTTGTTAAAGGTTGTTGGCCAAAGGATGCGGAACTTCAACACTGGAGGGTCCATTGTATTTTTAACATCGATAATGGTTTCTAAAAGAGGGCTTTATCCAGGAGCTACTGCATATGCCTCTGCCTTGGCTGGAGTTCAACAGTTAGTTCGGGTATTAGAACATCTATAAAAATAACTTTTATTTTAACTTTATTTCTTTTTTATAAGACATTGTGCTCACTTTTTGATAGTAATATGAGTGAGAGATAACCCTCCCACCATGTGCTCACTTTTGGGGTTTAGTTAGGCCTAAATTCAATTCCGAAATTGTGTATCCTGTACTTTTTGCTACCATGATTTTCTGTTAAAGTCATATGAATGTCGGGTTAATGGCCATGTTTTATGCCTTCAATTCTTCCTTTCATTATGCTTTCATGACCATGTTTTTGTGCTTTTTTTCCAGTTTTATATTTATATTGTTCTTTAGTTCATTTCGGTTATGCTTTCATTATGTTCTCATTGTTCTTGCCTTATTGTTCTTGCTCTCATTTTTCTTCCAACTTAATGTTTCTATTATCCCTGTTAATTGTTTCTTATATTTTATACCATTATGTTTTCAAGACAGCATCATGTCAAGAACACCCATTCTCATTAGTGATTTAAAGAAGGGTAATAATTTAATGAAATTTAGTTCTTTTGTCTTTTGGGACAAGATTTTTATTCCTTATGTTTGGATGTCTCCACATGAACTAGAGAAATAATGAAATAATGTGTGTATGTACTTTCACATTTAATAGCTAAACTACATGAAGCATATAATGGGCATAAAATGGTCCATGTGTCACTTTTAATAGCTACTGTCATATAATTAAGTTGCTACAATAATATTTTGGTGCATGTGTTCTACCATGCTACTACTGCCATAACATGGTGCCATTCAAATTATATTGACATTTCATTCTTTATAACTATCAGTGTGTTTTTTTGTTCAATTTTTATTAGAAATTGCCTAATTCATATGTGGTGAGAGCCTATCATTGCATGTTTTGGTTCAATTTTTATACTTACATAGTTAACAAATTCCACTGCAAATTCATGGCAGGCCAAAACATCAGAAAGTTGGTTAAGGATGGCTTTATTATCAGGAAGCCAACTAAGATCCACTCCCGTTCCCGTGCTAGGCGCATGAAGGAAGCCAAGAGGAAGGGTCGACATTCTGGCTAAGGTATTTAACTATTCTCAACCCTTGTAATTGAACTCAATATTGTACCTTAGATATTGTATGATATATTCTATTGTGCTAGCCCTAGCAGGGAAGGTATAATCTTCCTTCTTTATAATTTTTGGTGGAATGATGAATAGGTAAGCGTAAGGGTACAAGAGAGGCAAGGCTCCCCACCAAGATTCTATGGATGAGGAGGATGTGTGTCCTCAGGCGTTTACTACGCAAGTACCGAGAAGCAAAGAAAATTGACAAGCACATGTACCATGATATGTACATGAAGGTGAAGGGTAATGTCTTCAAGAATAAGAGAGTACTTATGTAGAGTATTCACAAGTCCAAGGCTGAGAAGGCAAGAGAAAAGACATTGTTTGTTCAGTTTGAGGCCAAGAGGGCTAAGAACAAGGCAAGCAGGGAAAGGAAACATGCCTGAAGAGAAGCGTTTTGCTCAAGTGAGTTCCTTAGCTGTTTACAGCATTGTCACTTAACTTTTAATGAGCTTTTTTGAGGAATTTAACCCTATCACTTTCCCCTCTAAAAAGTGTAGGGTCCCGGAGAGAAGGCACCTGCGGCACCAGTGGCACCAGCTGCAACAGCAACCCAGCCTGCCCAGTAAGTATCTAAGAATACACTTTTGTTTATGGTTGAAATTTTTGCTATGTTGTTGTCTAAATATATGTTTTCTGTGCAGATCATCAAAGAAATCCAAGAAATAGATCAAGTATTTCATTTGAGCTTTAATTTTATCTGATTTTTTTCAGTTGTACAAGTACAATTTTGTATTCGGTATTTTGTTTTGCCAATTTTGGTATGGATATGGTTCGTTTGGTTGAGAAATACAATTGTTGTTTTATTATAAGTTATAGAGTTCCTTGCCTCAATTCCTGATCATTTTCCTCAATTAAGTTAGCACTCACAAAATTTCTGGACAAAAACTATGCGTGCGTTTGGAAACTCAAAATCACGGTGATATTGGCTGGGGTTCAACCAAACACCTATAAAGTGGGAAAGTCTCAGCATAGTTAGTGATGTTTAACTGCCTTTTACGTTGTTTCTTCTCCAATCTACATATGTACAAGGAGTTTTGTTTTTTATTTTTGAATAAATATATTATGACAAGTCTAAAGATGGGCCTAACTCCACACTTTTCTTCCTAAAGATGGGCCTAAATATATTATGACAAGTCTAATATTATGACAAAATTATTTATATCCCGTGTATTTGTAAAAGGTTTGTATATTCTAAAATACTTATCCAAATCTTCACCGGTCAATACCATAACAATACCTATTTGCTTTTAAGTATTTTTTTCTTCAAATTTACATATCCATTTAAATATATTTTATATCATATTAGATAAATTTATCTGTGCGGATGCACATGTATGCTGAATCATTACTATAGCCAAATAACTATTTTTTAGATGATTACTCTTGATATTTTTTAATTCAAACTTTATCAATTATTGTTAATACATGTAAATATGTATTAAAAAAAAGCCACAAACATTTATATTTTTTATCGAATGATTTAAAATAGGAATCAATTTACCCGTGCGGACGCACGAGTCTTCTACTAGTTACACAAGGACAATTATGCATTGAAAGTTACAAAACAAACACTACCAGACAAAAGAATTTCAAATTTCACAATTGGAAAGAGAATTGTACGAAGAAGAAAGAATTCTTCCTCAGCAAGTTTCAATCGTACAATCTCCAGCTCATCACTAGAAAACCCTAATCAGAGCATATAAAAGGAGACTATTCACCATCAGAAAAACCTAATTCGTGGAGAAACCAGCCACCACACGAAAAAAAAAACAAAAGACCTAGAATTTGTTCTATACATAAAAGGCATAGAAAACCATCATATAACTCAGTTTGAAAGAGATTGCAAAAAAAAGAGAGGAGGAAAGGAAGTGCTCAAACACTGACCTTCACCAGAAAATTTAAATCCTTGTTTCATGTTCCTCGGGTGTTCTTGAGTAAGATTCCTCCATCATTTACTGGTTTCGTCTCATTTTTTGATATCTAGGGTTTTGTTGGGGTGGCGATTTGGTGTTTAGGGTGAGGATATAGGAATTTTGAGTTTGTTTTCGAACTCAGGATGGCCGTTTTAGTGGGTTTAGGTTGCGGTTGAAGATTGTGACCGGAGACGAGGGGCGGCGCCGCTGTCAACCACCGTCTTCTCCGGCGGGTTTTTAATCCGATGATTTTATTAAATTATAGAGAGAATGAAGATTAGAGAGAGAGTGAAGTAGTTTGAAAATGACATTTGCACTTAGTTTTCGGTTTCTTAAGGTTTTGTATTTCCCAATGTTCTGATCATGAATAGATGTAGGTGGCGTTTCACACTTTTTTGGAAAGGGAGAAACTTAATCCCCTGCGTGATGTAGACCGTGGCTTATCATGAGCCTTTGATTCAGATCTTGCATGGTGTTTGTCGGGTCAGATCACACAATCTGACGGTCATGCGTGTATAGTGCTTGGTGGAGTCCCTTTGGACTCTATCCATTGGATCCGTCTGCCATGAATGTTTTGGGCTTGGCGAAATTTGTTAATGCCACCCCCTTTCATGAGCCCATCAGTTTTGTTTTAGAAAACTGTTGTTTCTTTATCGCTGCATACACCCCTCCTTTTCTTATGTTTTCTTTATCTTTCTTTCCCATTTATTGTTATTTTAATTTTTTTTCCATTAATTCCAAACATCCACAAAAATGTTTTTTAGATACTTTTCTGCCTTAAGTAATTTTTAGCAATTTTTATTAATTTTTATTATTTGTTTTACTATTGTAGCGTACGATTTTTGTCGATGACGCGACCACCTTATTGCCATGGTGTTTCCTCACCTCAACGGAAGGAACGTTGGGTGCTACTTTCTGATTTCTTATTTATCCCGTGAAGCCGGAAGGGAAAGAGAAGCTATCTAAAACTAACCTTGCACATGGTTGTTTAACTGAACAAACGCTTGACAGAGATTGTGGGAGTCCGGGGTCAGCTTATACAATGGGGAGTTGTCAATTACCCATCCTATACATGGTTATCCATGAGATGATAGTTTTAGGTTATGCTTTTGTACTTGATTGTGTTTGTCTGTAAATGGGAAAGTTTCTTCTTTGTGGGAATGATGAGAGAGAGAAAGAGTATTTTTGTTGTTTTTTGGGTTATTCGATGTTTTTGGTAAGGTACTGGACCTAAGGTTTTTGTTTAGTGTGCTCGCTAATATTTCGCAATCTTATGCCTACGTATTCCCTATTATGAAGTATAGGGAAATTAGAGTGATCATAGTTCCTCCTATTCCGAGGAAGGAAAAGATGCCTGGTGTCTTGTTCAAAGCCCAATATTGAAACTAAAGGTTGTTTGTGTCTTGTTCAAAGCCCAAGATTGAAGCTAAAAGGTTGTTTGATAGAGAGAATTTGTCATCTCTAAAGGGAGATATCTCATCTGTTTATCACATTTGTTTGGGTGATTTATAAAGGAGGATTACTTTAACTGGAATGCATGGAGTCCAACAATGCCATAATTTCCTTTATAAGGGATTTGTCCTGAAGAAGAAAACTTTAACTTAGTTTGAACAATGCCATTTTTCCTTAAGAAGTTTTCATGCTAAGAGAGGGACATTAGCTTGGATGTAAATAATCCAGAGGCTTGCCACTTACAGCAAATAGATGAAAGAGTTTTAACCAGGATAATGAGGGGCTACAGCTTGGATGTTTGTATCAACAAGTGTGCCACTTACAACAGTTATCTGGGATTTAGGGTTTTTTTTATTATCTGTTTTGACATGTGATACACAGAGAAATGTCTTCCTGTAGAGAGATTTTGATTTCCTCTGATGGGATGTTAATTTTTTGTGTGCCTTGATTAAAGCCCAAGGGTGAAGCTAAGAGGTAGATTGGATTCCACTGGGGAAATCATTATACAAAGCCTAAGGGGAGGCTAAAGGATTGACTCAACAAGAGATTGTTTATTTGTGTCTTGTACAAAGCCCTAGATTGAGGCTGAAAGAGAATTGACTCTTTGGGGAAAGATTTTATCTGTCTTGTACAAAGCCCAAGATTGAGGCTAAAAAAAGACTCGACTCCACTGGGGAGGACACTTATATGTGTCTTGTACAAAGCCCAAGATTGAGGCTAAAGGGGTTGACTCAGCTGGAGAGTCCTTAAGTGTCTTGTACAAAGCCCAAGATTGAGGCTAAAAAGATTATGACTCTGGTTAGGAATTTTGTTTATCTCTGTGTTGTACAAAGCCCAAGATTGAGGCTAAAAAAGGTTATGACTCCACTGTGGAGGACACTTTTGGGTGTCTTGTACAAAGCCCAAGATTGAGGCTAAATGTTGAGGAAGAATCATTATACAAAGCCTAAGGGGAGGCTAACTTCTGCTGAGGATTATTAATATCTAGAGACAGGTCCAAATTGGGGAATTCAACTCTTGCTGGGGATTACAGAAGAGTTGAGATATCAGATACCTTGAGGTTCTAATTCTGTTGGAGATTTTGTTAATGGTGAATCAACAGTAATTGACCCTGACTGGGAAAATTAATGTGAGGTTTTAGAGATTAAGTTATGAAGTCTGTTGAGGTTTCAACTCTGTTTGGAGATTTGATGGAAATGATCAGGGTTATTTCCCGTTCTTTAAGAAAAAAGGTTTCATTGAAATCCAAATGGAAATGAGACTGTCCAAGTCTACTGGTATGAAGAGATTGGCTCTCAGATGGTGAAGGATCTTTGTATGACGCCCAAGAGGAGGCTGATATGTTAAGGGATGAGAATCAACCCTAAATTGGTTTGATGTTTTTGACTCAGAAAGACTATTATAACAAAGGATGACTAGGTTCTGGCCTATACCTTTAAGAGGTCTTTGGGTCCTTGTACTAAGCCCAAAAGGAGGCATGAGAACTTCTAAGAGCCCGAGGGTCCTTGTACAAAGCCCAAGAGGAGGTTGGGGATGCTTTTAGGAAACCTGTGGGTCCAAACTTAAGAAAGTTCAAGAAAGGTTTCGTCGGGAATTAATCCTTTCTTCAATGAACAATTCTAGAGTTTGAAGAAATTCAAGAGAGGTTTCACTGGGAATTAATCCTCTCTGGGGAAAGTTTCTAATAGTTACAATCTGGGAAAAGTTTCGCCAGGAATAATGTCTTTCTCTTTGTTCCATATTGTTTAAGATCAAGAGAAGGAAAGACTGTATATGGAAATCCTATGGGGATCTAGTTTTGACTATATTGAAAGAGTAACCAACTGGATTTATCTAATGCTAGACTTAATTGTCGAGGAAAACTCTAAGCAGATATACAAGTATATATACAATTGATATATGACAAGTATTTAAAAGGATATGAAAGAAGGACTCACAGGTGAGCCAACTTCCAGCAATACAGTTATATTTAAAGCATGTAAATGAAAGCTGATAAAAACTTACAGGTGAGCAAGCTTCCATTGTAACAGCTGTATGGTTAATTATTTAAGAAATTGAAGAAACTTTTGATAACAATTATGCAATTGAATTTAAATCACAAAGAAAGTTGTTTGAAAAGAAATTTGGGGCTTATTCAACAAGAGATGCCCAGATGACTTATTTGATAACATTGATCAGATATTGTGGGTCTTGTACAAAAGATGGGGCTTATAGCTCAAGGAGAGGCCCAGATAAAAACAATGATCGCACTGTTAGTTTGAAAACTATAGTGGGACTTATACAATAGCTGAGGCGCAAATTTAATTATGTACAAAGAGGATTGGGTCTTACACTCTATTAGAGGCCCAAAAATTATTTAAAGAAAAGGAATGGGATTTATAGCTCAAGGAGAGGCCCAATTATTTTTGAAATGAAATGGCGATCGCCCCAAGATATTTGAAAGCACAGTGGGTCTTAAACAATGACTGAGGCCGAAAAAGGTTTTGGTTAGAAAAGGATTGGGTCTTACACTCTATTAGAGGCCCAAAGTGTGTTTTGAAATGTTTGATAAAGATCAAAATCAAAGAAACCCTAATTTCATTTTTTAAGTAATTCTTTTAAAGAAAATAAATAAAAAATGATAAAAATATCAAATAAGTTTAAATAAACCACTTGTGATTTTTGGTTAAGGTTTGAAAAATGATGTTTTAGAACTCATTTGATTTTGAAAAGGTCAAGAGAAAAGAAATATTTTCAAATGTTTAAAAAACAAATAAAATAAATTCTTTATGAAAAATATTAAATATTGACAAATAATATTTTTTGTGTGTGAGATTTTTGTAGAATAAAATACTTTATCAATTTTGTGAATTTTTGCAAAAAGAACCAATAAAAAATGATGAAAAATGAATGAGAAATTAATATTCAAAGTTATTAAAAAGATTGGTGAAAAATTGATAAAAATAAGTGGTAAAAAATTAGAAATGTCTCCCCCAAGGTTTGAACTCACTCCCTTGGGGAGGGGAGTCTAAAACTCTACCATCTGAGCCATGTGCATGTGTTGATGGAGAATGGCTAGGGTGCATAATATGTGTAAAATGCCTTTGAAAAAGATCAAAAAATAAAATAAAAAAGGTCTGGGGTGAGGGTGATTCGAACCCCAGACCTCTCGCTCGCTCACACACACAAACATACTAGTGTTTCCACTAGGGCGTAATGCCAATTCAGTTATTACATGTCAACTGAATAATATATAGTAAAACAAGTTGAATTTCTGAAGAAATGGCGCCATGGATGTCTTCTTCCTTGGGCCAGATGCGTGAAGCCTCCTATCTCACTGTTTTCTCAATCATTTCACATGATCCAAATTTGAAAATCACGCGTTTTTGAACAAGGAATGCAATGGATATATTCAATTTTGTTTAAATTAATTGACTCAAGAGATAGCATGGTAAAACCAGATGAACCCTAAAAATTATAAAAACTTAATGAAATCTCATACAAGAATCATAAACAGCAATTGATTGAGGGTAAATGATCTATAAACAATCAAAAACACAATGGTAATAACAAAATATGTTTATGATGCATGATTCAATGAGTTTGGAAGTTTGAGGCTTACCTCTGCAGGTGAGGATCGAATCCTAGCTTGGAGGTGTTGCAGATTGTAACGCCCCAGTTTTAGTTAGTTTTATTTAATCGAGTCGATTTGATTATTTCTATTATTATATTATTTTATTTTTGACTTTTATTTGATAATATATTATTTTTCATCGTGAATATGTTTTATCGCGGTTTGAGAGCGTTTGCGAGATATTTGAGTGTAGGGGTAATTTGGTCATTTCACTTTATTTTTCTTAAGTTAGTAAGAATAGAAATAGAAAGAGAGAAAATTAGAGAGAAAGAAAAAGAGAAGAAGAAAAAGAGAAAGAAGGAAAAAGAAGAGAAGAAAAAGAGAGAAAACTTGGGATTTAAGAAAATCGATCAACCGACTATTGAAAACACGATTAAATCGGGTAAGGGTGCGAAACTCGATTATATTATACTTGTGTATGATTATGTATGTTTGTATTTGGTTGTTTTTGGATTGAAATTGAATGTAGAACAAAAACCATATTATGTTGAAATTGTTAGAATCCGATTAAATCGTGTCGGAAATCATGTTTTCAGGTCCCTTATTATTGATACATGTTAGATATATGTTGTTGTGCTATCTATTGGCAATTTTCTGGTGTTTAGGTGAAAATTTGGAGTGGGTTTGGTTGAATTTCGCAGAAAATTTTTGCAGAAAAATTATGGTTTTCCACTGCCCATACGGGTATCACTCAAGGCAATACGCGTATTGGTTAAGGTAATACGCGTATGGCAATGAAGGGATGAGGGCAATACGCGTATGGAGTTCCATTTTTCTCGGCTGTCTACTGAAACACGTAATGGTACGCGTATGATTTTGGGCAATACGCGTATGGCTCAGGGCAATACGCGTATGGCCAGCAGGGGTGCAAAATGTTGTCTTTTCTCGATGTCTTTTCCGTTTAAGTCCGTAACTTGTGTTCCGATTATCCGTGTTGAACATTCTTGGTATCGTTGGAATGCTAATAAAATGTATTTTATTATTAAAATGGTTTTGAGATTGTTGGCTGATTTAATTATGTCAGGAATTTGGAATAGTGTCGTTTTGTCGACTTTTGTCATTGTAATTGTGTGTAATTGAGGTGTATTATGCAATGTGCTGTTGATATGAATATTGCATGACTTGTGTGCTGTTGTGTGATGAAAATACATGTGATAAAATGTTGTGATGATGGTTTGTGGCCTAAGGGCAAGGAAATACAATGTGTGGTATTTGATGATATATGCATGGTTATGGATGTGTATATGTGTGCATTTGAATGTCATGATTCATTGTATGCCAAGCATCATGATATGCATTCTTTTTATGTCATATGCCCTTGTGGGGTGTGAGCGACGAATCGGTTCCAGAGGGAATCCGCTATAACATCGTGTGCCTTATACAAAGAGGACCTAAAGCGATGATTATAGACGATCGTGTGCCTTATACAAAGAGGTCCTAAAGCTATCGGACCGTGTGCTTTATACAAAGAGGACCTAAAGCGATTCATAAACGTCGTGTGCCTTATACAAAGAGGTGTGAGCGACGGGGAACATCGTTTGCCCGACGGGGAGTTACATTAAGTAACAAGCGATGGTTCCAATAGTTCCTGCGTGAACTAATGATGAGATTAACGGATGGATGGTACCGCATTTTCCTAGAGTCGTTGTGTCGGTCTCTTTGCATTTGCATAAATCATGAATGGATTGATTTTGTGTGGAATTGAGAATGGAATTAATGAGTTGAGATACATATATATATGTTGTTGATAAATGCATTGAGCTTGATTATATATGCCTTGGTGGTGGATATGTGAGATATGCATTGTGTTGTTTTGTGTTTGATTTCTGGTATAAGTTATGGTGAGAATATTACATGTGTATTTTGGTGTTATTATATAATTGTATGCAATTATATTATGATTGTGTTTCTCACCCTTCTGTTGTTTTGAATGCTCTATGAGGCATGACAGATTAGATGCTGGATGTCTTTTTGTGAAGCTTAGGTCTTCATTCTTTTGTTGGTCGGCTCTGATATGTAGCACCGGGTAGTCGGGGAGATCTTTGTGATTTATGTGTATATGTATATATAGATATCTTTTGGATTGTATATGTATGGATCTGTATATGACAGACATACTTTTTATGTGATATATATATGAGATTCAGTTGCAGATTTTTTGTTTTTATTCTGTATCTGAATTATGAGTATTGGGTACTAAGTTCCTCTGTTAATTACTACCTGATTGTTGCGTATCTTTATGAGCAGGTTTATTGTGTTTTGTATCAATTGATGTGACGCCTTCGTCTATGCTATGAATGTTTAATTATACTCTGATGAAATTTTTATCGCTTTATTTAATTGGGGGTATAGATTTGGGATGTTACATTATGTGGTATCAGATCCAGTCCATGTCAGTTTGTGTCAGTCGTTGTTGGTCGTTGTGTTTGGGTGAGCTGTTTGTTTAACCATAGTTGTTGTTAATGGAAATGAACTGAATATGGCTGGTAGGAATGATGCTGCTTTGGCTGCTGCTATGCAAGCTATGGCTCGGGCTATGCAGGGTACACCTAATGCTGGTGAGAATGATGAGTTCGGGAAGAACAAATCGCCTGTCTTCAAAGGGAGACATGATCCTGATGGTGCACAGATTTGGCTTAAGGAGATTGAAAGAATCTTTCGAGTAATGGACTGTGCTGAGGAAAATAAGGTGAGATTGGGTACTCACATGTTGCAGAAGGAGGCTGATGATTGGTGGGTTAGTACGCGTCATGTGTTAGAAGCTGGAGATGAAGAGGTTACTTGGACTTTGTTCAGCAGGGAATTTCTAAGGAAGTATTTTCCTGAAGAAGTAAGAGGAAAGAAGGAAATAGAGTTCTTGGAGTTGAAACAAGGTAATATGTCTGTTGTTGATTACACTACTAAGTTTGTGGAACTTGTTCAGTTTTATCCACATTATGCTGAAGCTACTGCAGAGTTTTCTAAGTGTGTGAAGTTTTAGAACGGATTGCATCCTGAGATCAAGCGGGCAATCGGTTACCAAAGGATCAGAAGGTTTTCGGACTTGGTGGATTGTTGTAGGATTTATGAGGAAGATAGCAAAGCTCGTTCTACTCACTATAAGAGTGTGAACGAAAGGAAAGGGAAGCAACCATTTCGTGGTGGTCCTTATGTGACACCAGCTGATAAGGGTAAACAAAGGGGTAGTTTTGAAAAAAGGCAAAGTGGGGGAGGTATGTCTAATCCTCCGAGATGTTTTAGGTGTGGTGACTTAGGACATCGTCAGTTGGAATGTAGGAAGGATATGAGAAAATGTTCCAATTGTGGAGGTTTAGGACATATTGCAGCTGATTGTAAGAGGAACGTGGTGAAGTGTTTTAACTGTGGTGAACCTGGACATGTTAGCACGAAGTGTCCGAAGCCAAAGCAAGCTCCAGCTCGTGGGAAAGTTTTTGAATTGGCAGGGACTCAGACTACAAGTGCAGACTGTCTGATCAGAGGTACTTGTATTATTAATAGTACGCCTTTAGTTGCTATTATTGATATTGGAGCGACTCATTCGTTTATTTCGTCTGAGTGCGCGAAGCGTTTGAATCTTTTGTTGTCTTCGATGGGTGGATAGATGGTTATTGATACTCCAGCAATGGGGTCAGTAACTACTTCTTTGGTTTGTTTAAGTTGTCCTTTAACCATTTATGGTAAAGATTTTGAGATGGATTTGGTGTGTTTGCCGTTGGAGGGTTTAGATGTGGTTCTGGGTATGAATTAGTTGCAGTTCAATCGGGTTCATATTGATTGTTATCATAATCTGGTGAGATTTCCTTCTCTTGAAGAAGACGAGGAATCGATTTTCTTATCTACCAAAGAGTTGAAGAAACATTTGGCGGATGAAGCTCAGTTGTTTGGGTTGTTTACAACGTTGACAGTGGATAGTCAAGTTGTACTTTATGTGTTTCCAGTTGTGTGTGAATTTCCTGAGGTGTTTCCGGAGGATATTTCAGATGTGCCGCTAGAGAGAGAGGTGGAGTTTTCTATAGGTCTAATTCCTAGTACTAGACCTGTATCTATGGCACCTTATCGTATGTCGGCATCTGAGTTGGTTGAGTTAAAGAAGCAGTTGAATGAATTGTTAGAAAAGCGGTTTGTGAGGCCAAGTGTGTTGCCTTGGGGTGCTCCAATTTCATTGGTGAAGAAGAAGGATGGAAGTATGCGATTGCGTATTGATTATCGCCAGTTGAATAAGGTGACAATTAAGAATAAGTATCCTCTTCCGAGAATTGATGATTTGATAGACCAGTTGGTAGGTGCTTGTGTGTTTAATAAGATTGATTTGAGGTCAGGTTATCATCAGATTAGAGTGAAAGAGGAAGATATTCAGAAGACGGCTTTTAGAACACGATACGGTCATTACGAATATTCTGTGATGCCGTTCGGGGTTTCTAATGCGCCGGGTGTGTTTATGGAGTATGTGAATCGTATTTTCCATGAGAATTTGGATCGATTTGTTGCTGTGTTTATTGATGACATTTTAATTTATTCTATGTCCCGGGAGGAACATACGGAACATTTACGTGTTGTGTTGCAAATTTTGAAGGAAAGGAAACTTTTTGCCAAGTTGTCCAAGTGTGAGTTCTGGTTGTCAGAAGTGAGTTTTCTTGGGCATGTGATTTCAGGTAATGGTATTGCTGTGGATCCATCTAAAGTAGATGCAGTTCTACAATGGGAGGCTCCTAGATCTATTACTGAAATTAGAAGCTTTTTTGGTTTAGCTGGTTTTTATCAGAGGTTCATTGAAGGTTTTTCTAAGTTAGCACTTCCTTTGACCCAACTGACTTGTAAAGGTAAATTGTTCATTTGGGATATTCAGTGTGAGGAAAGTTTTAATGAGCTGAAGAGAAGATTGACTACAGCTCCGATTTTGAAATTACCGAATCCTAGAGAACCGTTTGTGGTGTATTGTGATACCTCTCTGTTTGGTTTAGGTGGAGTGTTAATGCAAGAAGGTAAGGTTGTGGCTTATGCTTCGAGGCAATTGAGGATTCATGAGAAGAATTACCCTACTCATGATTTGGAATTAGCAATTGTGGTTTTTGTGTTGAAAATTTGGAGGCATTATCTTTATGGTGCAATATTCGAAGTCTTTAGTGATCATAAAAGTTTGAAATACTTGTTTGATAAGTAAGAGTTGAATATGAGGCAATGGAGATGGTTGGAATTTTTGAAGGACTACGACTTTAGCTTGAATTACCATCCTGGTAAAGCTAATGTGGTAGCTGATGCATTAAGTCGAAAATCTTTGCATATGTCCGCTTTGATGGTTAAAGAGTGGGAACTTTTGGAAGCATTTAGAGATTTGAGTTTGGTGTGTGAATTGGCATCTGGTAGCGTGAGGCTTGGTATGTTAAAGGTTACTAATGACTTTCTGTTAACCATTAGCGAGAAATAGAAGTTGGATGTGAAATTCGTGGATTTGATGACGGTTGGAGATCAAAGTGGGAATGGTGACTTTAAAGTGGATGATAAGGGTATTTTGAGATTTCATGGTAGGATTTGTATTCCAGATGATTCGGACTTGAAAAAGATGATTTTAGAGGAAGGACACCGGAGTAATTTGAGTATACATCCGGGAGCTAATAAGATGTATCAAGATTTAAAGAAGATCTTTTGGTGGTCTGGATGGAAAAGAGATGCGGCTCAGTTTGTGTATTCGTGTTTGACGTGTCAGAAGTCGAAAGTGGAACATCAGAAGCCTAGTGGATTGTTGCAACCGTTGGATATTCCCGAGTGGAAATGGGACATCATTTCTATGGATTTTGTGACAGGGTTGCCGAACATACAGAGGGGACATAATGCCATTTGGGTGATTGTGGATAGGCTGACTAAATCGGCGTATTTCATTCCGATTGACATCAGTTTTTCTTTGGAGAGGTTGGCTGAGATTTATATCAGTGTGATTGTGAAATTACATGGTGTTCTGTTGAGTATTGTTTCAGATCTAGATTCGATGTTTACTTCTAGATTTTGGGAAAGTTTGCAAAAGGCCTTAGGTTCCAAGTTGAGATTGAGTTCTGCTTATCATCCACAGACGGATGGTCAGACCGAGAGAACTGTTCAGTCGTTGGAAGATTAGTTGCGAGCTTGTGTTCTTGAACAAGGTGGTGCTTGGGATAGTTATCTTGTGTTGGTTGAATTCACTTATAATAACAGTTTCCATTCGAGTATTGGAGTGGCACCTTTTGAAGCGTTGTATGGAAGGAGATGTCGAACACCTTTGTGTTGGCATGAATCTGGCGAGAGTTCGGTAGTTGGACCGGAGTTGGTGTAACAGACTACGGAAAAAGTGAAACTTATTCGTGAGAAAATGAAGGCTTCTTAGAGTAGGCAAAAGAGTTATCATGATCGAAGGAGGGAAGATCTTGAGTTTCAAGAGGGCGATCATGTATTTTTGAGAGTTACACCGGTGACGGGTGTTGGTCGTGCATTGAAGTCGAAGAAGCTTACTTCTCGGTTTATTGGTCCTTATCAGATATCCGCGAGAGTGGGTGTTGTGGCTTATCGCTGCTGAGGGCAATTTGGCTTGGTAGTTGGAGAGTCGGATGCGGGAGTCGTATCCGGAGTTGTTCGTCTCAGGTTATATTTTCGAGGACGAAAATTTCTAAGTGGGGGTGAGTGGTAACGCCCCAGTTTTAGTTAGTTTTATTTAATCGAGTCAATTTGATTATTTCTATTATTATATTATTTTATTTTTGACTTTTATTTGATATGATATTATTTTTCATCGTGAATATGTTTTATCGCGTTTTGAGAGCGTTTGCGAGATATTTGAGTGTAGGGGTATTTTCGTCATTTCACTTTATTTTTCTTAAGTTAGTAAGAATAGAAATAGAAAGAGAGAAAATTAGAGAGAAAGAAAAAGAGAAGAAGAAAAAGAGAAAGAAGGAAAAAGAAGAGAAGAAAAAGAGAGAAAACTTGGGATTTAAAAAAATCGATCAACCGACTATTGAAAACACGATTAAATCAGGTAAGGGTGCGAAACTCGATTATATTATACTTGTGTATGATTATGTATGTTTGTATTTGGTTATTTTTGGATTGAAATTGAATGTAGAACAAAAACCATATTATGTTGAAATTGTTAGAATCCGATTAAATCGTGTTAGAAATCATGTTTTCCGGTCCCTTATTGTTGATACATGTTAGATATATGTTGTTGTGCTATCTATTGGCAATTTTCTGGTGTTTAGGTGAAAATTTGGAGTGGATTAGGTTGAATTTCGCAGAAAAATTCTGCAGAAAAATTCTGGTTTTCCACTGCCCATATGCGTATCACTCAAGGCAATACGCGTATTGGTTAAGGCAATACGCGTATGGCAATGAAGGGACGAGGGCAATACGCGTATGGAGTTCCATTTTTCTCGGCCATCTACTGAAACGCGTAATGGTACACGTATGAGTTTGGGCAATACGCGTATGGCTCAGGGCAATACTCGTATGGCCAGCATGGGTGCAAAATGTTGTCTTTTCTCGATGTCTTTTCCGTTTAAGTCCGTAACTTGTGTTCCGATTATCCGTGTTGAACATTCTTGGTATCGTTGGAATGCTAATAAAATGTACTTTATTATTAAAATGGTTTTGAGATTGTTGGCTGATTTAATTATGTCAGGAATTTGGAATAGTGTCGTTTTGTCGACTTTTGTCATTGTAATTGTGTGTAATTGAGGTGTATTATGCAATGTGCTGTTGATATGAATATTGCATGACTTGTGTGCTGTTGTGTGATGAAAATACATGTGATAAAATGTTGTGATGATGGTTTGTGGCCTAAGGGAAGAAAATGCAATGTGTGGTATTTGATGATATATGCATGGTTATGGATGTGTATATGTGTGCATTTGAATGTCATGAGTCATTGTATGCCAAGCATCATGATATGCATTCTTGTGATGTCGTGTGCCCTTGTGGGGTGTGAGCGACGAATCGGTTCCAGAGTGAATCCGCTATAACATCGTGTGCCTTATACAAAGAGGACCTAAAGCGATGATTATAGATGATCGTGTGCCTTATACAAAGAGAACCTAAAGCGATCGGATCGTGTGCCTTATACAAAGAGGACCTAAAGCGATCCACAAACGTCGTGTGCCTTATACAAAGAGGTGTGAGCGACGGGGAACATCGTTTTCCCGACGGGGAGTTACCTTAAGTAACAAGCGATGGTTCCAATAGTTCCTGAGTGAACTAATGATGAGATTAACGGATGGATGGTACCACATTTGCATAGAGTCGTTGTGTCAGTCTCTTTGCATTTGTATAAATCATGAATGGATTGATTTTGTGTGGAATTGAGAATGGAATTGATGAGTTGAGATACATATATATATGTTTTTGATAAATGCATTAAGCTTGATTATATATGCCTTGGTGGTGGATATGTGAGATATGCATTGTGTTGTTTTGTGTTTGATTTCTGGTATAAGTTGTGGTGAGAATATTACATGTGTATTTTGGTGTTATTATATAATTGTATGCAATTATATTATGATTGTGTTTCTCACCCTTCTGCTATTTTGAATGCTCTATGAGGCATTGCAGATTAGATGCTGGAGGTCTTTTTGTGAAGCTTAGGTCTTCATTCTTTTATCGGTCGGCTCTGATATGTAGCACCGGGTAGTCAGGGAGATCGTTGTGATTTATGTGTATATGTATATATAGATATCTTTTGGATTGTATATGTATGGATCTGTATATGACAGACAGACTTTTTATGTGATATATATATGAGATTCAGTTGCAGATTTTCCGCTTTTATTCTGTATCTAAATTGTGGGTAGTAGGAACTAAGTTCCTCTGTTAATTGCTACTTGATTGTTGCATAACTTTATGAGCAGGTTTATTGTGTTTTGTCTCAATTGATGTGACGCCTTCGTCTATGCCATGAATGTTTAATTATACTCTGATGAAATTTTTATCGCTTTATTTAATTGGGGGTATAGATTAGGGGTGTTACACAGATGAGTTCCAATGATTTGGACAACTTCCTTGTGCCTCAAGGGATATGTTTGAATGCTTAGAACAAATTGAAATGAGCTGGATGATAACACGTAAATGTATCGGTTATTTGACTTGACTTACATGAATCTTAGTTATGTTTTCCCTTAATTTATTTAATTTATGCTGCAATTTATGTCTCGATTATTATGTTTTCAGGTGACTTGGATTTAATCGTAAAATAATGAAAAGAAGAAGAAATGGTGGAAAGAAAATAGAAGGAAAGAAATAGAAGAAGGAAAGAAAGAGAAAGGAAAGAAAATTAATGGAAAGAAAAAGAAAATGAAAAAAAAAATAAAGGGGTGGGGCCCACCATCACACATGTGGCGCAAGCCACATGGGAGTGGCGCCCACCACCTTCATAAAATGTGGCCCCAGCCACTCATCAATGCAAGGAAGAGGTGGCGCAAGCCACCTATGTTAGGGGAGAAAATCTCTCCACTTTCCCAACTTTTTCTCCACTTCTTCACTATGTTCCGGTCTTCTCTCAACCCGATTCCCACGCCACGAAACGCATTCTCGTCAACTGCCAAGGATGAGCTCTCAGTATAAAAGAAAAATCAAACCTCCATTTTGGGGGTCGACTCTCTCTTGGCCAGATTTTGTTTCTTTAGATTTTAGGCAGCTTCTTGCACTATGTAAAAGGGATAGTTCTCCACATCGGGGGACTATTCCAATATAGTTCTAGGATTTATTTCTGTCATTTAATTTCTGCAATCGGATTCGTATTCAAGATTTCAGTGTATTATTCAAAGCATCCATTTATTCCAGGTCTTTATCTATTGTTATTTATTTTATCGTTTTCTTATTTAATTGTCAAAGCATGTTTCAGAATTTAGTTTATTATCGTATCTGCATGTTTATTTTCCTCTCCATGTCTAGCTAAGTAGTCTTGAGTCCGACATATGAGGACTGTCGTTACCGACGGGACTCTGTAGAAAATAATAGGCGCAATCTTATGATTAAAATTCTGTTTTGGTTTTAATTTCCAAGTATAATTTAAATGGCGTTGTCACGAGAGTGAGATGTTGTTTATCACGATTTTGTCACGAGAGTGGGAAATTAATTAAGGTTAGAGCCGACACTGCGAGAGCGTGGGGATCGAACCAGATAGTGGAAATTAGGCACCATATCTAAATACAGCGGGAGCGCTTTAGATGTTGGTTAGGATATTATTGGCTTTCAAAATGTATTTCTTAGTTACCGGGCGAGCGAGAGCAAAATCTTGGGATTAGGAAGTATGGCTTTAGTTAATACCGTGAAAGCGTGAGGCAGAGTCTTTAAGTTGGTATATTCTACGGAACTAAGTTATAGTCGTAATTAGTACCCGAATTCTACAAAGTCCCTTAGGAGCACGGAATCCATATTCCGGTCTCTCATTCTCTATTATATTTTCTTAGTTTTATTTTCAGTTCTAGTTTTAGTTTCCCTTAAATCAAAAATATCATTAGCCTTAGCTTTACAACGCAGCGATAGATAACGGTAGGTTGACATTGGTCTCTATGGGATCGATATCTTTTATTACTACACGATTAGGCTGTGCACTTGCAGTTAGTAACCGTTAGACGTATAGTTTATCGCGATCAAGTTTTTGGCGCCGTTGCCGGGGACCAACAGTCAATATTATTTTTCCGTTGTTGCACCGTATAGACTAAGGCACTCCTATAAAAAAATATATAATAATAATAATAAAAAATTAAAAAAAAAAAAAATTTTAAAAACTATGTATCACCCAAATTTTCTCTATGATAACCACTCACAATATCTTGAGGAGCCGCACCCAAATTTTTTCTACAATTACCAACCGCAATACTCCCCATATTTTGAGGAACCGCAACCAAATTTTTCCTATGACTACCATTCCCAAAATTTTGAGGAACCCCAAGAATCGTACAATTCCAACCCAGAAATACTAATGGAAGATTTCCACGCGACGCTATCTCATTTCCGCCCAAATCACCACTCTCAATATTTTGAAGAACCGCAAGAATTCGTTCAGTCCAACCTCGAAACATTAATGGAGGATTTCATTGAAACATCAACCAATGCTAGACTAGAATCTATGATGGAGCACTTTGTGGACGCACAAACTATCCAGAATGAAGAGCTTAAAAGACAACATCTCGATAATCATGAGACCCTTAGGCGGCTGAACACCGTGGTCGAGTCCCTTGCGACTCACACTGAGGCATTGGAGACCCAAACCTTACTGCTTGCACTGACACCTATAGGTCCCTCCCCTGAGGAGAATGCGTATGTTATAACAACCAGTAGTGAAGTGGTAGAGTGATAATGAGGTTGATGAGAGTTATGGTGAGAAAAGAGTTGAGATTGAGACAAATTCACCAACACCATCCACAAACGAGGTTATCGAAGAGGTAGAGAATGAAGCACGAATTGTTGATCACCCTCCATATACCCCACCATATCCTTTCACATATAAGTTTGCAGACTCCAAAACGTATGTGCATGTATGGAAAATTATCCACGCACCCTTGTCTGAGGTCTTTCATAAAAAGAGAAAATTTGAAGACCAAACTAAGAAAATCATTAGTGTTAAGAGAGTAAGGTTAGACTTTAAGGTGATGGATGAAATGACTAAGCCCAAACTAGAAAACCTAGTACTTAGCATAGAGCCAGAACCACCACCACAAGTTCAAAAGAATGAACCACCCCACAGAAGGAAGAAAAGAAAAGGTGAGGGATATGTGAGATGGCTTGATAAATGGCCATGGAAACCGAAAATTAACACTTCCATCCGTCGAGCTATCGACGTTAAATAAAGCTCTGCGTGGGAGGAAACCCACAAGTTTATAATTTAAATGTTTTCCTTTCATTGTTTGTGTTTGCAGAAAATAAAGAATTGTATCGCTTGTCACGTCTCAGCTACATTTAGTCGAACGATCTCTTAATGACAGTCCCTTAAGATGAGTTGGTGCCCACGCACATTCCTACGAATGTCGCTGCTGGTGGTGACACTGATGATGAGTATGATAGGAGAAGGTACTTCCTTCGGAAACAAGCCATATAATGAGCGGCTTCAAGAAAATGAAGTTTCAGCAAATTCAGATAACTCATAGTACAAGACGCCGGAGTAGAAGTGGCCAGCGAAGATAGGGACAACAAG
The DNA here is from genome assembly GCA_022829125.1 of Lathyrus tuberosus. Classification (NCBI taxonomy): domain Eukaryota; kingdom Viridiplantae; phylum Streptophyta; class Magnoliopsida; order Fabales; family Fabaceae; genus Lathyrus; species Lathyrus tuberosus. The sequence continues at coordinate 2,339,388 of JALAZF010000276.1, read as the reverse complement.
GGAAGAATCAACGCGAATTTGGCCGTGGTAGCACGCAATGGCATTCATACAGGTTCTATCTTTCCTTTACCACCTTTTATCAAAACATTGAGGACAATGTTTGGTTTAAGTGTGGGGGAGGAACTCTACCACTTTCATTTTAACGCATTTTAGTTAGATTTATTGCTTTCTAGCATGATTTTAAATTTTTTTTTCTATTTTCATTGCGTCTTTGCATGTGCTGTCAAGTCTTTATATGCGATTTTGTGTTTATCGATTTCCCACTCCCTTGAGCCACACCAAATATTTTGAAAATTTTTGCGTTAAAAATAGGGTTTCTTTTGAAAATCTTAGGTTACAGACGAAATTAAGGTTAGATTGTGAGTCGTGGGAAAAATTCCGCAAAATCGATATCGTCTTAACACCGTGAGCCTCCCTATTATGGAAATCGACTTGGGTACTTGTTATGCCATAGCCTTAAGTTCTCACCCCTTTAGCAGTCCCTAATTAGTTTATTTAGCAGTCAGCACCATCCTAAGCACACACTAAGTAGGAAGCCGATGCAAATAAGTGTATGATCTCAGGCTAAAAGTAAATTAAGAAAAAAAATGAATTGAATGAAAAGAAATGCGCCTTCTAAGTTAGGTGATCCTCACCCGATCATTTGGGCCAACGGTGCAAACTTCTTTATTTTATTGATATGTGCAAAAGAAAAAGAAAGAGAAAAAAAAATTTGATGATAATGAGATCATAGTCACTAACAGGTTGTCCTACCATGAGTGTGAAAGGATAACGGGCTTAATGTGATTGTGCCAGAATGAAAAGGGATAAAAGAAGGATGAGTGAGTTAGGTTTAAGTATAATGACATGATTCAGATTGGTTTGTATAGGATGGAGGTTGATGACCGCAAAAGCGGAATTGTGTTGTTACGATATCCTTAATGTGTGAGCAAGTACCTATCGATACAAACTTAACCGAAGTAGAGTTGGTATCCTAGGATGAGTATCTGTATGCACTATTTTTCCTACGATTCATGGTTTGCTTGAGGACAAGCAAAGGTTTAAGTGTCGGGGTGTTGATAACACGTAAATGTATCGGTTATTTGACTTGACTTACATGAATTTTAGTTATGTTTTCCCTTAATTTTATTTAATTTATGCTGCAATTTATGTCTCATTTATTATGTTTTCAGGTGACTTGGATTTAATCGTAAAATAATGAAAAGAAGAAGAAATGGTGGAAAGAAAATAGAAGGAAAGAAATGGAAGAAGGAAAGAAAATTAATGGAAAGAAAAAGAAAATGAAAAAAAAAATAAAGGGGTGGGGCCCACCATCACACATGTGGCGCAAGCCACATGGGAGTGGCACCCACCACCTTCATAAAATGTGGCGCCAGCCACTCATCAATGCAAGGAAGAGGTAGCGCAAGCCACCTATGTTAGGGGAGAAAATCTCTCCACTTTCCCAACTTTTTCTCCACTTCTTCACTATGTTCCGGTCTTCTCTCAACCCGATTCCCACGCCACGAAACGCATTCTCGTCAACTGCCAAGGATGAGCTCTCAGTATAAAAGAAAAATCAAACCTCCATTTTGGGGGTCAACTCTCTCTTGGCCAGATTTTGTTTCTTTAGATTTTAGGCAGCTTCTTGCACTATGTAAAAGGGATAGTTCTCCACATCGGGGGACTATTCCAATATAGTTCTAGGATTTATTTCTGTCATTTAATTTCTGCAATCGGATTCGTATTCAAGCTTTCAGTGTATTATTCAAAGCATCCATTTATTCCAGGTTTTTATCTATTGTTATTTATTTTATCGTTTTCTTATTTAATTGTCAAAGCATGTTTCCGAGTTTAGTTTATTATCGTATCTGCATGTTTATTTTCCTCTCCATGTCTAGCTAAGTAGTCTTGAGTCCGGCATATGAGGACTGTCGTTACCGACGGGACTCTGTAGAAAATAATAGGCGCGATCTTATGATTAAAATTCTGTTTTGGTTTTAATTTCCAAGTATAATTTAAATGGCGTTGTCACGAGAGTGAGATGTTGTTTATCACGATTTTGTCACGAGAGTGAGAAATTAATTAAGGTTAGAGCCGGCACTGCGAGAGCGCTTTAGATGTTGGTTAGGATATTATTGGCTTTCAAAATGTATTTCTTAGTTACCGGGCGAGCGAGAGCAAAATCTTGGGATTAGGAAGTATGGCTTTAGTTAATACCGCGAGAGCATGAGGCAGAGTCTTTAAGTTGGTATATTTTACGGAACTAAGTTATAGTCGTAATTAGTACATGAATTCTACAAAGTCCCTTAGGAGCGCGAAATCCATATTCCGGTCTCTCATTCTCTATTATATTTTCTTAGTTTTATTTTCAGTTCTAGTTTTAGTTTCCCTTAAATCAAAAATATCATTAGCCTTAGCTTTACAACGCAGCGATAGATAACGGTAGGTTGACATTGGTCTCTGTGGGATCGATATCTTTTATTACTACGCGATTAGGCTGTGCACTTGCAGTTAGTAACCGTTAGACGTATAGTTTATCGCGATCACTGGAATTGATTGTAGCACCTCAACTACAACTCTGTCAAGAATTTGAGCAACTGGGTGATGATTTCATGAATTTGATGTCCTAGATGTTGGTTCAGTGTTTAGATCACCTACATATGATGTTTATGAGGTCTGTAAACCATTGGTTTGGTTGGAATCACCCTCAAACTTAAAACCCGATAGTAACTTGAGTTAGAAGGCAAAGTGGGAGTGAATGAGAGATTTTGAGTAAAGCCTCAACTTGGGGGCTTTAGTGTACTTAAATTTAGCACAAATGAGCTCTATTTATAGTAGACCAAATTTTTTTTGGCATCAATAGTGTTTGGCATCTTGGATCAGATTGCATTGAATGACTTGATTCTTTGGTCAATGGTCTCCTGTAGCCATTGACTTGTACCAGGTTTTGCATGTTTAGGTTCTCTGAATTTTGGATACATCTTGACTCAATTAGATTGGTTTATGGTTCATTCACGCCACCTCAATGCATCACTTTAATGCTCGATGCCAAATTTGAATTTCAAGATTCCTTTCATGATGATTTTGCACATGGAAGGCTAGGTCTTTGGTATTTTGTGTTATAGATTAGATCATCCACCTATTTGTGTTGTAATTGAACAAAATTTCAATGATCAAAGTGTTCAAAATCAGTCTAAGGAATCGTGGGGTGCAAGTTTGCACCAAATTCTGTCATGAAAACAGTTGTAACAAGGCAACTTGGATGATCCATAACTCCTAGCTCAAATGGAGTTTGATGGAGTTCTTGGTTAATTTAGAAAGGTTGCATAATGTACTTTAACTTTGATGTCCATCATTGGTTCTGAATCACCCTGGATCATAGTGAGAAATGCCTTGTAAGTTGGTAAAAAACTTAGACAGATTCTATCTAAAATTTTCTAAGTGTTGGAAAAATGGTCAAATCCAAGTTTTTATGATTTTGCTCAGTCAATACCTCAAAATCCATGAGGATTTGGAATCTCTTGTAGTTGACACTTTTAAAGTATGTAAGATGAAATTTAATTTGAGCTTTGAATGGGGTATTTAGGAATATCTTAGACCCTCTCCCAAGGTTTGAGATCATGGGTAGATCAACAGTCAATGGAGGGTTGACTTTTTCATCAGAAACCCTAATTTGTGATCAGATGGTTTTGAGTTCTTGTGGCTTATTAATCAAGCTCTTTGAGTCAATAAAATCTTATAGATGTATCAATATGATGTATTTGAGGTCCTTGAAGTTCATTTTGAAGCTTCAAGTCATGCCTTGCTTCACATGTTAACTCAAGGGTTGAATTAGGTCAAAACCCTAATTCCTAATTTTTTGATAGATGGACTTTCAAGGTGATTTTGCCATTGTGGATGGGCTCTTGAGATTCATTTGATCTTATTGGACCATACATTTGAAATTTCATCTGGAGGCCTTGGTCGACCAAAACCCTAATTTGGTGACACTGGCGATCCTGAGGCTTGATCCACTTGGAATGTTGCAACCTTATGCTCAATTACTTATATGGGAGACCTTTTGATCCTCCATGGATGTTTGATAGACTAGACAAGTTTAAAATCATGTCAATTCTTGATTGATCCTTTGTCTAAGTGCTCTGAGAGGGCTCGAAACCCTAATTCCTGATCGTGGTAGCTGCTCAACCATCTTTGGATGAGGTGGATGATACATGATGATGTATAATTATTGTTGTTATAATTTGCACAATGATGTGAAATCTTGGTGGTCAAAATTTGGGGTATGACAGCTATTATATTTGATTTATTTTGTATAGGGAGTTTACTAAAACACCCTCACCTTTAGGGTTTTTGTTTGGATGACTTCCACATGTTTTCTTGTACCAATTTTATTGCCAACATTTAATACATGAGTATGGGTTTTTGAGTATTTTTGTGGAGCTTTGATGTGTTTATCTTGATAGCTTTTGGGTATTTTGTTAAGTCCCGATTATGTTGGTGTCTTGACCTTCATAGTTGGTTTTGATGGAGTTTTGTGCCATTCTTTTGATGATATTTTGCACACATATTCTTGAGGGTATGGGCTTGAGTTAGAGTCTCTAGTTTGAGTTTATTTGGCCGTTTTTCCTATTTTTTATTGGTGTGTCAAGTTAGGGTTTGTTTCTGGTATGTTTGTGTTCCATTTGTTTGCTACCAACTTTTGACATGTCCATAACCTTTGATACTTTGTTTATATCGTGAGTTGATCATCCTAATCTTAAAGTATCATTCTTTCTATTTGTTGTCGCTCCCCATTCCAAAGGATGGTTTCCCTATTGACTTGTAAGTCATACTTTAGGATAGTTTAGTATACTTTCCTACCCAGTCCCTTGGCCTTGTTATAGCCAATTTGTCTTACAATTTAGAATTAAGTTTAGAGTTTGTGAACTATAAGTGGGTACCATTGCTATGAGTACTCACTCTCCCTCTTTGACTTTGTCAAAAGTAAACTCTTTTAGTTAGTTTTTCAACTTAGACTTAGAGATTTTGTTAACTCTATGTGAGTACCATAGTTATGAGTACTTATTTCCCTTTGGAACCTTGATCATTATCAAGTGTTCACTCACCCCTAGTTAAGCAAACTATGGAGGCTCTGATTCCTCATTCCTAGTCAGGATATGTAGGCACAAGATGCAATATCTTGTCGAGCCCACTAACCACTAACAACTAACTCCCTTATCTCACGCCGCCACGCGATCGAGACTAGTTTACCTTTCCTTTTATTCTAGCCTTAGGATTAGAGTTGCCTCACTCCATGTAGGTGTCATAGTGATGAACACTTACTTTCCCTGTTTATTTAGTATTAGGTTTGGAGTCGCTGCACTCCATGTAAGTGTCAGGGTGATAGACACTTACTTCCCCTCTGGAACCTTGATCATTATCAAGAATTCCTCAACCCTAATTAGGTGAACTACGAATGCTCTGAGTCCATCCTAATTAGGATATGTAGGCACAAGATACGATGTCTTGGCAAGCATACTTAGTGTATATACCACAAGATGCAATGTCTTCCCTATGTATAACCAACCCCCAAACCATAGATCTCTTACCTGTGTTGTTACATAGCGCACTTAGGGTTTTCTTCGATCTATACACTTTCCTTTGGATAAATCAAAGCTCGGTGGTGAATTTCATGATTTTTGATTCAAGTTAATTAATAGTTTGATACCCAATTCTCACTGCAACACAGAGCCATTAAATTGAAAATTCCTTACCCTCGTCAGGAAGTTTTTCCATTAAAAGAGTCTATTCTCTACTTCATGAATGACACAGAAAAACTTTAGGTCACTTTCAACAAAGTCCAACGCAAGAAGAACTCTTGGAAGAACAAGTACTAGATTGTCAACTTGGAATGCACAAAGACCTAAGAACCATTGAATGAAAAGGATGCTCTAATTGAGATATTGGAGCAACAAGCTATAGAAAGTCAAGAGGAACGAAGAAGTTTACTCTCTCATTTCACCTGGAAAAGGATCACCGACCCTACAACGGTTGAGGGGGCCCGATCATAGAAGAGAAAGATTCAACTGCCAGCATCTGGATCTTCGTCAGGAATTCCTTAGGATCCATAGGCCTAGTTTTCCTTCCCACACTTTGTAAAATAATGTACTTTTTCCTTAAGATATTGCAACCCTTTGAATTCAATAAAAAGTTTCCATCATTGTATGATATTTGCAACATAATTGTTAAAAAGTTCTTTTGAAAACAAAACAAAAAGATCATTCTCATTCTTTGCATATCATTCATCATTCTTGCATTACACATCTTTGTCATAGAGTCTCACACATGCGTCGCACTTTAGAGTCAAACTGTCTCATTCGTAAAATACTCGGGCCAATCGTAAAAAAATGGCCAATCTTGAGGAAGAAAATAGAGAACTAAGAGAGGAAATCAACGCTCTAAAGGAAAGTCTGGAAAAACTCCACAACACGATCGAATCCCTGAAAGCAACTCAGGATCAACCACCTCAAAGGACTGCGATCTTAGAAATTATGTCTACACCAACATTTGAGGTACCCGTTAGTTATCCTCAGTACAACATGCCTAAAGGTTTTCCTTGGGGCATGCCTTTCAATTTTGTACCCGAAGGATATATACCTCTTGTCGCTGAAAACCTAGAAGCCATAGATGGGACCTCCAGACCCGAAGGTTACAAACATCAGATAAATGAAGACGCAAGGGTTACAGCAGAGACTCCCGTACCTGAAGGTTACAGACTTCAGGTCACTGTAACACCAAAGGTTACCGCAGTAATGTCTATACCACAACCTGTGATACATACTATTCCAGAGGAACAAATTCTTCAGACCACTTCTGACAGGAATTAAGAAGTTTATGAGAGGATGAATGAATTCCAAGAACAGTTCTTGGAAATGAAGAAAGAACTGCATGCCATTCGCGGACAGGACTTGTTTGGAAAAGATGTCGCTGACCTCTAATTGGTCCCTAATGTAAAAATACCGCACAAATTTAAAGTGCCTGACTTTAAAAAGCACAAAGGAAACTCTTGCCCTCAAAGTCATCTGATAATTTATGCCCGGAAGATGTCTACCCAGACAAAAAACCAACAGCTACTAATCCACCACTTCCAAGACAGTTTAACCAATGCCGCGCTCAAATGGTACATGGGATTAAACCGTGCAAAGATCAATACTTTCAGAGATCTTGGGGAAACTTTTGTTCAGCAGTACTTTTGAAATACAAATAGAGTAGGGTTTTTGTTATCGTTCACAGAGATTGTTTAGAGATATCACCGCCATTCTACAGTTGAAATCGTTTTAAACTTAAAGTAACAAAGGGTTTTGGTTGTTGATAACGGATCTTTTGCATAAACGGTAAAAGTAATCGGATTTGAAAGATTTATAAAACACATGCCAAGATTAGGATTCGACCAACCATTTTGCACGTATAGAATCGACAAAGCAAATGAACTCGTTTAGACGATAAATATAATCACATATCCTCTCAATATGTTTATCTCTAACACATATTGTGAGTTTTATCATTTTGATCCTTTGATGATCTCTCACTCAAACTATCAAAATGATAACATTCAAGTTCAATATTTATGAACATCAACTCTCATAACTATCTCTAGCCTATGTTCATTGATGGATGAAAAACCTATATAAAGTGTAAGAACACATTTCTCAATCATGAACCAACACAAAGAATAAACCATAGAAACCAAGTTTTTCACCATATATTCATCACCCATAAGTTCATAAGCTTAAATCAATACCTATACATACAAAAGAAAGGATTGTCTACCTTCTAATCTTGACACAAAAGTAGATTAGCTATCCATTGACAATGTAGCTTCACAAACAAGAAAATGGAGAAGAGGAACAAGCATCAACGATGATCTCTTGACTATTGATGCTCCGAGTTATCGAAAATAAGATGCTACAGTGTTTATAGGTTTTTTACTCTAAGAAAATAACAAGGATCCACAAAAAATGCTGATCAAATCTATTTATATATAGAGGGGCTGAGATGCGCAGAGCGCGCTAAGCGCGCTGTCATTTATTGCTAAACCGCCTTAAATCCCGCTTAGCGGGCTCCAGACCGTGCTAAGCGGGCAACCTACTGGGATTAGCTCCTTCCTTAGGCTAGGAGCGCGCTTAGCGCGCTCGTAGCATGCTTCAAAAATTCAATTTCTTCAAAACTGCTCCTTAAGAGCCTTCCATGCTCCAAGTTTCCCATTGCAATGTTATAACCTACAATTATAAACACAAAAGTTAAATAACTAAGTCTAATAATGCATTTAAACTATACTACGATTATTTACCGAAAACAAAGGGAAAAAGCATCAATTCACAAATAAAGATTACAAAAGGTGCCAAAAACTAAACTATATATTAACATATTCTAGCACCTAACAACTCTCCCCAACTTGCTTCTTTGTTTGTCCTCAAACAAAGGTAATATAGAATAGAAGCAAGAAGAATATCGGATAAGACAAAACAATCAAAAATCGATGGTTCAAACTTAATTGATGCGCTCGCAAGTAACACTCAGCTCCAACACATAATCAAAGCATGGCTATGAACAAACTTCTAAACAGAAATAACAAGCAACTCATCACAAGCAATCAAATGTTCAAACGGGAATCACCTACTTTACTCAAATGAGTCATGCTCAATATTTACATGGGATAAAACACTCTCATAGTAATCGTGCCAGCATCCATAACCATTCATGCATTCATCTACTCAATTCAACAAGGAAATCAAGGAAACAAAGATCTCTGAAGGACTTCTAAATGTTGTAACTAGGCAAGGGTTAACAAGAAAGGGATATTTATAAAAGGCTAATGAATCAAAGTGGCTATCAAAAATTTTTCAAAAATGAAGAACATGCCGACTTAGTCAAACCTCAAATCATTTCAATCTTTTCCTTTCTTTTTCTTCTCTTTTCTTTCATGGTGCCCTCTCTCATTTGAATCAAATGCTTCTTTTATTTTTCTTTTTAAGCAACTCACTTTTGAGTGAAAAGCATAGAAAATAATACTTTACATTTTTCTTTTTTTTCACAAGAGGCACCATTTCACCAAATCATTTCTTTTTCACACAACAAACACTCTCCCCAACTTTAAACCACACTTTAATTTAATGACAATGTTCTTCAAAAGCATGTTCAAACAAAGGGTTAAGTGTATACAAAAACAAACTAGAATGAATCACAACGATTTTCTTTTAACAACAACAACCACAAATGAGTGGGTTTCCCGGCATTTTGCCGAATTTCGTTTTATGATTCATTCTATTTGTGTGAAGGCTCAAAATTGGTTAACAAATGCTCACACTTCTCACCGGGTAAAGTAAAGCCTAAAAGAATTGGTGGTTTTTCTCAATGTAAAACAATTCCTAGATCACTTCTATGTTTCCAAGATTTACCAATGAATACAAGATTAAGCATGAATCGCACGAGCTAAACAACAACTACACGACTACTCTCTTTTGTGAACAATGATGGGCACTCACTTTTGTGGTTTTGTCCTAAATGATTCCCATATGAACATACATGCGAAATGAAACAGAGCTTGAAATTTGTGTAAAGCAAAAGGTTCATACACATACTAACATTCTACAAAGCAAAAACAAAGTACCTTTTTCGTGCAACAATCTAGATTTTTATCATCACCATCAATGATTGGTGTAGCATATCACTTTTGAACAAAGAAATTAAAACTTGCTTCAATCAATCAATTACCTTAAATCAAGAACAAACACAAAAATTTTGTACCAAAAAGCATGAACATAAAATCTCATCCGCCCGGATGAAAACTTCAATAATAAAAAGAAAGTTTTAACAACTAAAAACATATCCAAAACAAAAGTCATCCTCCGCTCGGATGTGAACTACAGAAATATCCAAAATAGAAGTCTATAATACTAGCAAAATACTAAACATAATAAAAAAAACAAGGGTAAAACTGCCCAGCATAATAAAATGATCAAACCGATCAGTAGGAACTCAAACTAGACTCTCCATCATCAGCCTCATCACGGTCATCTCTGACATCCTCACCAACATCACCATCATCATGCACAACCGCCCCCTCCGAGAAACCTGGCCTGGCCTTAGGCCACCTAGCATACGCCATCAGTTCCTCTCTAGACCTCAATGGATGATCAACATGAGGCTCCCGAAACTAGAGCTGCAGCTGCACCATAGAGTCTTGCATAAATAAGAAGGCACGCGGATGAGCCTCGTGCATGGGCCAGTTGGCCTCGGCATTCGGATCAAGCACACGCCTCGCAGGGGCAGCAGCAGCAACAGGGACATCATCATTATGAGCCTGCAAACAAAAACGGGTGATAAAAGCATCATCTAAAACTCCTAACTTCACATTCCCATGGCTAGGAAGTGCAACTCTCGCCCTATGGCACAATGCCATAATCAGCCCAAGGTATGTCAGTGTGCTAGCCACCCTATCTCCTAAAGGTGTCGAACTCAGTGTAATCCTCCTCAGCTCATTCGAAATAATTCGTGCCAAATCCACGGTCTTCTCATCATCAAGTATACACGCCAGGAGGGCTGCGGTCTGCATATGAATGGAAGAGGTGTGACTATGAGGCTTTTTCCAGAATCCTTTTCACCTCTCGGTTAGATACCTCGGCTTGACCGTTCGTTTATGGGTGGTAAGGGGTCGCCACTTTATGTGATACACCATAATGTTTCAAAACACTTTCAAGGGATGTATTGCAAAAGTTTGACCCTCCATCACTTATAAGAACCCGAGGAGTGCCAAAACGGGCAAAGATGTTTTTCTTTAAAAAATTTATTACCGTTTTGCCATCAACCTTCGGTGAAGCAATCGCTTCAACCCACTTCGAAACATAATCAACCGCCACTAAAATATACTCCATAAGATATTTTGAAGGGGCATTTCATCTCTTTTTCCATTTCCACCAGTTCTTTGGCAAGTATCACAACTTTGGGCATGGAGATTTGCGTCTTTAAATAGAGTAGGCCAATAAAAGCCTGATTTCAAGACTTTCGTGGCCGTTCTCGAACCATTAAAATGGCCTCCATAAGGCGAGTTATGACAATGCCAAAGAATACTCTGAGCTTCATCGATCGTGGCACACCTTCTCAAAAGGTTGTCAACTCCTAACTTGAACAAGTAAGGTTCATCCCACACATAATAATTTGCATCCGATAAGAACTTCCTTTTTTGATTCCAAGTTAGGTCTTCGGGTATCCACCCGGTTGCTTTGTGGTTAGCAAAATCCGTAAACCACGACCTAACTTGTACTCGAAACAATTTTTCATCGGGAAATTCCTCTCAGATTTCCTTTTCTATTTTGGTTACCTCCACATTGATCAAACGGGACAAATGATCCGCCACCAAATTCTCTGAACCCTTTTTGTCCTTTATTTCCAAATCAAATTCTTGGAGCAAAAGGATCCAACGGATGAGCCTTTGCTTCGAATCCGGTTTAGTGAGCAGATATTTGATTGCCGCATGATCAATGTAGATTACCACTTTTGACCCTATTAGGTAAGAACGAAACTTCTCAAGTGCGTATACAATTGCAAGCAACTCTTTTTCGGTTGTGGTGTAATTTGCTTGTGCCTCATTTAATACCTTGCTTGCGTAATGTATAGCATGAAAGGTTTTGTCCTTCCTTTGACCTAACTCCGCTCCAACAGCTTAATCACTCGCGTTGTACATTAGTTCAAAATTTAAAGTCCAATATGGCGCGATGATTATTGGAGCGGTAATTAGTTTCTCTTTCAAAATTTGGAAAGCAATAAGACATTCATCGTCAAAGAGAAATACCTGATCTTTGTTGAGCAAGTTGCTCAGTGGCCTTGCTACCTTTGGAAAATCTTTGATGAATCGCCTATAAAATCCCGCATGCCCCAAAAAGTTTCTGATTCCTTTGACGTTGGTAGGAGGAGGCAACCTTTCAATCACTTCAATCTTTGCTTGATCGACTTCAAGGCCTTTGGAAGAAACTTTGTGGCCAAGCACAATTCCCTCCGTCACCATAAAGGTACACTTCTCCCAATTCAACACCAAGTTTGTCTTTACACACCTCTCAAGGACGGTTTCCAAATTCTTCAAGCATAAATCGAAAGATGCTCCAAACACGGAAAAATATTCCATAAACACCTCCATTGTCTTTTCTATGAGGTCAGAGAAGATAGCTTGAACACACCATTGGAAAGTTGTCGGCGCATTACATAATCCAAAAGGCATCTTTCGATTGGCAAAAATGCCAAAGGGACAAGTAAAAGCCGTCTTCTCGTGATCCGCCGGGTCAACCGCAATTTGATTGTACCCTGAATAATCATCCAAAAAATAATAGAATTGTTGCCCGGATAACCTCTCGAGCATTTGGTCCATGAATGGAAGTGGAAAATGGTCTTTTCTTGTTGCGGTGTTCAACCTTCTATAGTCAATACACATTCTCCACCCCATCACAATCTTTGTTGGGATTAACTCATTCTTCTCATTTCGGATAACGGTCATGCCACCCTTTTTAGGAACAACGTGCACGGGGCTTACCCATGGACTATCAGAGATCGGGTAGATCATTCCCGCATCCAAAAGCTTCACAACTTCTTTCCGAACAACCTCTTTCATAGTAGGATTCAAACAACATTGTGGTTGAGCTACCGTACCGCTTACAAGTACATGAATTGGAGGAAATGCGGAATGCCACATATCATTCTAGTTGGTTGTATAAGGAAAAGGTGAAAGGTTATCATGACAAGAAGATCTGGCAAAAGGATTTCAAGGTTGGGCAAATGGTATTACTGTTCAATTCCCGGTTGAAACTTTTCCCGGGAAAGTTAAAATAGAAGTGTTCAGGACCGTTTCTTGTCAAAGAGGTGAAAAGTTTTTGAGAAATTGTGATCGAAGATATGCAGAAAAAAGAAAGTTGGACCGTAAATGGTCAACGTCTAAAAATCTACCTTGGAGGTAATTTTGATCGAGAAAATTTCTCCGTTCTTCTAGACGTTCTTCATTGATCGTCATGGTCCGTCGAGCTTATCCGACGTTAAACAAGCGCTCGTTGGGAGGCACCCCAATTTTGTAAGTTTTTATCGTCTTTTTGGTCAATTTGCTATTTAATCATGTTTTTGTAAAGTTGGTGTGGTTTTGGATGCTGAAAATGATGTTTTGTGCTGCTGGAAATAAGTTTTGTGCTGCTGGAAATGTTTCTTGTGTTGCAGAGCCTGCTTAGCCCGCAGGAGTGCGCTTAGCGCGCTCTGAAGAAAAAACAACCCCAAATTCCAGTGAGCAGCGCGCCTAGCGCGGTCTAGAGCCCGCTTAGCGCGTTCTGCGAAGTTTTGAAAAAAAAAATATTTTGTCTGGGCCCAATAATGCTGACCTGGCCCAGATTTTGTTTTAGTGAAGCTAGGGTTCTGAGGTTATGTGCCTCATTTCACCCTTTTCTCACAAAATCTCAAGTTTCTCTCTTCTTCTCCCCAACTTCATTTCTTCTCCAAAATTCTTGAGAGTTACTTGGATTCTTTGTGCCCTAGCTTCATTTTCGTGCTCAACATCAACAACTATGTCAGGTCGGAATAAACAACGTGTCGGGTCTACCTCAAACCCAGTTAGGCGTGCTCCATCAGGGCCGTTTTATCGTACTCGGTTTCTTGGTCCTGCCCATACCCTTAGTATCATTTGGACATTGTGAGGGAATTCTTTGCGAATGCCTTGCCTTCAGGAGATGAGCCTTTCAAATTTAAGACTTGGGTGAGGGGCAAAGAGATCGACTTCTCTAGAGCGGCAATTAATGACTACCTTGGGAACCACATTTAGTTGGCAGATGACGAGTTGTGTGATTATGGGAGGATGTTAGCTCAAAGGAATTGGAATGCCGAGCAGCTGAGAGAAGTTTTGTGAGTGAGAGATCATCAAAGGATCAAAATGATAAAACTCACAATATGTGTTAGAGATAAACATACAGTTGAAATCGTTCCACATATCCTCTCAATATGTTTATCTCTAACACATATTGTGAGTTTTATCATTTTGATCCTTTGATGATCTCTCACTTAAACTATCAAAATGATAACATTCAAGTTCAATATTTATGAACATCAACTCTCATAACTATCTCTAGCCTATGTTCATTGATGGATGAAAAACCTAGATGAAGTGTAAGAACACATTTCTCAATCATGCACCAACACAAAGAATAAACCATAGAAACAAATTTTTTCACCATATATTCATCATCCATAAGTTTATAAGCTTAAATTAATACCTATACATACAAAAGAAAGTATTGTCTACCTTCTAATCTTGACACAAAAGGAGATTAGCTATCCATTGACAATGTAGCTTCACAAACAAGAAAATGGAGAAGAGGAACAAGCATCAACGATGATCTCTCGACCATTGATGCTCCGAGTTATCGAAAATAAGATGCTACAAAGTTTATAGGGTTTTTGCTCTAAGAAAATAACAAGGATCCACAAAAAATACTGATCAAAACTATTTATAGAGGGGCTGAGATACGCAGAGCACGCTAAGCGCGCAGCATCACGCTAAGCGTGCTATCATTTATTTCTAAAACGCCTTAAATCCCGCTTAGCGGGCTTCAGACCGCGCTAAGCGGGCAACCTATTGAATTAGCTCCTTCCTTGGGCTAGGAGCGTGCTTAGCGCGCTCGTAGCATGCTTCAAAAATTCAATTTCTTCAAAAATGCTCCTTATGAGCCTTACATGCTCCAAGCTTCCCATTGCAATGTTGTAACCTACAATTATAAACACAAAAGTTAAATAACTAAGTCTAATAATGCATTTAAACTATACTACAATTATTTACCGGAAACAAAGGGAAAAAACATCAATTAACAAATAAAGATCACAAAAGGTGCCGAAAACTAAACTATATATTAACACATTCTAACACCTAACAAGTACAAGTTCAATTTGGACATGGCACCTGATAGGGACCAATTCAGAGCAATCTCCCAGAAAGATAAGGAAACCTTCAAGGAGTACGCTCAAGATGGTGTGAAATCGCTGCCCAGATCTGTCCTCCTCTCGAGGAGAAGGAAATGACGAAGATCTTCTTGAAAACCTTAAGCTCGTTCTATTATGACCGAATGGTCGCAAGTGCGCCCAGTAACTTCACTGAAATGGTAAACATGGGAGTGCGCTTTGAGGAAGCAGTCTGAGAAGGCCAATTGGTTAAGGACTCAAAACTATCCAACAGTACTAAAAGATACGGGCGTGCTTTCCAAAAGAAGAAAGAGCAAGATATTAGTAATACCTTCCAGGGTAAACAAAGGCGAAGGTATCAACCTCAGCAGATAGCAACAGTATCTCCTGTTATCAACCTGGAGCTAGCTCCGATACATCAACCACAGGTTACTCAGTGCCAGCCAAATCAACAATAGTATCAGCAAAGGCAGCAACAACCTCTTCAGCAGGTTCGCCTGCAATAAAATAACAACAATTGTTTTCCCTGATCGCCAGGTTTTGACCCGATACTAATGTTATGCATATCTGTTCCCAGTACTTCTAGCAAAGGGGCACATTCAAACCCGGACTCATCTCACAATACCGAATAATCCCCCTTATTGGTTCAAAGCCGGTCAATCTTGCGCTTATCATCAAGGACAACCAGGACATAACATTGAGAACTGCCTCAGCTTCAAGTCTGATGTACAGAGGCTTGTCAAAAATGGAATTTTATCTTTCAAAGATACAAATCCCAATGTTCAAACAAACCTGTTGCCACAACATGAAAAATCTTCGGTAAACTTGGTAGATGAAGAACCCGACAACAATTATCAAATTCACGATTTACGTCTACTAGGAACAAATCTGGTAAAAATGCATTGTAGAAAAAGCAGATATGGCCACGTGCAATCTCATAACTATCATCAATGCGACATTTGTTCCAAGAACAATCAAGGGCGTGTCATCATACAAGCAGCTCTGCAAGAACAAATGGATATGGGCTGGATCCAGGATCGCATGATTCGTGGAGTAAATTTGGCCTATGAACATCCAAACATTGTTCAAAATCATGACATCCATGCAATGTATGTCAATATAGTGGAAATGCACTCAAGACAAAGTCAATATCACAATTTTGTGCTGCACGACGACAAGGCTTGCCCGGTTTGATCAAAAGACAATCAGGGATGTTCTTTTGTACAAAAGCCCTCAAACGTCAAATGGATATAGGATGGATCCAAGACTACCATGGAAGGGATGATCACCATATCAACATGGTTTAGATTTTTGACATCCGTTTAATGAATACCAGCTTGGTGGAATTGCATGCCAAGCAAGCCAGACTTGGTTTTCTATCCTCGCACAATTATCCGGACTGCAAAGATTGCTCCAAAAGCAATCAAGGTTGTGAACTTGTACAAAGAACTCTTCAACATATATTGGACCATTGGTGGCTTCCAGTCTACCAGGATGAATACACGCATCAAGTTAGCATAACCAATGGAAATCTGGACAGACATCGAAGGTGTGACATCTGCTTGCTAGAAACGAATTTGGTAAAAATGCACTGCATACAAAGTGGGTACGGCCGGGTGTTACCTTACAATTATGAACGCTGCCGAATATGCTCTGAAAATAGCCAAGGATGTTACATTGTACGAGCATCTCTCCAAAATCAAGTAGACCAAGAGGAAACCCAACTACGCCTGAGTTCTCACTCAATAAATATGGTGTAGGGTCGCCCAAGGCAGTATGCAGTTTATGACATCAAAAGCATTGAAACGTCATTAGTCAAATTTCACAAATGCTTGTGCGGACTTGACTACTTTGGCCTGAATCACCAAAATCATTCAATTTGCAGAAAATGTCGCAGAAGCCGACATGGTTGCCTCATTGTCCAAAATGAGATTCAAGAATTGTTGGACAAAAGAACCATCACAGTTTTTAATGAAAAAGATCCCGTTAATTATGGAATTAACGAGGATGTTTTCACCATAATTCCACTGCTCAATGAGCCAAAAATCCATTTCGACATCGGAAAAATCCCCAACATTCCCAAGCTGGAACCAATTGAGGTTACTTATGACAGGCCCAGTGCCATATGAGTCAGAGAAAGCTATATCATATAAGTACGATGCAACTATAATAGAAGATGGAAAAGAAGTTCCACTGCCATCCGTTGTCAACATTGCTGATATCAGTTGAGTCATCCGAAGTGGCCAAATCTTCAATAGAGGAGTTGGAGAACCTGCAAAAGAAAAGGAACCTTAAGCTGAAGTTCCTAATCAACGAATTGGTCAATCCAGCAGCACAGAGCATGTGAAAAATAATGATGAAATGCTAAAACTTATCCAGAGAAGTGAATACAACATTGTGGATCAGCTACTACAAACTCCTTCTCGGATATCCGTATTGTCTCTCTTCCTCAGTTCAGAAGCTCATAGAGAATCTCTAGAAAAAGTCTTGTAACAAGCCTATGTAGAACAAGATGTAACAGTGGCTCGGTTTGACAACATTGTTTCCAATATCACTTCCTGCAACAATTTGGGATTTAGTGACGAAGAACTCCTAGAGGAAGGCAAGAATCATAACAGGGCACTCAATATCACAGTCAATTTCCAGGACGATGTTTTAGCCAGCGTACTCGAAGACACAAGTTCATCTTTGAATGTCATGCCAAGGTCGACTCTGGTGCGGCTATCTTTTCAAGGCACCCCAATAAGAGGCAATGAGATCATAGTCAAACCTTTTGACGAATCCCAGAAGACAGTTATCGGCGAAGTCGACCTTCCCATAACCATTGGTCCCCGCACTTTCCAAGTCACCTTCAAAGTCATGGACATCTGAGCAGGATACAACTGTTTATTAGGGCGACCTTGGATACATGAAGCAGGGACAATCACTTCAACATTTCACCTAAAGATAAAGTTTGTCAAGAACAACAAGTTGGTCGCAGTATGCGGAGATCAAGCTTTAATTGTGAGCAACCTATCATCATTCTCATATTTAGAAGCAGAGGAGGTCGTTGGAACTCAATTTGAAGCATACTCTATAAGCAATGAGAATCACCAAGAAAAAGGAACTTCGATTTCCTCGTACAAAGACTCTCTCCAAGTAATGGGAAGTAATGACATAAAAAGATGGGGGCAAGTTGTAGTTCCTGTTGATAACGAGACAAGAAAAGGTCTCGGTTTTTTCCCCAGCATTCACCAAGACTATAAAGAAGGATAAAGGCATTCTTCCTATCAAAGATTTCTTCCACAGTGAAGGCTTCCTCCACCCAATATCTCAAGAAGTCCACACCATCGAGGAAAATGATTCTTCCGATATAGATGATGAATGGAAATCGCATCTCAACGATGAAGGATATATATCTCAGGAAGAAACATACATGCTATTTTGCTCTCCAAAGCAAAGTCCCAGATATATACCAAGGTCAGATGTCAGAATGATCTATGGAGATTGCGATCCTAAAGGATGTCGTGCTCCCTCCCAACTCATTGGAAGAAGATACTCTGATGAAAGACAACTTCGATTACAACTCATATAATCCCATCGATGATTTTCCCATTTGGGAACCTTACATGGAAGATTCAGGGTATAAGAGTAAGCCAGAGAATACACATTTGCTGAATGACCTTGAGAAAAACCACCTATTCTCCCAGAACCATGGAATCTTTACCAGGAAAATTTTGAAAATGTCAAACATCATGTTGATGAAGTAGCAAGAATCGCAGGATAAGAATTCATCGACTTTACATTTCCTGAAGTCAATGTCATCGAAGAAGATGATTCATCTACCCCCTCAGAAACTTGGGATTCTTTGGGGTAGCCAAGCGACAAGTACGACTTTCTAGTGAAGTACACCGCTCCCGAAAGATCTCGTATCAGATATGAAGACATCCATCCTACTGGATGGGGAGATCCTTTTTAAAAAGAAAATACTGGTGAAAATCCAACAGAAAAGACCTCTTACGGTAACTCTGCATGGGAAGAAGACTCCGTTTATCCAATTCCACCCAAAATCAGTACTATTACTGAAGACAATCCTAAAAGGAAAATACCAGACTTTTTGATCCACAGAGGAGTCCCTCACAACTGGGTTGCTGTTGATGTCCTGGATATTGTCCATAAGTCAAAGTAATTGTCTCGTCTTTGTTTTGACCTTTCACTTTTCCTGGGTGAAAAGGATGTTTTATAGGGCTTGCTTTTCTGTAAATATCTCTCTTCACTTCACCCAGAGTGAAAGAGCTCTGTTTTATAGGGTTTATGTTTCCATAATCGACAAATCATAAATAAGAATGTCATTCTGAATTTCTGCATTTATTGTTGTTTTCACTTTTTGCTTTTTCAGAAAATGATAATCCTAAAGCAGACAAAAATAAAAATAAAAGTTTTTCAAAATACACTGCACACACTTTTGCATCCTCTCAGTCTTTTATAAAAAGAATAATCTTATTATGCAGTTGAGATCCCGGTATACACTGCATACACTGTACATACTATCCAATGTCTTCTCCCAACCTTGAGTTCCCGATATTCGAAGCCGAAGAAGAAGATGACGAAGAAATTCCAGATGAGATCCCTCAAATACTCAGACATGAGGAAGAGTCCATTCAAACTTACAAAGAACCATTGGAAATGGTCAAGTTGGGTTCAGAAGAGGAGAGAAAGGAAGTTAAAATTGGAGAACTACTCAGTCCAACTGTCAAAGAAGGCCTGATAGAATTGCTCAAAGAATTTCTAGATGTGTTTGCTTGGTCCTACCAAGACATGCCAGAATTGGATACCGACATCGTAGAACATCACTTGCCACTGAGGCCAGAATACCCTCCGGTCAAACAAAAATTGAGAAGGTTTCCTTGCCACCTCAGAATTAAGGAAGAAGTGCAGAAACAAATTGACGCAGGTTTCCTTGCCACCTCAGAATATCCTCAATGGTTGGCCAACATAGTGCCAGTTCCAAATAAAGACGGAAAAGTCAGAATGTGGTAGACTACAGGGATATGAACAAAGAAAGTCCAAAGGATGACTCCCCTTTACCACATATTGACATGCTAGTTGACAGCAACACAAAATTCAAAGTCTTTTCTTTCATGGATGGATTCTCGGGCTATAATCAAATTAAAATGGAACCAAAAGATATGGAGAAAACTTCATTCATCACCCCATGGGGCACCTTTTGTTACAAATTAATGTCGTCTGGTCTGAAGAACGCATGAGCGACTTATCAAAGGGTTATGCCAACTTTTTTTCACGACATGATGCAAAAAGAAATTGAAGTGTACGTCGATGACATGATTGCTAAATCTAAAACAGAAGAATAACATGTGGAACAATTATCAAAATTATTTCAGCGTCTGAGAAAATACAAGCTTCGCTTGAATCCCAACAAATGTACATTTGGTGTTCGTTCAGGAAAACTCTTGGGATTCATCGTTAGCCAAAAGGGAATTGAGGTTTATCCCGACAAAGTTAAGGCTATTCAAGAAATGCCTTCTCCAAAGACTGAAAAACAAGTAAGAGGATTTTTGGGACGTCTGAATTACATCTCGAGATTCGTATTCCTCATGACCACGACATGCGCACCAATCTTCAAACTACTCAGAAAGAACCAAAAATGTATATGGACAGAAGATTACCAGAAAGCTTTTGACAGTATCATAGAATATATGCTAAATCCACCTATCTTGTCTCCTTCAGTGGAAGGAATACCATTGATCATCTACTTAACACTCTTGGATGACTCCATGGCCTGCATGCTTGGCCAACAAGACGAAACAAAAAGAAAAGAGTCTGTCATTTATTACATATGCAAGAAGTTCACGGATTGTGAAACTCGATACACTATGCTCGATAAAACTTGTTGCGCTCTAGCTTGGGCAGCTAAACGTCTTCGCTAGTACATGATTTGTGACACTATTTGGTTAATTTGTGAAATGGATCCAATCAAGTATGTCTTTTAAAAGCTTGCTTTAACAGGGAGGATTGCCCGTTGGCAGATGTTGTTATCAGAATACGACATTGAATACCATGCTCAAAAAGCCGTCAAAGGAAGTATTCTAGCCGAAAGGGAAGTAGCGTTGGGTGCTACTTTCTGATTTCTTATTTATCCCGTGAAGTTGGAAGGGAAATGGAAAGCTATCTAAAACTAACCTTGCACTCGAATGTTTAACTGAGAAAATGTTTAAGAGAGATTGGGGAGGTTTGGGGTCAGGTTATACAATGGGGAGTTGTCAATTACCCATCCTATATGTGGTTATCCACAGGTTGATAGTTTTAGGTTATGTTTTTGTACTTGATAGTGTTTATATGTAAATGGGAGAATTTCTTTGTGGGATGTCTGAGAGAGAGTATTTTTGTTGTTTTTGGGTTTTCCGATGTTTTTGGTAAGGTACTGGACCTAAGGTTTTTGTTTAGTGTGCTCGCTAAGATTTCACAATCTTATGCCTACGTATTCCCGTAAAGAAGTACAGGTAAATCAGAGCAATCGTAGTTCCTCCTATTCTAAGGGTGGAAAAGATGTCTAGTGTCTTGTTCAAAGCCCAAGATTGAAGCTGAAAGGTATGATTTGTGTCTTGTTCAAAGCCCAAGATTGAAGCTAAAAGTTTGACTGGTAGAGAGAATTTGTCATCTCTAAAGGGAGATATCTCATATGTTTATCACAAGTGTTTGGGTGATTGATTTATAAAGGAGGATTACTTTAACTGGGATGCATGGATACAACAATGCCATAATTTCCTTTATAGGGGATTTGTCCTGAAGGAGAAAACTTTAACTCAGTGTGAGCAATGCCATTTTTCCTTAGGAAATTTTCATGCTAAGAGAGGGACATTGGCTTGGATGTAAATAATCCAGATGCTTGCAACTTACAGCAAATAGATGAAAGATTTTTAACCAGGATAATGAGGGACTACAACTTGGATGTTTGTATGAACAAGTGTGCCACTTACAGCAGTTATCTGGAATTAGGGTTTTGTTTTGGATGTCTGTTTTGATGTGTGACTGTACAGAGAAATGTCTTCCTGCAGAGAGATTTTGATTTCCTCTGAGGGTTATTCGTTTTTGTGTGCCTTGATCAAAACCCAAGGTTGAAGCTAAGAGGTTGATTAGATTCCACTGGGGACATCATTATACAAATCCTAAGAGGAGGCTAAAGGATTGAATCAAAAAGAGAGTGTTGATTTGTCTTGTACAAAACCCAAGATTGAGGCTAAAAGAGAATTGACTCTTTTGGAGAAAAGGTTTTATCTATCTTGTACAAAGCCCATGATTGAGGCTAAAAAAGTTTGACTCCGCTGGAGATTATCTGTCTTGTACAAAGCCCAAGATTGAGGCTAAAAGAAAACATTGACTCCACTTAGCTAGGGATAATTGTTTGTCTTGTACAAAGCCCAAGATTGAGGCTGAAAGATTATGATTCTGCTTAGGGAAATTTTGTATACCTGTCTTGTACAAAGCCCAAGATTGAGGCCGAAAATTGTTGAGGAATTATCATTATACAAAGCCTAAGAGGAGGCTGACTTCTGCTGAAGATGATTGAGATCCAGAGACAGGTCCAAATTTGGGGAAAAATAACTCTTGCTGGGGATTACATAAGAGTTGAGATATCAGATACCTTGAGGTGACTAGTATTAAAACAACTCTTGACAGTATTAAAAGAGTAACCACTGGTTTGAGGTGACTAGTATTAATCCTATCTGGAATCTCCGGGAATTAATCCTCTTAGGGGAAATGAATTTCTTGTACAATTATTTCTAAGTTGTGACTAGTCTTAATCAATGACTGAGGCCCAAAAAGTTTGGGGTGACAAGGGATGGGTCTTACACTCTATTAGAGGCCCAAAAGTGTTTGAAAAAAAGTTTGATCAAAGGGGAAACCCTAATTTTCTTAAAAAATATAATTTTTAAAGAAAAATAAGTAATGAATGATATAAAATACCAAATATATTGAAAAACAATTTGTAAATTTTGAACAATGTTTTGAAAAATCATGTTTAATCACATGAAAGCTTGGAATTCAATTAATTTTGAAAATTCAAGGTGGAAACCTCATTTTAAAAATGTTTGAAAACAAATAAAATGAAATTAATTACAAAAATTCAAACTATATTAAATAAATAATATAAATTAAATTTTTTGGTGAAATAAAATATTTCAACATTTTTGTGAATTCTTCAAAAAAGAACCAATAAAAAATATTTAAAATTGGGACAGAAATTAATTTTGGAATTAATTAATAAAAACCATAAAAAATATGAAAAATAGCAAAATATAAGAGAAATAACAAAATGGTCTGGGTGGGTCTTGAACTCATGACCTCCACATCAAACACAGATGCGCGCTACCACTAGGGTGGTGATACATCGATTGTATCACCCCCATTCATAAATTGATAAGGCTAAAATCCCTTCTGACCAGGCCAAGCAACAAGGACACCGTAGCTGGGTTGCCAGAGTTTTCAAGTTTTGCAAGAGGGATCATATCTCCCTCATTTCTCCATGAAATTGGACTAAATTTAGATGGATCCTTCCTAGAATTTCATGAGGAATCAAATGTTGCTTTTAGAATTTCCAAAAGATGCTTCTATTTTAAAACTTGATAGTGGTTTCAAAAATATGCCAAGATTTACATGTTCTATGCTATCACATTATACAAGAAATAATAGTATGGTAAATTTGTTCAAACACAACATATATGATATGTATGAGATGTCTATGATCAATGGACTTCAAAGCAATACATAATTCAAAGAGTTCAAGTTGTCATGCACTTACCCCATGAAGCTCCTTGTGCTAACTGTCAAGATCCTTGTGCCGGAACTAATCCAATGCTTTATAAACTCTTGATTGATCCCTTAGAAGCTTTTAGGATGATCAAAACCAGCTGGAAACCTCAGGAAAAATAGTTGGCTCTTTCTTGCAAAAGTGGCAAAAGTGACCAAAATGGTATCTCACTCAAATGGTGTTACAGTTGAGGGAAAATTTTTGGGATTGTTTGAGGATGATATTTGGAGTGTGTTTGAAGCTTTGTTTGGTTTTGAAAGTGGATGAATCAAGACATGGCTTGTAAAATGTAAAAAAGACAAAATTTAAGGTTTTGGAGGTTGACTTTTTGATTTTGAGGTTGTCCAATGTGGATGAAGGTTTGAACACCTCCAATGGATGATTTATGATGTGTTAGGATGGTTATTTGAGTGGTTTATGCTCTGGTTTAAGTAAGAGAGGGAGAGTGAGAAAACAAGGCTTTGGTATTGTTTTGGTGTGGTTTGAAACATCAGAAATTGCCTTTATTTATAGTAGAGGAGTTTTTTTTGAAGGAATAGTGAATGGCAACTGGTTCACTCTATTATCCAATGGATATGCCCATGTATCACTTCCTTAAATGCCAAGGTACCAAGTCTTCACTTGGCCATTGACTGAGCTGATATTTGTAGCTCTAGGTCTTCTAAGTTTTGAGTCAATCTTAACTCAATTGGACTGATATGGCTTGGTTTATGACAATCAATGTATTGCATTGATGTTACCTTGCCAAATTTGAAATCCAAGTTTCATGTCATGATGATTTTCACATGGCAAGTTGAATTCCTTTCCTCTTTGATCATGAAGCAAGTGAGTCATCAAATTCTTTGTGTTTTTGGAAGGTGACAAAGTTGGAAAAATGAAAAAATTTGAAGGGAAAAACCGTGTGGCACAAGTCATGCATTCATGCTGTCTTGGAAAATCAGGTTTTCATGCCATGTTTCAAGGATTGTAACTCCCTACTCAAGTGGAATTAAGATGAGTTCTTGTACATTTTTGAAAGCCCTCATGACATACTTTAACTTTTATGTCCATAAATGGACTTGGTTCAACTTGGATCATAATGAAAAATGGCCCTAAAGTTGGTAAAAACCAGACAGATTCTGACTTGAAAATTTTTCTAAGTGTTGGAAAAAATAGCCATTTCCATGTTTTTGTGATTTTGATTAATCCATAACTCAAAATCCATGTGGATTTGGAATCTCTTGTAGTTGACACTTTTAAATTATGTAAGATGAACTTTCATGTGAGCTTTGAATGGGAGAAAAAGGCCTTAGGGTTTAGGAGATACGACCTTGCAAAGTTGGTACCAAATCCATTTTGTTCCATAACTTAGAAAATTTTAAGTTTTCTATAGTTACCCCCTTTTACAAGAAATCTCACTTTTAATGATTTTTCTTGATGGATGATGATAAAAACCATACATTAACATTGTTTTTTACTTAGGGGAGCCATATTTGTGAAAAATTCCAAAAAGTCAAACTTGATTAAGGCACAGTTGAGTTTTTGTCAGATGAATTCCAAACTGTGTGATCCTTTATGAAATCAAGTTCTTGACCTGATTCAAACCTAATGGATGGATTCCGTAGGTGTTTTAGGGTATATTGAATAATGTCTCAAGGTTTGGGATCATGTCTTGGTCAAAAGTCAAAGGTACAGTTGATTTTTCATCAGGAAATCCTTATTGGCCCAGATGAATTTGAATCTTTGTATTGCTCATGAACCAAGTTCTTTGAATCAATCCAATCTTGTAAATGGATCAATATGATGTAATGGAGGTCTTAAAAATACTTCTTGAGGTCTTGGCTCATGACTTGCTCCAAAAGTCAGCTTAGGGGTGAATTAGGTCAAGAAACCCTAATTCCTGATTTTTGATGAATGCATCCCCTGAGGCTATTTTGACTTGATGATTGGACTCATGAGGTCCATTTGAGCTTCTTGAATCATGTTTTGAAGTATTGGCTCATGCCCAGATAAAAATTTTCATCTGGAGGCCTTGGTTGACCAAAACCCTAATTTGGTGACATTTGCGATCTTGAGGCTTAATCCACTTGGAATGTTGCAACCTTGTGCTTAGTTCTTGATGTGGGTGTTATACCCCAAATTTGTCCTACCGGTGTATAATTTTCATCTCTAAATCCATCCACTAACTATTATTCAGAAAATAAAAAAAGTGTTATAAGGATTAATTGAATCGAATCAGGTTTCATCTGAGGTTCATCGAGTTAGGAATGAGTATGGACGGATGATTCATTTTGTTAACCTTATCTAAGTTAGGCAGAATTTGTTTCATGATCGAGGCTAGAGTATGCAATTCAAGTTGTGTGTGCCTGAAGTTCCAGTTAAGGCTTATGTGTGTATTTAGGTGTTATGTCGATCTGGATATCAGAGATTACATGATAATCAGGGTTTCTGGGACAAGTGGTGATACAATTTAAGTCATGATGGTGCAAATGGAAAAATTGAAAGGATTCATGGCTGAAGATGGTTCAAGCCGCATTTGTTTCAAGTCAAGAATTATGGATTTTGGTTCTAATAGAATTTCATCTAATTTTAATGGTCATGTTTTAATTAAGAATCAAGATTTCAAGGAATTCTCATGGAAAATGGAGAGTGCAAAATTCCAAATTCATGTTGATCATAAAGGATTAAAACTAAGTTCCTAAGTGTGATTCACATTACAAAAGGGATCGGATTGTTTATGTCAAAATAATGGCGAAGTTATAAAACAAATTCAGTATTTAAATGTTGCCAAGGTAGTTACATTCAAGAGTTTCTTATAGTAAATCTCTACTATGGTTATAAGTTAAAGATTCAAAATAATACAAGGTTGCAAGACAAGCCCATATTAAAGGCCCATTACACTTTTTTCAACCAGTTTTACCAAACAATTTCCAACCAAAACCTGCAGCATACAATCATAGCCTGGCCACGACATTTCACCGAGCCACATAAACCTTCAAATCGCACGACTCGTACGACCACTATTTCAAACCGATTGTAGACCAACAACATTCACGAAACGCAGCGCACCATCAACAAATTCCAGCTCATGATTCCTCCGTTCAATTCCACTACTACCCCTCAATACCTTCTATAAATTGGACCTCCCTCTCCATCATTCTGAAGAAGCTCCATACAGCAAAAGAATGCTGCTAGAATTTCTCCCATTCCTCTTAACCTTCAACCCGAATCTACCATAACCTCTCTTTAACCTTTCAAACCCAATCTTCATACACCTGCTTCCTCACAATTCAAACAACAACCCGCAACAATCCCTTTCAAACACTAAAACCTCACTCTTATTCCTCACAAACCAAATCGTATCCAAACCTTCCTCAACCTTCAAACCAGCTTAAATCAACAACAACAACCCATTTTGAACAAACTAGATCACAAAACCAGAGATGGAGAGAGATGAAGCGAACCAAATACAAACCGAAATCGTGAATCGAGCTGAAAAATAGACCGAACCTGGATGAAAGACAAGAGAGTGAAGATTCGCGTAGGAGAAAGGTTCAGAATGGAAACATGCCTCTTTCCTTTATCTTTCCGCGTCTGATGCTTGCAATGATGAAGATGAAATTATTTTTCTCTTTTGAGCAATGATACCATGGTTGTGTTTGACTTTTCCTTTGAAGTTTGTCAAAACCGTGCCCTGTTTTTTCAGTAGGTCATGTTTATATGTTAAAGAAAGGAAGGCTGATAATATGCTAGAGTAAGGCTGATGATGTTTTCAAATGAGGCCAACGCTTTGTTTCAATTGGGCATTCTGAGCCCATCACAAATTTCCCTTCTTCACACACCTTTGTAATTTTGGTACATCCCTCTTTTTGTTATGTTTTAAAAAAAATTTATTTAATTTGTTTTTTTTTCTATTTTCTATTTCATTCCGAATTTTGGGCCAATGATATAAAAATAATCTTGATGATTGGTTGATTTTTAAAAATCGGTTCCAAATCTTGATTTATATGAGGCCTACTAACTATTTATTTTCTTTTCGATTTATTTTTTCTATTACATTATTTTTATTAATTTTAGGTCAATGAAAACCAAATATCAATGATTTATCGATTATAGATTTAAAATCTTGATAAAGGTGAGACCTTTATTCTTTTTCTTACCTCCTTTTAATTTTATTTCTTTTCTATTATCTTTTCATTATTACTATTTATTTATTTTATTTTCGATTTATTTGTTTTTACCATTCATTTTGGGTCAATGAAAACAAAACATCAAAGATTTATCGATTTTCGATTTAAAATCTTGATAAAGGTGAGACCTTTCTTCTTTTTCTCGATTTTATTTCATTTCACATATTCTTTTATTTTCAGTTTTGGTCCATGATATAACAAAAAGTCTTGGATTTATTGATTTGAATAAATCAGAAAATCTAGATCAATATGAGACCACCATTTTATTTTTCTTTTAGTTATTGGTCAATGAAAGTCAAATATTAAAGATTATCGATTTCTCGATTAAATATTGATTAAGACGAGACCACTTCGATTTATTTTCTATTTCCATTTCATTTTCTATTATGTTCTCCTATTTTCTCATTTTCGATCGATGAAGTCTTTCTATTCGCGAATGCTGATTGTTGAAATGATTAACCTTCATTATTTCAAATCTATAGTGAGTGATCATCGAGACCTCTTTCTATACTTTGGGATCGTGATAGGTTACCTTCGATTAATCGATGAAAGATTGCGATTAAGACGAGATTTTCACTTTTTCTTTTCGTGTGGCACGATTCAATTGGAGAATGATCCTCAATACCATTTCTCTATCGTGTTTTAGCACAAGATCAAATGTGCATCGTCCTATAGTCTGATGTTCGTCATAGATCGTGCTACGATGGCTTAGCGCTACATTGGACCCAATTCATCCACTTAACGACTAACCACTAACATTACTTTCCGTCAATATTATCTTGATTTACTTTTATGTCAATATTATATCCTGTTCATATTATCTTGCTTTTATCTTGTTCATATTATTATTCATAATATTCATATCATATTCATGTCTTATTCATCTAACCCTCCTTTTTTTTTCTTTGTACATACCTTTAATCAAAACACACTAACAATTATCGAAACCTAAAAAACTAATTGATGGACTGTTGGTTACTATCCTTTGCTTGGAGCTTTTGTCCGACTCTTGCTCAAGGCTTAGTTTAGGACACTTCGCACACACACGGCTTCCTCTTGGGCTACCTTACAATGAGACCCTTTATTTCATGTCATCCCTTGTAATTTACATGTACCTCATTCCCCATTCCGATGTACGCATTTAGTGTTCTTTTGATTGTGGTTTGTTTAATAGGAGCACCCCTAGGGACTAGCATAGACAACCCATTTTCAAACTAATTCTCGACTCGTCGTCGAGCCATTTTCAAACAAACCTCTTTTCAACCAAACTCTCGATTCGTCGTCGAACCCATTTTCAAATCAACCTCTAACCAAATCCCTTTTCAAACCAAACTTTTTTCATACAATAAACCCTTGATCCAACGTCAAGCGGATTTTCATAATCAAACTTCAAAAACAACTAACAACTATCGCAACTCTTTTAAGGTGAAAAATGGGGGTTCAAGTCTTTGATCTTCCTTCGATTGTTTGGGTGCGAGATCTCTTACTCGTGTGTGAGCAATTGACGCCTCTTTTAAAAATCAACCAACTCCTTTGTTTCGTGGGCGTATCACGAACTACGACTGCTCTGATTCTTTATTCTCGTCCGAGTAAAGATACGTAGGCACAAGATTGCGATGATCTTGGCGAGCATACTTTTTCTTTTTCCCCCGTTTGTGTCCATACTTTTTCTTTTTCCCCCGTTTGTGTCCATACTTTTTCTTTTTCCACCTTTTCCACACTACCATCTTTTTCCGTCAAACCCCGTAGTCGAACTACAATTGCTCTGATTACTCATTCTCGTATGAATGAGCATACGTAGGCACAAGATTGCGATGATCTTGTCGAGCGCTCTATCCTTAAGCCACCCATTTCCCCTTTGCATCTTTTCCCTTTTATCTTACCGTTTTGCATTTATTTTTCAGAACAAAACAAATAAGCTTAGCTAACGAGTATCGTGATTCGAATTAAGAGGTTCCCCTCACGTAATCGACCCCCGAACCCAAAATGTGGTTGCGATGACCATGTTCTTATCCCTCCCTTAAAGGTTTTCTCAATATTTTCCTTTCCCTCTTTTAGGATAAATAAAGTTCGGTGGCGACTCTTTCGAACCGTTCCGCGCCTTTCACGCGAGGCTCGTGTCTTCGATTAAGCGATTTTTTCGAGGTACGACAGTTGGCGACTCTGCTGGGGATAGTTGCTCCATGTAAGAGAGAGTCAAGCCTATCTTGATTAGAATTGCGAGTTCATTAGTTTTGTTTATTTATTTTCTTCTCGTTTGCTTACTTACTTGTTTTCCTATTTTCTTATCTGTGTCACCTTTCGTGACATTGTTGGGTTGTTCTGACAATCGGAACTTTGTGAGATGGCTCTACACTCGAGTCGAGAAAAACCTTTGGATTAGGATGGTGGTTGTGTAGTGTAGGCTTGCGTGGTCTCTTCTGTGTGAGTTGAAACAAAAACCCCGCTTGGAGTAGATTCCCATGGAGATATTATTGTTGTGGTAAATCTTTGCCATGGCGGTAATATTTTTGAGGTGAGTCGTTGATCCCAAGGACCATTAACCTATGTATCCATGGTGGTTGGTAGTGTTAACTCCTTGTGGGTTAATGTGAATGCCCCAATAAGATGAGATCCCTCGAACGTATTACTTCCTGACAGTAATATTTTCGACCTCGATCTGGGATTCTGAGAACCCTATTTAGAACCCGTGTGTCGATGGTTGTGTAGTGGGCGCCTCCGAGGATTCTTTCTCGTGGGGAAGAAATGAAGGCCTCACCTAGACGAGATTATTTCGAGGATATTATAGTCGGATGTCTCTTCGTCTTGGTTATAATGTGTCGAAATATATCCATAACTCTAGGCACCTACCCGTCTTAGAAACCTACCTGTGGGCTTTCTTGAACCTAGTTGTGGTTCTTGACCCGTTCCTCCGGCCAACCTCAGAATCCGTTGAACCTGTGATCTGCGATCCTGGATCTTGCATCTTGCATTGCATCTCATGTCATTGCATTGCATTGCATTGCATCTGTTACGCATCTTACATTTCATTTCAACCTCATAATCTCACTTCACCTTCCTTCCTTCTCCAGTAAATCAAGCTGATTCCTCGACACCGGTACGCAACTCGACCTAATACCAGACGCATGATGGAGCAGATTCAACAAGAGCAAGCTGCCTTTAGAGAAGAGTTGGACTCTATCAAGGGAAAGATTGATCAGATTCTCGAAGCCAACATGATGGCCAGAAAATAAGAAGAACTACGTGAAGCCGCTGCTGCCAACAACAATGTGCCTGTACAAGGGTCAACCTCAAGACTCTCAGTTCATGTTCCCAATCCCATCAATTATGGGATACCAATGAACTTCACTCCTACCACTGAAGGAGCCACTTCTCAACCACTTCCAACATCTGGAGTTACTGCTGGAGCTATTCCGCAAGCCCAACCTGTTGTCACGCAGATTCCTATTCCTCATGCTAAAGAAAATCTGCTAGATCAGTATGATGAGGTACAGAACTACCATGCTGTTATCCCAATTGTCAATCCTACTGCTGTTCAGGATTCTGAAGCCATCAAAATGTGTCGTGATCTAGCTGAAAAACTTCGAATCATGGAGGGGCGCAACTCAACTTCTCTGAATGCTCTAGAAATGTGCTTAGTGCCAGATGTTGTCATTCCCTCCAAGTTCAAAGTACAGGAATTCCCAAAGTACAAAGGTCTCAGTTGTCCTCACATTCATCTGAAGACATACTGCCGCAAGATGGCTGCCTATGCCAAAGACGAAAAGCTGATGATCCATTGCTTCCAAGACAGTCTGTCTGGAGCATCTCTTGAGTGGTATATGCAGCTGGAGCGCACCAATGTGCTCACTTGGGATGATCTAGCTGATGCATTTGTCAAGCAATACAAGTACAACACTGACCTTGCTCCGAATCGTACTCAACTTCAGATTATGGCTCAAAAGGACAACGAATCCTTTAAGGAGTACACGCAACGCTGGAGAGAGCTAGCTGCAAGGGTGCATCCACCTCTTGTTGATCATGAACTGATTGACAAATTCATAGGTACTTCGCAAGGCCAATACTATGAGAAGTTGATTGGTAATGTTTCAGCTGGATTCTCTAATTTGGTAATTGTCGGTGAGAGAATTGAAGAAGGTCTAAAAAGTGGAAAGACCCAAGGAGGTTCTAGCAGTCAGTCTGCAGTCAAGAAGCCCTTCAATGGATACAAAAAGAAAGAGGGTGAAACAAATGTTGTCTCTGCTCAGAAAGGGCAAGCTTAACAAGCTCCCCCTCTAATGCCTTTTCAAATTCCATACTTCCACTATCAGTGTGTTGCTGCTACGCAATATTCTCCGATGCCTTATCAGCCAACTCTTAAAGTTGTTCAAGCTCCAATGCCTCAACAGCAGGGTCCCCAGCAACATTTCTATAATCAGCAAGGGTATCAGTATCCTCCTCTAAATCAACAACAGAGAGCTGCTCAACAACGTCAGCCTAATTAACAGAGGACAAGGAGATCAGATAGAGACTTTGATCGCCTACCTACGTCACATGCTCAGATCTTTTCTCAATTGATGGAGAAGAGGGCAATCGCTCTGAGGGACCTAGCTTCTCCAACTGTCATTCCCCCAGATTATGATGCTAATGCTCATTGCGAGTTTCATAAGGGTGCTCCAAGGCATACAATTGAGGACTGCAGAGCTTTCAAACAGAATGTTCAAGACATGATCGACTCAAAGTTTCTCACGTTCAATGGGAGGGCTCCAAACGTCATTAAAAACCCGCTGCCATCGCCAAACTAGTGCCAGCATCAAGTCAAATCAAGTCAAGTCAAGTTCAAAGTTTCCCCGAAGAAGGCAGTCGTGTTGCCATCCCGTCATTTGCATTCTTGTTATTTTGTTTCTGTTTGCTTAAGTACTAGATGATTTAAACATTTCCTTTCGTATCTGGTTTTCTTAATGTAGTAATTCTGCATGTTTTGAATCAGTTATGTCGTATTCACTCATTTTTTCCATTTACTGTAAACCACTGACACACTTCTCCACTTCACTCTCTATATCAAACTGTTGTTAGCAATGATTGGAGGGAGGATGATGACAACGAAATACCCATAATTGGAAACCGTATGCTTTCGGATAAAATCCCGCCGATGATGTACAAGCATTGTTTCAATCCCCCTAAACACTGGAGATACAAGGAGTTAATCCCTAGTAAACCACTTTGAGCCTAGAAGTAGTAGTTTCCTTCAGATATATAACCCTTACACTCAACCTGGGGCAGGGTAGTGTTCAATTAATCCTAACTACACACCGAAATCACAAAGCGAAATTCCACAAGACATGTCCGTTATTCATCAATACCCATGACTTGGCAGTCACCATCCTCCAACAAAACCAAAAAACCAAAAATCAAAAGCCTGCTAAGTCGAGCACCTCAAAGGAGACTTAGGAAAAAATCAAGGTTACCCTGATGGAATCGAAAAGCAAAGTCAGTTCATGCAAAAGATAGGGATCAAAAAACAAAAGAGGCCCTCAAATCCTCAACAAAAACAAAATAAAGTCCAGTGATTACCAAATCAAAATCAAAGGGGTAACTGACATTCATAAAAAAAAAACAAAATAAGGTGACTTCCATTTCAAGCATACCTTGAACCGTCAACCCTTTTGGAATACAAACACGTGCAGAATTAACTGAACGTAGGACTGGAGATCATCACGAAGAAGGGGTGGGTACAAATCAAGCTTCGAGCCTAATATCCTTTGTTTCATAAACAGTGATCCATACCACATTACAACCCTCGAAATACCTAATTGAGGCGAGGTTTATTCTGAAAGCATACTATTGCAAGGTTGCATAAACTGACTCCCCATATTTGCTAATCTTCAGCATTGGTGCCATTCTCCTTGATATATCTTTCACACCATCAAAATCAGTACATGTCTGGACTAACGGTCCATTCGTCTCACATATCACGACACTCGAATAAACGACCCTTTTTCAAAACTTGCATGAGAATTTCATTAAGATTACCATTTATGAATGTGCAATTTTAACTGTAAATCAGTGCTTGACATCAATATAATTCCAACAAGGGGCAATCAAAGAGGAATTTGAGCTCTCAGTGGCCGTGACTCGAAGCAAGACTCCCTCAAAACCCTCAGGCTGGGGCAAATCTTTCAGCAGCTCAATCAGGGCCAAGCCACCTCAAAGCACATCAAAGCTCAGCTTTCAAAGATTAAATCACTTCAGAACTGGTTAATCAGGGGCAAACCATTACCATGTTCAAACTGGGGCAAGACACATTGCAGATGGTAGATCCTCTGTATCTTCAAGTTGGTCAAGCGGACCTTGCCAGACACTAGCAATCATAAAGATTAGAGCAAGTATAATCTTCATGAGTCGATCACGTCGTTGAGCTCATGTTCAAGTCATCCTGACCCTCAAGCATAAGAGTTATGGTTCTCTCAGCAAACACACGACTTATCATCAAGTGATCAAACTCAAGGCTTCAAGAATATCTTCGTCTGCCTCGATCATAGCGTCTTCAACAAACTGAGTGTCGAGGAAATCAAATCCCTCCCACCGCCCAAAAGTCCAATCGTCATTGGCAACTACCCAAAAGTCCACCACGCTGGCGCCTCTCCAAAGATATCCAATCACCCGTCTACAATCATATACATCGTATTCGACATCATAGACATCATATGCATCATGTGCATCCCAAAAAAACCAAATCATACTTCCCTAGCACTTGCATCTTCGCGCGTCAGCATATGCATTGCACATCATTACAAAATTAAGCATTCGTACATGTGAATAGTCAAGATCCAGGATCAATCTCAAGACTGCAAGACGATCTCCAGCCCAGCCAGGGGCATCTTCTTCAAGTCCGTGGGCGTTCCTCACGAAGTTGTTTCAACCTTTTGTTGATCAAGCTCAAGCAGTCTTCATCCTATTCAGGGGCATCTACTTCAGTTCATGGGCGTTCCTCATAAAGTTCTTCAACCTTTTGTTGGTAAAGTTGTGATCTCCAAGCAAGTCAGTGGGCGTTCCTCATTGAGTTGTGTTCCTCAACCTTTTGTTGAAAAAGTTGTCATCCTCAGCCCAATCAATAAAAATTCCTCCGAGTTAGTGGGTGTTCCTCATTGAGTCATTTCTTCAACCTTTTGTTAATGTCTCCAGATAAGCTTCACTCATCATATCCCCAACAAACTTGACCTTTTGTCAATTGCCTTACTATTATCCTCTTGGTGATAGCCGAACCCTGTCAACTCAACTCAACCTGCATCCTTTTGGTGTTGGTCAATCCTCAAAATCAGAAATTTACTATCATCTTTTTGGTGGTAGCCATCCTATCAATTCAACCTAACCTCCATCCTTTTGGTGTTGGTCCTCGCGAGTGGGAAGTTCCTATCATTCTTTTGGTGGTAGTAGCTTGTATTGATCCGTCATCCTTTTGGTGTTGCTGATCCGTGAACCTATGGTATGTGAATCATCCTTTTGGTGAATGACAGCCTTTATTATTGTTTTCCTTGCTATTATCCTTTTGGTAGTGGTAAGTTGTGACCTCATTTTTCATCCTTTTGGTGGAAGGGTCTGTGTGCGTGTGTGCCCTATTATTCTTTTGGTAATAGCTGGCTTTGACCTCATTTTCATCCTTTTGGTGGAAGGGTCTGTGTCTGTGTGCCCTATTATCCTTTTGGTAATAGCAAGCTTTGACCTCATTTTTCATCCTTTTGGTGGAAGGGTCTGCGTGTGTGTGTGCCCTATTATCCTTTTGGTAATAGCATGCTTTGACCTCATTTTCATCCTTTTGGTGGAAGGGTCTGTGTGTGTGCCCTATTATCCTTTTGGTAATAGCAGGCTTTGACCTCATTTTTCAGCCTTTTGGTGGAAGGGTCTGTGTGTGTGTGTGCCCTATTATCCTTTTGGTAATAGCAGGCTTTGACCTCATTTTTCCTCCTTTTGGTGGAAGGGTCTGTGTGTGTGTGCGCCCTATTATCCTTTTGGTAATAGCAGGCTTTGACCTCATTTTCAACCTTTTGGTGGAAGGGTCTGTGTGTGTGTGCCCTATTATCCTTTTGGTAATAGCTGGCTTTGGCCTCATTTTCATCCTTTTGGTGGAAGGGTCTGTGTGTGTGTGCCCTATTATCCTTTTGGTAATAGCAAGCTTTGGCCTCATTTTCATCCTTTTGGTGGAAGGTCTCTGTGTGTGTGTGCCCTATTATCCTTTTGGTAATAGCAGGCTTTGGCCTCATTTTCATGCTTTTGGTGGAAGGGTCTGTGTTGGTGGAAGGGTCTGTGTGTGTGTGCCATATTATCCTTTTGGTAATAGCAGGGTTTGACCTCATTTTCATCCTTTTGGTTGAATGGTCCGTGTGCATGTGTATTCTATCATCCTTTTTGTGATAGGCCTAGCATCCTTTTGGTGTCAGATTCTTCTGTTATCATCCTTTTGGTGATAACGACCTTTGCAAGCAATCTGTTATTTCACCTCCCAAGCACGTTTCTTTCATTTCGGATAAATTTGTGGTCTTCTTCATATCTAATTATCTTCTACCTCGAAAGAACAAACTCCGTAGCAGTTCATCTTACTAGGTTTAAACCAATTAGAGAGGGGCATCTGTTATACCCCAAATTTGTCCTACCTGTGTATAATTTTCATCTCTACATCCATCCACTAACTATTATTCAGAAAATAAAAAATGAGTCATGAGGATTAATTAAATCGAATCAGGTTTCATCTGAGGTTCATCAAGTTAGGAATGAGTATGGACGGATGTTTCATTTGGTTAACCTTATCTCAGTTAGGCAGAATTTGTTTCATGATCGAGGCTAGAGTATGCAATTCAAGTCGTGTGTGCCTGAAGTTCCAGTTAAGGCTTATGTGTGTATTTAGGTGGTATGTGGATTCGGATATCAGAGATTACATGATAATCAGGGCTTCTGGGACAAGTGGTGATACAATTTAAGTCATGATGGTGCAAATGGCAAAATTCAAAGGATTCATGGCTGAAGATGGTTCAAGCCGCATTTGTTTCAAGTCAAGAATTATGGAATTTGGTTCTAATAGAATTTCATCTAATTTTAATGGTCATGTTTTAATTAAGAATCAAGATTTCAAGGAATTCTCATGGAAAATGGAGAGTGCAAAATTCCAAATTCAAGTTGATCATAAAGGATTAAAATTGAGTTCCTAAGTGAGATTCAAATTACAAAAGGGATCGGATTGTTTATGTCAAAATAATGGCGAAGTTATAAAACAAATTCAGAATTTAAATGTTGCCAAGGTAGTTACATTCAAGAGTTTCTTATAGTAAATATCTACTATGGTTATAAGTCAAAGATTCTAAATAATACAAGGTTGCAAGACAAGCCCATATTAAAGGCCCATTACACTTTTTTCAACCATTTTTACCAAACAATTTCCAACCAAAACCTGCAGCGTACAATCACAGCCTGGCCACGACATTTCACCGAGCTACACAAACCTTCAAATCGTACGACTCGTACGACCACTATTTAAAACCGATTGTAGACCAACAACATTCACAAAACGCAGTGCACCATCAACAAATTCCAGATCATGATTCCTCCGTTCAATTCCACTACTACCCCTCAATACCTTCTATAAATTGGACCTCCATCTCCATCATTCTGAAGAAGCTCCATACAACCAAAGAATGCTGCTAGAATTTCTCCCATTCCTCTTAACCTTCAACCCGAATCTGCCATAACCTCTCTTTAACCTTTCAAACGCAATCTTCATACACCTTCTTCCTCACAATTCAAACAACAACCCGCAACAATCGCTTTCAAACACTCAAACCTCACTCTTATTCCTCACAAACCAAATCGTATCCAAACCTTCCTCAACCTTCAAACCAGCTCAAATCAACCACAATAACCCATTTTGAACAAACTAGATCACAAAACCAGAGATGGAAAGAGATGGAGCGAACCAAATACAAACCGAAATCGTGAATCGAGCTGAAAACATGCCTCTTTCCTTTATCTTTCCGCGTCTGATGCTTGCAATGATGAAGATGAAATTATTTTTCTCTTTTGAGCAATGATACCATGGTTGTGTTTGACTTTTCCTTTGAAGTTTGTCAAAACCGTGCTCTATTTTTTCAGTAGGTCATGTTTATATGTTAAAGAAAGGAAGGCTGATAATATGGAAGAGTAAGGTTGATGAATTTTTCAAATGAGGCCAACGTTTTGTTTTAATTGGGCTTTCTGAGCCCATCGCAAATTTCCCTACTTCACACACCTTTGTAATTTTGGTACATCCCTCTTTATGTTTTGTTTAAAAAAAAATCAATTTAATTTGTTTTTTTCTATTTTCTATTTTTTTTAGTTCTTAGTATGTTTATGTTTTATCAATTAGCCTTATTTCCATTTTGATTTCATTCCGAATTTTGGGCCAATGATATAAAAATAATCTTGATGATTGGTTGATTTTTGAAAATCGGTTCCAAATCTTGATTTATATGACGCCTACTAACTATTTATTTTCTTTTCGATTTATTTTTTCCATTACATTATTTATATTAATTTTAGGTCAATGAAAACCAAATATCAATGATTTATCGATTATCGATTTAAAATCTTGATAAAGGTGAGACCTTTATTCTTTTTCTTACCTCCTTTCGAGTTTATTTCGTTTCAATTATCTTTTCATTATTACTATTTATTTATTTTATTTTCGATTTATTTGTTTTTACCATTTATTTTGGGTCAATGAAAACCAAACATCAAAGATTTATCGATTTTTGATTTAAAATCTTGATAAAGGTGAGACCTTTCTTCTTTTTCTCTATTTTATTTCATTTCTTATGATTTTCATTTCACGTATTCTTTTATTTTCACTTTTGGTCAATGATATAACAAAAAGTCTTGGATTTATTGATTTGAATAAATCGGAAAATCTAGATCAGTATGAAACCACCGTTTTATTTTTCTTTTAGCTATTGGTCCATGAAAGTCAAATATATAAGATTATCGATTTCTCGATTAAATCTTGATTAAGACGAGACCACTTCGATTTATTTTCTATTTCCATTTCATTTCCTATTATATTCTTCTATTTTCTCATTTTCGATCGATGAAGTCTTTCTATTCGCGAATGTTGATTGTTGAAGCGATTAACCTTCATTATTTCAAATCTGTAGTGAGTGATCATCGAGATCTCTTTCTAAACTTTGGGATCGTGATAGGTTACCTTCGATTAATCGACGAAAGTTTGTGATTAAGACGAGATTGTCACTTTTTCTTTTCGTGTGGCACGATTCAATTGGAGAATGATCCGCAATATCATTTCTCTATCATGTTTTAGCATAAAGATCAAATGCGCATCCTCCTATAGTGTGATCTTCATCATAGATCGTGCTACGATGGCTTAGCGCTACATTGGACCCAATTCATCCACTTAACGACTAACCACTAACTTTACTTTCTGCCAATATTATCTTGATTTACTTTTATGTCAATATTATATCTTGTTCATATTATCTTGCTTATATCTTGTTCATATTATTATTCATAATATTCATATCATATTCATGTCTTATTCATCTAACCCTCCTTTTTTTTCTTTGTACATTCCTTTAATTAAAACACACTAACAATTATCGAAACCTAAAAAACTAATTGATGCACTGTTGGTTACAATCCTTTTCTTGGAGCTTTTGTCCGACTCTTGCTCAAGGCTTAGTTTAGGACACTTCGCACACACACGGCTTCCTCTTGGGCTACCTTACAATGAGACCCTTTATTTCATGTCATCCCTTGTAATTTACATGTACCCCGTTCCCCATTCCGATGTACGCATTTAGTGTTCTTTAGATTGTGGTTTGTTTACTAGGAGCACCCCTAGGGACTACCATAGACAACCCATTTTCAAACTAATTCTCGACTCGTCGTCGAGCCATTTTCAAACAAATCTCTTTTCAACCAAACTCTCGATTCGTCGCCTAGCCCAATTTTAAATCAACCTCTAACCAAATCCTTTTTCAAACCAAACTCTTTTCATAAAATAAACCCTTGATCCAACGTCAATCAGATTTTCATAATCAAACTTCAAAAACAACTAACAACTATCACAACTCTTTTATGGTGATAAATGGGGGTTCAAGTCTTTGATCTTCCTTCGATTTTTTTGGGGCGAGTTCTCTTACTCGTGTTTGAGCAATTGACGCTCTTCTTTTAACAAATCCAATCCTTTTCAAAATAACCAAGCGCATAAAATAAACCCTTGATCCCACATCAAGTGGACTTTCATAATCAAACCTCAAAACGACTAACAATTATCGAAACTCTTTCAAGGTAAAAAATGGGGGTTCAAGTCTTTGATCTTCCTTCGATTGTTTGGGTGTGAGTTCTCTTACTCGTGTGTGAACAATTGACGCCTCTTTTAAAAATCAACCAACTCCTTTGTTTCGTGGGCGTACCACGAAATACGACTGCTCTGATTCTTTATTCTCGTCCGAGTAAAGATACGTAGGCACAAGATTACGATGATCTTGGCGGGCATACTTTTTCTTTTTCCCCCGTTTGTGTCCATACTTTTTCTTCTTCCCCCGTTTGTGTCCATACTTTTTCTTTTTCCACCTTTTCCACACTACCATCTTTTTCCGTCAAACCCGGTAGTCGAACTACGATTGCTCTGATTACTTATTCTCGTCCGAATGAGCATACGTAGGCACAAGATTGCGATGATCTTGCCGAGCACTCTATCCTTAAACCACTCATTTCCCCTTAGCATCTTTTCCCTTTTATCTTACCGTTTTTCATTTATTTTTTAGAAGAAAACAAACAAGCTTAGCTAACGAGTATCGCGATTCGAATTAAGAGGTTCCCGTTGAGTACAACGGACGTGAGGGGGTGCGCGTACCTTCCCCTCACGTAATCGACTCCCGAACCCAGAATGTGGTTGCAATGACGATGTTCTTTTCTCCTCCTTAAAGGTTTTCTCGATATTTTCCTTTCCCTCTTTTGGGATAAATAAAGTTCGGTGGCGACTCTGTCCAACCGTTCCGCGCCTTTCGCGCTAGGGTCGTGTCTTCGGTTAAGCGATTTTTTCGAGGTGCGACAGTGGGAGACCTCTTGATCCTTTATGGATGTTTGAGAGGTTATAAAAGTTGAAGATCATGTCATTTCTTGATTGATCTTTTGTCTAAGTGTTCTGAGAGGGTTCAAAACCCTAATTCTTGGTTGTAGTGAAAGCTCAACAATCCTTGAGAAGATTGATGAGGTATGACAGTACATCCATATTGTGGTAATGTTGGCACAATGATGGGAAATCTTGTGGTCAAAATTTAGGGTATGACATTATCATCAGTGTGATATCTGTTCTAAGAACAATCAAGGATGTGCCATAGTACAAGCTGCCATTTAAGAACAAATGGATCTAGGATGGATTTAGGATCACATGATTCGCGAAGTAAACAAGGCTCATGCACATCCAAACATTGTTCAAAACCATGACATTCATGCAATGAACGTCAATCTAGTGGCAATGCATTCAAGACAAAGTCAATATTACAAATTTCTGCGACACGATTACAACACTTGCCCAATTTGCTCAAAGGAAAATCAGGGATGCTTTTTTGTACATGAAGACCTCCAGCGTCAAATGGATCTTGGATGGATCCGAGACTACCATGAAAGAAATGATCATCAGGTTAACATGGTTCATATCTTTG
This sequence comes from Lathyrus tuberosus, assembly GCA_022829125.1. NCBI lineage: Eukaryota > Viridiplantae > Streptophyta > Magnoliopsida > Fabales > Fabaceae > Lathyrus > Lathyrus tuberosus. Next base: position 2,297,782 of record JALAZF010000276.1, on the reverse strand, counting down.
ACATCCGCTTAATGAATACCAGTCTAGTGGAATTGCATGCCAAGCAGGTCAGACTTGGTTTTTTGTCCTCGCACGATTATCAAGACTGCAAAGAATGCTACGAAAGTGACCAAGGTTGTGCGCGTGTACAAAGAACTCTACAACATCTATTAGACCACTGGTGCCTCCCAATCTACCAGGATGAAGACACACAACATGTTCACATAACTAATGGGAATCCTGATAGACACCAAAGTTGTGATATCTGCCTATTGGAAACGGATCTGTTAAGGATGCATTGCATACAAAGTGGGTATGCTCGGGTACCACCTCACAATTACGAGCGTTGTGGAATATGTTCGGAAAATAACCAAGGATGCTACCTCGTGCGGGCAACTCTCTAGCATCAGTTAGACCCAAAGGAAATTCAACCATGCTTGAATTCTGAATTAATCAACATGGTACAATGTTGCCTCCCTATTCAAAATAAGGACCAAGGACTACTAGACAAAAGCATTGTCATAGTCTCCAATCATGGAATTACCAAGGATGTTTTCACCATAATTCCTCTGCTCAATGAGTCAAAAATCTCTCTTGACAGTAGAAAAGTATTTGACCTACCCAATCTGGATCCAATCGAGGTTGCCTACGACGGTCAAAAGGCCCAAAAAGCCGCTGTGGTCGTCTACTTGCCAGGTCCAATGCCATACAAGTGAGAAAAGGCTATCCCATACAAGTACGGTGCGACGACCCTAGAAAATGGAAAATAAATCCCACTACCATCCATTGTGAACATCACTGACATCAGTCGAGTTACCCGGAGTGGTCTGATCTTCAACAGAGGAGTTGGAGAACTTGACAAAGAAAAGGAACCTCAAGTCGAAGTTCCTAATCAACAAGTCAGCCAATCCAGTAACACGAAACCTATAAAGAACAATGATGAAATGCTAAAGCTTATCTAGAAAAGCGAGTACAACATTGTGGATCAATTGTTGTAAACTCTGTCTCGAATCTCGGTATTATCTCTCCTGCTTAGTTCAAAAGCTCACGGAGAAGCCCTACTGAAAGTCTTGGAACAGGCCTTTTTAGAACAAAATGTGACAGTGGGTCAATTTGACAACATTATCTCGAACATCACTTCTTGTAACAACTTGGGGTTTAGTGATGAAGAACCCTTCTACCCAAAGAATATTCACGACAATGATACATAAGTAAATCAGAGTAAAATCACCAAAAAGGGTGCCACATGCTTCATAAAAACATCATAATAAACTTCCTGCTCCGTAACACGGGTTTTCAAACATTTATAATAATAATTTCTTCGATAACATCAATAAATAAAATTCAAACTTCGCAGCGGAATCATAGTCTCAAAATAAATTCATTTATTTCATCAAACATAAAGACCTTTTAGTCATTGTTAAAAGTCGTCGTCAAATAAATTCAACATGTAGAAAACTCATAAAATATATTTTATGAAACAACACAACTTCAACTCAAGCGTTCCCCACCCGATGTTACATATCAGAGCAAGACACCTCTATTATTAACGAAAATAGAGTAAAATAACTCCAAAGCTAAATCTTCATGCGTCTACAAGTTAATCTTGATCACCTGCAAGTTACCCACCATAGAGGCAACATTTCCAAGCAGGCTGGGTGAGTAATTACAATTCATTATAAAAGATATAAAGAAAAGAAAACTAATAGGGCATCAACAACAACATCATGATATCCTCAATAAAACATACATATTAATCAACAATCAACCCATACACATGCAATGCCACTTAGAATGAAATGCAACTTCATCGGAAACATGCATGTGGTACCAATTCAATCATGTGATGGACACTAGGCCATCAATTCTCCACAAGGGAGCACAACATAATCATCATATGATGGACACTGGCCATCAACCCTCCACAAGGGAACACAACATAATCACTCCAATCCGCACAATGGGATTGAAGCTAACAACAATGGACCGAAGTCCCAACATAGTATGCCATGAATGCCATGATGCAAAAACATCTACATAATCAACAAATTCCTCAAATTGCATCCGCATTCATGTAACCATTAATCATAATCATCATAAAGTATATATACATCAAATATGCACATCATCGACTCCTTCATCATCACTACATTATAACCATCATAATATAACATCACAACTTTATTTTCAACATCAAAACATCATAATGCATCTATCACCATAATAATTCCAATGCAATTCTCTTTCCCCATGTATACATTTAACACGCGTATCATTAAACAATCATCATAGATCACATCAACACATAACAACAACTTCACAATAACTCCATAGCATCACTAAGATAGTCATTCAAGTAGAACATTATAGCATATCATCCATACAAGACATTTGCTTACATTTCACAAAATGACATAACACGACACGTTCAAAATACATGTCCACGCGTCGAATAGCTGGAATTCTGGTACAAAGAATATTTTTAAGATAAATTACGTTAACTCAGCTTTCCAACTATCTGAACCACGCATCAATCTGATGCTCACAGCTCAAGTTATGAATTTTTAAAGTTTTTCAACAAACACAGACACTGACATCTTACACTAACACCATAAAGCCTCATTAGAACCTAGTTAATTTTAATTCCAGGACTTGAAACCATTTTTTCAAGAAAGCACATTGTATTAGCTTTCCACAGGTTCGAACGGCGAGTCAAACGGACACCTGAGGCTCAACATACGAATTTTTGAAGTTCTTAAACAAATCTGTCCCGGGGTAATCGGGTACTGCATTAGGGTAACCGGTTACTCTGTTAAAGAATCACTTTTCTGCTGTATTTTTGTGCGAAAAATCACTTATTTAACCCATCCCAACATCCCCAGACATCATTTATCACAGAACTCGGATTTCTACATCAGTATACAACAAGACACATTCATTAGAAACTCTTATAACACTAAAAATCACAATTCAACCAAGCAATTTACACAATTCGAGCATTTTTATTATCACCGACACGTAACTCCAACTTCTCACCGGAAGCACCAAATAATCAACAAACACATGGATAAAAACCCAACAATTTACCTACCCTCATACATATATCATTCTAAATCAAAACATACATCCTAAATTCATCACTTTCTATCTATTTCATCAAGAATTCATTATAAACCCAAAATCCCATAAAACCACAACCTATCTATATTCATATTTTTACATCAATCATAATGAAAGTTATACTCCCCATACCTTCTAATTGATTTTTTTCTGAATTCTTTCTCTTGAGTTCTACAACAATCCCTCTAGAGCCCTAGCTTTCTCCCTCTTTTTCTTTAGAGCACTTCTCACAAAAGTTACGATCAATCAGAATAACTTCCCACTTCTATTTTCTTATTAAGTCCAAATACCCCTAATAATGGTTTCCCAATTATATCCTCACTTATCCTTTACAAAAGACCACCTTGCCCTTATTATTACTCATCTTATTTAAAATAATAATAATCTAAATAATGCCACCTATATTATGATTACTATTATTATAACTCCACATATAATATGATTACATTATTTAAATCTAAATAACTCTAATTATATCAACTTCTCACTAATACCCACAACACACATCAATAAAACCACCCAATGCATCATATAACTCACAATCATTTACCATAATCATAAATAATTAATTAAATAATTAAATATGAATTTTGGGGTGTTACAACTCTCCCCCACTTAAAGAATTTTCGTCCTCGAAAATTACCTGATGTAACTAACTCTGGATACAACCCTCGCATCCTTCCCTCCGACTCCCACGATGAGCTAGTTTGACAACAATTCGAATACCACTAATCAAAATTCCACATTGTTACCTACAACAATCCAACCAGATGCAATGCTACCGAGTTATGAAGGCACTGATTCATTTCACTCTTCGTCTCATCACTCTTCCGGAAGACAATAAGGTCATTACCATCGTCATCAACATCGTTATAAGAACATCAATATAACCATAATACCGACAACTCTGTCACACAACATTAGTACCGCAATGATGTGACTCCTCAATCAACATATAATTCAATACATCTATCAACATAGCATTAACACGAATAGTATATAAACCTTTCCCATATCACTTTCATTATGGGATATTTCCAATGGTTAGTATCATTCCCGTAGGCTTCTGATGCTTAACCCCTGACTCCAATAAGTCATACACACATAATGAACTGCGCCACATCACACTTCAGCTGCACCACTCTGGCCATCTACCTTAAAGTCATTGTCTTCATTTTGACTTCCATTAACTATTAGATCTACGAATCTCACATCTATCCCTTGACTCTCTCTAATATTCACAAGAAAATAATGGTTCACTTTTGACATTCTCAACTTTCCAATCTGCAGCGTTAGCTCGCATACAACGCACCGTATCTGAACTGTCTAATAAGTCCCAACTCTTTTATAGCCACTTTTCCATTAGGTCCACACCAAATAGTGAACAACTATCCTCTCGATAAAACGTCAATTCACTTTACTCACAATCAAGCTAGCAAGACAAGTTTATCCCATCCAATACGATCCCGCCTACTATCAACAAGAGATTAAGGTTGATCAGTTTATCAATTTGTCAATAGGTAGCCGGCAACCATAACGATGACATAAATCATTGTTACCCAACTACAATAGCATCCTTTACCTTGTGCTCAAAGTTACTTAAGCAAAGTGTTCAACAACCTCTCTAAGGCTCACAAACGTTTTCCTAATTTACTTATTTTCAACCTCGTCAATGATACATAAACGCCCAAAATTCCATTACATATCTTCCTATACACGCTCGTAGCACAACACAGTTGTTAAATATTCTCCCAATACTGGAAATGCTACTACACCAAGTACAATCCAAATCGGTTTGCTCCAAATGAAACATTTATCCAAGTAGAGAACTTTAACAACACTAATAAATCCTTCGTCTTTCCTTTAATTTCATAATCTCGATGATCCGTATAGATTAACATTTGGATCTCATTCTAATCACAATCTCAACAGTACCATCTCATCATCTGGTTGGTGAAAGAAACTTTCCAAAATCTTCATGACACATGTCGACACCATGTCATCAATGACACACAATCCACTTTACTATTTAACCTTCTACCTTCCTCAAAGATCTCTCCACTCTAATCATTCTCAATTGTCATGCGCCGCACCTCCATGTGCTTCTCCGATACCCTCACCTCCTTCCTATCACCAAACATCTTATACCTGACCTCATCTTACCCATTTCCAGCAAGAATCACTCAACTTCAAACATGATTATCTCCTTCAATACAGACCTTCCTGATACAAAATTATATGCTAAAATGAAGAGAATTTCATTTGGATTCCAAAAATTCAAGAATCTCTTAAATCTGAGTTACGAGTAAAAAGTTATCACCTGTGTAATGGAGGTTGGTCATGAAATCCCGTATACATGCCTTCACCAAAATCAGCATCAGACCCAAATCTTCAAATGCATTTTTCTCTCTCGTCAAAAACATGCAGAAGACAAAATTTATATGTAAAATGTAGGTAATTTCGTAAGCTTTCCAAAAAGTCCAGAATCGCTTCCATCGGAGTTACGAGCGAAAAGTTATTACCTGTTTAGTGAAGGTTGTTTCATAAGTGCGAAAATGAAGATTGGAAATGATGAACATGAGTTCTACTTTTCTCTCTTGCTTCTATGATCCTCCAACTATCCTCACTCTTGACCCAAATCTGAAAATAATCCGACCTTAATTCAATTATACTGAAGACATACTAGCCTACCAGTTGGTCCATCAAATCGTCAATTCTTTGGAGTGGATCCTTAATCTCGATCATCTCCGTAATCCACTGTCAGTAATCTATGCACAATCTCATATAACCGTTATCATATACATGCATCCATCTGAGCTTCATTCCCTAAGAGTTATCCTACTTGCTTAGGAGATATCTCCGAGAACATCTGGAAGGCACACCCTACCGACATATCATTAACCTCCACATTTCTCTCTACCCTCTGAGAACAACCATCAATATTACTTGATTGTTCTCCCTCAGAGATGCCCAAATTCGCCCAACAGACCAAAACCTTGAATTCACAACGTTCTTTAGTTGGAAGAATCTGCATCGACTCAGCGACATAATTTCAAAGCACTTTATTTAACTCCAAACTGTTCATCCTCCAGAGTAACCTCAAGTTAACCCAACATCTCGCTCTAACGACAAGTCTCAATCATCCCCGAGAAGACATCAGGACTCACACACAACTGGCACATCATTAGCCATAACATCGCCCTCCACTCCTAGAGATGCTAACAACCGAAGTACTTGACCATTCCCTCTCAAGGACACTGCGACCTAACCGCTATACATAAATCTTGAATCCATACTCCCTTCGAAATCAGGAACAACACAGTCTCACCAACAACATAAATCTTGAGGCTGAAAGAGATTTGACTCTTTGGGGAAAAGGTTTTATCTCCCTTGTACAAAGCCCAAGATTGAGGCTAAAGAAGGGTTTGCCTCCACTGGGGAGAACATTTATGTGTGTCTTGTACAAAGCCCAAGATTGAGGCTAAAAGGGTTATGACTCTGCTTAAGGAGTGTTTAATATCTGTCTTATACAAAGCCCAAGATTGAGGCTAAAATATCCTGACTGACTCCGCTGTAGGATTTTATATGGAGTCTTATACAAAGCCCAAGATTGAGGCTGAAATTAACTGACTCTACTGGAGAGATATTTAGGGGGTGTCTTATACAAAGCCCAAGATTGAGGCTAACTGGGTACTCAGCTGAGGAGTTATCATTATACAAAGCCTAAGAGGAGGCTAGCTGCTGAGGGATGATCATTATATAAAGCCTAAGAGGAGGCTAGTTGGGGAAATTTCTTATATAAAGCCTAAGAGGAGGCTAACTTTTTGCAGAGGATTATTGAGATCCAGAGACAAGTCCAATATTGAGGGGATCAACTCTTGCTGGAGATTACAAAAGAGTTAAGATATCAGAGAACTTGAGGTTCTGATGAGGATCGTTACAGTAAAATTGACCCTAGCTTGGAATTTTAACTAAATATATAATAGTTGAGAGTTATTTCCTCTAGTAAGGGTTTTTGGTGAGTTTATAGTAATTGACCCTGACTGTGGAAAATTAAAGGTAAGGTTTAAGGATTGAGTTTCAACTCTGTTTGGAGATTTGATGAGATGATCAGGGTTATTTCCTATTCTTTAAGGAAAAGAGTTTCATTTGAAATCCAAAGGGAAATAGGACTATCCAAGTCTACTGGTGTTGAGAAATAGGTTCTCAGATAGTGAATAATCTTTGTATGATGCCCAAGAGAAGGATGGTATGTTAAGGGATGAGGGTCAACCTTTAATTAGTTTGATGTTTTGACTCAGAAAGACTGCTCTAGCAAATGATGACTAGGTTATGTCCTATACCTGTAGGAGGTCTCTGGGTCCTTGTACTAAGCCCAAGAGGAGGCATGAGAACTTCTAAGAAGCCAGAGGGTCCTTGTACAAAGCCCAAGAGGAGGCTGCGGATGCTTTTAGGAACCTGTGGGTCCAAACTTAAGAATGTTCAAGAAAGGTTTCACCGGGAATTAATCCTTTCTGTAATGAACAGTTCTAGAGTTTAAAGAAATTCAAGAGAAGTTTCACCGGGAATTAATCCTCTCTGGGGAAACTGAATTTCTTTGAAAATTTCTAATAGTGACAGTCTAAGAAAAGGTTCACCGAGAATACTGCCTTTCTCTGTGTTCCATATTGTTTAACCCCAAGAGAAGGCAAGACTGTATCTGGAAATCATATGGGGGATCTATGTTTGACTGTATTGAAAGAGTAAACAACTGGCTTTACCTAATTCTAGACATAGTTGCCGGGGAAAACTCTAATAGATATACAAGTATATATACAGTGGATATATGACAAGTATTTAAAAGGATATGAAAGAAGGACTTACAGGTGTACAAGCTTCCAACAATACAGTTAGATATATAAAGCATGTAAATGAAAGAAGATAAAAGCCTACAGGTGAGCAAGCTTCCATGCTGTAATGTTATTTGTTCAAAGAAATTGAAGAAATTTTTTATAACAGTTATCTTAAAGCAGAAAATTGGGGCTTATTCAACAAGATATGCCCAGATGACTTATTTGAAACAGACTGTATTATTAACAGATATTGTGGGACTTATGCCATAGCAGGGGCCCAAGGTTATGGTATTTACAAAGAGGATTGGGTATTACACTTTATTAGAGAGCCCAAAGATTATTTTTGTATAAGAGATGGGGCTTACAACTCAAGGAGTGGCCCAGATGAAAACAATGATCGCACTATTATTTTGAAAACTGTATTGGGTCTTATACAATGACTGAGGCCCAAAATTATTTATGTACAAAGGGGGTTGGGTCTTACACTCAATTAGAGGCCCAAAAGTGTTTTTAAAGAAAAGGAATGGGACTTATAGCTCAAGGAGAAGCCCAAGTTATTTGATTTTGAACTGGCGATCGCGCCGAGGTTTTTGAAAATGTGATGGGACTTATACGATGAGTGAGGCCCAAAAATGATTTTGGTTGAAAAGGGATTAGGTATTACACTCTATTAGAGGCCCAAAGAGTTTGAAAATTAATAAAGATGGGACTTATAGCTCAAGGGGAAGCCCAGTTGGTTTTGTTAAAAAGGCGACGATCGTGCCGTGATTTTGAAAAGTACAGAGGGACTTATACAACGACTGAGGCCCAAAATGGATTATTTACAAAGGGATTGGGTCTTACACTCTATTAGAGGCCCAAAAGTGTTTGCAAAATTTAAAATCAAGAAGAAACCCTAATTTTTAAAAAAATATCATTTTTCAAAGGAAATTTAAATAATAAATGATCAAAATATCAAATATATTAAAAAAAACAAATGGTACACTTTTAAAAATATTTTTAAAAACCATGTTTAATCACATGAAAGTTTGAAATTCATTTGGAATGAAAAATCAAAGTGGGAATTTCATTTTCAAAATGTTTAAAAACCATAAAATGAAATTAATTACAAAAATTATAATTATATTAAATAAATAATACAAATTGGATTTTTTTGCAAAATAAAATGTTCAAACATTTTTGTGAATTTTGTAAAAAAGTATCAATTCAAAATCATTAAAACTCAGAGAGAAATTAATTTTTGAATCAATTAAATAAAAATATAAAAATATTAAAAGTTCAAAAATTTAAATTATGGCGCCAACGGTCAAGGAAGAACACGCGCGTGTTCTTCATTTTCCAGATTTGCAAAATCCCTCCTATCTCACTGAATACTTGAAGAAATCACACAATCCACATATCATCTTGCTCGTTTTCAAGTCACGATCATGTCTATGGTATTTAATTTCATTTATTTTAAGTGTGGAATGAGAAATCAAAGAAAAACCTCAAGAACCTTAAATTCTGCAAGAGCACTAGGAAATTCCATACACGATTCATACAAAGTAATTGATTGAGGGGAAACACTCTATACATGATTATGAAAATGTGGCAAAATTATTGTGTAGTAAAATATGCATGCATCATGGAGTTTTAAGAGTTCAGGCTTACCTCTTGCAGCTGTTGATCATGTTTTGAGTTAGAGGGGTTGCAAGCTGGTAACAATGATCTGGACAGCTTCCTTAGGTGCCAAGAGTTGTGTCTGAATGCTTGAAGTGGTTTGAAGTGAGTTGGAACTTGAAATGGTACCTCAACTGCAACTCTGTTAAGAACTTGAGTAGTTGGCGGGTGATTTTGAGAAATTGGTGTTCTAGATGTTATGTAAGGGTTTGGATCACTTCTATATGATATATGTGAGGTGTGTGAACCATTGGTTTGGTTGGAATCACGCCCAAATGAAAAACCCGATAGTGACTTGCAAGAGAAGGTGTTTTGGGAGTGAAGAAAGTGATTCTGAGAAAGGCATCTGTTTAGGGCCTTTGGGGTGCTTAAAATGATCACAAAAGCGCTCTATTTATAGTGTGTCAAGTTTGTTTTGGGATCAATAGTGAATGGCAACTTGAATCATATTGTATTGAATGTTTGATTCTTTGTTCAATGGTCTCCTCTAGCCATTGACTTGCACCAGGCTTTACAGGTTTAGGTTCTCTAAGTGTTTCATTCATGTAACCTCAATGCATCACTTTAATGCTTGATGCCAAAATTAAAATTCAAGGTTCCATTCATGATGATTTTGCACATGGCAAGCTAGGTCTTTTGGCATTTTGTGTTATGGATCAGATGATCCACCTATTTGGATTGTAACTGATCAGAAATGCAATAATCAAAGTGTTCAAAATTGGTTTAGGGAATCGTGGGATGCAATATGCACAAAATCTGCCTAAAACTGTCATGAAGGCAGTTTGCAACAAGGCAACTTTGGAGATCCATAACTCCTAGCTTAGATGGAGTTTGATGGTGTTCTTGGACAATTTGGAAATCTGATGTATCCTACATTAATGTGATGTCCAACTTTGGTTTTGAATCAAATTGCATTTGGTTGAAAAATGCCTCTACATTTTGGAAAAAGTGAAATAGATTCTGACTCAGTGAAAATTTCACTAAGTGTTGGAAAATGTGTGATTTTCATGGTTTTGTGATTTTGATCAATGCATAACTCATAATCCATGAAGATATGGAATCTCTTGTAGTTGACACATTTTAAATATGTAAGATTGACTACAATATAAGCTTTGAATGGGAGAAAAAGGCATTGTGGTTTAGGAGATATGGCCTTGCAAAGTTGGTACCCTAGCCACTTTGTTCCATAACTTTGAAAAATTCTAAGTTTCTAAGATTACCCCTTTTACAAGTTATCTCACTTTTCTTGATTTTTCTTAATGAATGATGATTCAAATAACATATTAACATGATTTTAGGGTTAAAGAGACCTTGATTGACAAAAATTTCAAAAAGTCAAACTTGGATTTTTGTACAGTTGACTTTTCATCAGATGAAACTTTGACTTTGTGATCCTTTTGTGAAATCAATCCTTAGGCCTAATTAAACTTCATGGATGGCCTCTAAGGGTATTTAGGAATGTCTTGGACCCTTCCCCAAGGTTTGATATCAAGGGTAGGTCAACAGTCAATGGTAGGGTTGACTTTTTTCATCAGAAACCCTCGTTTGTGACCAGATAGTTCTGAGTTTTTGTGGCTTATGAATCAAGCTATTTGAGTCAATCAAATTTTGTAGACATGTCAATATGTTGTATTTGAGGTCTTTTAAGTTCATCTTGAAGCTTCAAGTCATGTCTTGCTTCACAAGTTAACTTAAGGGTTGAATTAGGTCAAAACCCTAATTCCTGATTTTTTGATAGATAGTCCTTCAATGTGATTTTGCCATTGTGAATGGCCTCTTGAGATAATTTTGAGCTTATTGGACCAAATATTTAGGCATTGGCTCATGCCTAGATGTAAATTTTCATCTGGGGGCCCTGGTCGACCAAAACCCTAATTTGGTGACACTGGCAATCCTAAGGCTTGATCCTCTAGGAATGTTGCATACTTATGCATGATTCTTGATGTGGGAGACCCCTTGATCCTTCATGGATGTTTGAGAGGTTATACAAGCTAAAGATCATGTTAATTCTTGATTGATCATTGTCTAAAGGCTCTGATAGGGATTGAAACCCTAAACCTTGATTGTAGAGAATGCTCAAAAATCCCTGAGGAGATTTATGAGGCATGAGGGTACATCCATATAATGGTGATGATTCGCTTAATGATGAGAAATCTTGGTGGTCAAAATTTGGGGTATGACAGATGCCCCTATTTAATCTTCTTGGACCCAAAGGTGTGAATGGCGAAGATATTCAGACATTCAGGGTGCAAGAGGATTAAATATCGGAATACCCAAAATTCTGATGGTGGTTATGAATGGTAATTTGCTCATTCATCTTCTTTGGCTAAGCGTTGATACTTAGAAAAGTTAAAACTTCCCCTCGATCCTGGTCTTCCTACCAAGGAACTGGTCTCAATTTCTGAAATAAACTTCCCCTCGATCCTGGTTTCCTACCAAGGAACTGGTCTCAGTTTCTGAAATAAACTTCCCCTCGATCCTGGTTTCCTACCAAGGAACTGGTCTCAGTTTCTTCTTGTCGAGTTTCTTTTCTTGACAAGGGATGCTATCCATAATCAAACTTCTCGCCGAGTCTTACAGGGAGATGCCATTTGATGGAAAATTTGATGTCAGACTTGCTGGGGGAAAACCCTTGGTCTGAGCTGTAGAGGTGTGCAAACTTCTCTATTGGAGATGCCATTTGTTGACTCTACTGGTGAAACGAGTCTTCTGAGAGACTGCTTTGCTTGGGAATGTCACACTTTTCTCCGGGATTCTCACGAAGAAACGACATGTGACGCGGTCCACTTTTTGAGGTGCATATGACTTCATTAACATTGGTTTTCTTTGGAGAAAGATCGATGCATTGTCGAGAGTCATTTGGTGAGAGGCTTTCTCTGGGGATTTTCCTTAATCCGGGAAAGCAAAGGTATCATCTTCAAAGATGAAGAGTGATGTTCCAAAGGATGTCCGTTAGACGCTTTCTTGTCCTTCAGAGGTTCAAGTTATCAAAGTGGTCAAGCAAGTAAACTGATGAGAGAATGTTCAGACAAAACGCCTCCTGACGAGGAAAGTACTGACGACTCAACCCACGAGAGAACTTTATCACTTGGGACTGAAACTGACCAGAGTGATAGTGATGCAATATGAATATGAGCATGAATTAATAATGCATGATGAATGTATGCTTATGCTGACAAAACAGACGCGACATATAGACTAGTGAATGAACAGGATTGGATATTTGACCGTTGCGGGGAATGAAAGGTACCAATGGTTCAAGATAGCAATACTGCATTGCTTAGGAGAAGTAGACTCCGTGGGGGAGAAAAAGATTTGTTGATCAGTCTTAGGAGGTAAGAACTCTTCCGGGTGTATCAGGTGGAACCTGATGTTCAAAATAGTTGATCCTTCAGTCCCGTGCAATGGTTTAGAAGGAGTACTTTGATTCTGCAGTTTGAATCTAAATCACTTCCGGAGAAGCTGTCGATGTGGTTTCAGACGTTTTAAAGTCAAAAGGAAATGACATCTTTATTTTAAAAGCAGGAGAAATTTTTTGCAAGTAAATTCATTTTTGTTTTATTTCAAGAATCGTTGAGCATGTTAAATGACATTCTATAAAGCAAAAACAAATAAGAGTTGCAAACAAAAGCACTTAGTGCTCAAATTTTATTGATAGAATGGTAATCAGCCGAGTGCGTGACACCATAGAGTATTTACAAAGTTTGAAAATGGTAATTTACGGGAAAAGGGCTACATTAAAACATAACGACCGTTATCCTTCTACCAACTTTGAATTCTGGACATTCTGGGCTTCTTCCGAAGATGACCCTGACGAAAGTCTTCTTCTGATGGAAAGTAATACCGCTGGGGAATTTACCCATGTTGGATGTAGTTACTTGCCATGAATCCCTAATTTTTTCCTGGGTTGTACTTTGGAGATTTCCAATCCACCGGGATGATTTTCAGATTATGTCTCTAATTTTTGCGTGGACGGCCCTTTCAGGTTTTCAATCCATTGAGACATTTTTTTTATTTAGGCGAAGTATTTCTTGGCTACATCAACATTCGTGGGGTAGGCAAATTCCTCTCCGTCCATGGTTGCGAGTCTCAAGGCACCACCTGAGAAGGCCTTCTTGACCTCATAGGGGCCGTCATAATTCGGAGTCCATTTTCCCCGAGAATCAGTGAGAAATGATTGTATCTTTTGGAGCACGAGGTCTCTTTTTCTGAAGACACGGGGTCAGACCTTTTTGTCAAACGCCTTCTTTATTCTTTGTTGATACAACTGACCATGGCATAGAGCCGTTATTCGTTTTTCTTCGATCAGGTTTAGTTCGTCGTGTCGGCTTTGGCACCATTCAGCTTCTGTTAGCTTAGCTTGCATCAATACCCAGATTGACGGGATCTCTACTTCTATGGGGAGTACTGCCTCCATGCCATATACTAGAGAGAAAGGGGTTGCCCCTATTGAAGTGCGAATAGATGTACGATAACCGTGAAGAGCAAATAGTAGCATCTCGTGGCAGTCTTTGTAGGTTACAACCATCTTTTGAACGATCCTTTTGATGTTCTTTTTAGCCGCTTCAACCGCGTCGTTCATCTTAGGTCGGTAGGGAGATGAGTTATGGTGTTCGATCTTAAACTCATCACACAACTCTTTCATCATCTTATTGTTCAAGTTTGATCCATTATCCGTAATGATCTGGCTCGGAACACCATAACGGCAATTGAGATTGTTTTAAATAAAGAGGACAACCACCTGTCGGGTTACATTGGCGTACGAAACTTCTTCAACCCACTTGGTGAAGTAGTCAATGGCGACCAAAATGAACCGATGTCCGTTTGAAGCCTTTGGTTCAATCATGCCAATCATGTCGATTCCCCATATGGAAAAAGGCCATGGGGAAGAAAGAACTTTGAGATGCGTTGGCGGTACATGGATTTTGTCAGCGTATATCTGACACTTGTGACACTTTCGCATGTACTTATAGCAGTCGGATTCCATTGTCAGCCAATATTACCCTGCTATTAGGATTTTTCTCGCCATTGTATGTCCGTTGGCATGAGTGCCAAAGGAGCCTTCGTGATTTTCTCGCATCAACATGTTTGCTTCGGGTCTGTCTACGCTGCGAAACAGAACCATGTCGAAGTTTCTCTTATAGAGTGTATCACCGTTCAGAAAGAAGTTTCCAGACAGTCTCCTGAGAGTTTTCCTGTCTTTTCTCGATGCCCCGGGTGGGTATTCTTGTTTTTGAAGGAAGCACTTGATATCGTAGTACCAAGGTTTGTTGTCTATTACAGCTTCGATAGTGAAGATGTAATCGGACCTTTCCAGGCGTATCACGTTAATCTTAGGTACGTCGTTCCATTGACCTACATTAATCATGGAAGAGAGAGTGGCTAATGCATCAGCCATATGATTTTCTTCACAAGGGATGTGGTGAAACTCGACTCTGTCGAAGAATGGTAACAACCTTTTCGCGTAATATTTGTAAGGAATCATCCCAGATTGGTATGTGTTCCAATCTCCTTTGATCTGATTGATAACTAGGGTTGAGTCACTGTATACATCCAAAATTTGGATTCTTAAGTCGATTGCTTCCTCGAGACCCATGATACATGCTTCGTATTCGGCCTCGTTGTTCGTACACTTGAATGTTAATCTGAAAGTGAAAGGAATGTGGGTACCTTGAGGGGTAACAATGATTGCCCCAATTCTGTTTCCGTAAGCGTTGACAGCTCTTTCAAAGATTAATCCCCATTGGGAACCTAGTTCTGGCCCTTCACTGGGTAGCGGTTCATTGCAATCTTTCATTTTCAAATAAATGACATCTTCGTCTGGGAAGTCAAACCCTACTAATTCCTGATTGTTAATCGGTTGATGAGCCAAATGATCGGCTAAAATATTTCCTTTAATGGCTTTTTGAGTGTGGTCCTCGATGTTGTATTCTGATAGTAACACCTGCCAACGGGAAATCCTTCCCGTGAGAGCAGGTTTTTCAAAGACATACTTGATCGGATCCATCTCGGAGAGTAACCAAGTAGTGTGGCAAATCATGTACTGGCGAAGACGTTTAGCTGCCCAAGCTAAAGTGCAACAAATTTTCTCAAGCATACTGTACTGAGTTTCAATGTCGGTGAATTTCTTGCTTAAATAGTAAATGGCAGACTCTTTCCTTTTGGTTTCGTCTTGTTGGCCAAGTACAGAACCCATCAAGTCTTCCAAGACTGTCAGGTAAATGATCAGTGGTCTTCCTTCCACTAGAGGAGATAAAATAGGTGGGTTCAACAGATATTCCTTGATACTGTCGAAAGCTTTTTGACAATCTTCTGTCCACACATAACTTTGATTCTTTTTTAGTAATTTAAAGATTGGTGCGCATGTCGCGGTCATGAGGGATATAAATCTAGAGATGTGATTCAGACGTCCCAAAAATCCTCTGACTTGTTTCTCTGTTTTAGGTGAAGGTATTTCTTGAATGGCCTTGACCTTGTCAGGAACGACTTCAATCCCTTTCTGGCTGACGATGAACCCTATGAGCTTTCTTGAGCAGACACCGAATGTACACTTGTTAGGATTAAAGCGGAGTTTGTATTTTCTGAGACGTTCAAAGAAATTTGACAAATGTTCAACGTGTTCCTTCTCTGGTTTTGATTTGGCAATCATGTCATCGACATACATTTCGATCTCTTTGTGCATCATGTCATGAAACAGAGTCGTCATGGCCCTTTGATAGGTTGCCCTGACGTTCTTCAAACCGAACGGCACAACCTTGTAACAAAAGGTGCCCCATGGGGTGATAAAGGAAGTTTTCTCCGTGTTCTTTGGCGCCATTTTGATCTGATTATATCCCGAGAATCCGTCCATAAAGGAGAATACTTTGAATATGGCTATGCTGTCTACCAGCATGTCAATGTGTGGTAAGGGGAAGTCGTCCTTTGGACTTGCCCTATTCAAATCTCTGTAATCAACACACATCCTGACTTTTCCGTCCTTTTTCGGAACTGGCACTATGTTAGCTAGCCATTGAGGATATTCTGAGGTGGCAAGGAAACCAGCGTCGATCTGTTTCTGCACTTCCTCTTTGATTTTGATAGCCATGTCTGGGTGAGTTATTCTCAACCTTTGCTTTACTGGCGGACATTCTGACTTTAACGGTAAGTGATGTTCCACGATGCTGGTATCCAACCCTGGTATGTCCTGATAGGACCAAGCAAATACATCGGGAGACTCTTTGAGAAGTTTGATCAAGTCTTCTTTGACTGTTGGACTGAGTAGTGCCCCAATCTTGATTTCTTTTCTCTCTTCCTCTGAACCCAAATTTACTGTTTCCAACGGCTCTTTGTGAGGCTCAATAGACCTCTCCTCTTGTCTGAGTAATCGGGAGATCTCTTCAAGAATTTATGCGTCCTCTTCTTCTTCAGCTTCAAATACCGGGAATTCAAAGTTGGGATCGTATGTTTCAACAAGGTTTAAAACAAGCAATCTGCAAGGCGTGATGATTTGTTTTTTAGAAGGGATAGAGAGAATGCAACCGTGTGTGCAGTGTATTGGAAAATGCTTATTTTTAATTATTGAGTTTGTTTTAGAATTACCATTTTCTGAAAAGCGAAAAGAGAAAACAACAATTAATGCGGGAATTACAGAATGACATTTTATTTATTCATGATTTGTCGATTCTTGAAATTATAGCCCTATAAAACAAAACTCTATCGCTTTGGGCAAAGCGAAGAGGGATATTTACAGAAAGCGAGCCCTGTAAAAACATTAGTTTCACCTGGGCGGGGTGAAAGGTCAAAATAAAGATGGCAATTACTTAGACTTATGGACGACTTTCAGAACATCGACAGTAACCTATTGGCGACGAACTCCTCAGTGAATCACAAATTCTGGCACCTTCTTTCCTGGTTTGTCCTCAGAAATGACGCTGATTTTTGGCAGATCAGGATTATTGGAATCCTCTTCCCAGGCAGAGTTGTCGTAAACGAACTCTTCTGTTGTATTTTCCATAGTTTCCTCGTTCTCAGGGGAGTCTCCCCATCCAGTTGGCTGGATATCTTCGAGTTTGATACGAGAGCTTTCAGGAGTAGTATACTTGACTAAGAAGTCGTACTTGCCACTTGGCTGTCCTAAAGTGTCCCATACTTTAGTGGGAAAAGATGAGTCATCTTCTTCGATGACGTTGACCTCTGGAAAAGCGTAATTGATGAACTCTTGTCCTACAATCTGTGCAGGTTCATCGTTGTGATGAGTGTTTTCAGAATAGCCTGAGTAATGATCCCATGATTGGGTATGGACGCATGTATTCTTTTCAATGTTTTTCAATTGATATGCCTCGTTGGGCAGACTCTTTTGCCCCAAGTCCTCTGGATATGGCTGCCAGATTGGCAAGTCATCCAGTGGGTCAAAATAGTCGTAGTAGAAATTGTCTTTCATCAGATCGTCCTCTAGTGAGTTAGGTGGAGCATGACATCCCTCAGGATTACAATCTTCGTATATCATCTTGACGTCTGATCTTGGTATGAATCTCAGACTCTGTGTGGGAAAGCAAAATGGTGTATGTGCCTCTCCCTGAGACAAATAACCATCCTCGTTGAGATATGATTTCCATTCCTCATCCATATCGGAGGAGTTACTCCCATTGATAGTGTGTACTTCTTGAGATACTGGGTGAAGGAATCCTCCGTTGAGGAAAAAATCCTTTATGGGACGAAAACCTTCGTCTTTCTTAGCAGTCTGGGCATAGGTCGAGGAGAATCCTAAAAATTTCTTTTTCTTGTTATCCGTAGGAATCAGAAGTTGTCCCCATCCTTTTGCGTTGTCACTCTTGATTACTTCAAGAGCGTCTTTGTATGAGGAAATCGACGTCCCTTTCTCAAGTCGATTCTCATTGCTTACCGAAAGAGCTTGGAATTGAGTTCCAACTACCTCCTCTTGTTCTACACAGGAGAAAGATGATAAGTTGCTTACTATTAAGGCTTGCTCTACATAGACTGTGACGAGTTTGTCATTCCTGACGAATTTCAGCTTCTGGTGAAGTGTAGAAGTGACTGCCCCAGCCTTGTGTATCCAAGATCTCCCTAATAAACAGTTGTAAACTGCCCAGATGTCCATGACCTGGAAAGTGACTTGAAAAGTGTGAGGACCGATGGTTATGGGAAGATCCACTTTGCCGATAACTATTTTTCTGGATCCGTCAAAAGCTTTGACAATGATCTCACTGCACCTCATCGGAGCTCCTTGAAATGATAGTCGTGTTAGAGTCGACTTTGGCATAACATTCAGTGATGATCCTGTGTCACCCAGTACGCTGGCTAAAGCATCGTCCTGACAGTTGACTATAATGTTAAGCACCATGTTATGATTTTTGCCTTCTTCTGGCAATTCCTCATCACTGAATCCTAAGTTGTTGCAGGAAGTGATGTTTGAAATGATACTGTCAAACTGTCCTACAGTTACATCTAGTTCCACGTAGGCTTGCTCTAAAACTTTCTGCAGAGCTTCCCTGTGAGCTTCGGAACTGAGTAGGAGAGATAATACAGAGATTCCGGATGGAGTTTGCAACAGTTGGTCTACAATGTTGTACTCACTCCTTTGGATGAGTTTCAGCATCTCATCATTGTTCTTTGAAATTTCGGGATTATTGGATTGCCTGATTCACTGATTTAGAACTTTTGCCTGAGTTTCTTTCTCTTTGGCAAGTTCTCCAACTCCTCGGTTGAAGATTCGGCCACTACGTGTGACTCGTCTAATGTTGGAAATATTTACGATAGAGGGTAATGGAGTTTCCTTTCAATTTTTGATCGTTGTTGCATTGTACTTGTAAGAGATCGCCTTAGATGACTCGTACAGTAATGGTCCTGGTAACTAAATCACCACTGGAACCTTTTGATTTTTCTGACCATCATACTCAGCCTCAGTTTTTTCAAGGTTGAGAATCTCCCTACTGTCAAGAGGAACTTTCGACTCGTTGAGTAGGGGGATTATGGCGCAAACATCTTCGGCCATTTCATGATTGGAAATGATGACAACATCTTCACTTTGATCTGGAAGATAATCTTGTATCACGTTGATCGACCCGACACCTGAACCTGGTCGGATCTCTCTTTGGTCCAACTAATTTTGAAGAGCTGAACGCATAAGATAATAACCTTGGTTGTTCTCAGAACAAACCCTACAACATTCATAATTATGTGGTGGCACCCGGCCACGCCCACTTTGTATACATTGCATGTTGACCATATCTATTTCCATTGAGCGGACATCATGACTCTGATGTCTACTAGGATTTCCGCGGTCATACTGATCTTCTGCGTAGCTTCTTCAAAATAAATTGGAAGCCACCAGTGGTCCAATAAGTGTTGAAGTGTTCTCTGGACAAGGGCACAACCTTGGTCGTCCTCTTGACACTCTTCGCAGTCCTGATAATCATGTGAAGCTAGAAAACCGAGTCTGACTTGCTTAGCATTTAGTTCTACCAGACTGGTGTTCATCGAGGGTATGTCGAATATCTGAACCATATTGACTTGATGAGTATTTCTTTCCCGATAGTCCTGGATCCATCTGAGATACATCTGACGTTGAAGGGCCTCTTGTATGAAAGAGTATCCCTGATTGCTTGTTGAGCAAATCGGGCAGGCATCATAATCGTGTCGCGGCATATTATGATATTGACTTTGCCTAGAGTACATGGCTACCACATTGACATTCATCGCAAGGATATTGTGATTCTGAACAATGTTGGGATTAGCATGTGCCATGTTGACTTCTTGGATTCTGTCATCTTAAATCCATCCGAGATTCATTTGTTCCTGTAGAGCTAACAGTATTACAGAACATCCTTCGTTATTCTTAGAGCAAATATCACACTGGTGATAATTGTGAGGCGGTATGTGACCGTACCCGCTCTGCATGTAATGTATCCTGACCAGATTGGTCCGCAACTGGAGTACATCGCGAATCTGATAATCGCGGCTAAATTCTTCTTCTATCAAATTTACTGCAGCCTTGTCATGTTGTGGCAACGGGTTCGTCTGAACATTCAGATTAGTATCTTTAAAAGATAAGACCCTGTTCCTGACAATTCTTTGTACGTCAGATTTGAAACTGAGACAGTTTTCGATATTGTTCCCCGATCCTTCTTGATGGTAAGGGCAAGTTTGGTCCGCTTTGAACCAGAAAGGTGGATTTTCTGGTACTGCAATAGGAGACTTAGTCTGGACGTGCCCCTTGGCCAGTAAAAGTGGAAAAAGTTCTGTGTACAACACAGGTATAGGGTCAAACCCTGGTGATCGTGTTGCATGACTGTTATTGTTGTACTGGGGATGAGCCTGCTAAAGAGGTTGTTGAGTCCTTTGTTGGTACTGTTGTTGACTAGGTTGATTCTGAGCAACCTGAGGTTGATAAGTCGAAACTGGCGCAGGTTTAATATCAGGAGTTATCGTCGCTACTGGTTAATATCTTCGCCTTTGTTTTCCTTGGGATATATTACTAATCTCATGTTCCTTCTTTTTTTGACAAGCACTACCGTATCTTTTGGTACTGATGGAGGGTTCATCCTCTTTGGCTAACCGTTCTTCGCGAACTGCCTCTTCAAGGCATACTCTCATGTTTACCATCTCGGTGAAATCACTAGGCGCACTGGCGACCATCCGCTCATAGTAGAATGAGCTTAAGGTTTTCAGAAAGATCTTTGTCATCTCTTTTTCGTCAAGAGGTGGACAAATCTGGGCGACAATTTCACGCCATCTCTGAGCGTATTCCTTAAATGTCTCTTTGTCTTTCTGAGACATTGCTCTGAGTTGATCTCTATCCGGTGCCATGTCCAAGATATACTTGTACTTTTGTATGAAGGCAGCGCCAAGATCTCTGAAAGTATTGATCTTAGTGCGGTTTAAACCCATGTACCATCTGAGAGCGGCAACGGTTAAACTATCCTGAAAATAGTGGATCAATAGCTGTTGATTTTCTGTCTGAGTTGACATTTTCCGAGCATACATCACCAAGTGACTTTGAGGGCAAGAGTTACCATTGTACTTCTCAAAGTCGGGCACCTTATATTTGTGCGGAATTTTGACATTCGGGACCAAGCAGAGGTCGGCGACGTCCTTTCCAAATAAATCCTGACCGCGAATAGCATGCAATTCCTTTTGCATTTCTAAGAACTTTTCCTGGAACACATTCATCTTTTCATACATGTCTTCATTTCCACCAGGAACTTTCTGTGGAATCTATCCTCCTGGGACAGTGTGTACCACTGCTTGTGGTATGGTCATTACGGCTGTGACTTTGGGTTCCTCAGAGCCCTGAAATTTGTAACCTTCAGGAATTCCTGTTGTTAATCTTGCGTCCTCACTTTCCAGAAGTTTGTATCCTTCAGGAATAAAGTTAGGCGGCATGCCCAAGGCCCGACCCGTAGGCATGTTGTACCGTGGATGCACCTCAAGTGGCTTCTCCACTATGGGTGTAGAGATGATTGCCGAAATCACAGTCCTTTGACGTTGCTCCTGAGCTGCTGTCAGGGATTGCATATCACTATGAAGTTTCTTTAGATCGTCCTTTAGTGCGTCGATTTCTACTCTCAGCTCTCTATTCTCTTACTCGAGATCGTCCATTTTCTTTTGCCGATTCGCCCGAGTATTGTACGAGTGAGACAGTTTGGTTCTAGAATCGAGACGTAGACCTGAGACTCGAGAGAATGCATTATGTGAGAATGATGAATGAAATGATATATTTTTTTGTTTTTTTAGCTTTAATAAAAAAGAAACTTTAAATAAATTGCAAATATTATACAGAGAGGGGAGAACCCCGTTTTATTGAATTTGAAGGATTGTGATATGTTATAAAGAAAAGTACAGTATTTTACAAAGTGTTGGTAAAAGGAAAATTCTAAGCTTAAGGGTCCTGAGTCCTCTCTGAAGAGAGCTCAGAAGCAGGTTCTGGTAGTTTCCTTTTCTTCGATCGAGGTTCTTCAACCGGTTTCGAGTTATCAGTTCTTTGCCAGATGAAAGGAGTGAGTAAATTCTTTTGATCTTCCCGACTCTCCTCAACATGTTGCTCTAATATTCCGATTAGAGCATTCTTTTCTTTTAACAGTTCCTGGAGTTTGACACACTACATGTTGAGAGTCCTGTACTTGTTTTTCCAAGAGTTCCTCTTGCGCTGAATTTTGTTAAGAGCGACCTGGAGTTTTTACGTATTAGACATAAAATAAAGGACAAACTCCTTTAATGGAAAAACTTCTTGACGAGGGTAAGGCATCCTCAGCTTGAGAGCTCTAGTTTGCATCCAATGGAGATAAGGCTCCAAAGAGATACAATCCGGTTTTCCTATAGACTCTGGTCCTTTCCAGTGAATGTATTTCCAGGCATGCACTATTTCCTTTTTAAGCGTTCTGTCATTTTCTCCTTCTTTGAAGAAAAGACCTTCCAGATGAACATTCCGTGAGATATGTCTCATCAGGTATCCGAATTGACGACGGGCTAAAATTGGATGATAATTAACTCCACCTTTAGTTCCTATGAGGGGTACATTTGGGAAGTTTCCACATTGATCGATGATTTCTACACCCTCATAAATCCTGTTTGACCAGTCTATGTTAGAGTTGGTGAGACATGATTCTCTGCGACCAACGTAAAGTGTTCTTATGATCCCAAAATGCAGCAGACTTGGGTAGATGGGAAATGAACCATTTGTACAGCAAGGGTACACATCATGTGATCATTCCTCCGGTGTACAAATTCCTTAAGTGTACGGAATGATAAGCATCTGCGAGCAGGGTAGGTACAGGGTTTCCAATCAAGAATATCTTAATGGCATTGATATCGACAAAGTTATCGATATTGGGAAAGAGGAATAATCCGCAAGTGAGTAGGACAAAGATATCCTCGAAAGCGGTTAGGTTTCCTACACTGGCAAAGTATAGGGCTTTCTCCATCAGGAACTTAGCTGGTAAGCCCTGGATTCCTCCTTTAGTGGTTAAATGAGTCCTGACCTCTGACTCGTCCAAATAGATTGCTCTTGCAATGATTTGTTCCTTTGGGGTTGGTGTCAGTTGGTAATCGGGGAAAGTGAAACAGTGATAGACCGGGTTGTAAAATTGAATCAGCGTAGACATAATTCCTTCAACTTCATGGACTCTTAACAGAGACAAAAGTCCTCTGAGCTTGGCTCTGAAAGCCTCCGGGTTGGTAATCATCCTTGCCAACTTCCTTAAATCCTCTAGTTTTGGGGCTTGAAGGTGTACTTGGTCGTCTTTCTTCTACCGAAATCCATAACGCAATCCTTCTGATATTTGCAATTTATCGTTTAGTTTAATTTTGAAAAAAAGGAGGGATAAGAAGAGAAAATATTTTTTCTTGTTTAAAAGTTTTTTAGATGAATGCATGAATGCAGCACACATAAACATAGAAAAAACATGGGTTCAAGGGTTTAGCGTCACGAGCATGGAGTCATGGCTCTACCCATCCACAAAAGGTTGATCTATTTTGGTTATTTTTGTACCTGTAGAACGGGTAAGGTCTCAAAAACCACTGACTTAATCTGGAGATAACAACAACAAGCTGGTTCACCCGAGCGAGCTATAGTATCCCAGAAGAAATCTCATATTGAGTGTAGTTATCGCGTTTCAACTATTTCCAACAGCCACCGCACTACCAAAAGGACACATGGTTAAAGTCTACTAAATCCTCAGTTTCACGGGTCACCGCACTATGAAATCGTATGCTTTTACAACCATAGGTTGTTTAGCATAGTAACACATGGCTCCCTCCACTGATTAGATGGTCTACTAGGTTCGCTTATTCGGGATTTACTCTCTATAAGACCCCCCGTCTATGCCATCACTTATCTTATGGTTTCTCTCAAACTTTCCAGATGAGACATCACTCGCAGTCCCATTGACGGAAAACTAAACACGGATATCAAGTAGGAAAGCAATATATATATATATATATATATATATATTATTGATCCTAAAACTAACATCCTAGACCTCTTAGAAATCTAGTTCTATATCCTAAACAGAAACAAATATTCCTCAGTAGAGTCGCCATTTTTCTGTAGTGAGCGATTTTTGTCGGTGAAGTGACCACCTTATCGCTGAATGGGGATTCCTCACCTTAGTGGGAGGAACGTTGGGTGCTACGTTCTGATTACTTATTTATCCCGTGAAGTTGGAAGGGAAAGGGAAAGTTATCTAAAACGAACCTTGCACGCATTTGTTTAACTGAACAAGTGCTTGACAGAGATTGGGGAGTTCGGGGTCAGGTTATACAATGGGGAGTTGTTAATTACCCATCCTATACATGGTTATCCATGAGATGATATTTTTAGGATCAACTTTGATACTTGATTGTGTTTGTCTGTGAAATGGGAAAAGTTTGTCTTGGTGGGATGTCTGAGAGAGAGAGTTTTTTGTTGTTTTTCGGGTTTTCCGATGTTTTTCGTAAAGTCAGGGAGCTAAGGTTATTTTTTGTTTAGTGCGCTCACTAAGATTTCGCAATCTTATGCCTACGTATTCCATGTTATGGAGTATAGGGAAATCAGAGCGATCGTAGTTCCTCCTATTCTAAGGAAGAAACATATGTCTAGTGTCTTGTTCAAAGCCCAAGATTGAAGCTAAAGGTTGTTTGTTTGTGTCTTGTTTAAAGCCCAAGATTGAAGCTAAAAGGTTTTGACTGAGAGAGAATTTGTCATCTCTAAAGAGAGATATCTCATCTGTTGATCACAGTTGTTTGGGTAACTGGTTTGAAAAGGGGAATTATTTTACTGTAATGCAATGGAGACCAGCAATACCATAATTGCCTTTATAGGGTGATTTGTCCTAAAGGATAAACCTTTAACTCAGTGTGAGCATTGCCATTTTTTCTTAGGAATTCATGCTAACAGAAGGACATGGGCATGGATGTTTGTATCCAGAGGCTTGCCACTTACAGCAATTAGATGAGGGGTTTAACCAGGATAATGATGGACAGACAGCTTGGATGTTTGAATCGACAAGTGTGCCACAAACAGCAGTTATCTGGAATTAGGGTTTTGTTTTGATTGACTTTTTGATGTGATTAGACAGAGAAGATATCCTCCTGCAGAGATTTTGATTTCCTCTGAGGGGATGTTGATTTTTGTGTGCCTTGATTGAAGCCCAAGGTTGAAGCTAAGAGGTTGATTGGATTCCATTGGGGAAAATCATTATATAAAGCCTAAGAGGAGGCTGGAAAAGACTGACTCAACAAGAGAGTGTTTATTTGGTGTCTTGTACAAAGCCCAAGATTGAGGCTGGAAGAGATTTGACTCTTTGGGGAAAAGGTTTTATCTGTCTTGTACAAAGCCCAAGATTGAGGCTAAAGAAGGGTTTGCCTCCACTGGGAGAACATTTATGTGTGTCATGTTCAAAGCCCAAGATTGAGGCTAAAAGGGTAATGACTCAACTTAAGGAGTGTTTAATATATATCTTGTACAAAGCCCAAGATTGAGGCTAAAATATCCTGACTGACTCTGTTGTAGGATTTTATATGGTGTCTTGTAAAAAGCCCAAGATTGAGGCTGAAATTAAGTGACTCTACTAGAGAGATATTTAGGGGGTGTCTTATACAAAACCCAAGATTGAGATTAACTGGGTACTCAGCTGAGGAGTTATCATTATACAAAGCCTAAGAGTAGGCTAGCTGCTGAGGGATGATCATTATACAAAGCCTAAGAGGAGGCTAGCTGCTGAGGGATGATCATTATACAAAGCCTAAGAGGAGGCTGGTTGGGGAAATTTATTATATAAAGCCTAAGAGGAGGCTAACTTTTGGCTGAGGATTATTGAGATCCAGAGACAAGTCCAATATTGGGGGGATCAACTCATGCTGGGTATTACAGAAGATTTAAGATATCAAATACCTTGAGGTTCCGATGAGGATTGTTACAGTAAAATTGACCCTAGCTGGGAATTTTAACTGAAGATATGATAGTTGAAAGTTCTTTCCTCTGGTGAGGGTTTTTGGTGAGTTTACAGTAATTGACCCTGACTGGGGAAAATTAAAGGTAAGGTTTAAGGATTGAGTTGTGGAACCTGTTGGTTTCAACTCTGTTTGGAGATTTGATCAGATGATCATGGTTATTTCGTGTTCTTTAAAGAAAAGACTTTCATTTGAAATCCAAAGGGAAATGAGATTGTCCAAGTCTACTGGTGTTGAGAAATAGGTTCTCAGATGGTGAATAATCTTTGTATGATGCCCAAGAGAAGGCTGGCATGTTAAGGGATGAGGGTCAACCCTTAATTAGTTTGATGTTTTGACTCAGAAAGACTGCTCTAGCAAATGATGACTAGGTTATGTCCTATACCTGTAGGAGGTCTCTGGGTCCTTGTACTAAGCCCAAGAGGAGGCATGAGAACTTCTAAGAAGCATGAGGGTCCTTGTACAAAGCCCAAGAGGAGGTTAGGGATGCTTTTAGGAAGCCTGTGGGTCCAAACTTAAGAATGTTCAAGAAAGGTTTCACCGGGAATTAATCCTTTCTGTAATGAACAGTTCTAGAGCTTGAAGAAATTCAAGAGAAGTTTCACTGGGAATTAATCCTCTATGGGGAAACTGAATTTCTTTGACAATTTCTAATAGTGACAGTCTGAAAAAAGGTTCACCAAGAATACTGCCTTTCTCTTTGTTCCATATTGTTTAAACCCAAAAGAAGGCAAGACTGTATCTGGAAATCCTATGGGGGATCTATGTTTGACTGTATTGAAAGAGTAAACAATTGGCTTTACCTAATTCTTGACTTAGTTTCCGGGGAAAACTTTAACAGGTATACAAGTATATATACAGTGGATATATGACAAGTATTTAAAAGGATATGAAAGAAGGACTTACAGGTGTGCAAGCCTCCAGCAATACAGTTATATATATAAATCATGTAAATGAAAAAAGATAAGAAATTACAGGTGAGCAAGCTTCCATGCTGTAATGTTAGTTGTTCAAAGAAATTGATGAAAGTTTTGATAACAGTTATCTTAAAGCAGAAAATTGGGGCTTATTCAACAAGAGATTCCCAGATGACTTATTTGAAACAGACTGTATTATTAACAGATATTGTGGGACTTATGCCATTGCAGGGGCTCAAGGTTATGGTATTTACAAAGAGGATTGGGTCTTACACTCTATTAGAGAGCCCAAAGATTATTTTTGTAGAAGAGATGGGGCTTACAACCCAAGGAGTGGCCCAGATGAAAACAATGATCGCACTGTTATTTTGAAAAATGTATTGGGTGTTATACAATGACTGAGCCCTAAAATTATTTATGTACAAAGGGGGGTTGGGTCTATCACTCAATTAGAGGCCCAAAAGTGTTTTTAAAGAAAATGAATGGGACTTATAGTTCAAGGAGAAGCCCAAGTTATTTGATTTTGAACTGGTGATCGCGCCGAGGTTTTTGAAAATGCAGTTGGACTTATACAATGAATGAGGCCCAAAAATGATTTTGGTTGAAAAGGGATTGGGTCTTACACTCTATTAGAGGCCCAAAGAGTTTGAAAATGAATAAAGATGGGACTTATAGCTAAAGGAGAAGCCCAGTTGATTTTGTTAAAAAGGCGACGTTCGCGCCGTGATTTTGAAAAGTACAGAGGGACTTACGAAATGACTGAGGCCCAAAATGGTTTATTTACAAAGGGATTGGGTCTTACACTCTATTAGAGGCCCAAAAGTGTTTGAAAAATTTAAAATCAAGAAGAAACCCTAATTTTAAATAAAATATCATTTTTCAAAGGAAATTTAAATAATAAATGATCAAAATATCAAATATATTAAAAAAAAAACAAAGGGTACATTTTAAACAATATTTTTGAAAACCATGTTTAATCACATGAAAGTTTGAAATTCATTTGTAATGAAAAATCAAAGTGGGAATTTCATTTTAAAAATGTTTAAAAACCATAAAATGAAATTAATTACAAAAATTCTAATTATATTAAATAAATAATACAAATTGGATTTTTTTGCAAAATAAAATAATCAAACATTTTTGTGAATTTTGTAAAAAATAATCAATTCAAAATCATTAAAACTCAGAGAGAAATTAATTTTTGAATCAATTAAATAAAAATGTCAAAATATTGAAAATTCAAAAATTTGAATTATGGCGCCAACTGTCAAGGAAGAACACGCGCGTGTTCTTCATTTTGCAGATTTGCAAAATCCCTCCTGTCTCACTGAATACTTGATGAAATCACACAATCCACATATCATCTTGCTTGTTTTTAACACACGATCATGTCTATGGTATTTAATTTTATTTATTTTAAGTGTGGAATGAGAAATCAAAGAAAAACCTCAAGAACCCTAATTTCTGCAAGAGCACAAGTAAATTCCATACACGATTCATACAAAGTAATTGATTGAGGGGAAACACTCTATACATGATTATGAACATGTGGCAAAATTATTGTGCAGTAAAATATGCATGCATCATGGAGTTTGAAGAGTTCAGGCTTACCTCTTGCAGTTGGTGATCGTGTTTTGAGTTGGAGGTGTTGCAAGCTGGTTCCAATGATCTGGAGAGCTTCCTTAGGTGCCAAGAGTTATGTCTAAATGCTTGAAGAGGTTTGAAGTGAGTTGGAACTTGAAATGGTACCTCAACTCTGTCAAGAACTTGAGCAGCTGGCTGGTGATTTTGTGAAATTGGTGTTCCAGATGTTATGTAAGAGTTTGGATCACTTCTATACGATATATATGAGGTGTCTGAACCACTGGTTTTGTTGGAATCACTCCCAAATGCAAAATCCGATAGTGACTTGCAAGAGAAGGTGTTTTGGGATTGAAGAAAGTTTTTTTGAGAAAGGCATCTATTTTGGGCCTTTGGGGTGCTTAAACTGATCACAAATGAGCTCTATTTATAGTGTGTCAAGTTTGTTTTGGGATCAATTGTGAATGGCAACTTGGATCAGATTGTATTGAATGTTTAATTCATTGGTCAATGGTCTCCTCTAGCCATTGACTTGCACCAGGCTTTGCAGGTTTAGGTCCTCTGATCTTTGGATATATCTTGACTCAATTGGACTAGTTTGTGGTTCATTCATGCAACCTCAATGCATCACTTTAATGCTTGATGCCAAAATTGAAATTCAAGGTTCCATTCATGATGATTTTGCACATGGCAAGCTAGGTCTTTTGGCATTTTGTGTTATGGATCAGATCATCCACCTATTTGGATTGTAATTGATCAGAAATGCAATGATCAAAGTGTTCAAAATTGGTTTAGGGAATCGTGGGATGCAAGTTTGCACAAGATCTGCCTAAAACTGTCATGAAGGCAGTTTGCAACAAGGCAAGTTTGGAGATCCATAACTCCTAGCTCAGATGGAGTTTGATGGTGTTCTTGGATAATTTGGAAATCTGATGTATCCTACTTTAATGTGATGTCTAACTTTGGTTTTGAATCAACTTGCATTTGGTTGAAAAATGCCTCTACATTTTGGAAAAAGTGAAACAGATTCTGACTTAGTGAAAAAGTGTGATTTTCATGTTTTTGTGATTTTCATCAATCCATAACTCATAATCCATGAAGATTTGGAATCTCTTGTAGTTGACACATTTGAAATATGTAAGATGGACTACAATCTGAGCTTTGAATGGGAGAAAAAGGCCTTGTGGTTTAGGAGATATCGCCTTGCAAAGTTGGTTCCCTATCCACTTTGTTCCATAACTTAGAAAAATTCTAAGTTTCTAAGATTACCTCTTTTACAAGTTATCTCACTTTTCTTGATTTTTCTTGATGAATGATGATTCAAATCACATATAAACATAATTTTAGGGTTAAAGAGACCTTGGTTGATCAAAATTTCAAAAAGTCAAACTTGGATTTTTGTACGGTTGACTTTTCATCAGATGAAACTTTGACTTTGTGATCCTTTTGTGAAATCAATCCTTAGGCCTAATTAAACTTCATGGATGGCCTCTAAGGGTATTTAGGAATGTCTTAGACCCTTCCCCAAGGTTTGAGATCAAGGATAGATCAACAGTCAATGGTAGGGTTGACTTTTTTATCAGAAACCCTAGTTTGTGACCAGATGGTTCTGAGTTCTTGTGGCTTATGAATCAAGCTATTTGAGTCAATAAAATTTTGTAGACATGTCAATATGGTCTATTTGAGGTCTTTGAAGTTCATCTTGAAGCTTCAAGTCATGTCTTGCTTCATAAGTTAACTTAAGGGTTGAATTAGGTCAAAACCTTAATTCCTGATTTTTTGATAGATGGTCCTTCAAGGTGATTTTACCATTGTGAATGGGCTCTTGAGATTCCTTTGAGCTATTGGACCAAATATTGAGGCATTGGCTCATGCCTAGATGGAAATTTTCATCTGGGGGCCCTGGTCGACCAAAACCCTAATTTGGTGACACTGGCAATCCTGAGGCTTGATCCTCTTGGAATGTTGCATACTTATGCATGATTCTTGATGTGGGAGATCCCTTGATCCTTCATGGATGTTTGAGCAATTAGACAAGCTAAAGATGATGTTAATTCTTGATTGATCTTTGTCTAAAGGCTCTGAGAAGGATTAAAACCCTAAACCTTGATTGTAGAGAATGCTCAACAATCCCTGAGGAGATTGATGAGGCATGAGGGTACATCCATATTGTGGTGATGATTCTCATAATGATGAGAAATCTTGGTGGTCAAAATTTGGGGTATGACACGTTGGGTTGCTGTCAATGTCCCGAATATCAATAATAAATTGAAGTAATTGCCATACCTTTATTTTGACCTTTCACCTTGCCCAGGTGAAATGGATGTTTTATAGGGCTTACTTTTCTATAAATGTCCCTCTTCGCTTCGCCCAAAGCGACATAGTTTTGTTTTATAGGGTTGTGTTTCAAGAATCGACGAATCATGAATAAATAATGTCATTCTGAATTCCCGCATTTATTGCTATTTTCACTTTTCGTTTTTCAGAAAATGGTAAACCTAAAAAAAACCCAAAATAAAAACAAGCGTTTTCAGAAAATACACTGCGCATACTTTTGCATTCTCTCTTTCTTTTCTAAAAATGGATTCATCATGTCATGCAAATTACTTGTTTTAAACTCCATTGAAACATACGATCCAATGCCTTCTCCAAACTTTGCATTCCCGGTATTTGAAGCTGAAGAAGAAGAGAACGAAGAAATTCCTGAAGAAATCTCCCGACTACTCAGGAAAGAGGAAAGGTCCATTGAACCATACAAAGAACCGTTGGAAACGGTTAATTTGGGTCCTGAAGAAGAAAGGAAATAAGTTAAGATTGGAGCATTGCTCAATCCAACTGTGAGAGAAGGCTTGATAAAACTTCTCAAAGAATTTCCAGATATGTTTGCTTGGTCCTACCAGGACATGCCATGGTTGGATACCAGCATCGTGGAATATCACTTACCACTGAAAACAAAATGTCCTCTGGTAAAAAAAAGACTGAGAAGGACTCATCCAGATATGGCCATCAAGATTAAGGAGGAAATACAGAAGTATATTGACGCAGGTTTCCTCGCCACCTCAGAGTACCCTTAATGGCTAGCCAACATAGTGCCAGTTCCAAAGAAGGACGGGAAAGTCAAAATGTGTGTAGATTACAAGGTTTTAAACAAACCAAGTCCAAAGGATGATTTTCCCCTACCACACATTGACATGGTAGTAGACACCACAACAAAATTCAAAGTATTCTTCTCATGGATGGATTCTCGGGCTATAATCAAATTAGAATGGCACCAGAAGACATGGAGAAAACTTCATTCATCATCCCATGGGGCACCTTTTGTTACAAAGTAATGTCGTTCGGTTTAAAGAATGCGGGGCCAACTTATCAAAGGGCGATGACAACTCTGTTTAACGACATGATGCACTAAGAGATTGAAGTGTACGTCGATGACATGATTTTCAAATCTAAAACAGAAGAAGAACACGTTGAACACCTATCAATGTTTTTCAGCGTCTGAGAAAATACAAACTCCCCCTGAATCCCAACAAATGTACATTCAAGAAATGCCTTCACCAAAGATTGAAAAACAAGTCAGAGGCTTTTTGGGACGTCTGAATTACATCTCAATATTCATATCCCTTATGACCGCGACATGCGCACCAATCTTCAAACTACTCAGAAAGAACCAAAGTTGTGTATGGACAGAAGACTCCCAAATGGCCTTCGACAACATCAAAGAATATCTGCTGAATCCACCGGTTCTGTCTCCTCTAGTGGAAGAAAGACTAATGATCATCTACTTAACAGTCTTAGAAGACTCCATGGGTTATGTGCTTGGCCAACAAGATGAAACCAAAAGAAAAGAGTCTGCCATTTATTACTTAAGCAAGAAGTTCAAGAAATGTGAAACTTGATACACTATGCTCGAGAAAACTTGTTGCGCTCTGGCTTGGGCAGCCAAACATCTTTGCCAGTACATGATTTGTCACACTACTTGGTTAATCTCCGAAATGGATCCGATCAAGTACGTCTTTGAAAAGCTTTCTCTCACAAGAAGGATTGCTCGTTGGCAAATGTTGTTATCGAAATACGACATCGAGTACCATGCTCCAAAAGCCGTCAAAGGAAGTAATTTAGCTGATCATTTGGTTCATCAACCGATTGACGATCAGGAATCAATCCAATTTGACTTCCCAGACGAAGATGTCATGTACCTAAAAATGAAAGATTGGGATGAACCGCTACCAAGCGAAGGTCCAGAACTAGGTCCCCAATGGGAACTAATATTCGATGGAGTTGTCAACGCTTATGGAAACGGAATTGGCGCAATCATTGTAATACGTCAGGGGATCCATATTCCTGTCGCTGCCAGATTGACATTCAAATGCCCAAAAAATGAGGCTGAATACGAACTTGTATCATGGTTCTCGAAGAAGCTATCGACTTAAGGATAAAGAACTTGGATGTATATGGAGACTATGCCCTGGTTATAAATCAGATCAAAGGAGAATGGAACATATATTAATCAAGATAATTCCTTACAAAGACTACGCGAGAAGGTTATTACCCTTCTTCAACAAGATTGAGTTTCATCACATCCCTCGTGAAGAAAACCATATGGTTGATGCACTAGCCACTCTATCCTACATGATTTGTGTGAGTCGATGGAACGATATACCTAAGATTGACATAATGCGCCTTGAAAGGCCCGCTTACATCTTCGCGATTGAAGCAGTAATAGATGACAAACCATGGTATCACAATATCAAATGATTCTTTTAAAGACAGGAATACCCGCCTGGGGAATCAAGAAAAGACAAGAACACTCTCAGAAGACTGGCTGGCAACTTCTTCCTGAACAATGATATACTCTACAAGAGAAACTTCGACATGGTTTTGTCATACCCCAAATTTGTCCTACCTTGTATAAATATCATTTGTACATTCACCCACTAATCGTCATCCAAAAAAATCCAAAAAACTATGTTGTCTTCAACTTTATCTCCCTTTTATTTGTTATCCATTTTTATTTTAAGTCATATCTAGTTTTTAACCATCTTTTATCATTCATCCAATTAATTATCCATCTCAATTCCAATTTAATTTTTCTTATCCATTCACCTTTCTCCGTTTTCATCCATCTTTCAATTCACTTCATTATCCAATATTCATCTTAATCCAATTCCATGTCCATTCACAATAAAAAGCCCATTTATTTTCCTACACATTTTCTTTGTCCAATTTCAAATCTCATAATCCATTTCTAAACCATTTTTCATTTTCAATTAGCCATATTTTGTTATCCATATTCCAAATGCCACTACCAAATCACCGATCCTTTTTCTACATCCATTTCCAATTGTCCATTTCAAATCAATCATCTAATTTTCATTTTTATTTCATTTGAACAAAGGTCCATCAACAAGTCCATTACAATTCCTTTTGTTCTTTTTTTAGCCCGTCATTTATTTTACAACAAAAGATCCAAAATCGCAACAAAAATAATAGTTACAAAAATCCAAAAACAAAAAGTATCAGGTATGTTATTCTTCTTCAGGTAACGTTTTTTCTCCACCAACCTACACCCTGCGCACCCTGCACTTTACCGCAAATCTGCTACACTTGCACCAATTTGTCCAAACAACTCCAAAACACCTGCACAACCATACCATCAACACCAACCAATAACAGCTGCTACAAAACCTGCATCTTGACAATGACAATACAATAAGAACAAGACAAGATTCACTAATTCAAAGTAATAAGAGGAGAAGAACTTTACTATTATAAAAGAGGATTCTTAGAACCATTTCTGGGGGTTCCGAAAAACCATTACGGAAAAAAAGACTCTCCTTCACGCCCACTCAAACCTCAAGTCAAAATCACCATAAAAACTTCACAAACCAACAGCCACGATCCTCCTTTCACGACTTCCCAAACACATACGCCATTATGCTCAAATCGTTACAACATCACGTGTAAACAACCATCGTGCACCCACTGCGAACTCCTTCCAAAATCTTCAACCTCCCTTCAACCTTCGTCTTCAACCCCAACACTCATACTCCTCAGAACCAAACCGAAACCCTCTTCCAAACCTTTCACCCACAACCATTAAAAACCCCAAAACCGAACCAAAAACAACCCAAAAACCAGAGAAATGAAAAAAAGAGAGATGGAGATGAAAGAGTGAAATCAAACAAAACCCACAGAACCGAAACAGATTCACAGAAAAGTAGATGAAGAGAAAGAGCGATTGAAAATAGAAACGAAACCGAGTCGAACACAAACCTGCTGAGAACCAAATCATAGGAGTTTTCGTTCGTAAAAGAGAATCTGAGCGAGATCGAACGAGAAACTCTGTTGCGTAGCGATTGAAACTGATTTCAAAGAAAGTTGTAGATCTGAGGATGGTGTTCTTCTGTTCGGTGTATACCCATCATGATTCGTCCAATAAGAGAGAGATTGAGGTTTTGAAATCATGAAAACAGAAGGTTGGAATCGCCGATGTTGTTGTACCTCTCATTTTTGCTCTTTACGTGTTGTTGATATTTGGTTTCAAAGGATGCTGACTAGTTCTCTTTTTGACTTGATTTTTTATTATTATTTTAAATATAAAAAATGACTTGGTGGTCTTAAAAATAAAGGGGAAGCATTGACTGATTGTATTTTTTCCTCTCTTATTGTGATTGGGCTCGGGTCCCATGTAAAAATCTCACCACCCTTTTGTCTTCAGGTTGTGCGGATGATGGGCCTAGCTGGGCCCATGTGATTCCCACAAATGAATCACTTTGAAAACACCCTTCATAATCATGCGCCCCCATCCCTTTTAGAAATAGTTTTTAAACTTTGTTTTTTTTTATTCTTTTATTAGGTTTTCTAATTACATAAACTTATTTGTTTTCAAGTTTATCATCTTAATATTTTTATTTCCATTTCATTTTTATCTCTATCTTTGATTTGCTTTTTTTGATTTTTGGACCAATGATATCAAAAATATCTTGATTAAAGTTGATTTTCTCAAATCGATTAAATCTTGATTTATATGAGGCCTACTTTATTTTAATTTCAATTTTATTTCATTTCTATTATTTTTATTTCATTTACATTTATTTTGGGGTCATTTTTCTATTATTCTTATTCATTTTGGGTCAATGAGAACCAAATATCGATTGATTTATCGATTTCTCGATTAAATCTCGATAAAGGTGAGACCTATATTCTTTTTATTCATACTTTCGATTTAATTTCTTAATTATTATTTTTATTCATTTTGGGTCCATGAAAACTAAATATCGATTGATTTATCGATTTCTCGATTAAATCTCGATAAAGGTGAGACCTTTATGCTTTGTATTCATATTTTCGATTTAATTTCTTAATTGTCACTTATAATCTTTTATTTTTACTTATGGTCAATGAAAGTCAAAAATCGTCAATTATCGATTCCTCGATTAAATTCCGATTAAGACGAGACCACCTTTAATTTTATGTCAATATTATACTTTGTTCATATTATCTTGATTATTATCTTGCTCATATTCATATTATTCATATTATTCATATCCATACATATTTATCTAACCATTTTTCTTTGTTCACCATTAATCAAAAAACACTAAAAATATCGAAACCCTAAAACAATAATTGATGGACTGTTAGTTGCTTGGCGATTTACGATCAAGGCTTAGTTCAGGACACCTTGCACACACACGACTTTCTCTTGGGCTACCTTACAACGAGACCATTTATTTCATGTCGTCCCTTGTACTTTACAGGTACCCCTCTCCCATTCCGATGTATGCATTTAGTTTTCTTTTGATTGTGGTTTGTTTACTAGGAGCACCCCTAGGGACTAGCATAGACAACCCATTTTCAAACTAATTCTCGATTCGTCATCGAGCCATTTTCAAACGAACCCTTTTCAACCAAACCCTCGATTCGTCGTCGAGCCATTTTCAAACAAACCTTTTTTCAAACTAATTCTCGATTCCTCGTCGAGCCCATTTTCAAATCAACCTCGAACCAAGTCTCTTTTCCAAACCAAACTCTTTTCATACAATAAACCCTTAATCCCACGTCAAACGGACTTTCATAATCAAATCTCAAAACGACTAACAACTATCGAAACCATTTCAAGGTGAAAAATGGGGGTTCAAGTCTTTGATCTTCCTTCGATTGTTTAGGTGCGAGTTCTCTTACTCGTGTGTGAGCAATTGACGCCTCTAAAACACATCCAACTCGACAACCGTCCGTCCAACCATCCAAAACACTTTTCAAACCATTAAACCTTTTCAAACTTAACCACCTTGGATGAAAAAAAGAGAGAGCCAAATCTTTGACACACTCTCCCGATTACTTGGGCCCGGGGAATCTTTTTTAAGTTCAAGTAATCGTCATCTAAACCAACCCAACTCTCTCCCTTTTGTTTCGTGGGCGTACCACGAACTACGACTGCTCTGATTCTTTATTCTCGTCCGAATAAAGATACGTAGGCACAAGATTGCGATGATCTTGGCGAGCACACTTTTTATTTTTCCCCCGTTTGCGTCCACACTACCATCTTTTTCCGTCAAAACCCGTAGTCGAACTACGATTGCTCCGATTCCTCATTCTCGTCCGAATGAGCATACGTAGGCCCGAGGTTGCGATGATCTTGCCGAGCACACTATCCTTAAACAACCCCATTCCCCCTTAGCATCGTTCCCTTTTATCTTTACCTTTCCGCATTTATTTTTGAGAAGAAAATAAACAAACTTAGCTAACGAGCATCGCGATTCGAATCAAGAGGTTCCCGTTGAGTATAACGGACGTGAGGGGGTGCGCGTACCTTCCCCTTACGTAACCGACTCCCGAACCCAGAATGTGGTTGCGACGACCATGTTCTTACCCTTCCTTAAAGGTTTTCTCGATATTTTCCTTTCCCTCTTTTGGGATAAATAAAGTTTGGTGGCGACTCTATCGAACCGTTTTTCGCGCCTTTCGCGCGAGGGTCGTGTCTTCGATTAAGCGATTGATTTTTCGAGGTGCGACAGGTTTTTCTCAGATGCGTAGACAAATAAGAAGCAAACATGCTAATGAAAGAAATTCACGAAGGATCCTTTGGCACTCATGCCAATGCACACACAATGGCAAGAAAAATTCTGAGAGCAGGGTATTATTGGCTGACAATGGAATTCGATTGCTACAAGTACACGAGGAGATGTCAAGAGTGTCAAATATACGCTGACCAAATCCATGTACCTCCAACGCATCTTAAAGTCCTTTCTTCTCCATGGTCTTTCTCTATATGGGGGATCGACGTGATTGGCATGATTGAACCCAAAGCTTCAAGCGGACATCGGTTCATTATGGTAACCATTGACTACTTCACCAAGTGGGTCGAAGCAGTATCATACACCAATGTGACCAGACAAGTGGGGGTTGATTTATCAAGAACAATCTCATTTACTGTTATGGTGTTCCAAACCAGATCATTACGGATAATGGATCCAACTTGAACAACAAGATGATGAAAGAATTATGTGCTGAGTTCAAAATTGAACACCATAAGTCGTCTCCCTACCGACCTAAAATGAACGGAGCGGTAGAAGCGGGTAATAAAAACATTAAGAAAATCATTCAGAAGATGGTTGTAACCTAAAAAGATTGGCATGAGATGCTACCTTTCGCTCTTCACGGTTATCGTACATTCGTCTGAAATTCAACAGGGGCAACCCCTTTCTCTCTAGTATATGGCATGGTGTCGCTCCCGGGATTTTCATCCAAGTACAAACGCGAAAGTCGCACGGAAACAGAGTCGCCAGCAATGTGTATTTATCACAAGAGAGGGAAAGGAAACACTGCGTAAACCTGAGGGAAGGAAAAGAGCAAAGTCTTGCGATCAAGAGAACTGGGTTCGGGAGTCGGTTACGCGAAGGGAAGGTATTAGCACCCCCACACGTCCATCGTACCCGATGGGATCCACGCTTGCAGTTTCGATCAAAGGGTGTCGTCGACTGGAGCTTCGCTGCTGCTGGAAAGGAAAAGGAAGAGGAACGGGAAAGAACGAAGAAACGTGGAAGAAAAGTAAAATAAGTGACTCGATAGGACATTATCGTTGTCCTAGGCCTACGTATTCCCTCAGTGCAATGGGAAAGTCAGATTCAACGTAGTTCGAAGGACTACGGGAAAAGGTTGCTCGTCGAGGTATCGCATCTCGTGCCTACGTATCTTCAATCAGACGAGAAAGAAGAATCAGAGCAAACATAGTTCGGCTCAACAAGGGTTGCTTTGTTTGCTTTTTTTAGTGGAAACATCAAAGTGCGCGTCCCAGCAGTTAGGTGTTGCAGCTCGCTGTATGGAGACTTAGGCGTTACCTGTTTGCGGTAGATCGGACATGACGAGTCCTTAAGGAAGGAGTAAAGAGATGAGAAGAGAATTTTTTTGTTTTTGTCTTTTAAGAAGAAGTGTTTTGATTATTTTTGTGTTAGTCACACGTATTGCATTCAAGTCTATGATATAGGATCGAATGCATTGCATGGTCGTCCTAACAGGACGTATGCTAAACACTCTAGAAAGGCGGAGGGAAACCCTTCTTCTTCCATTTCCCACATGCAAGGCTCATGTGCAATACATGTTAATCCTTTATTAGATGTTTTGGCTTTTTGTTTTGAGATTAGAAAGAGACTCAAAGGGAAGAAAGGACAAAGTCTAAGAGGGGACTAATAATCCTAAAGTTATCATACATGGATATTCCTAATGGTTAAGTGTGGTTTAGAAACCTATCTCTAAAAGAAAAGAGAAGAAGAGTGAGTTCTAACTTACTTCAAAGATGGAAGCTAAGTTAAGAACTCAAAGGGGATGAAAGAAGTTGTACAAATAAAGCATTGAAATGCTTATCACAAAAGAGAAAACATTAAAAAGATGAGGGAAGAAAGTTGTATGTGGGAGCATACCCACACACTTGACTTACCATTAGCCCCTGAAAATGTTAGCAAGACAATTTACAAGTAAAAGAATAAGGAAAGAATAACAAGTAAAGACCAATCAAGTTAAGAACTAAAAGAGAAAGGTCCTAAAGGTTGAGAAGTACTCAAGGTCAGAACCTATACCCTAAGAAAGTCTTCTAAGATTAAGGTACCAAACTCAAGCAAACTTTGCACAAACAATGCCTTAAACATCAAAGAAATGCACCATGGAAGTAGATGATGAAAGATGAATAAAAGTGCAAGATGAACATGTATTTATGCTTAAAGAAATGTCAAGGTCAGAAGAATACATCATTTATGAATGTCTTATAATGCATATAAATAATCATACAAGTCATGGAGGAAATGATTCAAGTAGAAGAAAATAGATGAAGAAGAAATGAAAAGGAGAGAGACAAGTTTCAATTAGATGCACAAACTTACATGTTAAGGATGCATAACATGTGAAATGAGTATGAGTACATATGGACCAGTAGCATAAAATTTATGATATACAAATGACATGAGTGAAATGGCATACACAATGCAAACACAAATCATATAAAGCACAAGAAGAAACTAGATGTGGAATTAGGACAAAAATGCAAATTAAAAATGCATAACACTCATCAAAGGTAAGTTCAAATCAAAATGACCTATAAGTGAACCTAGAAGGACCTATAATATTCAAGTAAACATGTGTCAAAAGGTAACATCGATCATCTCAAGAGACCATAGGCAATATGACACAAAACCATAGCATATGCATATAATGAAGCACATAAATGCACATGTAATCAATATAGGAATAGACTTGGAAAAATTACCGAATTAGGTCAAAAAGTACCTAAGTCAGAAGCTAAAGACATATCAAAAACTCACACAAAAATTCAAGAAGGAGCATGCTAAAACAAAGCAACAAAGTCACATTAGGTCAACAATGAATTATGCATAAAGACATGGGTCAAAAGCTATGTAAAAATGATTTTTAAAACATGAGAAATTTTTTTTAGATGCTTGAAGAAATTATTTAATCATAGCAAAAAGATTGGATGCAAAATGGTTTTAGAACTATGCAAAATAAATGGATGAATTTCATGCATCAAAGAAGAAACCACATAAAAAGAAATTAAAGGAAAATTACGAAACTAAATGTAAAATTTAATAAAATCAGAAACAAAAAATATGGAAAATTATTTTAATGAATTATGATGCTTGGTGAATTTTTATAGAATTTTTTTTATGCATTTACTATTTTTAACAAAAGAAAATCAAAGCAATATAACAAAAGAAATTAAAAAAAGAATACAAACATGTAGGGGGTGCAGATATAGCAATAGTCACGTTCAAAAAGGGATAGGGCTTAAATGAGGGGGTTCAGATATCAATTGGTGGTCCAGGTCCAATAAGGCGCGTGTGACATGGAGATATGATGCACATGCAGTCAAACAATTGACTCAATCTGAGCCTTTGGATGCAGTCAACAACAATCAATCATCAAAGTAATCTAATCCAATGGTCCACAAGGCAAGCACATGATAATTAACACGCACGAACACACATGCAAACAGTCAAAGTCAACAATCTGAGAAAGAGAAGATCAAGTGAGGGAGAGTGTGTTCATTAATGTGTTGGCACATTATGGTGCGTTGGATCAAATGAATCAGACAGTTGTGATATAATCTGACCTTAAACCCTAATCAAACCCTCACCGGCCGGAGAAGGACCTCCGGTCATCTTCTCCGGCCACCTCCGGCCACTGCAACTCTTACATGCTTCCATAAATTCACAAAAAATATACCAATCGAAAGAGGAAGTTAAGGAGAACAAGGATCTAGCATCAATTTTCACAAATCACACACATATGCAGAGAATCGAACACATCAAATTTGCCCTAGGTTTGGATCTGCACCTCTTAAAGGTCTATCAACTAGCCAGATGACTCACACTGCTTCTATTAAGCTATAATCAACAAGA
This sequence comes from Lathyrus tuberosus, assembly GCA_022829125.1. NCBI lineage: Eukaryota > Viridiplantae > Streptophyta > Magnoliopsida > Fabales > Fabaceae > Lathyrus > Lathyrus tuberosus. The sequence goes on along the minus strand of JALAZF010000276.1, from coordinate 2,255,860 downwards.
AACAAGCTATAATCAGTGATTTAATGCAAGAAAAAGTTGAGAAATAGGAACCTGAAACTTGAAGAACTCTTGAATCTACAAGAATACCAGAGATGAGAACTTGATCTTGATCTTTCTAAGAGCAAAATAAATGCTCTAAAGCTTCAAATCTTGATGAAAACAGAGAGAAAATCAAATCTGAAGTGAGATAGCACATGAGAAATTCATCTTGTTTCAGCTTATTCTTGACAAACAATGAACACTTGATGATGATGATGATGAAATAAAGAAGAAATCGTGCAAGGAGAGAGAGCTCAGAGAGAATGTTCAGAGAGAAAAAGTGAGAATGATTGGTGAAATTTGTGAAAATGAATGAAGCTCCTCAATTCTGAGAGCAGTGGAGCTTATATATGTTGAGTTAACTTGTTAACTGGTGTGGTTGACAATTGGAAAGAGAGTTAAGTGAGTGAGTTAAGTGAGTTTGAGTTAACTAACTGAGTCATGTTTGTTATGCACGAGTTGGTGAGGTTTGGTTATGGTGAGGGTGAGCTCAAGACATCTATGGTATTTATTAGAATGGATGGTGGTGATGTTATGTGTTGCTGCAGCATGACTCTCACAACAAGTTTTATTCCTCTTTGGTGGATGGAGCAACATATGTACATGTGTGTGTAAGAGGGTGTTTGTCCAAATGAAGAAAAGATGACTGGTATGAAGTGTGTATGCGTGTGAACTGATGTGCATCAACAACAACGATGCAAAACACTCTATTCTTGGAAGTATGAAGACAAGGATGTTTGATGATGGAATTCTCTAAGCATAGCACATGAAATGGGATGCTCTTGGTGGCTATGGAAAGATGGTACATCATAGAACAATGTTGATGTTTGAATCCAAGTGAAACAACACCTCTAAAGTAGTCAAAAATGACACTAAAGTCACTTGCTTGTGGCTGAAGTTTTGGCAAGGAAAACCCGCATGCGTGCCTAGCTCATGGGCCTATGAAATTCAGTGTGAAACCTCCATGTTTGGACGATCATAACTCTTTATCCTTTGATCAAATGAAAAATCTCCAAACATGAAAGTTGTAGAGGGGATGGAGATGAACAACTTTCATGTTGGAAAGCTTTTCATTTGAAGCTTCCTTGATAGGGAAAATTAGCTTGACATTTGGCCCACCACCTGTTTGATGAAATTATGGCCTAGAGGCCTGAACTTGCCTTGCCATGACTTGGAATTTGCCTTGATTTTACCAAACTTTGATTGATCATAACTCCCTCAATTTTGATCCAATGGAAGAGTTCTTTATATGGATTTAAAGCTTAAGATGTGATCTTTAATTAGCTCAACTTGGGCCTGAAGTTTGAAGCTTTGATCATGAAGAAAGGAAGCCTTAAAGTGTAGTGTAAAATGGTCCAAACTTGCCATTTTTGGAAACCCTAAGTTTCTAAAAATGGCAACTTTGTACATTTCTTGATTTTTCATGATTCCTCCATCATTTCTTGATCAAATCTTTTCCAATGAACATATTTAACTTGAATTTCATGAATTTGACCTTAAAAAGTCAGGAATTGACTTTTTCACTGTACATTTGGCTTTTTCCCCCAATTTCTTGATTCTCAAGCAACTGACCAATTGAACCTCTTCTGAAATGAACCAATGGGCAATCTTCCATCCTTAGATACATGATATCATGTAGAAAACATTGAGATCAGGTTTGAACCAAAATTTCATCAAGAGCCTGCTTGACTCATAAACCTTAATTTGGACTATTTTTGATAGGAGGTGATGAGTTGTCCAACTTCTTGATGAATTCTCATCTTCCAATGACTTGTGGGATCAAAGTGAGATGATGTATGATATAAGAGACCCTTGAGGCTTGTTGGGAGACCCTTGGCTTTTGCTCTCTTGCTTTGGAAATCAATGCTCTAAAGGCCACTGATCGCATGCCCTTATGCTACATGAGATGATATATGAGATGAAATGAGATCTAACTGCAATGCAATGAAACATAAGCTAGATAAAAACAAGAGGGAAAATTTAGGGGTATTACAGCTGCCCCTATTCAATCATCAGTTAACCTGAGAAGGATGAAAGCAAAGGCTATTCAAACAATCAAGGTGAATTGTGATTGAATACCAAAACCACCAGCAAATTTGCACGCTAAATGAAGAAGAAAAGGGATATAAACCCCTCTGGGAATATCAGAAAATAACGGCATAGATTGATACGACGTGTATTAAAATAGGGATACGGATGATTATCAATGATCATACGGACGAGTACGAAAAGAAAACACGGATGGGTGTTGAGGTCAATGATGCGAACAAGCAACGGACATTCATCAAAGGAACACACACAAGTGTTCAGGTCAGCGATACGAACGAGCATCAGACAATCATCAAAGGAACACGACGAGTGACCAAGTCGACGATACGAACGAGTATTGGATGATGATTAAGAAAAGGAACACACACAAGTGTTCAGGTCAGCGATACGAACGAGCATCGGACAATCATCAAAGGAACACGACGAGTGACCAAGTCGACGATACGAACGAGTATCGGACGATGATTAAGAAAAGAACACACACAAGTGTTCGGGTCGACGATACGAACGAGTATCAGACGATGATTAAGAAAAGAACACACACAAGTGTTCGGGTCAGTGATACGAACGAGTATCGGACGATGATTAAGAAAAGAACACACACAAGTGTTCGGGTCGACGATACGAACGAGCATCGGACAATCATCAAAGAAACACGACGAATGACCAAGTCGACGATACGAACGAGTATCGGACGATGATTAAGAAGGGAACACACACAAGTGTTCGGGTCAATGATACGAACGAGCATCAGACAATCATCAAAGGAACACGACGAGTGACCAAGTCGACGATACGAACGAGTATCGGACGATGATTAAGAAGGGAACACACACAAGTGTTCGGGTCAATAATACGAACGAGCATCGAACAATCATCAAAGGAACACGACGAGTGACCAAGTCGACGATACGAACGAGTATCAGACGATGATTAATTAAATACGGTCGAGTATTTCAAAGGTCAATACGGACGAGTATTGGCTTAAAAGTTCAAACACAAACGAGTGTTGAAAAGGGTCAATACGAACGGGCATTGAAAATAAAGGATTCAAACACGGACGGGTGCTGAAAGAACACGGACGGGTGTCTCAAAGGAAATACGGACGGGTATTAAAAAAATGAAAGTCTGTAAAGTGATATCACAAGGGATTAAAATGCTAAGAGGTCAATACAGATGGATATTGAGAATAAGGGGTTCAAGCACGGATGAGCGCTGAAAGGCCACGGACGGGTATTGGCTGAAAAGTTCAAACACTGACGGGTGCTGAAAGAGACAGTTAACACAAAAGACAACTCTACCGGTGACTGAAATGTTAACCGAACACAGACGAGTGTTAAGGGAACACGGACAAGTGTTTAAAATCAATACGAACGAAGTATTGAGGAAATGCAAGAGGGCATGGACGAAAGTCAAAAGAACACGGACGAGTGTCGAAAGGACACAGACGGATGTCCAAGGTCAATACGGACGGGTATTGAATTAACGCCACACGATCAAGTGTTGTAGTAATATTTGCTGGGGTTGCACGACAATGTTTTGTCTGTGAATTACTCTGGCTTGCAGGTAAACGATTAAACCTGGCTTATGTTTCGTATGCATATGTTTGAGTTTTGCCGTAATTCTCCATATCAATGGAATGCTACGCTTTAGAGAATGCAAATGTCATGATATATGCAAATGCAAAAGAGACTCCGGACGAGGAATCCAAATCCGCGGGGAAAAGATCATTGTTCGATCCTTCAATTGCTCTGTGGGGATTAACCCTTCTGCCGGGGATAACGCTTGCCACAAATTGCCAAAAATAAATTGGCTTGCAGATGCACTGAGGTATGATGATCCTGTTGAAGAAGTTTCCACTGGAATGACTCTTCCCTAGAGAGAGATTATTCTGCTCATAGAACTTCGCTGGGGATGAGAACTTTCAGAATGACATTCTGCTGAGGAAAAAGAGTCATTAAAACTCTGCATGGGAACAATGATCACTGATTTGATCTTAGAAGCTCCTGAAAGGATAATATCTCTGCTGGAGAAAATGCGAACAATCTGTCTGCTTCGAATTGCCATGCCTGCCAAAAAATAAATTGGACTTTGAGATATAGGGGAGTGATAACTCTGCCAGGAATTATTTCATCTGTCTGGAGATGAATTCTGATCATAGCAACTCCGCAGGAGGAATGACAACTTTCCAACTTGGCTAGGGAAAAAATGTACTAACACTCTGCTGAGGAAGAGATTATGTTGATCTGTTAAACCTCTGCGGGGAGAAAAAATAACTTAGCTAGGGAGTACTGCTGACAAGATTCAATGCTGAACTCTGTGGGGGATACAATTACCAGAGATACGATCTTGCTGAGGATCGGAACTACTCCGTCGGGAATACGCAAATCCTGGTTGGAAGACAATTCGTTGCGACGTGCTAGGAAATAGTCCCTAGAGATCTGCTGGAAAAACATAAAGCAAATCCACGGTGGTCTGTTGAGGAACAAAACTGTCGAGCTTAGGATAAGTGCCACCATGCCCCATGTTAGGCGAACCTTCCACTTGACAACTCCGGTGGGGATAATGAGTTTACAACAAACTCTACTAGGGAGAACCGCTCAAATCGTCTCGTGCTGGGGAATGTCACTTAAGAGGATTTTATAGAAGACCGAGCATCTTCAAACTCTTAAGCAAATGCCGAGACTTGAGCTAAGAATACTATAGTTGAGAGGTCACTCTACTGGAGATGATAGATCTGGAACACATCCTGCCGGAGGGATTTCACGATGCCCCATGCTTGGAAGGGTCACAAACTCGCTTTTGCCCCAGATTACGCGGCTGATCTGAAGAAATCGTACCAAGAGGATTTTACAGAATATTTGGCATCTTCAAACTCCTGGATGCTCACTGAGTCTCGAACATTAACGGCGAAGTCTGCGAAGCAACTCTACTTGTGAATTTGACACCGTTATCGACACAGAAAAGTTGTAGCTGATGGAAGTACTGAATGAGAGAATCGACTTAATAAGATACCACGATACCCAGTGGCAATTAACTTGTCGATATCGAATCTTCGTGAGCGACCGTCAGCTGATGAATGGACTCAATCAGTAAACGTTGTGACAAAAGGGTGACATGTGAACCCTTTCCTGAACAAGGTTGCCCCAGTATTCTGCATGGGGATAAGTGATTACTTGTTTGGAAGACATGGTCCATCCTCTCGTGTTTTTGAAACCCCTTCAATATTGCTTTTGAGACTAATACAAGGCTGCTACCTGCAAGCAAAAGGTTATACACGTTTGCCATGTGCTGGATATGACTTCTACAATTGAGAAAATCTAACTCTGAACCACCACTTGTTGAGGAGAAAGGTTTTGATGCATCTCTTGCTGGGAACATGATTAATGAAGCCTGCTGAAGATAGGGGACCACAAATGCCTTGGTTGGAATGCCCCTTTGTTTCAAGCCTTTTGGCTGATTGATTGCATATGCGTGAACAACAGTTTTTTTTCTCACTTTCCCCAGACCAGCATGGTCCGCCAAAAGAAATTGTCTCAAGAGGATTTTACAGAAGATTTGACATCCAAAATGCCTCAATGTCTTCAAACTCTTGGAGAGATTCCTCGGATCTCTAAATAACTGCCTCAGACTGTATCGTCTACAGAGGAATTCGCCTTGGGAAGATTTGTGAACCATCTCATATCACCGTGAGATATTCTGCTCCAATACTCTGAACCCTGGATAGGCTGATCAGTCGTCTGGATGGACTAACTTCTCATGCTCTTGGGATGGCCTGCCTCAGTATGAACCTTGAAGTGGTTTTGCCCCTGACTACTGATCTTCGAAGGAAGACCCAAAATACTTGCCTTTGGAGAGATTTGAATCTCGAAGTGATTGTCCCAGTTTGGCTAAACTCTGGAGAGATTTCTCGACATGATTGGCCCAGATTGGCTACACCTTAAAGAGATGATTCGACGTGATTGCCCCAGATCGGCTACGCCTTAACACAACTTTTTGGGAAGGCTCCCGCTCAACAAAGTTTCCTGAGGAAGTAACACTGGATGTGGCTGTCCTTCGGGAGTTTCAGGATTCTCAACTCGGCATGATTTAGCTTCTGGACTGAATTTCCATATGTAAACTTCTTTTGATGTCAAACAAATGTATGCAAGCAGAAAATGTTTTATTCTGAGAATGAAAATTCTAATGCAACACACATGTTAATCTTGAAGTTTTACTGAAAATATGTCGCAAACCCTTGTGAGGGGATCACGGATTAGGATACGACATTAATTTTTGAATGAAAGAATGCAATGCACATGCAACACCAACAAAGATCTTTTAGCACAACTCACAGGAGTCAGGAACGCTATCTCTTGGTAGTATGCTTTTGAAATAAACCATGTTTCAATTAGGACTTTTGAGGGTTGTATCTTGGCCTGGTTCACGGTTTTGAGAAAAATGGTTTATGGCTCAAAGTTTATTGGTGCCCACCCACTCTTCGTGATGTTCTCCAGTCCTACATTCAGCTAATTTGCACAAGCGTTCGCCTCTCAAAAAGATTTTGTGATATTTAAGGAACCCATGTATTTGATGGTTTGACACCTAATGAGGCTTTGGAGTGACAGTCACCCCTTTGTCTTTTGTTCATAGTCACACGACTTTGTTCTTGCTCGAGGATTTTCTTTTGTAATCCTTTTGTTTTTCGCTTTCGCATTCTTTTGCCCTTTTTTTTATCCCTAATTTTTTCCTGGACTGATTCTTTTGAATCTTTAGATTTTGAAGTCCAGCGGGATGCCCTAACGTTTACCTAAGTCGCTTGTTTTCATGTTTCGACTTAGCGGCCTTTTTCTTTTTTTCTTTTTACTCTTTTTTCCTCGGAACAAATCGTGTGACAGTGGCTTGTCTTGACTTTGTTGAAAGGGTTGTGACTGCCCCACTCTTTGATTGTTGATGGATAACCATTGTGGTTTCACATCTCTTGACCTCTTGACGGTGGAATAGAAGGTAATGGATCCTCAGATGCACACTCCTTTTGAAATTTGAATGCTCGGTCAAATTAACTGACGCCTACCCTTCCCCTGGGTTAAATGTGAGGGTTTTTTCGTACGAAAGAAACTCCTACTTCAAGGCTCAAAGGGGTTAACGAGGGTCTATCTCCCTTATATCTCCAGTGTTTGGGGATTCGAAACAATGCCTGTACCTCCTCAACAAGGTTCTTATTCAAAAGCACAACCCTAGAGATTTTTGCGTTTTCAAATCATCATCCTCCTTCAAGAGTTTAATCACGACAGTTGGTATTGCAATGCACATATACAGACTTATGAGTGAATACGAATGAATTACTTCAGGAAAAACATGCGTGCTTTATTAGGATTAACATAAAAAGAAAAACACATTTCATGCATGCATATAAATGTTTTGACAAACATAACAAGCTACATATGAAAATGCGTTCAAGGAACTAAATGATTGTCCTTGTTGAGGAGGCTTGACTCCGTCTGGACTTATTGATTCTGAAGATGTCTTTGCAAACTGGGTGCTCAATTTGATGAAGAAAGTTCAATTTATGGGCCACCCGTCTGGTGTGATAATCTTTGAGTCAATCAAGTCCTGCACCTTGAGTTTAAACACTCTGTAATTGTCAATTGTATGTCCAGACATTCCCGAGTGAAACTCGCACCTGGCATTCATGTCATAATCCGGAGGGAAAGGAAATGGCACTGGCACTACCTTGGTTAGCTGAATCAGAGCCTTGGAGAAGGCGAACAAGAAGTCGTCTTTGAGAAATAGGAACTGGAGCAGACACTCTCTCTTACTTCCTAAGTCCTCGTTGCCTCCGTTACTGACGGTTTTGCTACCAATGTTGATTAGGGTGCCTAGTCTGGCCCTGTACTTTTCTTTCCACATTTGGCTGAGGGACAAACAAAGGTTGCTGACGTGATGACTTTGAAACCTGAAGCTGAGGAGTATGCCCACAACCTGGGGTAGATCCTAGAGAAGGGAAAGGAATACTCACTTCCTTTGCAGCTACTGGCGTAAGATCACTTGATACCTTCATGCCATCCAGTCCGAACTCGATCGCTTTAGAGTCAATTAAGTCTTGCACTTGGTGCTGGAATGCTCTACACCCCTCGATATCATGGCCTGTGCCCCTGAGTGGAAATCACAATAAGCCTTAGCATCCCATCCTTTTGGAAGCTTAGCTGGAGAAGGAGTCAACTGCCAGAGCTCAATCATTCTTAACTGAAGTAGTTGCTGAAGTAATTCGGTATGACACATCGGTAGAGGATCAAAAACCCTTTCTTGCTTCTGTTGATGATGAAAAGATGCAACTGGGAGGGTCCCAGCTGTGATTTGCTGATGCGGTAGTTTCAGAACCCAAGGATTCTTGATTGAGGAAGGTCCTTGAGAGGGGGGAGTAATATCCACCTCTTTAGCAGCAGTTGGAGGAACATCTCTTCACTTCACAGTGCTGGTGGGCGCGAACTTGATCGCCTCTGAATCAATGAGCCCTTGGACCTTATACTTGAGCATCTTACAATTTTCAACATTATGGCCAGGTACCTCTGAATGGAATTCACACCTATCATGGACATTGGAACCCATACGAAACTTGGTGTGTGGAGGTCCCGCAGCAATCAATTCAATTAGCTGAAACTTGAGCAAGTGCTGAAGCACAGAATGAGAAATCTGCTCTGAAACACCTGTTATGCATATGAGTATGAGAATGCAATGCAGAATGCCATGTTCGAATATTTCCAAGGAATCATTATGCATTGATTTAAAATTCGTTTCACAAACGAACCACCAGAATTAGATGGAAATGCTCAGTAGCAAGTCTCAAAGTTAATATCCCTTGGAAATACAAGAACATGTATGCGAAAATGATGATGCAGATGCAACAGACATGGGATCAAGGCTTCCATATGGTATGAATAATCATTGTGCTGGTGATTGAATAAGTTCACAAGGTTTGCTCTGAAGAGAATATCAGAATACCATAATATCCGAATAACCAGGATACCAGAATAACCAGCATATCAGCATAATCAAAATACCAAAATGCCAGGCTGATAAGTTTGCACTGAAAAGAGAACCAGAATACTAGGTAGGATGATAGTTAAGGTTACCTGCAAACCTGTAAACAACCCACCCCTCTCACATGTGGGTTCTAAGATCCTCAATATCCTGGGCTCTCAGGTCGAGAAATGATGATACGTTCACCATTTCTGGTTTGGCATCATCATCAATCGAGGAGGCCTCAACTGATTCTCCAAAATGAAGGGTCCTCAGCTTCTGGCACTGAGGTCGAGAAGCAATAGTACATTCATCCCTTAGGGTACGGTACTATCGCCAATCAAGGAGTGCCTCCACTGATTCTCATTCAAAAAGGATGTCCTATAGCGAGTTCCCAGCATTGGGTCCTCGGATCGAGAATGTGTAATGGGTTTTCCATTTCTGGTCTTCCAATATCACATCTCGGGAGGAGTGCTGCAACTGAGTCATCGGGAATGGTCACCAGAGTCGACGGTTCCTCAAGAGAATAACTACTGGCTTGTATAAACATATAGTAGCAGATAGCTCCTGATAGAACCTCGTCTGGTTGTGGGTCTCATGAACAACGATACGTGGTCACCACCATGCAAGCGTCATGACTATCCACTCTAATACCTATGGGTATGCTCAAGCCTGGGTAGTGGGCTTATCTCTCAGAACACCCTACCCACCAAACAGAAAACAACAGCACAACACAATCTAGTATGTAATGACGTGCAATGCAATAAATGCGATAAATACAGTAAAGTACAGTAAAGCGGTAATACTATAAACATCAATACAGTAAAGTAGTAAATACAGCAACATACAGCATCCAAGTAAACACCCAATGAAAGAAAACAAACAAGCGCTAGGATTGACTTGCAAAAGGGGATTACCCAGCAAGAGGTCAACCTATCCCCAGCAGAGTCGCCAGCTATCGCTCCCGGGATTTTCATCCAAGTACAAACGCGAAAGTGGCACGGAAACGGAGTCGCCAGCAATGTGTATTTATCCCAAGAGAGGGAAAGGAAACACTGTGTAAACTTGAGGGAAGGAAAAGAGCAAGGTCTTGCGACCAAGAGAATTGGGTTCGGGAGTCGGTTACGCAAAGGGAAGGTATTAGCACCCCCACGCGTCCATCGTACCCGATGGGATCCACGCTTGCTATTTCGATCAAAGGGTGTCGTCGACTAGAGCTTCGCTGCTGCTGGAAAGGAAAAGGAAGAGGAACGGGAAAGAACAAAGAAACGAGGAAGAAAAGAAAAAGAAGTGACTCGATAGGACATTATGGTTGTCCTAGGCCTACGTATTCCCTCAGTGCAATGGGAAAGTCAGAGTCAACGTAGTTCGACGGACTATGGGAAAAGGTTGCTCGTAGAGGTATCGCATCTCGTACCTACGTATCTTCAATCAGACGAGAAAGAAGAATCAGAGCAAACGTAGTACGGCTCAACAAGGGCTGCTTTGTTTGTGGTTTTTTAGTGGAAACATCAAAGTGCGCATCCTAGCAGTTAGGTGTTGCAGCTCGCTGTATGGAGACTTAGGCATTACCTATTTGCGGTTGAACAGATATGACGAGTCCTTAAGGAAGGAGTAAAGAGATGAGAAGAGAATTTGTTTGTTTTTGTCTTTTAAGAAGAAGTGTTATGATTATTTTTGTGTTAGTAACACGTATTGCATTCAAGTCTATGATATAGGATCGAATGCATTGCATGGTCGTCCTAACAGGACGTATGCTAAACACTCTAGAAAGGCGTAGGGAAACCCTTCTTCTTCCATTTCCCACATGCAAGGCTCATGTGCAATACATGTTAATTCTTTATTAGATGTTTTGGCTTTTTGTTTTGAGATGAGAAAGAGACTCAAGGGGAAAAAAGGACAAAGTCTAAGAGGGGACTAATAATCCTAAAGTTATCATACATGGATATTCCTAATGGTTAAGTGTGGTTTAGAAACCTAACTCTAAAAGAAAAGAGAACAAGAGTGAGTTCTAACTTACTTCAAAGATGGAAGCTAAGTTAAGAACTCAAAGGGGATGAAAGAAGTTGTACAAATAAAGCATTGAAATGCTTATCACAAAAGAGAAAACATTAAAAACATGAGGGAAGAAAGTTGTATGTGGGAGAATACCCACACACTTGACTTACAATTAGCCCCTGAAAATGTTAGCAAGACAATTTACAAGTAATAGAATAAGGAAAGAATGACAAGTAAAGACCAATCAAGTTAAGAACTAAAAGAGAAAGGTCCTAAAGGTTGAGAAGTACTCAAGGTCAGAACCTATACTCTAAGAAAGTCTTCTAAGATTAAGGTACCAAACTCAAGCAAACTTTGCACAAACAATGCCTTAAACATCAAAGAAATGACCCATGGAAGTAGATGATGAAAGATGAATAAAAGTGCAAGATGAACATGTATTTATGCTTAAAGAAATGTCAAGGTCAGAAGCATACATCATTTATGAATGTCTTATAATGCATATAATAAATCATACAAGTCATGGAGGAAATGATTCAAGTAGAAGAAAATATATGAAGAAGAAATGAAAAGGAGAGAGACAAGTTTCAATTAGATGCACAAACTTACATGTTAAGGATGCATAACATGTGAAATGAGTATGAGTACATATGGAACAGTAGCATACAATTGATGATATGCAAATGACATGAGTGAAATGGCATACACAATGCAAACACAAATCATATAGAGCACAAGAAGAAACTAGATGTGGAATTAGGACAAAAATGCAAATTAAAAATGCATAACACACATCAAAGGTAAGCACAAATCAAAATGACCTATATGTGAACCTAGAAGGACCTATAATATTCAATTAAACATGTGTCAAAAGATAACATCAATCATCTCAAGAGACCATAGGCAATATGACACAAAACCATAGCATATGCATACAATGAAGCACATAAATGCACATGTAATCAATCAACAAGGAAAAAATAGGAAGAAACTTGGAAAAATTATGGAATTAGGTCAAAAAGTACCTAAGTCAGAAGCTAAAGACATGTCAAAAACTCACACAAAAATTCAAAAAGGAGAATGCTCAAACAAAGCAATAAAGTCACATTAGGTCAACAATGAATTATGCATAAAGTCATGGTTCAAAAGCTATGCAAAAATGATTTTTAAAACATGAGAAAAATGTTTTAGATGCTTGAGGATATTATTTAATCCTAGAAAAAAGATTGGATGCAAAATGGTTATAGAACTATGCAAAATAAATGGATGAATTTCATGCGTCAAAGAAGAAACCACATAAAAAGAAATTAAAGGAAAATTACGAAAATAAATGCAAAACTTAATAAAATCAGAAACAAAAAATATGGAAAATTATTTTAATGAATTATGATTATTGGTGAATTTTTATAGAACTTTTATTATGCATTTACTGTTTTTAACAAAAGAAAATCAAAGCAATATAACAAAAGAAATTAAAAAAAGAATACAAACATGTAGGGGGTGCAGATATAGCAATAGTCACGTTCAAAAAGGGATAGGGCTTTGGATGCAGTAAGGCGCGTGTGACATGGAGATATGATGCACATGCAGTCAAACAATTGACTCAATCTGAGCCATTGGATGCAGTCAACAACAATCAATCATCAAAGTAATCTAATCCAATGGTCCACAAGTCAAGCACATTATAATTAACACGCACGCACACACATGCAAACAGTCAAAGTCAACAATCTGAGAGAGAGAAAATCACGTGAGGGAGAGTGTGTTCATTAATGTGTTGGCACATTATGGTGCATTGGATTAAATGAATCAGACAGTTGTGATATAATCTGACCTTAAACCCTAATCAAACCCTCACCGGCCGGAGAAGGACCTCCGGTCATCTTCTCCGGCCACCTCCGACCACTGCAACTCTTACATACTTCCATAAATTCACAAAAAATATACCAATCGAAAGAGGAAGTTAAGGAGAACAAGGATCTAGCATCAGTTTTCACAAATCACACACATATGCAGAGAATCGAACACATCAAATTTGCCCTAGGTTTGGATCTACACCTCTAAAAGGTCTATCAACTAGCCAGATGACTCACGCTGCTTCTATTAAGCCATAATCAACAAGAAACAAGCTATAATCAATGATTTATTGCAAGAAAAAGTTGAGAAATGGGAACCTGAAACTTGAAGAACTCTTGAATCTACAAGAATACCAGAGACGAGAACTTGATCTTGATCTTTCTAAGAGCAAAATAAATGCTCTAAAGCTTCGAATCTTGATGAAAACAGCGAGAAAATCAAATCTGAAGTGAGATAGCACTTGAGAAATTCATCTTGTTTCAGCTTATTCTTGACCAATAATGAACACTTGATGATGATGATGATGAAATGAAGAAGAAATCCTGTAAGGAGAGAGAGCTCAGAGAGAATGTTTAGAGAGAAAAAGTGAATGATTGGTGAAATTTGTGAAAATGAATGAAGCTCCTCAATTCTGAGAGCAGTTGGAAAGAGAGTTAAGTGAGTGAGTTAGGAGAGTTTGAGTTAACTAACTGAGTCATGTTTGTTATGCACGAGTTGGTGAGGTTTGGTTATGGTGAGGGTGAGCTCATGGCAGCTATGGTATTAATTAGAATGGATGGTGGTGATGTTATGTGTTGCTGCAACATGACTTACACAACAAGTTTTTTTCCTCTTTGGTGTATGGAGCAACATATGTACATGTGTGTGTAAGAGGGTGTGTGTCCAAATGAAAAAAAGATGACTGGTATGAAGTGTGTATGCGTGTGAACTGATGTGCATCAAAAACAAAAATGCAAAACACTTTATTCTTGGCAGTATGAAGACAAGGATGTTTGATGATGGAATTCTCTAAGCATAGCACATGAAATGGGATGCTCTTTGTGGTAATGGAAAGATGGTACATCATAGAACAATGTTGATGTTTGAATCCAAGTGAAACAAAGCCTCTAAAGTAGTCAAAAATGACACTAAAGTCACTTGCTTGTGGCTGAAGTTTTGACAAGGCAAACCTGCATGCGTGCCTAGCTCATGGGCCTATGAAATTCAGTGTGAAACCTCTATGTTTGGACCATCATAACTCTTTACCCTTTGATCAAATGAAAAATCTCCAAACATGAAAGTTGTAGAGGGGATGGAGATGAACAACTTTCATGTTGGAAAGTTTTTCATTTGAAGCTTACTTGATAGAGAAAATTAGCTTGAAATTTCACCCACCACCTGTTTTATGAAATTATGGCCTAGAGGCCTGAACTTGCCTTGCCATGACTTTGAATTTGCCTTGATTTTACCAAACTTTGATTGATCATAACTCCCTCAATTTTTATCCAATGGAAGAGTTATTTATATGGATTTGAAGCTTAAGATTTGATCTTTAATTGGATCAACTTGGGCCTGAAGTTTGAAACTTTGATCATGAAGAAAGGAAGCCTTAAAGTGTAGTGCAAAATGGTCCAAACTTGCCATTTTTGGAAACCCTAAGTTTCTAAAAATGGCAACTTTGTACATTTCTTGATTTTTCATGATTCATCCATCATTTCTTGATCAAATCTTGTCCAATTAACATATTTAACTTGAATTTCATGAATTTGACCTTAAAAGTCAGGAATTGACTTTTTCACTGTACAGTTGACTTTTTCCCCCAATTTCTTGATTCTCAAGCAACTGACCAATTGAACCTCTTCTGAAATGAACCAATGGGCAATATTCCATCCTTAGATACTTGATATCATGTAGAAAACATTGAGATCAAGTTTGAACCAAAATTTCATCAAGAGCCTGCTTGACTCATAAACCCTAATTTGGACTGTTTTTTATAAGAGGTGATGAGATGTCCAACTTCTTGATGAATTCTCATCTTCCAATGACTTGTGGGATCAAAGTGAGATGATGTATGATATAAGAGACCCATGAGGCTTGTTGGGAGACCCTTGGCTCTTGCTTTCTTGCTTTGGATATCAATGCTCTGAAGGCTACTGATCACACGCCCTTATGCAACATGAGATGATATATGAGATGAAATGAGATCTAACTGTAATGCAATGAAACATAAGCTAGATAAAAACAAGAGGGCAAATTTTGGGGTGTTACACATGGAAGCAGTACTCCACATAGAAGTAGAGATCCATCAATGAGAGTATTAATGGAAGCCAAGTTAATAGAAGCTAAATGGTGTCAAAGCCAACACGATGAACTGAATCTGATCGAAGAAAAGAGAATGACGACTTTATACCATGGTCAGTTATATCAGCAAAGAATGAAGAAGGCGTTTGACAAAAAGGTCTAACACCGTGTCTTCAGGGAAGAAGACGTCGTGCTCAAGAAGATACAATCATTTCTCACTGATTCCAGGGGAAAATGGAATCTGAATTACGATGGCCCCTATGTTGTTAAGAAAGCCTTCTTGGGTGGTGCCTTGAGACTCGCAACCATGGATGGAGAGAATTTTACATACCCCACAAATGTTGATGTAGTCAATAAATACTTTTCCTAAATAAAGAATAAAAACGTCTCGTTGGATTGAAAATCTGAAAGGGAGGTCCATGAAAAAATTAGAGACACAAACAATAACCATCCCGATGGATTGAAAATCCGAAAGGACAATCTAGGCAAAAGTCAGGGATTCCTGGCAAGTAACTATATCCGAAAAAATTGACGCCTCAGTGGTACTGTTATCCGTCAGGAAAACTTCAATCAAGGTTACCTTCGACATATGCCTAGAATATTCAGAATTCAAAGTTGGTGCAAGGATAGCAGTCGTTATGTTTCAATGTAGCCCCTTTTACTTTGAATTATCATTTTCTAAACTTTGTAATAACCCATGGGATCACGCGCTTGGCTGATTACCATTCTATCAGTAAAATTTGAGCCCTTGTGCCTTTTGTTTGCAATTCTCATTTATTCTACTTTGCGAAATGACATTTTAATATGATCAACGATTCTTGAAACAAAAAAAAAAAGAATTTACTTTTGCTTTCAAATTTACTTATGCTTTTAAAATAAAGATGGTAATTTCCTTTTGATTAATGAGCATAAGAAGGAACATCGACGACTTTTTCGGAAGTGATGAAACCTCAAAATGTAGAATCAAAATACTCCTTGTGATCAGTACACCCTTAATGAAGGATCAATTACTTCAGATGGAATGTCCTATCTATTATTCCCAGTAGAGTTCTTACCTCTAAGAACCAATGATTGGGTTTTCTCCCCAGTAGGGACTACCCCTAAAGAGCAAGAATGAATTTCTATCCCTAGCAGGTTTGTACCTCCGGAAATCAAAACAAACATATGGGTCCCTATGCCCAAATGAAACTACTACCTTCAAAAAACTCTATTAATACCCCCATCTCCCGGAGTGGCCGAGTATCTAGTTGTGTTCATCACCAATTTGTATGTCGTGTTTGTTTTGTCAGCATAAGCATTTCATATATACATCATACATAATTGATTCATATTCATATTCATATTCAAATTGCATTGCTATCACTTTGGTCATACTCATCCCCAGGTGATAAATGTCCTCTCTCCATTAGAGTTGTCAGTTTTCCTTTCTACGTAAGATAGGACAAAATTCTAGTTAGAGTTCTTTCCTCGTCAGGAAATGTATCGTTTAAACAATCTCTCTCCAGTGTATTCCTGGATTGAAGTTGGTCCTCGACCACTTTGACAACTTGAACCTCTGAACGACTAGAAGCCATTTGGATATACACATTGGGAACATCACTCTTCACCATTGAGGATGATACTTTTACTTCTCAGATTAAAGGAATTCCCCAGAGAAAGCCTCTCTACAGAAGACTCTTGGCAATACGACAGTTTCTCCCAGAAAGGAAAAAAATTGCTTTCGATAAAGTCATCAGCACCTCAAAATTGGATTACATCACATGTCATCACTTAGAGAAGAGGAAATATGATGTAATTCCCCCCAACAAATGGCATCTCCAACAGAGAAGTTTGCACACCTCTGCAGTTCAGACCAATGGGTTTCCCCAATAAGTCTGACATTAAATCTTTTTCCATCACGAATAGCATTCCTTGTCAAGAGGAGAACTCGACAAGAAGACACTTAGTCCAGTTCCATGGCTGAAGACTAGGATCAAGGGGAGGTTTATTTCAAGGAAACTGAGACCAGTTCCATGGCTGAAGACCAGGATCAAGGGGAGGTTTATTTTAAAAAAAAAAACTAAGACGAGTTCCATGGCTGAAGGCCCGGATCGAGGGGAGGCTTATTTCAAAAAAAAAACTGAGACTAGTTCTGTGGCTGAAGACCAGAATCGAGGGGAAGTTTATTTCAAAAAAGAAATTGAGACCTGTTTCGTGGTTGAAGACCAGGATCGAGGGGAAGTTTATTTCAAAAGAAACTAAGACCAGTTTTGTGGCTGAAGACTAGGATCTAGCGGAAGTTTTACCCTTTTTTAAGTAGCATTGCTTAGCAAAAAAATATGGGTGAGCAAGTAACTTCTATTCACAACCACAGTCGAAATTTTGGGAATTCTGATATTTAATCCTCTTTTACCTTGAATGTTTCAACGTCTTCGCCATTCACACTGTAGCGAGCGAAACTGGACGTGTTTCTTAAGCACTGTCGCTCTTTGGGGGTTACTACAGTTCCATTCATTTTTTATCCTATTGAAGCTAATGAAGGAAGGGAAATAGATGTCTCCAATTAACCCTGCTTGCATACTGAGTTTAAACAGCGGTCTGTTAGGTTACAGATGCTATATGGTAATGGGGCCTTTTTCTTCTTACTTTTTTTTTAAGAGTGCAAACATTGGACGGTTCATGGGTAGGATGTTTAGGACTGAGGGTATGGGATTTTGAGTTTTTGTTTAGTGTGCTCGCTAAGATTTTTCTTTCAATCTTATGCCTACGTATTCCCGTTTTCCGAAACAGGGAAATCAGAGCGATCGTAGTTCCTCGTATTCTATGGGAGGAAATGGTGTTTTGGTGTCTTGTTCAAAGCCCAAGACGTGAAGCTGAAAAGGTGGTTTATATCTTGTTTAAAGCCCAAGATGTGAAGCTGAAGGGTCTATTTGTATCTTGTTCGAAGCCCAAGATTGAAGCTAAAAGGGTGTTGACTTTAGAGAGGATTCATCATCTCTAAAGAGGGGCGTTTGTCATGACTGTTGGGTTATTGACTATAAAGGAGGATTACTTTAACCAGGATATGCGAATCCTAGCAATGCCATAATTTCCTTTATAGGGGGTTTTAACCTGAAGGAGAAGACTTTAACTCAGTGTAGAGCAATGCTATCTTTCCTTAGGAATTTCTCATGCTAAAAGAAGGACAGTGGCGTGGATGTAAATAATCCAGAGGCTTGCCGCTTACAGCAGTTAGATGAAGGGAGTTATTGATGTTTGTATCCTGTGAACGAGGCACATTTTTTATGCTAAAAGGGTGATTGACTTAACCAGGGTTTCCTTATACAAAGCCTAAGAGGAGGCTATCGACCCAACAAGAGGGTGATTTTGTGTGTCTCGTACGAAGCCCGAGAGAGAGGCTAAAAGGGTTGACTCAATAAGAGAGTGCTTTGTATCTCGTACGAAGCCCGAGATGGAGGCTAAAAGGGTAGCTCCGCTGGGGAGAATCATTGTACAAAGCCCAAGAGGAGGCTATGGTAACTGTTTGAGATGAGTGACAGGTCCAATATGCTAATTTAAAGAGAAAATCAGTTCTTATATGAGTAATGTTTGCACTTAGGGATTTTGATTCGAGGATCAGGGATATTTCCTGTTCTTTAAGGAAATGGGAAATCCAAAGGGGATCGGGACTGTACGAGTCTACGGGTTTCATCTCCTAATTTTGAAAGGAACTTGAGAATGTCTTTGAGACTCAAGGAAATTAGAATGTCCAAGTCTAGAGTTTCATCTTTTGTACTACGTTTAAGAAACAGCAGTAGCAGGATCTAGACTCTTTGAAAGACTGTTCTATTAAGATGACTAATTTCTGTTCCTATACCTCTAGGAGGTCGTCAGGACAATTTGTACGAAGCCTAAGAGGAGGCTGGAATCTTTTAAGAAACCGAGGGATAATTTGTACGTAGCCCAAGAGGAGGCTATCATTCCTGGAGGAAGAAATCATTTATATGAAGCCTAAGAGGAGGTTGTGAATACTTCTAAGAAGCCGACGGGTCCTTGTACAACGCCTAAGAGGAGGCGGGGATCCTTTTAAGAAGCCTGTGGGTCCCCAAACCCCGAGAAATTCAAGACAGGCTATTCACAGAGAATAGATCAAGCCAGGAAAGTTCGAGAATTTGGAAGAAACTCAAGAGATGCTATTCACGGAGAATAGATCAACTCTGGGGAGTAGAGTCTCTTGAAAATTCCTAGGAGGACAGCCGAAGAGAAGACTGTGTCTGGTAATCCTATGGGGATCTAGTTTAGTCTATTTAAGAGTGATCAACAAGGCTTAGTGCTAGACGTAGTTGTCGGGGAAACTCTAAATAACTATACTATTATTACACAGTTGATATGAGTTTATGAAAGGAGACTTACAGTGAAACAACCCCACAGTACAATTATATACATATGAAAGCGGTAAATGAAAGTGTATAAACACTTACTCGGTTGTAGAGCTTCCATGCTGTTTTGTTAGTTGTTCAACAAAGAAAGATTGAAAACAACAGTATATTCAAAATCAAAGGAGAAAGTGCTTTGAAAGAAAAATTGGGGCTTACAGCTCAAGGAGAGGCCCAAAAGGTTTTTACCAATGATCGCACTATCGTTTTGTACAGAGGAACTTATACGAGTGACTGAGGCCCAAAAAAGGTTTTCTGTACAAAGGGTGGGTCTTACACTCTCTCAAGAGGCCCAAAAGGTTTTAAAGAAAAAGAGTGAGGCTTATAATACGAGGGTAGACCCAGATGATTTTTCGTTTGAAATGGCGATCGCGCCGAGATTTTGAAAACGCAGTGGGTCTTATACATTGACTGAGGCCCAAGATAATTTAGTTTTCAAAAGGGGTTGGATCTTACACTCTAATAGAGGCCCAAAAGTTTTGAATGGGTCTTATAGCTCAAGGAGAGGCCCAGATAATTTATTTTTAAACGGGCGACGATCGCGCCGAACTTTACTTTTAACGCCGAGGGACTTATACAATATCTGAGGCCCAAAATTGTTTTGGTTAAAAGGGGATTGAGTCTTACACTCTATCAGAGGCCCAAAAGGTTTGAAAATGATTAATGAGGGTGAAAATCAAAGAAACCCTAATTTGTTATTCTTTTAAAAGTAAATATTAAAAGAAAATCAATGAAAAATAGCAAATGAATTTGAATAAACCACTTGTGATTTTTGTTTATAGTTTGAAAAATGAAGTTTTAATCACAAGAGATATTAAAACTCATTTGGTCTTGATTTTTCAAGATGAATGTTCATTTTAAAATGTTTAAAATAAATAAAAAATGAATTTATTCACAAAAATACTAATTATATTAAATAAATAATATAAACTTAATTTTCTTTGTGGAATAAAATATTTCAACATTTTTGTGATTTTTTGCAAAAAGAACCAATAAAAAATATTTAAAATTAAAAGAATTATTAATTTTCCAATTAATTAATAAAACATAAAATATTGGAAAAAATGGCAAAATATGAAAAACACACAAAATGGCATGGGTGGGGTTTGAACCCACGACTTCAAGGTCACAAGGTGCGCGCCTTACCACTGGGGTGGTGATACATCCATTGTTTGAAGTGAAACCACAAATATACAAGTCATGGCTTGGTTTTAGGCCTGGCCCAAGGCAAGGCAATTCAAGTTTTGGCTCAAAAATGTGAAGGTCATAACTTTCTCAATTCTTAATGGTTTGAGACAAAATTTATATGCATCTGGACTAGAATTTCACAAGGAATCCAATGGTGGTGGTAGTTTTTTCAGATCACACTTCCTCCTCAAGACCCGATAGTGGTTTTGAAAAAGGCCTATAATTGCATTTTCTATGCTACACTTTGATACAGGCATGAATTACATGATCAATTGGTTCAAACACAACATATTTAACATGCATGAGGTGTGCATGATCAGTGGACTTCAAAGCATTGCATATTTTGGAAAGTTCAAGTCATGAGGCTTACCTCTTTTTGAGCCTTTTGGAGTTTTTGTGCAACCTGTCAAGCCTCTTGTTCCAGAAATGATTTGATGCTTTAGACACACTCAAATGATCCCTTAGAAGCTTTTAGGATGATTGGAATCAGCTGGTACCTACAAAAACACAAACTGGCCCTTTCTTGCAAAAGGGGTTAAAAGTGACCAAAATAGCAACTCTCTCAAATGGTGTTCCAGATGGGGGGACCATTTGGGACAGTTTAAGGATGATATTTGGAGTGTGTTTGAGTTTTTATCTGGTTTGGAAAGTGACTGAATCAAGACATGACTTGAAAAATGCACAAAAAGCCTATTTTGAGGTTTTGAGAGGTGACTTTGTGATTTTGTTATTACAGGTCACTTGTGAGAGTTTGGATCGCCTACATATGATGTTTATGAGGTGTGTGTGTGATTGGTTTGTTTGAAAAAGCTCTCAAACTCAAAAACTCTGAGTTACCTTGCTAAAGAAGGCATTTTTGCCAAGAGAAAGGGACTTTTGAGGAAAGCATCTGTTTGATGGCTTTGGTGTACTCAAACTGAGCACAAATGAGCTCTATTAATAGTAGAGCAAGTTTTATTTGGGATCAATAGTGAATGGCAACTGCAGCAGAGGTTTGGCCAATGTTGGCAAATGAAAATCCAAGTCTCTTCTAGCCATTGACTAGAGGTTAGAGCACAGAGCTTTGGTTCCCTACTTGTTGGAGGAATCTTGACTGAATTCAGTTGCAAATGTGTCAGTCCATGCCACCTCTAAGCATCTATTAAATGCTCCAATCCAAAATTGGAGTCTTGTCCCTCTTTTAGGCAATTCTAGGTTTGGCATGCTACTTCTTGTTCCAAGGACTTTGGAAGCTTGGCTCAGTGATTGTCCCCTTTAGATTTGATCCTCAGATGTGTCCAAGATGATGACAAGGCTTGAAATCGGCTGATTTTAGCAAATCGACCAAAAATACAAAATTCTGCCTTGGCTTGGCAGTTTTCAGCAAGGCATTTTGCCACTACCATAACTCTTAGCTCAAATTGAATTTGGTGATGTTCTTGGCCATTTTGGAAAGCCCTTATATGATACAACAATTTTTTTATCATATTTGGTTTTGATACTTTTTAGATCCAAGTGAAAAATGTCCCTACATTTGGAAAAAAGTGAAGGCAGATTCTGACTTAGTGAAAATTTCACTAAGTGTTGGAAAAAAGTGACATTTTCACTTTTTGTGATTTTGATCGATCCATAACTCAAAATCCATGAAGAATTGGAATGAGGTCTAGTTGAAGTTTTTTTAGAGGGCCATGAGATCTACAAATCAAGCTTTGGATGGGGAAAAATGGCTTTGTGGTTTAGGAGTTATGATCCTCCAAAGTTGGTACCCTTGCCACTTTGTTCATAACTTCGAAAATTTTCTAAGTTTTTATGGTTACCCCTTTTACAAGTTATCCCACTTTCTTTGATTTTTCTTGATGAATGATGATTCAAATCATACATTAACATCATTTTAGGGTTAAAAATCCATAATTGTGAAAAATCTCAAAAAGTCAAAGTTGACTTTTGTGCACAGTTCACTTTTTATCAGATGAATTCCAAACTGTGCAATCCTTTAGGAAATCATGTCCTTGACCTAAATCAAACTTGATGGACATGTTCCATGGGTGTTATAGGGTATATTGAATCATGTCTTAGGGCTTGGGAGCATGTCCTGGTTAAAAGTCAAAGTTACAGTTGACTTTTCCCGCGAAACCCTAACTGTGGTACTGATGAAATTGAGACTTGTTGCTCAAGCTTCCTGGATTAATCCATTGTTACAAATGCATCAATGTGGTGTACTAGATACCCTCAAATCCTCTCTTGAGGTCTTGGCTCATGATTTGTCCCAAAAGTCAACTTAGGGGTGAATTAGGTCAAGAAACCCTAATTCCTGATTTTTTTATGACTGCATCCCCTGAGACAAAATTGACTTGATGATTGGGGTCATGACGTTCCATGGAGCATATTAGGTTATGGTTTGAAGTATTGGAGCATATTAGGTTATGGTTTGAAGTATTGGGGTCATGAGGTTTCCATCTGGAGGCCCTGGTCGACCAAAATCCTAATTTGGTGACACTAGCGATCTTGAGGCTTGATCCACCTAGAAGGGAGCAACCTTGTCCTTAATCCTTGAAGTGGGAGTCGTTTTGATCCATTGTGGATGTTTGAGAGGTTTAGACAGGTTTAAGATCATGTTATTCCTTGATTGATCCTTTGTCTAAGAACTCAGAGAGGGCTTGAAACCCTAATTTTGACTATAGTAAGTGTTCACCCATCTTTGGGGAGACTAATGAGGCATAATGATACACCCATATTGTGATGATGATTTGCACAATGATGGGAATCTTAGTGGTCAAAATTTGGGGTATGACACACACCTTCATTTCCAAGAAGATTAAATAGGGGCATCTGTCATACCCTAAATTTTGACCACAAGATTTCCCATCATTGTGAAAATCATCACCACAATATGGATGTACTTTCATACCTCATCAATCCTCACAGAGATTGTTGAGCATTCACCTCAATCAAGGATTAAGGTTTTTAAGCCCTCTCAGAGCACTCAAGTAAAGGATCAATAAAAAATTGACATGATTTTCAACTTGTCAAACCTTTCAAACATCCATAAAGGGTCAAGAGGTCTTCCATATCAAGAATCAAGCACCAGAGTGCAACATTTCAAGTGAATCAAGCCTCAAGATCATCAGTGTCACCAAATTAGGGTTTTGGTCGACCAAGGCCTCCAGAGAGAAATTTTCATCTGAGCATGAACCAATACTTCAAAACATGATCCAAGAATCTCAAAGGTACCTCATTCACCCCTGAGTTGACTTTTGGAGCAAGGCATGAGCAAAATCCTAAAGGAATGTTTTAAAGACCTCAAATATCTCATATTTATCCTCTTACAAGTTCAAATGGGCACAAAGAACTTGGTTCATGAGCAATATACATATGCAAATTCATGTGACCACAAACTAAGGTTTCTGAGAAAAAGTCAACCCCACCTTTGACTTTTGACCAAGACATGATCTCAAACCATGGGACATGAATCAAGACACTATAAAACACCTATGGAATCCATCCATTAGGTTTAAAATAGGTCAAGAACTTGATTTCATAGAGAATCACAAAATTTGAAACTCATCTGATAAAAAGTCAACTGTACCCAAAAACCAAGTTTGACTTTTGAGATTTCTTGACAAATATGGCTTCTTTAAGTCAAAGACATTGTTAAATCATATTTTGCATCATCATCCATCAAGAAAAGTGAGGTTACTTGCAAAAGGGGTAATCTTGAGAAACTTAAAATTTCTCTATATGTAAAAAGGATGATTTTTCCCAACTTTGCAAGGTCATAACTCCAAAACCACAAAGCCATTTTCTTCCATCCAAAGCTCAAATGAAATCTCTCATTACATACTACAAAAGTGTCACAGTACTTCATGAGTAAAAAAATCTTGGATTTGGAGTTATAGAGCCATGAAGTTAGGGTTTCAAAACTTTTAACTTGGACACTTAGTGAAAATTTGAGACAAAAACTGTTTCATTTTTTCCAACTTTGAGGTCATTTTTCTCCATGATCTACATTGATCCAAGACCAAAGTTAAACATCAAAGCTTTCCAAAGAGTACAAGAACATCATCAAACTCCATTTGAGAAAAGAGATATGGAGTGACCAATATGCCTTGACAAAGACTGTTTTTTTGACAACATTGGTACATGACTTATATCCCACGATTTCTTGAGCCAATTTCGGACACTTGCATCATTGTATTTTTGTCTAATATCAACATGAATGATAAGGAATCTGAGCATAAGACCACTAAGTCAAAAATCTTATCCCTTAGGCATGTAGCATTCAAGATTCATTTCCAAAACTTTCAATTTTGTCATAAGGCATTCAATGGGTGCATAGAGGTGGCATGAACTGAGGCATTGTTATTCAAATGAGTCAAGACATATCCAAAGTTCAGAATACCTAAACCTGCAAAGCTGACCTCAAGTCAATGGCTAGAGAATACTTTGGCTACATGACAAAATTCAATGAATAATAGGGTGATATATCCCCCAATCACTATTCCTTGGAACAAAACTTCCTGTACTATAAATAGAGGTCATTTGGGACTGATTTGAACAACCCAAAACATCAGAACTCGTGTTTTCCTCCAAATCACTCTTCAAAACCATAATTTCCTTCTTTGCCAAGTAACATGCGAATTTTTAAATAGAGAAGGATTACACCACAACCAATGATCCTAACACCACACATACATCATATAGAAGTCATCCAATCACTTCTCCATCATCTGTAACATCAGAATCACAAAGCTCAAAATCCAACTTTGGCCTAATTGCAGTTGAGGTACCACAACAAGGTCCAGGTGTTTTCAATCCATTCCAATCTTCCAAAAACCTTACATAAGGTCCATTAAAGTTGTCCAGATCATCACACAACATCTGTAACACCTATACATCAAAATTTGAATTCCTCTTGCACAAGTAAGCCTGACACTCTCAAACTCTATGATCCGTGCATCATAAATGTGTTTTCAAGTTAAAAACATGTTTCTGTACTTGTGTAGAGCGTTTCCCCTCAATTAATTGCTTTATAGCTATCTTTTATAGAACTTCATGATGTTCTTGCAAAAATTAGGGTTCATATGTTCTTCACTTGATTTCTCACTCCACACTTAAAATAAATGCAATTAATTGGTACCATTGGAATCCTTGTTCAAAAACGAGCAACTTTCATGTTTACAAAAGTCAATTTCATTACGTATTCAGTGAGATATGGGAGGTTTTGCAAATCTATGAATTATGGCACGTGTGAGGAAGAAGATGAAGTTCTTCGCGCCATAATTCAAATGTTTGAATTTTTAAATATTTTGTTTTTTTTTTCAATTAATTTCAAAAATTCATATCTCTCTCACTTTTAATCTTTTTAAAATGATTTTTTAAACATAAATAATTTACACATTTTCATATTTAATTCCACAAAAAATTCAAAAAAAAAAATTATATTTGATATATATTTGAATTTTTCAAAGAATTTCTTTTTTAATTGTTTTAAACATTTTAAATAAATTTTTTTTCTTGACTTGTCAAAACCAATTGAAATCAAATAATTTTGTGGATAAAAAAATCTATTTTCAAACATTTTTTAAAGTTCAAAAGATATTTTTTTAAAATATTTTATATTTTATATCATTTTTATTTAATTTTCTTTGAAAAATTATATTTTTATTTAAAACTAGGGTTTCCCTTGATTTTAAAATTTCAAACTTCATTTGAAACATCTTTGGGTCTCTTTGTAGAGTGTAAGACCCACTCCTTTTTGTACATAAATATTTTGGGCCTCAGTCATTGTATAAGTCCCAATGTGGTTTTCAAAACCGCGACACGATCGTCGCCTTTCAAATAAATCATCTGGGTCTCTCCTTGAGTGTAAGCCCCATTTTCTTCTTTAAAAACAATTGGGCCCCTAATAGAGTGTAAAACCAAACCCTCTTTGTACATAAATAAATTTTGGGCCTCTGCTGTAGTATAAGTCCCACAACGTCTTTCGGTATCATAGTGCGATCAATATTTTCAAAATAAATCACTTGGGCCTCTCCTTGAGTATAAGCCCTAACCTTTTGTATATAAACTTGGTTTTAAACAATAAAACAACTTCCATGGGCCACTCCTTGAGTTGAAAGCCCCATAATTCTGTTTTCAAAATCATCTGTCTATTTTAACTGGTACTAAGAGGAGCATTATTCCCGGTGAAACTGCTCTTAGACCACTTGGGCCTCTCTTTGAGTTTTAAGCCCCAAACACTCTTCGTTTAAAACAACTTTCTTTTAATTCAAATTCAAATTCAAAGTTTTTATTAAAACTTTCTTCAATTTCTTAAAACCCTAATCATACAGTTGTAATCAATACAATCAATCACAATACACTTGGGCCTCTTTTGAATGTATAAGACCCAACATCTTTTCAATTCAATGCATATTTGTTTATATACCTATTAATACACTTATTTGTGTATATATACTTGTGCTTATTTGTTTAGAGTTTCCCCAACAGTTAGGTGTACACTTAGGCCAAACCAGAGGTTACTTCTAACATAGTCAAAACTAACAGCCTTCTATTAGGCATCATACACAGACTTATCTCCCAAATAGAGTCTACCACTTCTTGAGAGACTTGGACATTCTCAGCCTCCTCAGGTTTTCCTTCAAATAGACTTGTGAAGTCTCATCATCTTAGTCTATTATGGACTTAACATACTCAAGCTTCCTAAAAGCATAGGATAAACCGTGATCATTTTACCCATGCATCAGACCCTAGAAGAGTCCAAATTTATAAGGTTTTCAAACTCACCTTGAAATTTCTCTGACCCCCAACAAGGTTCAAGAATCCCTAGCCAGGGTCAGTTTATCATTAACAAATACCCAACAAAAATCAGAACCTCGTGACATCTGATACTTCAACTCTTCTCCAAACCCCAGTAAGAGTAGATTTAACTGAGGATATAACAGTTGGGATTCATTCCACTGATGTTTTGTGAATATACAGTAATTGACCCATGTTGGGGAAAATTAAAGGTAAGGTTTGAAGATTGAGTTATGGAGATCTGATCTGGTGATCAGGGTTATTTCCTGTTCTTTAAGGAAAATGGTTTCTTGGAAATCCAAAGGGAAATGAGACTATCCAAGTCTACTGGTAAGGAGAGATTGGCTCTCAGATGGTGAAAGATCTTTGTATGATGCCCAAGAGAAGGCTGATATGTTAAGGGATGAATGCCAACCCTTAACTGGTCTGATGTTTTGACTCAGAAAGACTCCTCTAGCAAATGATGACTAGGTTCTATCCTATACCTTTTGGAGGTCCTTGGGTACTTGTACTAAGCCCAAGAGGAGGCATGAGAACTTCTAAGAAGCCTGAGGGTCCTTGTACAAAGCCTAAGAGGAGGCTAGCATGCTTTTAGGAAGCCTGTGGGACTAAACTTACGAATGTTCAAGAAAGGTTTCACCTGGAATTAATCCTTTCTGTAATGAACAATTTTAGAGTTTGAAGAAATTCAAGAAAAGTTTCGCCGGGAATTAATCCTCTCTGGGGAAATTGAATTTCTTTTACAATTTCTAATAGTGACAGTCTGAGAAAAGGTTCACCGAGAATACTGCCTTTCCCTTTTTTCCATATTGTTTAAGCCCAAGAGAAGGCAAGACTGTATCTGGAAATCCTATGGGGATCTATGTTTACTGTATTGAAAGAGTGACCAACTGGCTTTACCTAATTCTAGACTTAGATGCCGGGGAAAACTCTAAACAGATATAGAAGTATATATACAGTTGATATATGACAAGTATTTAAAAGGATATGAAAGAAGGACTTACAAATGTGCAAGCTTCCGGCAATACAGTTATATATATAAAGCATGTAAATGAAAGCAGATAAAAACTTACAGGTGAGCAAGCATCCATGCTATAATGTTAGTTGTTCAAAGAAATTGAAGAAAGTCTTGATAACAATTATCTTAAACAGAAAATTGGGGCTTATTCAACAAGAGATGCCCAGGTGACTTATAAGATAACATTGAAACAGATTGTATTATTAACAGATGTTGTGGGACTTATACCGTAGCAGGGGGCCCAAGGTTATTGTTTTTACAAAGAGAGTTGGGTCTTATACTCTATTAGAGAGCCCAAAGATTATTTTTGTACAAGATATGAGGCTTATAACTCAAGGAGAGACCCAGATGAAAACAATGATCGCACTATTATTTTGAAAACTGTATTGGATCTTATACAATGACTGAGGCCCAAAATTATTTATGTACAAAGGGGGTTAGGTCTTACACTTTATTAGAGGCCAAAAAGTGTTTAAAAGGAAAAGGAATGGGTCTTATAGCTCAAGGAGAGGCCCAGGTTATTTTATTTTGAACTGGCGATCGCGCCGAAGTTTTTTGAAAGTACAGTGGGACTTATACAATGTCTGAGGCCCAAAATGATTTTGGTTAAGAAAGGGATTGAGTCTTACACTCTATCAGAGGCCTAAAAGTGTTTAAAAAAGATTTGTTAGGGTGAGAAAATCAAAACCATAAATTTGATTAAAATATGTATTTAATTTTGTATAAAAATTAATAAAAGTATCAAGAAAATATCAAACATGTGTGAAACAATGAGTTGTGATCTTTGATAAATGTTTGGAAAATCATATTTCACTTACAAAATAATTTGAAAATCAATTGGATAAAAAAAATCAAGATAAAGAATTCATTTAAATATTTAAACATAATTAAAAGGGAATTCTTTTCAAAAATTGAAAGTATATTGAATAAATAATATCTTTTTTATTTTTTTTATGGAAATAAATATTTTAACATATTTGTGGATTTTTAGAAAAAGAACCAATAAAAAATGATAAAAATTGAGTGAGGAATTTATTTTTGAAGTTATTAAAATATGGTGAAAAGAAAAATAAAAGAAAATGAGCGATAAAAAATAGAAATGGTCCCCCCAAGGTATGAACTCACGCCCTTGGGGAGGATGACTCAAAACTTAACCAACTGAGCCACCTGCGTGTGCCTGAAGTAGAATGGCAAGTGATAATAATATGTAAGGATTCCCTTTGAAAATGGTTAAAAAAATATCAAAAGGTCTAGGGCGAGGGGGATTCGAACCCCAGATGTAACACCCCTTCTATACCCCGTACAAAAACGTAATAAAAAAAATTATCTTATAATAAAACATCAGAGCAAAGATTAAGTCATTTAGATATAAACAGAGATGTCACATCAATGTGAACTAAAAACAACCTGCTCATAAAGATATATAACACCTGGATAGTTTTTATAAACAAAGGAACTCCGTTCCAAAATATCAGCATTCAGTTACAGAATTAAAGCGGAACATCCATAACTGATGTCATCACAAAATATAAGTATGTCATATACATATTCATACAAGGCCACTACATACAAGCTAAAAGAAACATCTACACTCTAATCCCAACTACCCGTGTTACATATCAGAGCCGACGGAACGACAAAAAGACGAAGACACTAATCTTCGCAAAAGACCTCCAGCGTCTAATCTGCAATGCCATTACAGCATTAAACCACAGCAGAAGGGTGAGAAACAGGATTATAATATAATTGCATATCATTATATAACACTTAGCAAAATATGCACAATTATTCTCACCACACAAATACGATACTTGTAAACAACACAAGACATATTAAACCCATTTCACACATCAATCACATAAGCATATACATTAACACAATGCATAACAAATCCTTCTCAAAATTCAACACATAAACATACATGTAATGAATTATGCAAATGCACAGAGACCGACACAACGACTCTACGCATGCGGTACCAATCCAACCTTGTAATTCATTAGTCCCCCAGGAACTCTTGGAATCATCGCTCGTTACATAGAGTAACTCCCCGTCGGGCCTACGATGTTCCCCGTCGCTATAAACCATTATTTCAGGGCGTACGACGTTTATGGATTGCTTTAGTCCACTATTTCAGGGGGCACAATCCGATTGCCATAGTCCACTATTTCAGGGCGCACAATCATTTGTGATTAATCGTTTCTACCATTATTTCAGGGCGTAAGACGATAAAACTGATTCATTTATGAATCTTCCAATGCAAGAATGCATATCATGATACTTGACACATTAATGACTCATGCCAACATCAAATGCTCATGCATTAACAATAATCATGTATTTCAAGTACATATAAAGTAATGCACACAATTGCCCAAAATGGCCACAAACACCAATATACCATTCCACAACATCAAATTCCCATCAAAGAATCATCACACAAGCCACCTCATAACATATCATAATATGTCTTACAATATTGAAAAATAACTCAAAATTCCATTATTCGATTTTCCGAAAAAGTCGGCTAAAAGTCGGCCAAAAATAATATTTTCTATCATCATCAAAAAGTACTCATCAACAGCTTTGATTCGGTATAAAGAACTCTTAAATACGATAAACGGTTAACAAGATATGAATATTTCGAAATAACGTAAAAACATAAACCGGACACCCGACACCATGAAACGGTTCGTAAAAACTATACCGATTGGACAAAGTTCAGACCCCAAAACTATTTTTCCTAGGAAGAACATCTCGTTAGCTTTCCAACGCATCAAACCACGCC
The DNA here is from genome assembly GCA_022829125.1 of Lathyrus tuberosus. Taxonomy (NCBI): domain Eukaryota; kingdom Viridiplantae; phylum Streptophyta; class Magnoliopsida; order Fabales; family Fabaceae; genus Lathyrus; species Lathyrus tuberosus. The sequence goes on along the minus strand of JALAZF010000276.1, from coordinate 2,224,473 downwards.
TCAAACCGAATCACAGATCAAAAGTTATGCAGAAAACAAAATTACACGAACAACACTGTTCGCTGGGCGAATCTCCCTCGCGAGCATTCGCTAGGCGAACATCCCTCGCGAGCATTCGCTAGCTCCTTCGCTAGGCGAATGTTCCAGCGAACCAACTGTTAGATAAAAACAGACACTAAGTTCGCTAGGCGAACACTTGGCGAACCAAGTCAGAACCAAACAGAGCCAAAAACACCCAAAGTTCGCTAGGCGAACACTCTAGCGAACCTTCGCTCATGCCTTCGCTAGGCGAATACCCGTAGCGAACCTTCGCTACCCTTCGCTGAATGGTTCGCTAGGAGAACCCGCGAAAACCTCACTCGCTGCCACCTTCGCCCCAGGTTCGCTAGGCGAACCAAGGAAAACCCAGAATTTTTCTGCGCTGTTTGAAACCCCAAAAGTGATATTTCCCAACCAAAACATTTCCCAATCAACATATTTCAATCAGAACCTATTCTAATCATGTCAACAAGAAAACTGCCACCTTTACATCGATTTCCAACCGTTAAACCATCGATTCTACTCATTTTATCGTTTTCGACCTAAAAGTGAAAAACATAGAAAGCAAGAGAATCATCCAAACACATACATACATAATCATATACAAGCATAGTATAATCGAGTTTCGCAGCCTTACCCGATTTAATTCGATTCTAGGAATTGATCTTGATGATTTTCACACTTTTCTCCAATTTTCTCCCTTCTCCTCTTTTCTTCTCTTTTCCCTTCTTTCTTCTTTCTTTCTCTCTATTTTTCTTCCCCTTTTCTTTTCTATTTTCTTTTCTTACTAACTTAGTAAAAATATCTATGAAATGTCCAATGGCCATCTTCCCCTTTTCTTTTCTTCCCCTTTTCTTTTCTATTTTCGTTCCAAAACAAGTCGAATTTCTGAAGAATGGCACAATGGCCATCTTCATCCTTGAGCTCATGCAAGAAGCACCCTATCTTACTCGTTCCTCCATCAATTCTCTCAATTCATAAATGAAACTTATGCGTTTTTACACAATGAACCTAATGGAAATACTCAATTTTAATTAAATTGACTGAATCAAAAGATGTCATGACAAAATCAGATGAACCCTACAAATTTCAAAACTTAATGAAATCTTAAACACGAATCATAAACAACAATTAATTGAGGGAAAATGATCTATGAACAATCAGAAACACAATGGTAATCACAAAACATGTTTATGATGCATGAATCAATGAGTTTGATAGTTTGAGGCTTACCTCTGCAAGTGAGAATCGAATTTGATAATGGAGATGTTACGGTTGAGTCCTAATGCTTTGGACAACTTCCTTATGCCATAGGGAAAGTGTTTGAATGCTTGGAATGAATGAGAGCCTTTTAGATTGATCAACCTGATTCCTTCGGCAGTAAGTCATGAGTTTTGTAAAAATGGATGGCAATTTGATGATTTTGATGTTACAGATCGGAGGTGAGTGTTCAGACACCTTTTATATGTTGTAGGTGATGTGTCTGAATCAATTGTTTGGTTGGCATTGGTCTCCAACTCAAAACCCGATAGTAACCTCTCAAGAAATGAAGTTTTTAGGCATAAAGAGTGAAAGAGAGAAAGCTTTGTTGTGATGAGCTTTGGTGTAGTCTGAATGATCAATTTGAACCTCTATTTATAGTAGAGGAGTTGTGTTGAAGTAGTTCTCTTGAAGCTCAGAAGATAAGAACATGGTTCAATGGTCTTGGCTTGGCATAAATGCTTCTTGCACAAGGTACATAAGCTGTCCCAAATAGATCAACTATGCATTGACTGAAATCACATTCCTCAGTCCTTTTAATTGTTGTTTAATCAGATAATTTGACTGAGGAGAGTGAGAATCTTGAATGTTCACTATTCCATATTATTGCCCTTTGAATTCAAGGCATATATGCCAAAAACTCATCAATTCACAATGAGAAGTTCTTGGCACTTCAGTCCAAGTTTGCAGGTCGGTTCAGATGTATCATGATCATATTGAATGGATGTGGCATAATGATCATTCTTTCTTAACTCAAAATCGTGGAGGGAAAGCTAACATGCCAACTGATTTTTCCAAAACAGTTGATGCAGCATGACTTTGGGCTGCCAAATCTTTTGATTTTCATGGAGTTTTTTCATGCTAATAGATTCATTGAATTGTTTGCAATATGAACAACAACTTTGATGTTTATATCTTGAGTTGATTCGGCTTGGAACTATGTGAAACAACCCTCCAAATTTTGGTGTTTCACTTGTTTTTTTTTACTTAGACAGAATCTTGTCTAAGTCTTGGAAAAAGTGGTAAATTCCAAGTTTTAGTGATTTTGATCCAATCACAACTCAAAATCCATGAAGATTTAGACTTGCTTGTAGTTGACACTTTTGAAGTATGTTAGAAGAACTTTCATTTAACTTTGAGTGGGGGAAGAGGCCTTAGGGTTTGGGAGATATAACCTTGCAAAGTTGGTACCCTAGCCACTTTGTTCCATAACTTAGAAAAATTCTAAGTTTTTCTAAGTTGCCCCTATTGCAAGTTAACTCACCTTCTTTGATTTTTCTTGATGAATGACGATTCAAATCACATATTAACATTGTTTTAGGGTTAAGGAGCCTTGGTTAACCAAAAATCCAAAAAGTCAAACTTGGATTTTAGTACAGTTAACTTTTTTCATCAGATGAAATTTTAACTTTGTGATCCTTTTGTGAAATCAATCCTTGGGCCTAATTAAACTTCATGGATGGCCTCAAAGGGTATTTAGGAATGTCTTGTACCCTTCCCCAAGTTTTGAGATCATGAGTAAGTCAAAAGTCAATGGTAGGGTTGACTTTTCCATTAGAAACCCTAGTTTGTGACCAGATGGTTTTGAGCCCTAGTGGCTTATGAATCAATCTATTTCAGTCAATCAAATCTTGTAAATACGTCAATATTATGTATTTGAGGTCCTTTAAGTTCATCTTGAAGCTTCTAGTCATGCCTCACTTCACAAGTTATCTCAAGGGTTGAATTAGGTCAAAACCCTAATTCCTGATTTTTTGATAGATTGTCCTTCAAGGTGATTTTGCCATTGTGGATGGGTTCTTGAGATGAGCTTATTGGATCATATATTGAGGTATTGGCTCATGCCCATATGAAAATTTTCGTCTGGAGGCCCTAGTTAACGAAAACCCTAATTTGGTGACACTGGTGATCCTGAGGCTTGATCCTCTTAGAATGTTGCATACTTATGCATTGATTTGGGAGACACCTTGATCCTTCAAGGATGTTTGAGAGACTAGACAAGTTGAATATCATGTCATTTCTTGATTGATCTTTTGTCTAAAAGCTCTAAGAGGGGTTAAAACCCTAATCTTTGATTGTAGAGGATGCTCAACAATCCCTGAGGAGATTGATGAGGCATGATGGTATATCTATAATGTGGTGATGATTCTCATAATGATAGGAAATCCAGGTGGTCAAAATATAGGGTATGACAAATGCCCCTATTTAATCTTCTTGGACCCGAAGGTGTGAATGGCGAAGGTATTCGGACATTCAGGGTGCAAGAGGATTAAATATTGGAATACCCAAAATTTTGATGGTGTCTTTCAATGGTAGTTTACTCATTCATCTTCTTTTACTAAGCGTTGATACTTAGAAATGGTAAAAATTCCCCCTAGATCCTGGTCTTTTGCCAAGGAACTGGTCTAAATTTCTTTTGTCAATAAACCTCCCCTCGATCCGGGTTTCCTACCAAGGAACTGGTCTAAGTTTCTTAAATAAACTTCCCCTCGATCCTGGTTTCCTACCAAGGAACTGGTCTCAGTTTCTTCTTGTCGAATTTCTTTTCTTGACAAGGAACGCTATGCGTAGCGGTCTTCATCAAACTTCTTGTCGGGTTTTACAGGGAGATACCATTTGATGGAAAAATTGATGTTTTAGACCCGCTGTGGAAAACCCATTGGTCTGAGCTGTAGAGGTGGTGCAAACTTCTCTGTTGGAGATGCCATTTATTAACTCTACTGGGGAAACGAGTCTTCTGAGAGACTGTTTTTTGGCTTGGGGCTATCACACTTTTCTCCGGGATTTTCACGAAGAAATGCCATGTGACGCGGTCTAATTTTTGAGGTGCTGATGACTTCATTGACATTGGGTTTCTTTGGAGAAAGACTGATGTATTGTCGAGAGTCATTTGTTAAGAGGCTTTCTCTGGGGATTTTCCTTAATCTGGGAAAGCAAAGGTATCATCTTCAAAGATGAAGAGTGATGTTCCAAAGGATGTCCGTTAGACGCTTTCTTGTCTTTCAGAGGTTCAAGTTATCAAAGTGGTCGAGGACATGCTCTGATCCAGATATAAACTGGGGAAGAGATCGCTCAGACAAAACATTTCCTGACGAGGAAAGTACTGACGACTCAATTTACAAGAGGACTTTTATCACTTGGGAAATGAAACTGGCCAGAGTGATAGTAATGCAATATGAACATGAATATGGATTAATAATGCATGATGTATGTATGTTTATGCTGACAAAACTGACACGACATACAGACTAGTGAATGAACAAGACTGGACACTCGGTCACTGCGGGGGATGAAAAGTATTATTGTTCAAAATAGCAATACAGCCTTGCTTAGGAGAAGTAGACCCTGCGGGGAGAAAGAAATTTGTTGATTGGTCTTAGTAGGTGAGAACTCTTCCGGGTGTATTAGGTGGAACCTAGTGTTTGAACAGATGATCCTTCAGTCAGGTGCACTGATTTAGAAAGAGTACTTTGATTCCGTACTTTGAAGTTAAATCACTTCCGGGGAAATTGTTGATGCTCTTCTAGACATTTAAAGTCAAAGGAAATGCCATATTTATTTTAAAAGCAGAAGAAAAATTTTGCAAGTAAATTCATTTTTGTTTTCTTTTAAGAATCGTTGAACATGTTAAATGTCATTCTATAAAGCAAAAACAAATAAGAGTTGCAAACAAAAGTACGAGGGCTCAAATTTTTTTGATGGGATGGTAATCAGCCAAGCGCGTGATACCATAGAGTTTTTACAAAGTTTTAGACAAATGGTCATTTACAGGAAAAGGGCTACATTAAAACAAAACAACCGTTATCCTTCTACCAACTTTGAATTCTAGGCATTCTGGGCTTCTGCCGAAGATGACCCTGACGGAAGTCTTTTTCTGATGGAAAGTAATACCGCTGGGGAATTTACCCGTGTTGGATGTAGTTACTTGCTATGAATCCCTAATTTTTTTCATGGATTGTACTTTGATGTTTCCAATCCACCGGGATGATTTTCAGATTATGTCTCTAATTTTTTCCTGGACAGCCCTTTCGGGTTTTCAATCCACCGAGATGTTTTTTTTAGTTTAGGCAAAGTATTTCTTGACTACATCAACATTTGTGGGGTAGGAAAATTCCTCTCCGCCCATGGTTGCGAGTCTCAAGGCACCGCCTGAGAAAGCTTTCTTGACCACATAGGGGCCGTCCTAATTCAGAGTCCACTTGCCCCTGAATCAGTGAGAAATGATTGTATCTTTTTGAGCACAAGGTCTCCTTTTCTGAAGATACGGGGTCGAACCTTTTCGTCAAATGCCTTCTTCATTCTCTGTTGATACAACTAACCGTGGCATAGAGCCATTATTCGTTTTTCCTCGATCAGGTTCAGTTCGTCGTGCCGGCTTTGGCACCACTCAGCTCCTGTTAGCTTAGCTTCCATCAATACCCTGATTGATGGGATCTCTACTTATATGGGGAGTACCGCCTCCATGCCATATACTTGAGAGAAAGGGGTTGCCCCTGTTGAAGTACGATCAGATGTACGATAACCGTGAAGAGCAAAGGGAAGCATCTCGTGCCAATCTTTGTAGGTTACAACCATGTTTTGAACAATTTTCTTAGGTCGGTAGGGAGACGAGTTATGGTGTTTGATCTTGAACTCAGCGCACAACTCTTTCATCATCTTATTATTAAAGTTAGATCCATTATCCGTAATGATCTGGCTCAGAACATCATAACAGCAGATGATATTGTTTTTGATAAATAGGACTACCACTTGTCGGGTTACATTAGCGTATGACGCTGCTTCGACCCACTTGGTGAAATAGTCAATGTCGACCAGAATGAAACGATGTCCGTTTGAAGCCTTTGGTTCAATCATGCCAATCATGTCGATTCTCCATATGGAAAAAGGCCATGGGGAAGAAAGAACTTTGAGATGCGTTGGCGGTACATGGATTTTGTCAGCGTATATCTGACACTTGTGATACCTTCACAAGTACTTGTAGTAGTCGTATTCCATTGTCAACCAATAGTACCATGCTCTTAGGATTTTTCTCGCCATTATGTGTCAGTTGGCATGAGTGCCAAAGGATCCTTCGTGAATCTTTTTCAACAATGTGTTTGCTTCGGGTCTGTCTACGCATCAGAGCATAACCATGTCGAAGTTTCGCTTATAGTGTGTATCACCGTTCAGAAACAAGTTTTCGGACAGTTTCCTGAGAGTTTTCCTATCTTTTCTCGATGCCCCAGGTGGGTACTCTTGTGTTTGAAGGAAGCACTTGATATCATGATACCAAGGTTTGTCGTCTATGACAACTTTGATGGTGAAGATGTAAGCGGGCCTTTCTAGGCGCATCACGTCAATCTTAGGTACGTCGTTCCATTGACCTACACTAATAATGGAAGAGAGAGTGGCTAATGCATCAGCCATGTGATTTTCTTCATAAGGGATGTGGTGAAACTCGATTCTGTTGAAGAATGGTTACAACCTTCTCGCGTAATCTTTGTAAGGAATCAAATCGGATTGGTATATGTTCCAATCTCCTTTTATTTGATTGATAACCAAGGCTGAGTTGCCGTATATATCATAGTTCTTGATCTTTAAGTCGATCACTTCTTCGAGAACCATGATACATGCTTCGTATTCGGCCTTGTTGTTCATACACTTGAATGTTAATCTGGCAGTGAAAGGAATGTGGGTACCCTGAGGGGTAACAATGATTGCCCCAATTCCGTGTTCATAATTATTGACAGCTCTGTCAAAAATTAGTTCCCATTGGTAACCTGGTTCTGGCCCTTCACTGGGTAGCGGTTCATCGCAATCTTTCATTTTCAGATACATGACATCTTCATCTGGGAAGTCAATTTCGACTGATTCCTGATCATCAATCGGTTGATGAGACAAATGATCAGCTAAAATACTTCCCTTAACAGCTTTCTAAGTGTGATACTCAATGTCGTATTCTGATAGTAACATCTGCCAACGGGAAATCCTTCCCGTGAGAGCAGGTTTCTCAAAGACATACTTGATCGGATCCATCTCGGAGACTAACAAGGTAGTGTGGAAAATCATGTACTTGCGAAGACATTTAGCTGCCCAAGCCAAAGCGCAGCAAGTTTTCTCAAGCATAGTGTACCGAGTTTTACAGTCAGTGAATTTTTTGCTTAGATAATAAATAGCAGACTTCTTTCTTTTGGTTTTGTCTAGTTGGCCAAGTACATAACCCATCGAGTCTTCCAAGACTGTCAGGTAAATGATCAGTGGTCTTCCTTCCACTAGAGGTGACAAAATTAGCAGATTCAACAGATATTCCTTGATACTGTCGAAAGCTTTCTGGCAATCTTTGGTCCACTCACAACTTTGATACTTTCTGAGTAATTTGAAGATTGGCGCGCATATCGCGGTCATGAGAGATATAAATCTCGATATGTAATTCAGACGACCGAGGAATCCTCTGACTTGTTTCTCTATTTTAGGTGAAGGCATCTATTGAATGGCCTTGACCTTGTCAGGATCGACTTCAATCCCTTTCCTGAGCGGACACCAAATGTACACTTGTTAGGATTCAAGCGGAGTTTGTATTTTCTCAGACGTTCGAACAATTTTGACAATTGTTCAACGTGCTCTTCCTCTGTTTTTGATTTAGCAATCATATAATTGACATACACTTCGATTTCTTTGTGCATCATGTCATGAAACCGAGTTTTCATGGCCCTTTGATAGGTTGCCCCGACATTCTTTAAACCGAACGACATTACCTTGTAAGAAAAGGTGCACCATGGGGTGATAAAGGAAGTTTTCTCCATATCTTTCGGCGCCATTTTGATCTGATTATAGCCCGAGAATCCATCCATGAAGGAGAATACTTTGAATTTTGTTGTACTGTCTACCAGCATGTCAATGTGTGGTAAGGGGAAGTCGTCCTTTGGACTTGCCCTATTCAGATCACTGTAGTCCACACACATTCTGACTTTTCCGTCCTTTTTCGGAACTAGCACTATGTCAGCTAGCCATTGAGGATATTCTCAGGTGGCAAGGAAACCAACGTCTATCTATTTCTGCACTTCCTCTTTGATTTTGATACCCATGTCCGGGTGAGTTCTTCTCAACCTTTGCTTCACTGACAGAAATTCCATTTTTAACGGTAAATGATATTCCACGATGCTGGTATCCAACCCTGGCATGTCCTGATAGGACCAAGAAAATACATCTGGAAACTTTTTGAGAAGATTTATCAAGTCTTCTTTGACAGTTGGATTGATCTGTGCGCCAATCTTTACTTCTTTTCTTTCTTCCTATGAACCCAAATTTACCATTTCCAACGGCTCTTTGTGAGGCTCAACAGAACTTTCCTCTTGTTTGAGTAATCAGGAGATCTCTTCTGGAATTTCTGTGTCTTCTTCATCTTCAGCTTAAAATAGCGGGAATTCAAAGTTGGGAGAAGGCATGGGATCGTATGTTTTAATGGGGTTTAAAACAAGCAATCTGCAAGGCGTGATGATTTGTTTTTAGAAGAGATAGAGAGAATGCAAGAGTGTGTGCAGTGTATTTTTTGAAAAATGCTTGTTTTTATTTTGGCTTGTTTTAGGATTATGATTTTCTGAAAAGCAAAAAGAGAAAACAACAATTAATGCGGGAATTACAGAATGAAATTTTATTTATTCATGATTTGTCGATTCTTGAAACTACAGCCCTATAAAACAAAACTCTGTCGCTTTGGGCGAAGCGAAGACGGATATTTACAGGAAAACGAGCCCTATAAAAACATCCGTTTCACCTGGGCAGGGTGAAAGGTTAAAACAAAGATGGAAATTACTTAGACTTATGGACTGTAATACCCCATATTATTTAAGTGCTCAATTGGATATCAAACGAGATCAGATGAGCTTTTGTGTATTCTATCTTTGGATAATTGGATTGATGGAATCCTCTAAGTACTTTAAGTATTACCAATTGGGATCAATAGAGCAACTAATGAACTCTGAAGAGATCATTATTTAATACATAGACAGATCAATATTTACTTTAATTCTAGAAAGGATATTATGGTAACTCTAATAATCAACCATTCGGTGTTAGACAATAAAATATCAATTAGAGATATTTTACTCTGTTGGATTATATTATATAATATTAGTATTATATATATATATATATATATATAAATATATATAATTATATATATATATATATATATATATATATATATATATATGTGTGTGTGTGTGTGTGTGTGTATATATATATATTTGTAAAGAGAAAGAAAAAAGGAAAAGAAGTTAGTAAGAAGAAGAGGAAAAGGAAGAGAAAGAGAGAAAGTGGAGAAAGAGGAAGAAGAGAGAAAAGCTCATGGATCATCTTCAATATTCATCATCTTCTTCAACCTCCTCTTTATTGCTCAGGGGGGTTCTAGTTAGACACTCCAAGTTCTAGAAATCCATGATTTGAACTTAGGTTAGATTTGAGAGAAAATGATTAAACGGATGAATCAATGAAATCTAATGGATGAAATGCGATATAATATGCGTAGTATAGTCGGGTTATGATTTGGGGTTGATAGAGTATGAGTTGGAAGTATTTTGGGTGAAGAACTGAGGGTTTTTGGCCCCAAGTGACCTATTTTATCGTTGCTGAGAAATCTGGATTCGCAGGGTTCGCTTAGCGAACCAAAGTGAAGGGGAAGGAAAATGTTCTCCTAGAAGTTCGCTTTGCGAACTTTGTGTCCTTTTCATTATGTTCTGTTTGCCAAGTAGTTCACCTAGCGAACTTGACAGATTTTCCCATTTTGTTTCCTTCATAACTTTTGATCCGTAACTCGGGTTATGGCACGGTCGGAAGCGTTGGAAAGTTATTTCAATGCTCTTTATGATAGTGAAGTAGAAACATATGTTTATGCCATGGATTGATAAGATAAAGATGGAAATGTAATGAATGTGAATGGTATGGGTCCATATTCTTACCATAATTCATGAATCGGGAGCCCGATTGATATGGGACTTGAAGCCTTGGAAAGAGAATCCAATGTACTATTAAATGGTAATGTTAGACCATGATTTAACCAAGGATGCTTGGTAGAGGATAGTAGTGGCTTGTATGCCTTAAACATGTGTGTGAACTACTATGTGGATTATGTTTGACTTGTTATGTTATCATGTGTGTTTTATGGTTGATATTGTTATATGCAAATTGTGTTATACCATGTTTATATAATTGTTGTTAAGTATGAATGAGAGAATATGCATGCTTAAAATGAATTAGGAAGAGTGAGGAAACTTTACCCCAAACCTATTGATATGATTCTAGGTTGTGACTAGAAATTGATAGAAACTCTAGATGGCTATGCTCGTGCATTTGATGTAGAAAGGTGCATCTGTGACGAGTATTGGTCTAGAAGAGAGTGAAACACTAGTATGTGTAATACCCTAATTTTTACCCCTAAGATCCCACATATCATTTGCATCTCATATCACAAACAAGATCACAATCTTTGTTTCTCCTGAGCATCTGTATATTATTCTTACTTGCTTTATCATTTGTTTATGTTTACTAACCTCTAACCAAAATACCAATAATATGTTGCAGTTTGCCTGTTCTTCTTCTCTGTGTGTTTATGGTTTTATAGAGTTGTCGAAGCAATGACATGGTTTCAAATCACATGTGGTTGTTCAGCTATGATCGAGTTCAGATGGATGTTTGACCTAATCTTGGTCAAACTATCAAGCAATTGTTCCAAATACGAGTTTATTTGCACCAGTGGTTTATTTCTCAAGTAGTGGCTGTTCAAAGGAAAGATGTCTTGTGTTGAGATTCTTTAGGTTATTAAGCAGTAGTTCATATCATGCTTGAGTTCAGAAATATCAGATTCATCAAGATCAGAGTTCATCAGTCTAAGTTCAACTATGTTCAAAGCTGTGGATTTTTTTTACGGAGATTTTTTCAGACAAATTCAAAGTGATTCAAAACTTATGTCATTTTTATCAGAGATTTAGAGATTTGTCTGAACAAGTCAAGTTTGGTGGATTTTCAGTCAAGTTGTGTATCAGTGGCTTTCGATGGTGGGCTCACGTTAATCATTCAAGGTATTGAAGTTAAAGATCAAAGTTTCATGGCCGTGTGTGGAAAATATTGGTGAAGGTGCATATCCATTTGCTAAACCATTTTCTTATCCAATTTTGTCCAAATTCTCATTTCCATAACCATAACCATATCCAATTCATCTATCCACTATTTATAAAATCCATTTCTCTCTTAATATCCATTACCAATTTATACCCATTTTTAAACTATCCATTTTTCTAACCAACTTTTTTTTTCTAATTTCCATATCAAATGACATTCATGAACCAACTATCCATTCATGAACCAATTTCTAAAACAAAACCATTTTTTGTTTTCCTAATCACCATTCACCATCTTATACACAAATTTACACAAAAAATACTAAAGTCCATTTGTAGTCAATTGTCACAAAATACACATAGGCCCATGATACAACCAAAAATTACAACATAATAAAGAGGCCTATAGAGTTGCAAATACAGTCCATGCTTTATGCTACTTCAGACAACCTTGCCAGAAACTCTTCATCAAGCCACAAAAACAACATGACCAGCTACCGGCCATAATTCACGCATGGCCCACTTCATGAGACTCACAAGCCATTCCAAGCCGTGCGAACATCAATCTTCATTTTAGTTCCTTTTTGCCAAGCTGCTATTTGAGCCATGATGCCAATTTCACAATCCAAGCCACTCCAAGCTGTGACATAAACAACACACCCTGCTACTCAGCCGTCCAACCTGCACGTGGTAAGGAAAAAAAATAAAAAAACGACAACATTCAAGCTGCAATGTCACACTGCTGCACATCAAAACGCCATCACGTAAACAGCACAAAAGACATCAGTTGCAGAACAAAACCAAAACTCAGAGCACACCATTCAAAACGCAGAACAAGCAATTCAAGCTGCAGCAAGTGAATCACCAAATCAAAACGCACAAGAAAGAGCAAAACGTGTAAATACGCATAAAAAACGACAACTGAAATTTTAGAATTCAATTCAAAATTCTCACCGCAATCTCTCTATAAATAGAGCATTTACCTCTTTCATTTCCTCAAGCTTGAAGAGCCCCTGGTCATTCTGTAAAAATCAATTCAGCTTCAAGTTTCAAATCTTCTTCAATCCAAACAAAATCTTCAATCACTCTTCACCTCTATTCCATTTTTCGTTCATCATATACCTGCAATTCAATCACAACTCACACAATAAATTCAGCAATTCAAACTTCAACAACTCAAATCAGAAGAACAAATTCTTCAACCTTTATCACCGATTTGAACCAAAGAACAACAACACCACCAACAAACTCAGAGATTCACAACGCAATCTCCACCACAACAATTCACATCACCGAGTTCAAAGCTTCAAAGAAAAGAAGAGAAGAAGAAGTGTTCGTTTCATTTTCTCACCATTTTCGAAGGTATTGAAGCTTTCTCGTCGAACTTCCGCGGTTTGAATTCAAGTTGTTGATGGTTTAATCTTCAAATTTAAAAGCGTATTTGAAATTGACACTGTATTTCGATCCAATCCACGCTTGATTTGTTTCCCGACGCTCTGTTTCGTTTGATCTTGAGGTTGCAAGCATAGTGATGAATAGTGCCGCGACGTTAAAGTAGAGAAGATGATGATGTTATCGTTTTTCTTTTTTCTGATGTTTGCTTCTTTTAATTTTTTTTATGTTTTAAATGTTATGTGGTGTTTAGGCCTAGAGCCCGTGTGGATTAATACATATCACCACCTCCATTTTTTAACGAAACCTCCCTCTCATTTTAATAAAGTTTTCTTTAATTTTCTTTAATTTCTCTCTTCTTTTTTATTTTCTTCTTAATCTTTTTTTTGATTTACAATTTGTTTTGGATCTTGAATCTTGATAAGATCTCATCAATATCAAGGGACTTTGGGTGTCGATTTTATCCACCGAGAGAGGTGATTGATATTGATGATGATTTAATCGATTTAAGATTCAAATTGTTGATGTTTCTTTTCATCTTGACCTCTTTCTTCTTCTTTTTTTACTTTGATCGATGAAAGTCTTATGGATCTTAGAATTTCTTTGTTGAATTCTTGATCAAGACTAGATCGCTACCTATTTTCTTTTCGTGTGGTATTGCTTTCGGATGACGATTTACATATCGTTCATCTAGCATGCATTAGCACAAAGACCTATTGACCGGCCTCATTGTAGGGTAATTACTCCGTAAATTACTCGGCGATTGCTTAACATAGCGCAACATTTGTCCCTCTTTATCCAATTCGGAATTTGAACTTTCGTGGTTCGGACCTTGATTGGTCGCGTCAACCCAATGGTGATTAATATTTTGTATTAGGTTCAAAATATTTGAAGCTTGTTATTGTAGAGGCTTTGATTCTATTAATCTTCTATCAAGTCTTCATTAACCTTGACCTAAGTACATTATTTAATCACTATAGTTCAAGATGCGAAATTGAAAAATCGGTGAAGGCTTATGGCACTAGAGCCTTGTGCTACTAACTACTAGCTTCTAACATTTTTTTATGTTTCCTTCTCGCTCCCCATCTCTCTTTATTTCTTATGCTTTATATTATCATATATCATATCATGTTTATGTTTATGTCATTTTTCTTTTGCCCACTTGGACCATATTATCTTGTGCTTTGTTTTTCTTTTGTCCATTTTGGACTCAAAAACACTAATAAAGGCTTAAACCACTAAAAAACTTGTGCTCTTAATTATTGGACTATGGCCACTATCCCTTGCATTGGAGGACCTATACTTTTGATTATGGACTTATGGACTTATACTTAGGACTCTCTCCCTTGTGCTTTGGACCATTATGGAGTTCGATATCCTAGCCTTTATTTGGCTTGCTTATTGGCTCAAGAGGATGGAATTTTATTCTTATTATGCTTTGAAAAGTGCCTCCATGGGGTTAGATGTTTCTTACCTTAGATTTTATTTTATGCATTAGGATAGTCACTTCTTCTCCACCTCTTCTTCAATTTTCAAAACTTCCTTTCTTTTTCAAAACCTTCATGTTTTAAAACTTAAAACCACTTTCATGATAAAACCTTGACTTTGGTCAAGTGATTTTTTAAACTTTGTTGTCTTTAATAAATGTCAAACCATTTTAATCATATTTTGACCATTTCAAAAAGAATTTAAAAAACACCAAACTCATCAATCTTTATTGTGCCTTATGCACTTTTCCTTTAAAACTTTTTCATAAGTTTAGACATGATTCATTTCTTTAAACGGAATTATTCGCTTGGAAATGACGACTTGTCTTTACACTTAAAATCAACCAAACCAAACAAATTTCATTCTTTGTACCACGAACTACGAGGTTTTGATCCTACATTGCACATCGTGGAAACATATGCATGAGGCGATAAGTCTCTCCAAACACAAAAATCTTAAAAAATAATTCTCTTCTCACCTCCACAATCTCTTTTCAAGCAAATCTTTTTCAAACCAAAAGCGATAGATATTTCAAAGGGTTCCTATAGAGTACTATAGACGTTTTGGGTGCTAACACCTTCCGACTTCGTAACCAACCCCCCTTACCCATTTCTCTTTGTCTTTTTTAGCTTTTGCTTTTTTAGACTTCTTAGGTTTTGTTCGCTCTTTTTCCTTTCCTTTCTTGGATAAAATAAAAGTGCGGTGGCGACTCTTGTTTTATGAGTTAAGATAATCAATAGCTTATACTCACAAATTTCCCCGCTAAAGAAAAGTGGCGACTCTGCTGGGGACTCCTCCCTTGAGGGGTTTAGCCTACTTTGATTTATTTATCATTTTTTGTATGATTTATTTGTTATTAATTGTTCTATCAGGGTGCTTGGTGATCTGTGTGGTGAGATAAGCCCAATGACTAGGGTGGAAAGTAGTGTGACTTGTGTGGCATTTGGCCAGACTTAGTATACACGAAAACTCCACGTCCAGACGAGGTTTTCTTTGGAAATTGTCTATCCTGCGCATTGGTGCAGATGATGGAATGTAACCTAGAGAGCTGTCGACTCTGACGACCATTCCCGAGGACTCAGCAGAGGCACTCCTCCCAAGAGGCAATAATGGCAGACCAGAAATGGCAAACCCGTTATGCTTCTTGATCCAAGGAACCGAAGCTGAGGACTTTAGAACCCTTAACCTGTCTTTGCCTTATTAGGACGTGGTGCGGTGGCTATTCAGGTGCAGACTTGAATCAGTTGTTACGCGATACCACACTCAGACGAGACTCTCTTGAGAATATTATTGACTACCAAGCAATTGGGAAATCGATAATATCTGAAAGATGGGTTGTAGACTCTGGGAACCTCTTTAGAACCTTGTTCGACAGGTGTTATACCTTTAGTACATACCATTTTTGGAGGTTCTTAACCCTCGGCTCCATGCTCGTGACTCGGAACCTTGAACCCGTGTGCTTTGTGTGATCTTATTTCTTTTTGCTGCATCATGCACTCATGCATTCAT
The DNA here is from genome assembly GCA_022829125.1 of Lathyrus tuberosus. Taxonomy (NCBI): domain Eukaryota; kingdom Viridiplantae; phylum Streptophyta; class Magnoliopsida; order Fabales; family Fabaceae; genus Lathyrus; species Lathyrus tuberosus. Next base: position 2,208,691 of record JALAZF010000276.1, on the reverse strand, counting down.
GGACATTTTGTTTCAGTCAATTTTCAAGGATCTTAGAGATTTTCCTTTTGCAGACATCGCAGATAATATTCAATAAAATGAGATGTTTATCAGTCTTTCAAAAAAGTGTTATTTCTTTGTGATGTTTGCAATTGCTTTATATTTTAAAGATGCTTGAAAGTTGAATGAAACATTTTCATTTTGCATTAGAGTTCGCATCATTCTGCATTGTTTCTTGCCTTTTCCAGGTGTCTTATTGTTTCCCTTTGGTCTTCATACAGCCAAGCTATTGTACCAGTATATTACTCGGGGCTAATCAAAGAAAGAAGAGGATTTAGCAGATTTTTCTGGCATTCGTACCAAGTTTAAGGTAGTTACTGAAGGAACATAGAGATAACAAAAGATGATGATCTCATGTCAGGCTTTACAGTGATGACCAATCCGATGTATGATTCTCCTCTGAACGACGATGTTCCACAAGTGGATGTTCCTACTCGATCCCGACCTGTGCAAAATGATCTGGTTGGTCAAGTTGTTGAAAAAGATTCTCAATTTTTGAGGTGTATGCCGAATTCTCAGAATGTCCACCCTGTGACAGAGACGACTGATCTTAAATTTGTGGAAATGAAAGAAGGACTTCGTGATCTCAGAGAGGAATTGAAAATGTTGACCAGACCCAATGGATCTAGTTTTAATGCTCATGACTTGTGCTTGGTTCCGGATGTGGTTATTCCTCCGAAGTTCAAAATTCCTGTCTTTGAAATATACATGGGTATTAGCTGTCCAAGGTACCATTTGACGATGTCATGTCGAAAGATGTCCACTCATATCAACAACGATCTACTGATGATTTACTGCTTTCAAGAAAGTTTATACGGAAGATCTTTGATGTGGTATACGAAACTGAAAAGGGACCATATTCTGTCTTAGGAAGACCTAGCTGATGCTTTTGTAAAACAATATGACTACAATTTGAACATGGCTTTAGATAGTGATGAATTGATGAGTATGAGTTAGAAGGACAGCGAATCCTTCAGAGAGTATGCACGAAGGTGGAAAGAATTAGCAGCTCAAGTTCATCCACCACTCTTAGAGAAAGAACTGGCCAAAATGTTTCTAAGAACGTTGTCAGACTCTTATTATGTCAGGATGGTAGGTGTCGTGCCTCTAGAGTTCTCCAAAATTGTTGAAGTCGGAATAAACCTCGAGAATGCATTTAAATGTAGAAGGATCCGAGATGTTCCAGATGACCATGCAAGTGAAGAGAAATCTGTATGTGATTCCCAAGGGGAAGAAAATGTTGAAGTTGATGCAATTCATGATTCTCCTCAGATTCCGCAAGCTCCAGATCCGGTGCTTTATCACCAACATCAGAATCAGTTCCAGAAGCAGCAGAGACCTCTGAATAATTCAAAAAGAGAGACTCGCCAGTTTGATCCAATCCCAGTGAGTTACAGTCAGTTGTGGTCTTATTTTTCCTGAAACTCGGTGATGACACCCAGAAAGACTAGAGCCATGAATTCTCGCCCTCCTTGGTACAACCCAAATACTAGTTGTGAATTTCATGATGGAGTAATGGGGCATCCAATTGAGGAGTGCAAGGTTTTCTAGGAAAAGGTTCAAGAGATGATTGACGATAAGGTGTTGACTTTCAAGGAAGGAAGCGCATTTGTGAATGGAATGCCTTTATGCTGATATTAGTAGAGTGGCCCGCAGTGGTTGTATGTTTGCTTCTGTGTCTTCCAAGAAATTTGATAATGTTCTTTCAAGCTCAAGCTAACACAGTTTCCTCAGATTATTAGCGCATCTACTGCAATTTCACTTGTAATATTTTATGTTTGTTAATGTTGTGTTTGCATGTAGAATTTGTTTGTTTTGAATATTAATTTTAATGCAATAAGTGTGTTTGTCTTGAAGTGATCCATTCGCATTCGCTCGTAATTTGTTTTCTGCATTTGCAATACCAACTTCTTGTTTAAACTCTTGGAGGGAGGATGATAAAGTGAAAACACAAAATTTCTGGTTGTATGCTTTTGAATAAGACCCTGCTGATGATGTAAGGCATTATTTCAAATTCCCAAACACCGGAGATATAAGGAAGATAATCCCTTGTTAACCCCTTTAAGCCGTGAAGTAGGAGTTTCTTTCTAAATAAGAAAACCCTCAAATTTACCCTTGGGGTAGGGTAGTCTTCAATTAATTTGATCAAGTGTTCATATTTCCAAAAAGAGTGTGCATCTAAAGACTTACCGCAATGGTTATCCCTCATTACAAAGGGAAGAGGCAGTCATAACCTTTTATAAAAGTCAGATAAGCCATTGTCACATGATTTGTTCAAAAAGAAAAAATGAAAAAAAGGAAAAGCCCGCTAAGTCGAAAACTTGAAAATAAGTGACTTAGGCAAAAAGATTGGGGCATCCCGCTGGACATCAAAAATTCAAAAAAAATCAGTCCAGGCAAAAGTTAGGGAAAAATAAAATGAAAATGTGAAAAGCAAGAATAAAAGGAAAATTCTCATTAAAGGAACAAATGTGTGACTACAAGTCGAAAGACGATAAGGGTGACTGTTATTCACTAAATAACCTCACTGGTTCTTAAACCATAAGTTTCAGTAATCTTTTTAAAGATGAACATTTATGTCAAATTAGCTGAATGTAGGACTGAAGAACATCACGGAGAATGGGTGGGTACAAATGATTTTGAGCCTAAAAATCTTTTTTTTTTAAAACCGTGAACCAGGCCAAGTTATAACCCTCAAAAGACCTAATTGAAGTAGGGTTTACTTTGAGAGCATACTCCAAACGAGATAACGTTCCTGACTCCTATGAGTTGCGCTAAAAGATCTTTGTTGGTATTGCATGTGCATTCAAAAATCAATGTCGTATCTAAACTAGTGATTCATTCACAAGGTTTTGCGACATCTTTTCAGTAAAAACTTCAAGATTAACATGTCTATTGCATTAGAATTATCATTCTTAGAATTAACATTTTTCTTCTTGCATACATTTGTTTGACATCATAGAAGCTTACATTTGAGCATCAGTGATGAGTCTAATCTTTTGAGGCCTGAAACTATGATGGGTAATTGGCAAATCATTTCAAGGATGATCCTATCCAGAGGCATGTTGCCTGAAGGCTTTGTTGAGTATGAGCAAACTTGTTTTCCCGGTTGATGCTTTCACATGGGGTAAAACTGGAAGACTTTATTGATTAAAGAGCGTGTTGAGTTCAATAAATCTGGGGTGGTTACGTCGAGATTCAATGAATCTCTCCAAGAGTTTGAAGGCACTAGGATAGATTATCTCAATTTGTTATGGTACAAAGTTTCCTTTTGGTGTAAAATCCTTTGTAGACCATGCAGTCTGGGGCAAAAGTTAAATGGTGAATTCGACGCACATAAGCAGATTTGTTCTTGTGGATGTAATCAAGTTGTTAATCAGATGATGGATTCCCTCAAGATTGTTGTGAGGTGTTGGACTCTTGAAATCCATTATTCCCCAATTTAACGCCAGTTTGGGTATTTCCCATCCAAGTACTATTTTGGGTATTCCTCCGGCTAAGTCTTGATTCAGATTTCCCCAACTGAGTATGATTCTATTCTCCAGCCAGGTCATGATCAAGCATTTGTGAAGCTTTGGGGTGATGTTTCCCCTTGATGTTGAATCCTCGCACAAAGTTTTATCTCTCGTTGTGATTGCTTTGATCACTCCCCAAGCAAAGAGTAATGTTGACTTCTTATTCCCCCAATTGGTTGATATCCCCATTAGGGTTGGCTTTGTGTGTACTCCTTGACAGGATCTCTTTTGGTATCTCTATCTTGTTGATATTAGTCGGGTATTGAGCTGAGCTGTGGTGTTTATTCATCCTCTGTTCATCCGTGTGTCTGTTTCGTCAGCATATTCATACTCATACGCATTGCATATGCATTCTTTTGTTGTGTATAGCATATTGTTGTTGCATTGTGCATTTTACATTTGTGTTGGTGTTTCGTTGCTCTATGATGTGATTTTTCTCCGCAGAGCGTTGTGCGACCTCTCTTCAGATTTAGAGTGTCGACCTTAAGAAGAAAGTATTTATCCTTTCTAATTCCCCACCGAGTTTGTTCCTCGTGGAGGATTTTTTTCAGCTTTCTTTTCCAGCTCATTATTTGGATGGAATTAACCCCCAGTTGAGTTATTTCCTCGAGGTGTTTAACCGTTTCTCTCTAGTTTCTTCCTGGATTGAACTTTGGTCTCCAGCGGTGACTATTTTGAAACTCTCTAGGCTATGCAACCTAGATGATTGGGAGTGCATTTATTTTGCACCTTTGAGGATTTTGTATTCCTCAGCAGATTATCTTTTTATGATTACCATTAGAAGATGAAGATTTTGTTTCCTCCAGCTGTGTTGTTGCAACACTCTTTTAGAATCCATTGCATGACAACAAGCAACATCCTCTTTATTTGAGAAACTTGTGTGTCTCCAGTTATCAGACGTTATCTTTTCCATCAATTGGTATCTCTCAAGTTGTGCCTGTCAGAGAAGTTTGTTGTGAATTTCCAACAGATGGTTGTCTCTTTATTTGAGAAGTTTGTTGCGTGATCAAACTTGCCCATATCACCTATGAAGATCCCTGGTAAAGTTATTGATTCCTAGTTCCTAGCACATCTAGGCAGAAGATTTCCAGTTGATCTCGACAGAAGGTATTTTCTTTCCAAGAATCTCGTCAGTAGATTTCTTGGATATTTTCAAAAGATTTCCAGCAAACCTCGGTAGAAGGTGGCTTTATTTCAGATTTCTTTGGTTGATCTCGGAAGTAGATTCTTCAGTGAGTTTTAAAATAGAATATGCAACAAGCCTCGGCAGAAGATATTTTCTTTTCAAGAATCTCGGCAGTAGATTTCTCGGATAATTTCAAAAAAAAAGAAGGATTACAGCAACCTCGACAGAAGGTTTTTTCTTTTTAGGATCTCGACAATAGAATCCTTAAAAGATCTTTCAGCAGAGCCTCATCATCAAGCATGTTCTCGATTAATCCTCGACAGTATTAATTACATGCAAAATCTCGGCAGAAGCCGTTTTATTTAAAGGTTCTCTGGTTGATCTTGACAATAGATTCCCTAGTAAATTCTTGATGGTTGACACATTTCTAAAAAAAATCTTGGTAGAAAGTATTCCAAAATGAATGGTAAGTCTCTTCGGTCAGACGGGACAGTTCGTTGTTGAGATTCTTCTACTCCGATGAATGGTAAGTCTCTTCGGTCAGACGGGACAGTTTGTTGTTGAGATTCTTCTACTCTGATGAATGGTAAGTCTCTTCGGTTCGACGGGATAGTTCGTTGTTGAGATTTTGTCACTCCAACGAATGGTAAGTCTCTTCTGTTAGACGGGACAGTTCGTTGTTGAGATTTGGACTCTGATGAATGGTAAGTCTCTTCGGTCAGACGGGATGGTTCATTGTTGAGGTTCTTTGGACTCCGATGAATGGTAAGTCTCTTCGGTTAGATGGGATAGTTCATTGTTGAGATTTTGTTACTCCGATGAATGGTAAGTTTCTTCGGTTGGATGGGATAGTTCGTTGTTGAGGTTTTCTACTCCGATGGATGGTTAGTCTCTTCGGTATGCTAGAGATAGTTCATTGTTGAGGTATTGATTTTCCCCAGTGGAGGCTTGTTGTGCTAAGTCTTCTCTGTTGAGTTATATCCTTGTTGTGCTGTAGTTTATTTCCATATATGGTTATCCCCGTTTTGTTCCCTCCCTTGTTGGGATGTGTTTTCCCCTGCGGAGTCTTTTCTCTTTTCTTTTGCTCCCCAGTTTTTGTTTATCTCCTGTGGCATATTCTCCCCACAGAGGTCTTGTGTTTGCATGTCATTTGCATAATCATATAATTTTGTGGTCTCTTAGGGCCAAAAATTGGGTTTATTATTATATTTAAGTCTCTTCTATCTCGTCGAGACAAAGATGCCCATCTTCGTATCACTGGATAGAAGAAACTTAAATAGGGGCAGCTGTAATACCCTAATTTTTACCCCTAAGATCCCACATATCATTTGCATCTCATATCACAAACAAGATCACAATATTTGTTTCTCCTGAGCATCTATATATTATTCTTACTTGCTTTATCATTTGTTTATGTTTACTAACCTCTAACCAAAATACCAAAAATATGCTGCAGTTTGCCTATTCTTCTTCTCTGTGTGTTTATGGTTTTACAGAGTTATCAAAGCAATGGCATGGTTTCAAATCACATGTGGTTGTTCATCTATGATTGGGTTCAGATGGATGTTTGACCTAATCTTGGTCAAACTATCAAGCAATTGTTCCAAATGCGAGTTTATTTGCACCAGTGGTTTCTTTCTCAAGTAGTGGTTGTTCAAAGGCAAGATGTCTTGTGTTGAGCTACATCAAGTTAATAAGCAGCAGTTCATGTCATGCTAGAGTTTCGAAAAATCAGATTCATCAGGATCAGAGTTCATCAGTCTAAGTTCAACTGTGTTCAAAGCTGTGGATTTATTTTTCCGGAGATTGTTTCAGACAAATTCAAAGTGATTCAGAACTTATGTCATTTTTATCAGAGATTTAGAAATTTGTCTGAACAAGTCAAGTTTGGCGGATTTTCAGTCAAAGTGTGTATCAGTGGCCTTCGATGGTAGGCTCACGTTAATCATTCAAGGTATTGAAGTTAAAGATCAAAGTTTCATGGCCGTGTGTGGAAAATATTGGTGAAGGTGCATATCCATTTGCTAAACCATTTTCTTATCCAATTTTGTCCAAATTCTCATTTCCATAACCATAACCATATCCAATTCATCTATCCACTATTTATAAAATCCATTTCTCTCTTAATATCCATTACCAATTTATACCCATTTTTCAACTATCCATTTTTCTAACCAACGTTTTTTTCTAATTTCCATATCAAATGCCATTCATGAACCAACTATCCATTCATGAACCAATTTCTAAAAAAAAACCATTTTTTGTTTTCCTAATCACCATTCACCATCTTATATACAAATTTACAAAAAAAATACCAAAGTCCATTTGTAGTCAATTGTCACAAAATACACATAGGCCCATGATACAACCAAAAATTACAACATAATAAAGAGGCCTATAGAGTTGCAAATACGGTCCATGCTTTATGCTACTTCAGGCAACCTTGCCATAAACTCTTCATCAAGCCACAAAAACAACATGACCATCTACCGGCCAAAATTCACGCGTGGCCCACTTCATGAGACTCACAAGCCATTCCAAGCCGTGCGAACATCAATCTTCATTTTAGTTCCTTTTTGCCAAGCTGCTATTTGAGCCATGATGCCAATTTCACAATCCAAGCCACTCCAAGTTGTGACATAAACAACACACCCTGCTACTGAGCCATCCAACCTGCACGTGATAAGGATAAAAACTCAAAAAACGGCAACATTCAAGCTGCAACGTCACACTGCTGCACGTAGGGGTGTACATGGATCAAAAACCAAACCAAATTAAACCATATATATAGTTTGGTTTGGATCTTAAAACCATTTTTATAAAACCGGTTTATTTTTTTAAAACCGGTTTATAAGTGGATCGGTTCAGTTCCAAACCGGTTTTTCACAAAAACCAGTTTTTTTTAAAACCAATTTTAAACCGGTTTCTCTCAAAACCAGTTTTTTATTTTCTTTAAAAAAAATCGGTTTTAAACCGGTTTCTCTCAAAACCAGTTTTTTATTTTCTTTAAAAAAAAACCGGTTTTAAACCGGTTTCTCTCAAAACCAGATTTTTTATTTTCTTTAAAAAAAACCAGTTTTAAAACTAATTTTATAAATTAAAAAAACCAATTTTAAAACCAATTTTTTTATATGTGTGATTTTGATTCAATTTCTGTTCTTCAAATTCAAATTCAATACTCAAGCTTATGTTTAAAACAAGTGCATCAATAATAGTATAACTCATGAATCCCAAGTCACTCCATTCAACACTATGATTCATATTCAATCAAACTTCTAGAATTATATCTATCTAAAACATTCAGTTGTGGTTACACATTTGTTTTGAACATTAAGTAAAAGAGAAAATTCAAATTCAAACATTAGCAAGTGAGGCAATTCAACAATCTCTTTTCATCATCTAAGTTCCAACATCTCTTTGCATCATCTAAGTTTTCAACATCTCTTTGCATCATCCATCACATCTACAAAAAAAGGTGACACTCATCATTATCACAAAGCACAGAAAGTCAGAGAGATGACGGAGACAATAACACAGTAGCTCAAACAAGTGTTAAAATAAAAATGTTCTTGAAAGGTTTTACCATTTCCTGATTATGTATTTGGAGTTTAATCTAAATAACACATGTTTGATATCTAATATGATCATACCTACCATGAATAATGGAAATGTTGAGAAAAAATTTTAAATACCATTAAGTTATCTTCGAATGCAACAGAGGTTGAAGAGGTTGAACAACTAGCACCATCTTCCGTATAAAGTAATTCTACAAAACATATAAAGACATTTCATTATGCCTCAGGTCTAATAAATAATAATACATTAGGCAATGTAGTTAGTTATCATACCTTGCTCAAATCTCTCAAGATTATCAAAATCTTCATTTGTAATCAAGGATGAAGATGTTCCTTTGAGCCAATCCTGGGTGCAAATCAGTGCTTCGACTGTTGTAGGTGTTAACGAGCTGCGATATGGATCAAGCACTCTTTCTCCTGTACTGAATGCAGATTCAGACGCCACTGTGCTTATTGGTATAGCTAGGACATCTCTTGCAATGTTTGCAAGGATGGGATATCGACCAGAATTAACTTTCCACCACTCTAAAACATTTATCTCCATGTTATGCTCCAACTTCTCTCCAAGATAAGTATTTAATTCATTATCTGCATTGTCACACCCTTCTGAAAGATAGAACTTAGCAATTCCATAAGGATGACTAACATTACCAAAAACTTGCGGCTCATCTGAATTACCTTGAGGAGGCATAAATCCAGCACAATATTCCTCATAAATAGATTTCAAGCAGGAATCTAAGTTTGCTTTCAAGGCATCGACATCATCCTTATTGTAGTACCGCCTTACCATCCAATCAACCAATCTAATCTTGCGCCTAGGGTCGAAAACTAGAGCAATCAACAACATCATATTAAGCTTCTCATGAGGTCCCCAATACTTATCATACTTCTTCTTCATCTTTTGAGCTGCTGAACGTAGATGTTCATCTTCAGACGCACACATATCCACAATGCTCTTTCCAATACCCAAGACCTCAAACATATAAATATTGCTTGTCAAATAAGATGACCCTGATATGTGTACTGTAGCATCATAAAACAACTTCAAGAATGGAATGATTAAGTTGATATGCTTCCAATCATCTTTCGTCGGGATACCTTTTCCCTTCTTTGTCAACTCATTCACATATCTAGCACAACATAAAATGTTCAACATAAACCTTACAACAATTTATTAAAATCAATAACAGAAATCAATAGCAGAAAATTGAAATCAATAGCAGAATATTGGTTCAGCCGGTTTTATTAACTGCATTTTAAGAATAAATATTGTGTTAATCCTTCCACTGTAAAGCATGGAGGACATTTGGCTTTCTTTGAAGGAATAACTGCATCTAGCCTGTGGTACTTGATTCATTTTGTGCATCTGACTCTTCACGATTTTGTTACATCTACCAACCTTATGCCCTTGTCCTTCAATTATTATATTTTAAAACAATTTAAACAAATGATTTTAATATCATAGATATTATTCCTTGATTGGATATAATATCATCTAAGTTCCAAATAAGCAACCACTATTATAAAACAAATGAAAAGTAATTTTCGTGTTGCAGGTGGGTAAGAGCTGCTAATGAATTTCTTGATGTACTACACTCTAGCCATTATATGCATGAACAGAAGATGCATTATTTATTAGTTTTCATCACGTAAGTATAACCCTCACACTTAGTTTTTTTATTAGTTTTTATCATCCATTTTAACTTATATTATTCATTTTAACTTCTATTATGCATAATGGACGACTCAACCTCGACGACATTAAATGATTAAGTTAACTTCTTGAAACTACTCCATTTGAAATTCCAATATAGAAGATGTACAAATCAATAGCAGAAATCAATAGCAGAAAATTGAAATCAATAGCAGAAATCAATAGCAGAAAATTGAAATCAATAGCAGAAAATTGAAATCAATAGCAGAAAATTGAAATATAGAACTGAAATCAGTTTTTGCAAACTTTACAAAAAGCATATTAGTTTGCAAGGACTCTTCTGTGAGACTGATATGGTGCATCTTCATTTCAAATATTTGGCCATGTTCTGGAACACTTTGTAGCTTAGTTATAGATATCATAGGTACAAATTTCAAAGGAAAAAAAGTAGAATGGAATTAAGATTCACTTGAAGACTCAAACACAACTTGCAGTTTGATGTATAAAATGAAGTTTAATATCAATTAAAGTTTCACGTACCTTTTATTTCGAAAACCTAATTCTTCAAAGGTTCTTTCATGTTTTGATGCGGATACTAACATCAAGAAAGTTGAATTCCAACGAGTCTCAACATCTAGAGAAACTAAACCTTTATAGTCCATGCTCTCCTCATCAATACATGCCTTGAATTTAGCAAGCCTCGCGGGAGAAGATCTAGCATACCAAACAGCATGACGAACTCTATAAACAGAATCATCAATGTCTTTCAAACCTTCTTTCACAATTAAATTCAATACGTGTGCGCAACACCTCATATGAAAATGGTTTCCGCTCATAACTAAACTATTCTTAGACAAAAGCCTTCTCTTGAGGCGTTCAACTCCAACATCATTAGATGAAGCATTATCAACCGTCAAACTAAGCACGCGGTTTAAACCCCAGTTGTTCAAACACATCTCCATTGTTTCACAAATAGCATCCCCTGTCTGACTTGTGACTTGACAAAAATTTAAAATCTTCTTCTGTAAGTGCCAATTATTGTCAATGAAATGGGCCGTCACACACATATAGCTCAACTTTTGACAAGAAGTCCACATATCAGTGGTGAGACAAACTCTTCGACAATTCAGAGAGAGAAAGTTTTTCAAAATCATTTTTTCTGTGTGCCACAGTTTCAAGACATCACGTGCCAATGTTATGCGCGAACAAATCTTAAATCTTGGTGAAGTGAGACTCATAAATTCATGAAAACACTCATGTTCGACCTTCCGAAAAGGAATCTCCATGTTTATGAACATCTTAACCATTGCTCTTCGAATGGCTTCTTGGTCAAACTTCACAATTAAAGGAGAGCCAACATGTTCTTCGGCACTTGTCATAGAAGATGATGTCCTTTGCCTCTTGTAAACGAGGCATCTCGATAAATGAGCATGCATGGAACTAGTTCTGTTACTATACTTAATTTTTACGTCACAGTATTTGCACGAAGCTTTTTGTTCTTCTTCCGACGATACAATGAAATGTTTCCAAGCCTCTGAACGATTCTTTCGCTTCTTAGTGCGAGGAGGTGGCATTTCACTAGAGACTGTAGGTGGAGGGGTTGAAACCGTATTCTCGGATGTTGCATAAGTTGTGCCAACATTAGTCATCTTGATTCTGTTAAAAATAGAAAAACAAATTAGAAACACACAGATTATTTATTCTTAAAATGCAGATAATATATCATTTATGTTACATAAGAGAAAAATAGCATGCTTCAGATGATAAATGATTGTAACTAACAAAGCTATTTATTAACAGCTCTTGTTCTATTCAGTTTTAATACAACCTTGGTCTTGGGGATGTTAACAGACGGCATATCTTATGCCCTTGTAACTAGTTAGAGTGTTAATTAATAAAACTTTTCTTTGCAAAACTAACAAGAGGACCCCTGAAAAAAACTAACAACGACCTACTACTTGAAATGGTAAGTTGAATGATGAGGTATTCAATTGAATTATGGAGGTTGCTGCCACCGGCGTGTCAATCTTCGTTCCAGACTCTTCTAACAATAACAACAACAACAACAAAATTGCACCTCTTCATTTCCAGTCCCCAATTGGACAGTTCCTTTCTCAGATTTTGATCAATCACCCCCATCTCGTGCCTGCTGCCGTCGATGTCTTTCTCAGTTTTGTACAGGTTTCTTTCATCAACCTCCATGTTCTTTACTTGTTCTCATAACATACCTTTTATCTTGCATTATATAACTATTTTTTTCGAACCTACACCTAAATTCTGAATCAAATTTGGTTTGGTGCTAACCATTCAACTATCTTCTAAACTTTTGCTTAAAAGCACGAAAAAAGAGAGAATTCGGAGGGAAAATTTGGCACATTAACCGACAACTATGGTCCATTATCTCCATCATCAAGACACAGTTTGATCCTCAGAATTCTTCCCAACTCACAAAAATAAATTATAAAGATAGCAATGTTCTATTAAAATAAGAAGAATCATAAACTTAAGCAACGAGATGCACCAATAACACCATCATATAAACTAAAAGAAAGTTGAATCCAATTGCAGAACAATAAACAACACTAGAAGAGTCTAATAACTATACACCGACAATTCAAACTAACAATATAATTGATTTTTACATGTATAAAATATTAATATCCAATCATATTTCAATGTTTTCAATATCTTACCACAATGTAAAGAGACTTTGGAAAATTATATCAGAAAGTGATAATAAGATAAGACATATGTTTGGATTAACAAATTTGAAGTTATCTACTAGCATAAACACTTGTTGAGACTATTTGAGAATCTTAGTAAATCAGTTCATAAACATTGAAATATATAAATGAAGAATAAGAAAGAATAAAAAATGGTTTACTTCTGATATGTAGAGGCAACAACCAATAGTCCAGCAGTATCAGCTTTTAAGCAAAAGTATCCAATTGAAACCAAGGGAAAGGAAAGAAAATTAAAACAAAAATACACAATCAGTGAGCAGCACCTACATTTTTATAGCCAGTAGCACTACTCATCAACTCACCTTCAAATTGCAACGGATTGAAAAATAAGCTGCAACACATTTTTATACCAAGTAGCACTACTCAGTAGCAATACATGAAGCAGTCTAGTAATGATATGAAAAATAAACACATGACTTCAATGGAAATACAGAAAATAGTGAATCAATTAAGCAGAATTATGATGTACACTAATGATAAAGTAGAGTTTACAATATATTTACCTGAGTATCAATGGAAGATGTAGAGTGAAAATCGTTAGATTTGAAGAATGATTTTGTAGATTTTACCACTATTTCCATCAACCCATGATTGTAATTTCGAGAATTAAGATACAAATTGAGGATTAGGGTCTGAAATTTGAAGAAAGAGATGAAGGAGATTCAGATTTTTGGGGATTAGGGTTTCTGAAATTTGTGTTCTTGGTGAATTGTATGTTCTGAAATTTTTAACCCATGAGTGAAATTTGTCAATGTTTCAGAAATGAAAACCAACACTCAAAACCGGTTTAGGATAATAGTTACCGGTTCTTTTTTAATTTGATAAATGGGCCACCGGTTTGAAAATATAATTTTGGGCTGGATTTTAAAATTTGGTTTAACTTGGATATTAATTTGGTTCATGGTTATTGGTTATTTTGAACACCCCTAGCTGCACATCAAAACGACATCACGTAAACAGCATAAAACGCAGCAGTTGCGGAACAAAACGAAAACGCAGAGCACACCATTCAAAACGCAGAATAAGTAATTCAAGCTGCAGCAAGTGAATCACCAAATCAAAACGCACAAGAAAGACCAAAACGCGTGAATACGCATCAAAAACGACAACTGAAATTTCAGAATTCAATTCAAAATTCTCACCATAATCTCTCTATAAATAGAGCCTTCACCTCTTTCATTTCCTCAAGCTTGAAGAGCCCCTGGTCACTCTGCAAAAATCAATTCAGCTTCAAGTTTCAAATCTTCTTCAATCCAAACAAAAGCTTCAATCACCCTTCACCTCTATTCCATTTTTCGTTCATCAAATACCTGCAATTCAATCACAACTCACACAATAAATTCAGCAATTCAAACTTCAACAACTCAAATTCAGAAGAACAAATTCTTCAACCTTCATGACCGATTTGAACCAAAGAAAAACAATACCACCAACAAACTCAGAGATTTGCAATGCAATCTCCACCACAACGATTCACATCACCGAGTTCGAAGCTTCAAAGAAAAGAAGAGAAAAAGAAGTGTTCCTTTCATTTTCTTACCATTTTCGAAGGTATCGAAGCTTTCTCGTCGAACATCCGCGGTTTGAATTCAAGCCGTTGATGGTTTAATCTTCAAAATTAAAAGCGTATTTGAAATCGACACTATATTTCGATCCAATCCACGCTTGATTTGGTTCCCGACGCTCCGTTTCGTTTGATCTTGAGTTTGCAAGCATAGTGATAAATAGTGCCGCGACGTTGAAGTAGAGAAGAAGATGATGTTATTATTTTTCTTTTTTCTGATGTTTTCTTCTTTTAATTTTTTTTTATGTTTTAAATGTTATGTGGTGTTTGGGCCTAGAGCCTGTGTGGATTAATACATATCACCACCTCCTTTTTTTAACGAAACCTCCCTCTCATTTTTATAAAGTTTTCTTTAATTTTCTTTAATTTCTCTCTTCTTTTTTATTTTATTCTTAATCTTATTTTTTTATTTACAATTTGTTTTAGATCTTGAATCTTGATAAGATCTCATCAATATCAATGGATTTTGAGTGTCGATTTTATCCACCAAGAGAGGTGATTGATATTGATGATGATTTAATCGATTTAAGATTCAAATTGTTGATATTTCTTTTCATCTTGACCTCTTTCTTCTTCTTTTTTTATTTTGATCGATGAAAGTCTTATGGATCTTATAATTTCTTTGTTAAATTCTTGATCAACACTAGATCGCTACCTATTTTCTTTTTGTGCGGCATTGCTTTCGGATGACGATTTACATATCGTTCATCTATCATGCATTAACACAAAGATCTATTGACCGGCCTCATTGTAGGGTAATTACTACGTAAATTACTCGGAGATTGCTTAACATAGCGCAACATTTGTCCCTCTTTATCCAATTCGGAATTTGAACTTTCGTGGTCCGGACCTTGATTGGTCGCGTCAACCCAGTGGTGGTTAATCTTTTGTATTAGGTTCAAAATCTTTGAAGCTGGTTGTTGTAGAGGCTTTGATTCTATCAATCTTCTAACAAGTATTCATTAACCTTGACCTAAGTACATTGTTTAATCATTATAGTTCAAGACGCGAAATGGAATAATCGGTGAAGGCCTATGGCACTAGAGCCTTGTGTTACTAACTACTAACTTCTAACTTTTTTTTATGTTTCCTTCTCGCTCCCCATCTCTCTTTATTTCTTATGCTTTATATTATCATATATCATATCATGTTTATGTTTATGTCATTTTTCTTTTGTCCACTTGGACCATATTATCTTGTGCTTTGTTTTTCTTTTGTCCATTTTGGACTTAAAAACATTAATAAAGGCTTAAACCACAAAAAGACTTGTGCTCTTAATTGTTGGACTATGGCCACTATCCCTTGCATTGGAGGACCTATACTATTGATTATGGACTTATGGACTTAGACTTAGGACTCTCTCCCTTGTGTTTTGGACCATTATGGAGTTCGATATCCTAGCCTTTATTTGGCTTGCTTATTGGCTCAAGAGGATGGAATTCTATTCTTATTATGCTTTGAAGAGTGCCTCCATGTGGTTAGATCTTTCTTACCTTAGCTTTTATTTTATGCATTAGGATAGTCACTTCTTCTCCACCCCTTCTTCAATTTTCAAAACTTCCTCTCTTTTTCAAAACCTTCTTGTTTTAAAACTTAAAACCACTTTCATGATAAAACCATGACTTTGGTCAAGTGATTTTTTAAACTTTGTTTTCTTTAATAAATGTCAAACCATGTTAATCATATTTTGACCATTTCAAAAAGATTTTAAAAAACACCAAACTCATCAATCTTTTTTGTGCCTTATGCACTTTTCCTTTAAAACTTTCTCATAAGTTTAGACATGATTCATTTCTTTAAGCGAAATTATTCGCTTGGAAATGACGACTTGTCTTTACACTTTAAATCAACCAAAACGCACAAATTTCAATCTTTGTACCACAAACTACGAGGTTTTGATACTACATTGCACATTGTGTGTACGTAGGCATGAGGCGATAAGTCTCTCCAAACACAAAAATCTTAAAAAATAATTCTCTTCTCACCTCCACAATCTCTTTTCAAGCAAATATTTTTCAAACTAAAAGCGATAGATATTTCAAAGGGTTCCTATAGAGTACTATAGACGTTTTGGGTGCTAAAACCTTCGCACTACGTAACCAACCCCCCTTACCCATTTCTCTTTGTCTTTTTTAGCTTTTTCTTTTTTAGACTTCTTAGGTTTTGTTCACTCTTTTTCCTTTCCTTTCTTGGATAAAATAAAAGTGCGGTGGCGACTCTTGTTTTATGAGTTAAGTTAATCAATAGATTATACTCACAAATTTCCCCGCTACAGTATGGAACATGTGTGAACTATTGTGATTATGAGAAAAGGAAAAAGAGGCCTTAAGGCGAATGTGGCCTTGTGATTGTCGAATACAATCGCGTTTGTGTGTAAGATCACGTAATCGTAACCGTTTCACTTGAGTTGCAGTTTCATGAGTCTCGAGCTCCTCTGAAACGTATGCATGATTACTTTGGCAGGTTTGATTCCCGCGTGTAGTACGAATGGAACCTATGGGTAGAGACCTGTGATGGTTAACAGGCCATGAGAAGTGACGGTTCACGTCTAACAGGCCGATGTTCCCGAATCCATTTCGTATGTCAAGTAAGTTACAAGGATCCATGACTCGGGTCAACTTTTAGACGTAGAAGCGGACGGAAAAAGGGGATGCCTTGGTAAGGTTATCGATTAGTGATATTGTGAGTTGGTGAACTCATGAACATGTTTCCATATAGTGTGAGATTGTGAACTCAAGGTCACTTCCCTTCCCCTTTGACTTGAGTTAGGATTGATAGAGAACCCTGTAAAGCCGAGAGAATCCATAAGATAGGGAACTCACTGAGATTTAATATCTCACCCCATTGTTGTTGTTATTTTTCAGGCGTTGTTTGCAGGTATGATTTTCAAGTGGAGCTATGCTTGGATGTTTCAAGAGAAGCTTAGTTGAGCTTATTCCGCTGTGTATTATTTTCTTGTACAATGAGGAATATGGTACTTTATTTGTAGATTTTCTTGTTTTGGCTAATTTCCATGCCTTGTACCATAGATTGTATTATGTTTTTAAAATGGTCAAGTATGTGAATTATGCCAATAGGCACTTATGATGGTGTCAGTACCAAATAAAACACTTGTATGGTATTATTCTAGATATATATTATACATGGCGTTACAGTTGGTATCAGAGCAGGTCGTATCCTCGACCTAGCCTTGAAACATCATAAGTAAATCTATTCCTGCCTCTTAAGTGTGTCTTGCCAGCATGATTCTTAATATCATAGTATGTAGTGTTGGGCCTGATCAACCTAATACTATGTATGTGATAGGTAGAATCATGGTTGAGCGACTACGAGGACTCCGAAGTGTTTGTCGGAACTTGTGCTGTGAGGGTAGGCTCAAGCCAAGGGTTAGCAATGATGAGTTTTGGTCAGCTCAGTTGAGATCTTAATAGAAGTTGTGATTGGGTAGCATGGAATTAAAGAGTAGCCTATTGTTCAAACAATCCTTTGGAAAAGATGGAGTTTGAAAGTTAAGAATCTCCTGCGGACGATTGGTTAAGGTGTTGAGGAATATGTAAAATCGCTATTAGAGCTAGATTGACCACTAGTATAGATAAGATTTCAAGAAATCTTATTCCGTGAAAAAGAAAAGTTGTTTTGTGGAATGTGTGACGTAAGGTCCGGAAGTGAGATAGGTTGCGTGTATTCAGTTATGAGGGGAGAGATTAAGTTCAAGATGATACATCAGGATTTCTGTTTTCAGTAAGAGACCAATTTGGAATTTTTAAATTACCCAAGGGACAGTATAAGGTATTGTGTCGAAGGAAGTTTGGACTTTATTTAGTAACAGAAAGTGTAGTGATACGGACCCGAAGAAGTTTATGTTAAGAAATTGTGTAACTACCTTGGATTTAAGGGAATCTTAGTAAGATGGTTTTATATTTAGACCTAAGAGGATTACAATGGAGAGCGAAAGTAAGCACGGTGTAGAAAACGATATCAATGGTATGTTATGAGGAAGTGATAACGGAACGTGTTTTGGAAGAATGTGTGATAGAGTTATTAAGATGTTGTTAAAGCTAAAATTAAGGAAGTGTAATCACGGATGGCTCACCCGTAAGGACCCTAGTAGTATGTCGTGGAATGGAAAAAGTTACACCTTGGTATTTAGAACAAGCGTAGTGGTAGCACCGTGGTCAGAAGTGTACGTGATGGTTTCTTATTCTTGAGACACGTGTGAAGGGACGTACTCTGTGGAACAGCGAATATTGTATTTTAAGAAGTAAGATTGTGGTACAACAACGAGAAGCAAATCAGGACTTATTACGGACTAAGTGTAAATCATGGAACGATTTATACCGGAAGGGTTTTGTTAATAGTTGATGAGAATTGTCGATTACGAATCTTCCATTAAGTAATTTGGTGTAAATGTGATGTGCAACGGATAGTGAAGGGTAAGAAATCCCAGTTAATGTGTACGTAGTAATGGAAAAGTTCTTCAAGATGATGTATTGCCCAGATTTATTTTCAAGTATAGAGAAACTTCTGTACTTGTGAATAATCGGAATATTCGGAATCTACCTTTTGTTGGACCAATGACGTAGTTGTTTTAGTTCTCACCAAGGAATTCAAGTGAGATGACAAGGTTTACAGCTGTCAAAATGGGCCCAGCCCATTGGGTCAGCCCATAAGCCCTAAACTTTAGCACGGGCGGGACCATAAAAAAGTATCAAAAAAATACAACCCTATCTTTTTGGGCCAGCCCATCGGGCCAATGTTTTTTATGGGCCGGGTCGGCCCGGCTAAGCGGGCTTCGGGCTGGCCCATTAAAAATATTAAAAAATAGCAATTTGTACTCATTACATTACTTCATTTTTATATTCAAGCCTAGTATAAATAGTTTTGACATGTCTAATTTTAAGAATACCATCAAGAAAAGATACAAAAGATTTCAAATGATGGCAAGTCCAAACTTGAAATATACCTGGATGAATAATGTTTGGATGATGATGTGGATATTCTTCAATATTGGAAATTAAATAGTTTTCGATTTCCATCAACTTGCTATAATGGCTTGTGACATTTTAACCATTCCAATCACAACAGTGGCTTCTGAATCTACTTTTAGCATTGAAGGTCGTATTTTGCATAAGTATAGGAATTGCTTACTCCCGAAAAGTGTGCAAGCATTAATTTGTACGCGTAATTGGATACATGATTTTAAAGATGTTGGACCAAGGGCATGCATGCACCACAAGGTGGTAGTTTAATGTTCATCTACTGTATTATAAATAAAAGGACTCGACAGAGGCAGAAGCATATAAAAACATAACTGCTTTACCATTTGTTAATATAATCATTCCTAGAAAATAGGCTTAAAAAGATTATCATAGTAGAAGTGGGGGAGATACAATTGTTGGATTCACCAAGTGTTCAAGAGACTTAGGCCACAACATTTTCTACTTTATAGTTTATTTTGTTATATATTTTGAATTGTTAAGTGATTAATTATTTGGTTATGTATGTGTGAATATATTCTATTGTCTCTAAAGTTACACTATGTGACAATTGTTGGATTCACCAAATGTTAATGGGACTTAGCCAAAAAATTGTCTACTTTATAATTTATTTTTATATCTATTTTGAATGGTTAGATGAGTAATTATTTTGTTATGTATGATTGTATTTTTATTGTCTCTAAATTTAAAAATTAAAATTATAATATTGAAATTTATTGGCGGGGTCTGGCCCATCGGGCTGCACAGCCCATAAAGAACTGGGTCGGGCTCAATTTTGATGGCCCATGAAGTAATCGGGCCAGTCCACTCCAGCCCATTTATAAGTGTTGGCCCACCGGGCTGGGCCGAGCTGACCCATTTGACAGCTCTAGTTGTATGCTTGACATGATATGTCCAACGCTTTTGTAGTATCGTATAATGGTTGAGTGTTGGGTTTTGCTTATGGAAGAATCAAGTATGAGTTGTGGCTAAAACCCTAGAATGTCGTCATTATTGACTTCCTGCTAGTATAGTTGTTTGAATAGAAAATGAACTATCCCGCTGAATTTTTTTAGTGTGACCGCATGAGAATTTGGAATTTTGCCTTGTCACTTGGTTGGAGTGTGTCGTCGACTTTGTCGGTTTTACCTTGAGTGGATCATGGTTAGTGAATGTAATATAAGTTAAGAAGCCGCGAGTTGAGAATGATATTCCAAGATAAAACAAATCGAA
This sequence comes from Lathyrus tuberosus, assembly GCA_022829125.1. NCBI lineage: Eukaryota > Viridiplantae > Streptophyta > Magnoliopsida > Fabales > Fabaceae > Lathyrus > Lathyrus tuberosus. The sequence continues at coordinate 2,188,265 of JALAZF010000276.1, read as the reverse complement.
TTGATGATTTGAGTAGGGATGGCTTTGAATTAAGAGGAAACTGGTTTTTAGATTCTGCAGCAGTGTTAACCAACAAACGCAATGGGGTTAACCAATTAACACGTACAAGGATGGTGCTTTGCACTGAATTTTGAGGAGTTAACCGATTAGCTAAGATGGTTAATCGATTAACATGTGTGTAAATTGTGAAATCCCTGAGGAACCATCATCTGCATTTTGTTACTTTATGTTGCTCCGAGTGGAGAGTATTGTGTGAATGGAGAATGAGATTGCAAGTAAATGAAGGACATATTTGTGTTTTGAAATCGTGACTTCTGGAAAGGTGTTCCGTAGTTGGCCATTTGTTCAGGCAACAAGAGAGTTGACTTTGGGGTATAATCTTGTGAACTGTGTTGAGTATGAGAAGGTCATAGGTGTATTACCGTTGCAAGTCTTAAGGACGAAGTTGGAAAATACTCACGAAGTATTGATCTTGCAAGGAATATATTTCGATGTGTAATTATGGTATTAGTAAGGTATGAACGGTTGGTCCGAGTTAGTAATTATTAACTTTCGTGCGTTCATGGTATTGGATTTAGGCTCCGTGAGAGGGGTACCAGTTGTGTGCAGTTGTGTTTTACCCAGAGAAGGAAATTTGAAAGTTATCTTTCCAAGTACGAGTAAGAATTGGGTGATTCGAAGTTAAGTATGTAACTGGGAATTGTTTATGGAACAGAACGAATGAGAAAAGTGGATTCAATTGAGAAACGTGGCATGACCTTCGAAAATGTGGAGTGTTGTATGTGAATTGGTGAGTAGTATGAAAACTCACAATTGTACCTTGAATGGGTTTAAGTTCTTTTAAGTGGTGACTCGCATATGATTGAAGTTCTGTGTTGGTGTTACGTCATTTTAGGTTGAGATCTCAAATCAAAAAGAAACATTGAGTGAGTCAGAACCCCGTAAGAAGAATCGATTTGGAATGTGGTAACCAGAACTGGAGGTTGTTAAACTATTTTGGATATATTATTTCGAGTTAGAATGGATTTGGAGTTGTATATGTTATAGTTGTAGCAGTGTAACTCCTGCGCCTCTATCGGCTGGAGAGTGTTGGACAGATGTTAAGATATTGTGTGTTGGCGAGGAAAGTGTTCTACCATAGGACGTCAGTAAGCTTCTTGTATCATTGGTTAGTAAGGACCCCATTGGATAAGTTTGATTCTCCGCAGACTGTTATCTACTTAGTTGTGATTGAGAATCCATGGTGTTCTACTGTTAGAATTTGGGTTACGCAGTGGAAGGTGACAGATGAAAGAGTTGGTAAGAATGATAAGAATTCAGAAGGATTATTGCTTGTAAGTATGGAAATAAGGAGATCTTGTTTTAAGTGTGTTACCTTTGGGTGTGACACGAAAGAAATGGAAAATCGGACTTAATGGTTACAATGTATAACATCAGATTAAGTGGAACTAGTAAAGAGTTGTTTGACAATCTATGAAGTGGTTTTGAACATTAAGAAATTTATGAAAGGATAGTCATCAGTGATTGCATAAAGATAAGAAATCACTGAATTACATCGCGAGAATTTGACGAGTGTTTGTTATCCTAAACCAAGGTAAGGTGTTATGGTTTTGTTTGTGACTCAGTAGAGGAGTATAGAATGGTACATTCTTGCCGAAGGTCGGATGTGACCAAGTCTCTTTGTATGAAACAACAGATGAATTAAGGAGAAGAAAAGTTAGAGTTAACCAAATATTGGAACAAGAGTATGACAATGCACGTGAAGTTGTTGGTTTGTGAAAATAAGGATGATGTCTGTGAAGTCAAGTTGGATTTTGGATGACGTCAGAAATTTTAAAGGAAGTGAATTCAAGGGTGGAGCTAAGACAGTGATACAAGTAGTGATTATTGTTGAATAGAGGAAATTTGAGGGTGAATTTCAATTTAAGAGGGGAGAGTGTAATACCCCATATTATTTAAGTGCTCAATTGGATATCAGATGAGATCTGATGTGCTTTTGTGTATTCTATCTTTGGATAATTGGATTAATGGAATCCTCTAAGTACTTTAAGTATTATCAATTGGGATCAATAGAGCAACTAATGAACTCTGAAGAGATCACAGATCAATATTTACATTAATTCAAGAAATGATATTATGGTAACTCTAATAATCAACCATTCGGTGTTAGACGATAAAATATCAATTGGAGATATTTTACTCTATTGGATTATATTATATAATATTGGTATTATATATAAATATATAAATATATAAATATATATATATATATATATATATATATATATATATATATATATATATATATATATATATATATATATATATATATTGTAAAGAGAAAGAAAAAAGGAAAAGAAGTTAGTAAGAAGAAGAGGAAAAGGAAAGTTAAGAGAGAAAGTGGAGAAAGAGGAAGAAGAGAGAAAAGCTCATGGATCATCTTCAATATTCATCATCTTCTTCAACCTCCTCTTCAATGCTCAGGTGGGTTCTAGTTATACACTCTAAGTTCTAGAAATCCATGATTTTAACTTAGGTTAGATTTGAGAGAAAATGATTAAACAGACGAATCAATGAAATCTAACAGATGAAATGCGATATAATATGCATTGTATAGTCGGGTTATGATTTGGGGTTGATAGAGTACGAGTTGGAGGTGTTTTGGGTGAAGAAATGAGGGTTTTTGGCCCCAAATGACCTATTTTATCGTTGCTGAGAATTCTGGGTTCGCGGGGTTCGCTTAGCGAACCAAAGCGAAGGGGAAGGCGAATGTTCACCTAGAAGTTCGCTTTACAAACTGTGTCCTTTTCATTCTGTTTTGTTCGCCAAGAAGTTCGCCTAGCGAACATGATAGATTTTCTCATTTTGTTTCCTTCAAAACTCTTGATTCGTAACTCGGATTGAGGCACGGTCGGAAGCGTTGGAAAGCTATTTAAATGATCTTTATGATAGTGAAGTTGAAACATATGTTTATGCCATGGATTGATAAGATAAATATGGAAATGTAATGAATGTGAATGGTATGGATCCTTATTCCTACCATAATTCATGAATCGGGTGCCCGATTGATATGGGACTTGAAGCCTTGGAAAAAGAATCCAATGTGCTATTAAATGGTAATGTTGGACTATGATTTAACCAAGGATGCTTAGTAGAGGATAGTAGTGGCTTGTATGCCTTACACATGTGTGTGAACTACTATATGGATTATATTTGACTTGTTATGTTATCATGTGTGTTCTATGGTTGATATTGTTATATGAAAATTGTGTTGTACCATGTCTATATAATTGTTGTTAAGTATGAATGAGAGAATATGCATGCTTAAAAAGAATTAGGAAGAGTCAGGAAACTTTACCCCAAACCTAATGATATGATTCTAGGTTGTGACTAGAAATTGATATAAACTCTAGATGGCTATGCTCATGCATTCGATGTAGAAAGGTGCATCCGTGACGAGTATTGGTCTAAAAGAGAGTGAAACTCTAGTATGGAACATGTGTGAACCACTGTGATTATGAGAAAAGGAAAAAGAGGCCTTAAGGCGAACGTGGCCTTGTGATTATGGAATACAATCGCGTTTGTGTGTGTGATCACATAATCGTAACCGTTTCACTTGAGTTGCAGTTTCATGAGTCTCGAGCTCCTCTGAAACGTATGCATGATTACTTGGCAGGTTTGATTCCCGCGTGTAGTACGAATGGAACCTATGGGTAGAGACTTGTGATGGTTAACAGGCCATGAGAAGTGACGGTTCACGGCTAACAGGCTGATGTTCCCTAATCCATTTCGTATGTCAAGTAAGTTACAAGGATCCATGACTCGGGTCGACTTCTAAAGGCAACGATCGCGTTGAACTTTTGAAAATATTCAGAGGGACTTATACAATGTGTGAGGCCCAAAATTGTTTATTTACCAAAGGTATGGGACTTACACTCTAATAGAGGCTCATGAGTGTTTGAAAATTTTTGATGAGAGTGAAATTAATCAAAACCCTAATTTTGTTTAAAAATGGAATTAATTTTTTTTTTAAATTAATAAAAATTATTGAAAACATGTGAAAAATGAGTGGTGATCTTGGATCAATTTTCAAAAATCATGCTTTTATCCACAAAATGATTGCAAATCAATTAAGTTTGGAAAATCAAGAAAAAGAAAATTTTTAAAATGTTAAAAAACAAAAAAAAAAATAATTCTTTGCAAAAATATCAAATATATGAAATAAATAATATTTTTTTGGAAATTTTTGTAAAATAATATATTTTATCATTTTGTGAATTATTAAAAAAAGAATCAACTCCAAATAATTAAAATCCAGAGAAAAATTAATTTTTGAATCAATTAAATAAAATCACAAAAAATCAAATATTCAAATATTTGAAAAAGGGCGCCAAGAACACCTTGGTCTTGCCCGCGTGCTCTGTTCTTGGCTGATTTGCATTTTCTCATCAATCTCACAAAATACTTGATGAAATCACATAATCCACATATCAATCTGCTCGTTTTTAACTCACGATCATGTTGATGGTCTTTAATTTCATTTATTTTAAGCATGGAATAAGAAATCAAAGAGAAACCTCAAGAACCCTAATTTCTGCATGAAGGCTAAGAAATTCCATACAAGATTCATACAAAGCAATTAATTGAGGGGAAACACTCCCTACATGATTATGAACATATGGCAAAATTATTGTGCGAGGAAATATGCATGAATCATGAGATGACCAAGTTGAGGCTTACCTCTAGCAGCTGGTGATCGAGTTTTAGGTTGGATATGTTGTAGCTTGGTTCCAATGATGTGGACTACTTCCTTAGGTGCAATGGAGTGTGTCTGAATGCTTAGAGTGGATTGAATTGAGCTGGAATTTGATTTGGTACCTCAACTGCAAATCTGTCAAAGGCTTGTGCAGATGGCTAGTGATTTTGTGAAATTGGTGTTCCAGTTGTTGGTTTAGTGTTTGATCAGCTCACATGTGATGTTTATGAGGTGTGTGTGTGATTGGTTTGGTTGGAAACACATTCTAATTTAAAACCCGATAGTAGCTTGTATTAGAAGGCATTTTTGGAAGTGAGAGTGTGATTTTGAGAAAGGCAAATGTTATAGGCCTTTGGTGTACCCAAACTGATCAGAAATGAGGTATATTTATAGCGTGTCAAGTTTGTTTTGCAAGGAATAGGGAATGTCAACTGCAGCTGGCCTTTGGCCAATGTGGGTCAAATGGAATCTCAAGTCTCTTCTAGCCATTGACTTGAGGTTAGAGCACAGGCCTATGGTTCTTTGATTCAAGGAAAAGGCTTGACTGAAGTGTTCATCTTTGCTCTGATACATGCCACCTCTAAGCATCCATTGAATGTTCCAAAACAAAATTAGAGTCTTGGCCTCTTTTAGGCTTTTTAGGTTTGGAATGCTACTTGTAGATTTTGGGCCTTTGGCGGCTGATAGATCATTGCTTGTCCCTTGTTTGTTCCCCTTGAGGTGTGCAGATGGATAACCATGCTTGTTGTTGCACAATTTGATCAAATCGAGCCCTTATGCACAAATCTGCCTTGCAAAACAGTTTGCATCAAGGCATATTGCAGTTGTCATAACTCCTAGCTCAGGTGGAGTTTCATGGAGTTCTTGGTCATTTTGAAAAGCTGACATATCTATTTCAACATGATGTCTAACTTTGGTTTTGATCCAACTTGAATTAGAATGAAAAATGCCTCTACATTTGGGAAAAAATAAGGCAGATTCTGGCTTAGTGAAAATTTCACTAAGTGTTAGGAAAATGTCACTTTTGTTTTAGGGTTAGGGGACCATGTTTGACCAAAAATCCAAAAAGTCAAACTTTGATTTTTGTACAGTTGACTTTTCAACAGATGAAATTTTGACTTTACGATCCTTTTGTGAAATCAATCCTTGGGCTCAACCAAACTTCATGGGTGACTTCCAAGGGTATTTAGGGATGTCTTGAGTAATGGGGCAAGGTTTGGGAGCATGCCTTGGTCAAAAGTCAGAGGCACAGTTGATTTTTTCCTCAAAATCGTAGTTGTGGTCTAGATAAAAATGAAACTGGTGAGTCAAGCTTCTTGGATTAGTCCATTGTTGCAAATGGATCAATGTAGTGTATTGGAGACCGTCAAATCATGTCTTGAGGTCTTGGCTCATGTTTTGTCCCAAAAGTCAACTTAGGTGTGAATTAGGTCAAGAAACCCTAATTCCTAATTTTTGGTAAATGCATCCCCTGAGGTTAAATTTACTTGATGATTGGGTACATGAGGTCCCTTGGAGTACCTTGGGTTATGTTTTGAAGCATTGGCTCATGCCCAGATGAAAATTTCCATCTGGAGGCCTCAGTCGACCAAAACCCTAATTTGGTGACACTGGCGATCTCGAGGCTTGATCCACTTGGAATGTTGCAACTTTGTGCTTGACTCTTGATGTGGGAGTCCTCTTGATCCTTTGTGGGTGTTTGGGAGGTTAGACAAGTTGAAGATCATGTCATTTCTTGATTGATCCTTTGTCTAAGTGCTCTGAGAAGGCTCAAAACCCTAATCTTTGATGGTAGAGAATGCCTAACAATTCCTGATGAAATTGAGGAGACATATAGGTACATCCATATTGTGATGATGATTTTCAAAATGATGGGAAATCTTAGTGGTCAAAATTTAGGGTATGCAGATGTCCCTATTTAATTTTCCTGGACACAAAGATGTGAATGGCGAAGGTATTCGGGCATTCGGGGTACAAGAGGATTAAATATCGGAATACCCAAAATTTTGATGGTGATTGTGAATGGCAGCTTGCCCATCCACCTTCTTTCGCTAAGCAATGATGCTTAGAAAAGGTAAAAACTTCCCCTCGATCCTGGTCTTCAGCCAAGGAACTGGTCTTAGTTTCTGATATTAACTTCCCCTCGATCTTGGTTTCCTACCAAGGAATTGGTCTAAGTTTCTTTTGTCCATAAACTTCCCCTCGATCCTAGTTTCCTACCAAGGAACTGGTCTAAGTTTCTTTTGTCTATAAACTTCTCCTCGATCCTGGTTTCCTACCAATGAACTGGTCTTAGTTTCTGATATAAACTTCCCCTCGATCCTGGTTTCCTACCAAGGAACTGGTCTAAGTTTCTTTTATCCATAAACTTCCCCTCGATCCTAGTTTCCTACCAAGGAACTAGTCTTAGTTTCTGATATAAACTTCCCCTCGTTCCTGGTTTCCTACCAAGGAACTGGTCTCAGTTTCTTTTGTCAATAAACTTTCTTGACAAGGGATGTTATTTGTAGCGGTTTTTCTCAAACTTCTCGCTGAGTTTTCCTAGGGAGATGCCATTTGATGGGAAAAATTTTTGATGTCAGACTTGTTGGGGAAACCCATTTGTTCGAGTTGTGGAGTTGTACAAACTTCTCTATTCGAGACGCCATTTGTTGACTCTACTTGGGAAAATGAGTCACTTGAGAGACTACTTCCTGCTTGGGGATATTACATCATACTTTTCCTTGAGATCTTCTCAGAGAAATGCCATGTGATGTAATCTAATTTTGAGGTGCTGATGACCTTCTCGTTAGTGAATTTTCTGGAGAAAAACTGCTGTAGCACCGAACCTTTGGTTAGGAGGCTTTCCCTGGGGATTTTCCTTAATCCGGGAAAGCGGAGATATAATCTTCAATTGCAAAGAGTGACATTTGTTGAAGGTCTTCTTTTCTTTCAGAGGTTCAAGTTATCAAAGTGGTTAAGGGACCAACTCCATCCCAGGAATAAACTGGAGGAGAGATTGTTCAGACGCAACATTTCCTGCCGAGGAAATAACTGACAACTCAATTGAGAGGACTTTTATCACTAGGGGATAAGACCGACTAGCATGATAGTGATGCAATATGAATATGAATGTAAATCAATAATGCATGATGTATGTATGTTTATGCTGACAAACCTGACGCGACATACAGACTAGTGGATGAACATGACTGGATACTCGGCCACTGTAGGGGATAAAAAGTATCACTGGTTCAAGATAGAAATTTTGCCTTGCTTAGGAGTGATAGTCCCTGCGGGGAATACCGTTGGTCGGGCTTAGGAGGTAAGAACTCTGTCAGGGATGTCGGATGGAATATTCGCATCTGACACAACTGATCCTTCAGTAAGGCGTACTGGCTTAGAAGGAGTACTTTGATTCTGCACTTTGAGGTTCAATTACTTCTGGAGAAGCGATCGATGTTCTTTCGATGTTCAACAGTCAAAAGAAATTGCCATCTTTATTTTAAAAGCAGAAAATTTTTGACAAGTAATTTCATTTTTGTTTTATTTCAAGAATCGTTAACCATGTTAAAATGCATAATTCTGTAAAGCTAAAACAAATAAGAATTGCAAACAAAAGCACTAGGGCTCAAATTTTATTGATAGGGTGGAAATCAGCCAAGCGTGTGATTCCACGGAGTATTTATAAAGTTTAAAAAATAGTAATTTAAGGGAAAATGGCTACATTGAAACATAAAGACTGTTATCCTTCTACCAACTTTGAATTCTAGACATCCTGAGCTTCTGTCAAAGATGACCTTGAATGGAGTTTTCTTGACGGATGGCATGACTACTGCTGAGGGATTTGCCCCTTTGTTGGACGTAGTTACTTGCCATTATCCCTAACTTTTGCCTGGATTGTACTTTTGAGTTTTCCAATCCATCGAGATGATTTTTTATTATGTCTCTAATTTTTACCTTGACCGCCCGGGTTTTTAATCCACCGAGACGTTTTTTTTAGGTGAAGTATTTCTTGACTACATCAACAATTGTGGGGTAGGAAAATTCCTCTCCGTCCATGGTTGCGAGTCTCAAGGCGCCGCCTGAGAAAGCTTTCTTGACCACATAAGGGCCTTCATAATTCAGAGTCCATTTGCCCTGAGAATCAGTGAGAAATGATTGTATCTTCTTGAGCACAAGGTCTCCTTTTCTGAAGACACGGGGTCGAACCTTTTTGTCAAACGTCTTTTTCATTCTTTGCTGATACAACTAACCATGGCATAGAGCCGTTATTCGTTTTTCTTCGATCAGATTTAGTTCGTCGTGTCGAGTTTGACACCATTCAGCTTCTGTTTGCTTAGCTTCCATCAAAACCCTGATTGATGGGATCTCTACCTCTATGGGGAGCATTGCTTCCATACCATATACTAGAGAGAAAGGGTTGCCCCTGTTGAACTGCAGACAGATGTGCGATAACCGTGAAGAGCAAAGGGTAGCATCTCGTGCCAGTCTTTGTAGGTTACAACCATCTTCTGAACAATCTTCTTGATGTTCTTGTTAGCCGCTTCTACCGCTCCCTTCATTATGGGTCGGTAGGGAGATGAGTTATTGTGTTCGATCTTGAACTCAGCGGACAACTCCTTCATCATCTTATTGTTCAGGTTAGATCCATTGTCAGTAATAATCTGGCTTGGAACACCATAACGGCAGATGAGATTGTTTTTGATAAATCGAACCACCACTTGTCAGGTTGCATTGGCGTATGACGCGGCTTTGACCCACTTGGTGAAGTAGTCAATGGCTACCAAGATGAACCGATGTCCGTTTGAAGCCTTGGGTTCGATCATGCCAATCATGTCGATTCCCCATATGGAAAAAGGCCATGGGGAAGAGAGAACTTAAGATGCTTTAGCGGTACATGGATTTTGTCTGCGTATATTTGACACTTGTACAACCTCCTCGTGTATTTGTAGCAAATCGGATTCCATTGTCAACCAATAGTACCCTGCTCTTAGAATTATTCTCGCCATTGTGTGTCCGTTGGCATGAGTGCCAAAGGATCCTTCGTGAATTTCCTTCATCAACATGTCTGCCTCTGGTTTGTCTACACATCGGAGCAAGACCATGTCAAAGTTTCTCTTATAGAGTGTATCACCGCTTAGGAAGAAGCTGCCTACTAGCCTTCTGATGGTTTTTCTGTCTTTTCTGGATACCCCAGGTGGGTACTCTTGTTTCTGAAGGAAGCATTTGATATCGTGATACCAAGGTTTATCGTCAATGATAGCTTCGATTGTGAAAGAGAGAGGGCTAATGCATCAGCCATGTGATTCTCTTCACGAGGGATGTGATGAAACTCGATTCTGTTAAGAATGGTAACAACCTTCTCGGGTAATCTTTATAAGGAATCCATCCTGATTGGTATGTGTTCTAATCTCCTTTGATCTGATTGATAACCAAGGCTGAGTCGCCATATACATCCAAGTTCTTGATCCTCAAGTCGATCGCTTCTTCGAGACCCATGATACAAGCTTCGTATTCGGCCTCATTGTTTGTACACTTGAATGTCAGTCGGGCGGTGAAAGGAATGTGGGTACCCTGAGGTGTTATAATGATTGTCCCAATTCTGTTTCCATAATGATTGACAGCTCCGTCAAAGATTAGTCCCCATTAGGGATCTGGTTATGGCCCTTCACTAGGTAGTGGTTCATCGCAATCTTTCATTTTCAAGTACATGACATCTTCTTCTGGGAAGTCACATCCGACTGATTCTTGATCGTCAATCGGTTGATGAGCCAAATGATCTGCTAAAACACTTCCTTTGATGGCTTTCAGAGCATGGTACTCGATATCGTATTCTGATAACAACATCTCCCAACGGGCAATCCTTCCCGTGAGATCAGGCTTTTCAAAGACGTACTTAATTGGATCCATTTCGGAGATTAACCAAGTAGTGTGACGAATCATATACTGGCGAAGACGTTTGGCTGCCCAAGCCAGAGCACAGCAAGTTTTCTCAAGCATAGTGTACCGAGTCTCGCAGTCTGTGAATTTCTTTCTTAAATAGTATATGGCCGACTCTTTCCTTTTGGTTTCGTCTTGTTGGCCCAGTACACAACCCATTGATTCTTCCAAGACTGTTAGGTATATGATCAGTGGTCTTCCTTCCAATAGAGGTGATAGAATCAGTGGGTTCAACAGGTATTCCTTGATACTGTCGAAGGTAATGTCGCGGTCATGAGGAATATAAATATGGAAATGTAGTTCAAACGTCCCAGGAATCTCCTGACTTGTTTTTCAGTCTTTGGAGAAGGCACTTCTTGAATGGCCTTAACCTTGTCAGGATCAACCTCAATTCCTTTATGGCTGACGATGAACCCTAAAAGTTTCCCTGAGCGAACACCGAACGTGCACTTATTGGGATTCCAGTGGAGTTTGTACTTTCTCAACCGCTCGAATAGCTTTGACGGGTGGGTCACATGCTCCTCCTCTATTTTAGATTTAGCAATCACATCATCGACATACACTTTTATTTCTTTGTGTATCATGTCGTGGAACAGAGTAGTCATGGACCTTTGATAGGTTGCTCCGGCGTTCTTCAAACCGAACGACGTTACCTTGTAACAAAAGGTTCCCCATGGGGTGATGAACGAAGTTTTCTCCATGTATTTCAGCGTCTTTTTGATTTAATTGTAGCCCGAGAATCCATCCATGAAGGAGAAAACTTTGAACTTTGATGTACTGTCTACCAGCATGTCAATGTGTGGTAGGGGAAAGTCATCCTTTGGACTGGCCTTGATCAGATCCCTGTAGTCTACTCACATCCTGACCTTTTCGTCCTTTTTCAGAACTGGTACTATGTTGGCCAACCATTGAGGATATTCTGATGTGGCGAGGAAACCCGCGTCAATTTGTTTATGTACTTCCTCTTTGATTTTGATGGCTATGTCCGGATGAGTCCGTCTTAGTCTTTATTTTACCGGCAGACATTCTGACCTTAACGGTAGGTGAAGTTCCACGATGCTGGTATCCAACCCTGGCATATCTTGATAGGACCAAGTAAATACACCAGGAAACTCTTTGAGTAGCTTTATCAGACTTTCTTTAACAGTCGGACTGAGTAGTGCCCCAATCTTGACTTCTTTTCTCTCTTCTTTTGAACCCAAGTTGACCGTTTCCAATGGGTCTTTGTGAGGTTCGATGTACCTTTCATCTTGTATGAGTAATCGAGAGATCACTTCTGGAATTTCTTTGTCATTTTCTTCTTCATCCTCAAATACCGAGAATATTCAAAGTTGGGAGAAGGCATTGGATCGTATGTTTCAATGGGGTTTAAAACAAGCAATCTGCAAGATGTGATGATTTGTTTTTAGAAGAGATAAAGAGAATGCAAGAGTGTGTCCAGTGTTTTTTTTAACAATGCTTGTTTTTATTATTTGAGTTGTTTTTAGGATTACCATTTTCTGAAAAAGCGAAAAGAGAAAACAACAATAAATGCGGAAATTACAGAACGACGTTATTTTATTTATGATTTTGTCGATTCTTGAAACTAAAGCCCTATAAAACAAAACTCTGTCACTTTGGGCAAAGCGAAGAGGTACATTTACAGAAAGTGAGCCCTATCAAAACATCTGTTTCACTTGGGCAGGATGAAAGGTTAAGATAAAGACGACAATTACTTAGACTTATGAACAACTTTCAGAACGTTGACTGTAACCCATTGGTGGCGATGTCCTCGGTGAATCACAAAGTCTGGCACCTTCTTTCTCAGCTTGTCTTTAGAAATAACACTGATTTCTAGCGGAGCAGGATCATTGGAATCTGTCTCCCAGGCAGAGTTGTCGTAGGAGGATTCTTCAGCTGTACCTTGCATAATACTTGTATTCTCAGGTATATCTCCCCATCCAGTTGGATGGATGTCTTCGAGCCAGATACGAGAGCTTTCAGGAGCGGTGTATTTGACCATGAAGTCGAATTTTCCACTCGGTTGTCCTAAGGTGTCCCACACTTCTTTGGAACTGGGGCAGTCATCTCTTTCAATGACGTTGACCTCGGGAAAAGCATAGTTAAGGAACTATTGTCCCACAATCCTAGTAAATTCATCGTTGTACTGGATATTTTTTGAATGCCCTGAGTAATGATCCCATGCTTCTGTGGGGACGCAGGTATTCTTTTCGATGATGCTCAGCTGATATGCATCATTGGGCTGACACTCTTGTCCCGGGTCTCCTGGGTACGGCTGCCACATAGGCAGGCCATCCATTGGGCCATAATAGTCATGGTCAATGTTGTCTTTCATCAGAGTGTCCTCCTCTAATGAGTTTGGTGGAGCATGGAATCCTTCCGGATCACAATCTCCGTATATCATTTTGACATCTGACCTCGGTATATATCTTGGACTTTGTGCGGGATAGCAAAATGGCGTAGGCACCTCTGCCTGAGATATATAACCGTCCTCGTTAAGATAGGACTTCCACTCTTCATCTGTATCGGAGGAATCCCCCTCGTGGATGGTATGTACTTCTTGAGACACTGGGTGAAGGAAGCCTCCAATGTGGAAGCAGTCTTGAATGGGCTGAAGACTTTTATCGTTAGTAGCAGTCTGGGTACAGTTTGAAGAAAAACCAAGACCTTTCTTCGCTTTGTTATCAGTAGGAATGACAAGCTGTCCCCATCCTTTTGCATCGTTACTTTTGATCACTTCGAGAGCATCTTTATATGAGGAAATCGAAGTTCCTCTTTCTGATTGATTGTCATTACTCACCGAAAGTGCTTGGAACTGGGTCCCTACAACCTCTTCTGGTTCTACACAAGTGGATGACGATAAGTTACTCACGATCAAGGCTTGCTCTCCACAGACTGTGACTAGTTGGTCGTTCTTGACGAACTTCAGCTTCTGGTGAAGTGTCGAAGTGACTGCCCCAGCCTCTTGTATCCAAGGTCTTCCAAACAAATAGATGTATGCTGCCCGGATGTCCATGACCTGGAAAGTGACTTGGAAATTGTGAGGACCGATAGTTATGGGAAGGTCGACTTCGCTGATAACTGTTCTTCGGGATCCGTCAAATGCTTTGACGATGACCTCACTTCCTCTCATCGGAGGTCCTTGGTATGATAATCGCGTCAAAGTAGACTTTGGCATAACACTTAGAGCTGATCCGGTGTCTACCAGTACACTGGCTAATGCATCGTCCTGGCAGTTGACTGTAATATTGAGTGCCATGTTGTGACTGTGGCCCTCTTCTGGCAGTTCCTCATCAATGAATCCTAAGTTGTTGTAGGAAGTGATGTTGGAGATGATGCCATCGAACTGTCCTATCGTTACATCCTGTTCCACAAAGGCTTGCTCTAAGACTTTCTGTAAAGCTTCCTTGTGAGCTTCAAAACTAAGTAAAAGAGATAACACTGAGATTTTTGAAGGAGTTTGCAACAGTTGATCCACAATGTTGTATTCACTCTTCTGGGTGAGCTTCAACATCTCATCGTTGTTCTTTGAAAGGTCGGGATCACTGGATTGACCGACTGGTTGATTAGGAACTTTTGTTTGAGGTTTCTTTTCTTTGGTGAGCTCTCCAACTCCTCGGTTGAAGATCTGACCGCTCCGTGTTACTCGACTGATGGGTAATGGAGTTTCTTTTCCATTCTCAATTGTTGCTGCACCGTATTTGTAAGGGATAGCCTTAGTTGATTCATATGGTAGCGGCCCCGGCAAATAGATAACTACAGGAGCCTTCTGATTTTTCCGACCATTTTAAGTAATTTCAATAAGATCCTGGTTGGGAACTTTTCTACTGTTCAAAGGAATTCTTGATTCGTCAAGTAGAGGGATTATGGTACAAACATCTTTGGACCTCTTATGATCAGAGATTATGACAACGTCTTTGATTTGATCAGCGAAATAGTCTGGCATCAAGTTGATTGACCCAGAACTTGGACACGGTCGAATCTCTTTATGGTCATACTGACTTTGAAGGGCTGCTCGCACGAGGTAACATCCTTGATTATCCTCTGAGCACACTTTACAGTGTTCATAATTGTGTGGTGGCACCTAGACACGTCCGCTTTGTATGCATTGTAACCTTACTAGATCGGTTTCTATTGATCGAACATCCTGACTTTGATGCCTAGTAGGGTTCCCGTTAGTCATGCTGACTTGTTGTGTGTCTTCATCCATATAGATCGGAAGCCGCCAATGGTTTAACAAGTGTTGCAAAGTTCTTTGAATGAGTGCACGTCCTTGGTCATTCCCACGACATACTTTACAGTTCTGATAATTATGCGAAGTCAGAAAACCGAGCTGGACTTGTGTAGCGTGTAACTCCAAAAAGCGGGTATTCATTAAGCGAATATCAAATATTTGGATCATATTAACTTGATAATGACTTCTATCGCGATAGTCCTTAATCCATCCAAGATCCATCTGACGCAGGAGGGCCTCTTGTACAAAAGAGCATCCCTGATTATTTATCGAGCAGATCAGACAAGAATCGTAATTGTGCTGTGGCAGATCATGATGTCGGCTTTACCTTGAGTGCATTGCCACTAAGTTGACATTCATCGCACGGATATCGTGGTTCTGAATGATGTTGGAATTTGTATAAGTCATGTTAACCTCACGAATTCATTGATCTTGGATCCATCCGAGATCCATCTGTTCTTGTAGAGCTGATTGCACCATAAAACATCCTTGATTGTTTTTAGAGTAGACATCACACAGGTGATTGTTATGAGACGGTACATGACCGTATCCGCTCTATCTGCAATGCATCATGACCAGGTTGGTTCCCAATAAGAGTACATCGTGAATATTATAGTTGTGTTTAGACTCTTCCTCTATCAAATTTACAGAAGCTTTCTCGTGTTGAAGCAGCGGGTTTGTCTGAACATTTGGATTTGTATCCTTGAAGGATAGGAACCTGCTCCTAACAAGCTTCTGCACATCGGATTTGAAGTTGAGACAATTTTCTATGTTATGTCCTAGTCCTCCTTGATGGTAAGGACAAGTCTAATCTATTTGGAACCAAAAAGGAAGATTCTTCGGTATTGTAAGAGGAGCCCTGGTTTGGACGTGCCCCTTGACCAGTAGTAGTGGAAATAGTTCTGCGTACAACATTGGTATAGGGTCGAACCCTGGTGGTCGCGTTGTGCGGTTGTTATTGTACTGAGGACAAGCCTACTGAAGAGGCTATTGTGTCCTTTGCTGAAATTTTTGTTGACTCGGTTGGCTCTAAGCAACCTGAGGTTGATACATAGGAACAGACGTTGGGTTGATAGCAGGAGTTACAGCTGCCACTGGTTGGTATCGTCGCCTTTGCTTTCCGAGAGAGATATTGCCAATATCTTGCTTTTTTTTCTTAGGGAGTGAATTATCGTATCTTTTGGTACTGCTTGATGGACCTGCATCTTTAACTAAACGTCCCTCTGAGACTCCTTCCTCAAGACGAACTCCCATTCCCACCATCTCAGTGAAGTCACTGGGCCCACTGGCGACCATTCTATCGTAGTAAAATGAGATCAAGGTCTTTAAGAAGATCTTTGTCATCTCTTTTTCCTCAAGAGGTGGACAAATCTGAGCGGCGATTTCACGCCATCTCTGAGCATATTCCTTAAAGGTTTCCTTGCCTTTCTGCAAAATGGCTCTGAGTTTATCTCTGTCCGGTGCCATGTCCAGGTTATACTTATATTGTTGAACGAAGGCAGTGCCAAGATCTCTAAAAGTGACGATCTTAGTGTGGTTTAATCCCATGTACCATTTGAGTGCGGGACCGGTTAAATTATCTTGGAAGTAGTGGATTAGTAGCTGTTGGTTTTCTGTCTGAGTTGACATCCTCCGAGCGTACATCACCAGATGACTTTGAGGGTAAGAGTTACCCTTGTACTTCTCAAATTCGGGCATCTTAAATTTGTGCAGAACTTTCACATTGGGGACCAAACAAAGGTCTGCGGCTTCCATTCCAAATAGATCCTGACCGCGAATGGCTTGCAGTTCCTTCTGCATCTCTAGGAACTGTTCTTGGAACACCCTCATTCTCTCGTGCATACTTTCGTTTCCACCAGAAGGTATCTGTGGAATCTGTCCTTCCAGGATAGTGTGTACCACGGGTGGTGGTATATTCATTACGGCAGTGACCCTTGGTGCTTCCCGAAGTTTGTAACCTTTAGGAGTTGTTGCCATGCCCCATGCATCTTCGTTTTCCCAAAGTTTGTAACCTTTAGGCCCAGCGGCTCCTACTGCAGTTTTTGGATCTTCAGTGATCGGCGGAATATATCCTTCTGGGATATAGTTAATAGGCATGCCCCAGGGACGATCTTTAGGCATGTTATACCGAGGATCATACTTTTCCACTATGGGCATTGATGTGATCTCTGAGATCACAATCCTTTGTATCTGAGCGGCTGCCAGAGCTTGCATGTCACTGTGAAGTTTCCTCAGATCTTCTTTTAGAGCGTCGAGTTCTTCTCTCAACTCCCTATTCTCTTCCTCGAGATTATCCATTTTCTTCTGGTGATTGGCCCAAGTATTGTACGAATAAGACAGTTTGACTCTAGAATTGAGACACAAACGTGAGATTCGTAGGTAAGAAGAATGTGTTATGTGAGAATGATGAATGATATGCAATGATTATATTAATTGTTTTTTGTTTATTAAAAAGAAACTTTGACAATTGGATTGCAAATACCATACAATGGGGAAACCCCATTTTATTGAATTCAAAGATTACAGAAATGGAAATACAGTAATTTCAAAGTGCTGTAAAAGGAAATGTCTAAGCTAATGGATCCTGAGTCCTCTCTGAGGAGAGCTCAGGTGCTGGTTCTGGTACTTTCCTCTTCTTTGACCGGGGCTCTTGAGTCGTTGTTGGGTTGTCATTCCTTTGCCCAGTGAAAGGAGCGAGCAAATTCCTTTGATCTTCTTGATTTTCTACAGCACGTTGCTCTAAAATCTCGATCAGGGCATCTTTTTCTTTTAATAGTTGCTGTATTTTGTTACACTCCACATTGAGAATATGGTACTTGTTCTTCTAAGACCTCTTCTCCTGTAGAACTTTGTTGACAATAACCTAAACTTTTTCCGTATCAGATAAAAAATAAAGGAAGGATTCCTTCAACGGAAGAACTTCTTGACGAGGGTAAGGCATCCTCAGCTTGAGAGCTCTAGTTTGTACCCAGTGGAGATAAGGTTCCATAGAGACACAGTCCGGTTTTCCTAGAGACTCTCTTCCTTTCCTGTGAACATGTTTCCAGGCATGCACTATTTTTGTCTTTAGTGCTTTGTCGTTTTCTCCTTCCTTGAAGAAAAGACCTTCTTGACGAACATTACGTGGGACATGGCTCATCGGGTATCCAAATTGACGACGAATTAAAAATGGATGATAGTTGATTCCTCCTTTAGTTCCTATGAGGGGTACATTAAGGAAATTTCCACAACGGCCAATGATTTTGATCCCGTCATAGATTCGATTGTACCAATCTATGTCATAGTTGGTAAGAGCCATGATTCTCTGTGACCAACGTAAAGCACTCTTATGATTCAAAAAAGCAGCAGACATAGGTAAATGGGAAGTGAACCACTTGTATAGTAGGGGTACACAGCATGTGATCATTCCTCCGCTGTACAAATTCCTTAAGTGTACAGAATGATAAGCATCTACGAGCAAGGTTGGTACAGGGTTTCCAATCAGAAAAACCTTAATGACGTTGATATCAACAAAGTTATCAATGTTGGGAAACAGAAATAACCCGTGGGTGAGCAAAACAAAGACGCTTTCGAAAGCAGTTTGTTCCCTATACTAGCAAAGTACATAGCCTTCTTTAACAAAAATATGGCTGGTAAACCTTGGATTCCACCCTTAGTGGTCATGTGAGTCCTGACTTCTGACTCGTCTAAATAGATTGCTCTTGCAATGGTTTAATCCTTTGGAATTTCTTCCAGACCAGAAAAGGGAGCTTGGTCAGTAATGGGTAAATCATTCAGGTGAGAGTATTCCCCCAGTGTTGGGGCTAGTTGATAATCCGAGAATGTGAAACAGTGATAGACCGGTTCGTAGAACTGAATGAGCGTAGCCAGGATTCCTTCAATTACATGGACCCTTAACAGAGACAGCAGTCCTCCGTACTTAGCTCTAAAAGCATCAGGGTTGGTGATCATCCTTGCCAACCCTCTTAAATCCTCTAGTTTTGGAACCTCGAAGGTGTACTTGTGAGTCTTCCTTCTACCGAAGTCCATAAGCAATCTTTTTCTCTGATATTTGCAATCATTGTCTCAGTTTAATTTGAAAAAGAGAGACTAGAAGAGAAAATTTTTCTTTGTTTAAAGTTTTTTAATGAAATGAATGCATGAATGCAGCACACACAAAAATAGAAAAAACATGGGGTCAAAGGTTCAGTGTCATGAAGTCATGGCTCTACCCATCCCCAAAGGTTATACTGGTGATTTTTTGTACCTGTCCTCAAAATCATTGACCCTTCTTCGATGGTCGACCGGGGTCTCTTATTTGGGAGTCACTCCCTGTAAGATTACACGTCTAGTACCATCACTTATCTTAGGTGTCACTCAAACTTTCCAGATGAGGCATCACCCGCAGTCCCATTAGCAGAAAAATAAACACGGATATCAATTAGGAAAAGAGATATATATATTCATCCTAAAACTAACATCCTAGACCTCTTAAGAGCTATAGCCTATAATCCTAACAGATCAAAGACGTCCCCAGCAGAGTCGGCATTTTTCTATAGCGAGCGATTTTTGTCGGTGATGCGACCACCTTATCGCTGAAGTTGGGTTTCTCCTCACAATGAGGAGGGGGTGCTACTTTCTGATTTCTTATTTATCCCATGAAGCTGAAAGGGAAAGGGAAACTATCTAAAACTAACCTTGCACGCGAATGTTTAATTGAACAAATGCTTTAAAGAGATTGGGGAGTCCGGGGTCAGGTTATACAATGGGGAGTTGTCAATTACCCATCCTATATATGGTTATTCACAGGATATTAGCTATAGGTTGCACTTTGTACTTGATAGTGTTTATATGTTAATGGGTTGGGAAAGTTTCTTGGGAAGTATGAGTGAGTGAGTGAGTTGATGTTGATGTTCGGGTTTTCCCGATGTTTTTGGTAAGGTACTAGACCTAAGTTTTGATTGATGTGAAGGTACTGGACCTAGAGTTTTTGATTGGTATGCTCACTAAGATTTCACAATATTATGCCTAAAGAGGGATTGATGTGAAGGTATTGGACCTAGAGTTTTTGATTGGTCATCTCTAAACAGGGATTGTTGATTTTTGTGTGCCTTGATCAAAGCCCAAGGTTGATGCTAAAAGGTTAATTGACTCGGCTAGGGGATTTCCTTATACAAAGCCTGGGAGGAGGTTAAATATGACTGACTCAACAAGAGAGTGTATATATTGGTGTCTTGTACAAGGCCTAAGATTGAGGCAAAAAAGAGACTGACTCTTTGGGGATATCCTTATACAAAGCCTAAGAGGAGGCTAGATGTTTGACTTTTCTGGGGAAAATGTTCTATCTATCTTGTACAAAGCCCAAGATTGAGGCTAAAAAGGATTTTGATCCCGCCGGGAAGGTTTGTATGTGTCTTGTACAAAGCCCAAGATTGAGCCTGAAATGAGACTTTTGACTGACTCTGGTGAGGCTATTTTTACGTGTCTTGTACAAAGCCCAAGATTGAGGCTGAACTGAGTTCGACTCTTGCTGGAGAGTATTATCTGCCTTGTACAAAGCCCAAGATTGAGGTTGAAATGAGTTTGAATCTTCTTGGGGAAAATCATTCCTCAAAGTATAAAGGAAGGCTGGGAGGGAATGACTCTGCTGGGGAAGATATCTGTCCCAAGCTCAAGAAAAGGAGATTTATGTCTTGTACAAAGCCCAAGATTGAGGTTCAAAGGGTTTAACTCAACAAGAGAGTGCTTTTAATTGTCTTGTACGAAGCCCAAGATTGAGGCTAAAAGGGTTGACTCAACAAGAGAGTCTGAAAAGTTGATTGACTTAACAAGAGAGTCTAAAAAGTGATTGACTCAACAAGAGAGTCTAAAAAGGGATTGACTCAACAAGAGAGTCTAAAAAGTAATTGACTCAACAAGAGAGTCTGAAAAGGTGAGTGACTCAACAAGAGAGTCTGAAAAGGTTAGCTCCGCCGGGGAGAATCAATGTACAAAGCCCAAGAGGAGGCTAAATTTGCTGAGGAAAGATCATTATACAAAGCCTAAGAGGAGGCTAGCTTTTGTTGGGGATAATTGAGATCCCGAGGCAGGTCCAAATGGGGAATCAACTCTTGCTGAGGATTAAAGAAGAGTTGGGATATCAGATGCCTTGAGGTTTTGATTTGGGGATTTTTAGGAGAGTGACTGGGTGTTAGCTCGGTTGGAGATTGATCCAGAGTGACAGGGGTTTCTCCTATGTTTGTAAGGAACTTGAGAATGTCTTTGAGACTCAAGGGGGTTAGACTGTTCAAGTCTACTGGTGTGGAAGAGTTTTATCTTTTGTATGATGCCCAAGAGGAGGCATGGGTATTAAGGGTTGAGAATCAACCCTAAGTCCAAGTTCTGACACTGGAAAGACTGCTCTAACAAAGGATGACTAAGTTATGTCTTATACCTTTAAGAGGTCTTCAGGGTCCTTGTATTAAGCCCAAGAGAAGGCATGAGAACTTCTAAGAAGCCAGAGGGTCCTTTTACAAAGCCCAAGAGGAGGCGGGGATGCTTTTAGGAAGCCTGTGGGTCCCAAACTGAGAGAAGTTCAAGAAATTCCATACACCGAGAATAGATCATTTAGTGAACGTTCGAGGTTTGAAGAAACTCAAGAGATGCCATTCACCGAGAATAGATCACCTCTGGGAAGTAGAATTTCTTTGACAATTTCTAGGGGAGACAGTCTGAGAAAAGGTTCATGAAGAATACTGCCCTTCTCTTTGTTCCATATTGTTTAAGCCCAAGAGAAGGCAAGACTGTATCTGTTAATCCTCTGGGGGATTTAGTTTTGTTTGTATTTAAGAGCGACCAAAAGGGCTTTACCTAGTTCTAGACCTAGTTGTCGGGGAAAACTATAAATAACTATACTAGTATATATACAGTTGATATATGACAAGTATTTTAAGAGGGTATGAAAGAAGACTAACCATGCGCAGCTTCCCACAATACAACTATATATATGAAAGCAGATAAATTAAAGTTGTTAAAACTTACAGGTGAGTAAGCTTCCGTTCTGTATTGTTAGTTGTTCAAAGAAATTAAAGAAATTTTTGATAACAACATATATATTTTAATCTAAATCAAAAAGGGAAGTTGTTTTGAAGAGATTGTGGGGCTTATACTCAAGGAGAGACCTAGGGTTTAATAGTGATCGCACCATTGTTTTGAATATCGTATCGGGACTTATACAATGACTGAGGCCCAAAGAGGTTTATTTTCAAAAGGGTTGGGTCTTACGACTCAAGGAGAGGCCCAAAAGATTATTTAAAGAAAAGAAATCGTACTTACAACACTAGGGTAGGCCCAGATGATTTTCGGTTTGAAAATGGCGATCGCACCGAGATTCTTTTGACGCAGAGGGACTTATACAATATCTGAGGCCCAAAATGGTTTTGGTTAAAAGGGGATTGGGTCTTACACTTTATTTGAGGCCCAAAAGATTTTGAATTTGAATAAAGACGGGTCTTATAAATCCTGGAGAAGCCCAGTTGATTCTGTTAAAAAGGCGACGATCGCGCCGAACTTTTGAAAATATACAGAGCGACTTATACAATGTGTGAGGCCCAAAAATGTTTATTTACAAAAGGGTTGGGAGTTACACTCTATTAGAGGCCCATGACCGTTTGAAAATTTTCGATGAGGGTGAAATTAATCAAAACCCTAATTTTGTTTAAAAATAGAATTAATTTTGTTTAAAAATTAATAAAAATTGTTGAAAACATGTGAAAAATGAGTGGTGATCTTGGATCAATGTCTCAAAAATCATGTTTTTATCCCCAAAATGATTGCAAATCAATTAAGTTTGGAAAATCAAGAGAAAGAAAATTTTTAAAATGTTAAAAAACAAATAAAAATTAATTCTTTGCAAAAATATCAAATATATGAAATAAATAATTTTTTTGGAAATTTTTTGTAAAATAAAATATTTTAACATTTTTGTGAATTATTAAATAAAGAATCAACTCAAAATCATTAAAATTTAGAGAGAAATTAATTTTTGAATAAATTAAATAAAATCACAAAAATTCAAACAATCAAATATTTGAAAAAGGGCGGCAAGAACACCTTGGTCTTTCCCGCGTGCTCTGTTCTTGGCTGATTTGCATTTTCTCATCAATCTCACTGAATACTTGATGAAATCACACAATCCACATATCAATCTGCTCGTTTTCAACTCACGATCATGTCTATGGTCTTTAATTTCATTTATTTTAAGCATGGAATAAGAAATCAAAGAGAAACCTCAAGAACCCTAATTTCTGCATGAAGGCTAAGAAATTCCATACACGATTCATACAAAGCAATTAATTGAGGGGAAACACTCCATACATGATTATGAACATATGACAAAATTATTGTGCGAGGAAATATGTATGAATCATGAGATGACCAAGTTGAGGCTTACCTCTTGCAGCTGGTGATCGAGTTTTAGGTTGGAGGTGTTGGAGCTTGGTTCGAATGATATGGACAACTTCCTTAGGTGTTATGGAGTGTGTCTGAATGCTTGGAGTGGATTAAATTGAGATGGAACTTGATTTGGCACCTCAACTGCAAATCTGTCAAAGGCTTGTGCAGATGGCTGGTGATTATATGAAATTGGTGTTCAAGTTGTTGGTTTAGTGTTTTATCAGCTCACATGTGATGTTTATGAGGTGTGTGTGTGATTGGTTTGGTTGGAAACACATTCTAATTCAAAACCCGATACTAGCTTGCATTAGAAGGCATTTTTGGAAGTGAGAGTGTGATTTTGAGAAAGGCAAGTGTTATAGGCCTTTGGTGTACTCAAACTGATCAGAAATGAGGTCTATTTATAGTGTGTCAAGTTTGTTTATCAATGAATAGCGAATGGCAACTGCAGCAGGCCTTTGGCCAATGTGGATCAAATGGAATCTCAAGTCACCTCTAGCCATTGACTTGAGGTTAGAGCACATGCCTATGGTTCTTTGATTCAAGGATAAGGCTTGACTGAAGTGTTCATCTTTTCTCTGATACATGCCACCTCTAAGCATCCATTGAATGTTCCAAAACAAAATTGGATTCTTGGCCTCTTTTAGGCTTTTTAGGTTTGGCATGCTACTTGTAGATTTTGGGACTTTTGAGGCTGATAGATCAGTGCTTGTCCCTTGTTTTTCCCCCTTGAGGTGTGCAGATGGATAACCATGCTTGTTGTTTCACAATTTGATCAAATCCAGCCCTTATGCACAAATCTGCCTTGCAAAACAGTTTGCATCAAGGCATATTGCAGCTGTCATTACTCGTAGCTCAGGTGGAGTTTCATGGAGTTCTTGGCCATTTTGGAAAGCTGACAAATCCTATTTCAACATGATGTCCAACTTTGGTTTTGATCCAACTTGAATTACAATGAAAAATTTCTCTACATTTAGGAAAAAATAAGGCAGATTCTGACTTAGTGAAAATTTTACTAAGTGTTGGAAAAATGTCACTTTTGTGTTTTCAGCCATTTTGATCACTTCACAACTTAAAATCCATGAGGAATTGGAAAGAGGTGTAGTTGACACTTTTAAAGTATGCCATGAGAGTTACAAATCCAGCCTTGGTTCATCCAAAATGGTTGCTTGGATCTCAAGTTATGATCCTTGGAAGTTAGTAC
Organism: Lathyrus tuberosus; assembly: GCA_022829125.1. Classification (NCBI taxonomy): domain Eukaryota; kingdom Viridiplantae; phylum Streptophyta; class Magnoliopsida; order Fabales; family Fabaceae; genus Lathyrus; species Lathyrus tuberosus. The sequence goes on along the minus strand of JALAZF010000276.1, from coordinate 2,163,737 downwards.
CCTAGCCACTTTGTTCCATAACTTAGAAAAATTCTAAGTCTTTTATGGTTATCCCTTTTACAAGTTAACTCACTTTCTTTGATTTTTCTTGATGAATAATGATTCAAATCACATATTAACATTGATTTAGGGTTAGGGGACCTTGTTTGACCAAAAATCCAAAAAGTCAAACTTTGATTTTTGTACAGTTGACTTTTTCAACAGATGGAATTTTGATTTTACTATCCTTTGTTGAAATCAATCCTCGGGCACAACCAAACTTCACAGGTAACTTCCAAGGGTTTTTAGGGATGTCTTGAGTCATGTTCCAAGGTTTGGGAGCATGCCTTGGTCAACAGTCAGAGGCACAGTTGACTTTTTCCTTAAAATCCTAGTTGTGGTCCAGATAAAAATGAAACCTGTGACTCAAGCTTCTTGGATCAATCCATTGTTGCAAATGGATCAATGTAGTGTATTTGAGACCCTAAAATCATGTCTTGAGGTCTTGGCTCATGTTTTGTCCCAAAAGTCAACTTAGGGGTGAATTAGGTCAAGAAACCCTAATTCCTGATTTTTGGTAAATGCATCCCCTGAGGTTAAATTGACTTGATGATTGTGTCCATGAGGTCCCTTGAAGTACCTTGGGTTATGTTTTGAAGCATTGGCTCATGCCCAAATGAATTTTTCCATCTGGAGGCCTCAGTCGACCAAAACCCTAATTTGGTGACACTGGCGATCTCGAGGCTTGATCCACTTGGAATGTTGCAACTTTGTGCTTGATTCTTGATGTGGAAGTCCTCTTGATCCTTTGTGGATGTTTGGGAGGTTAGACAAGTTAAATATCATGTCATTTCTTGATTGATCCTTTGTCTAAGTGCTCTGAGAGGGCTCAAAACCCTAATCTTTGATGGTAGAGAATGCCTAACAATTCCTGAGGAAATTAAGGAGACATATAGGTACATCCATATTGTGATGATGATTTTCCCAATGATGGGAAATCTTAGTGGTCAAAATTTGGGGTATGACATCAACATCTCATCGTTGTTCTTTGTAAGTTCGGGATTACTAGTGTAATACCCTAATTTTTACCCCTAAGATCCCACATGTCATTTGCATTTTTGCATACCACAAACAAGATCACATATTGGTTCCCTTTTCTATAGGTTTGTGCCTTGCAGGGATATTTAAGATTGTGTGCGTTTGATTATTTAATTTGTTTATATTTTACAAACCAATAATTAAAATCCAAAAAAATATTTTGTTTTCTTTCACTAACATTTTCATGGGAAGAACAGGTTAAAAATACCAAAACAACAGTCCTTCAGCTCGATTGAATTTCATCTGATAAAGTCAAAGTTGATCTGCAAACAATTCAAAAATTCATCTGATCCAGAGTTTCCAAGATTTAATTGATTATTTTTCAATGGATTCCAAGGTTCATATGTTTATTTCCATGCCTTCTTTGACAAGCAAGAAAAATCGAGCCAGAGCCAAGACAGCACATCAAAAAGCCAAAATTTCCAAATTTTCATTGTGTTAATCGATGATCACATGTGGAATATTCCATACCATCTCATTTTAATTCCCCTACATCACTTTGATCATTTCCTACCATACACCTCCACTAATCACCACTCTTTTGTGAATTTCCCTCCAAATTCAAATTCCAAGCCTAATTTTCAAATTCCAAACCAAATTCCAAACCACCAAATTCCCAAGCCTAAACTCTATAAATAGAGGCTTCATTGCATTCATTCTACAAGCTTTTGATAGCCAACAAAACTCTTGCAATTTCTCTCCCCAAACCACAAATTCACCAAAGCTCTTCTTTCTTCTTTTGAAAGTTAGTAAGAATTCACATTGATTTTTTATTAACTTTGAGCTAAACCTTCATCATTTCTTGTTTTTGTTCATCAATCCCAGTAGATCAAGGTTTTGGAGTGTAGATTTTGCTGCAATTCAAAGGAATTTTCTGATTTGGAGTGGTAATTTATCTTCCACCATTGTTAAAGCTTCATATTCATCATTCAAGATGTAGATCCTTGGTGTTGCTTGTTGTTGATCCTTTGGATCCTATATTATTGTTTGATTGCAGGTTTCTTTGTCTATTTTTATTTTAAAATTCGTGCAAGTTCAATTCATGATCATAAGGTGTTTGGAAAATGTTTTGAAAGATGATCATGCTGAATTTTGCACATTTTTTTGCTTCTGGTGCAGTGTTAACCAATTAACCAGATACAATGTAAACTAGTTAACCGATTAACACCCTATTTTGCGCAAAAAATTCAAAATCTGCACTGGTTAACCGATTAACCAATGTGTTAACCGATTAACCAGTGTCCAGAATGTTATTTTGGCTCTGTTTTGGAACAATTTTGGTTCTTTTGCCTTTTTCTTCCCTCTTTCTTTGTTCTTAGCCTTAGATCACATATTTTTGTGGGTTAATTTGGCCTTCTCTTCATTTATTTATCTTTTTTTTATCGATGAAAGTCTAAGATCTTGGAATTCCGTTGTTGAATTTTGATCAAGACTAGATCGTTACCACTTTTCTTTTCATGCGGTATTGCTTTCGGATGACGATCTACATATCGTTCATCTAGCATACATTAGCACAAAGAGCTATTGACCGACCTCACTATAGGGTAATTACTCCATAAATTACTCGGCGATTGCTTAACATAGCACAATATTTGTCCCGTATCGGAAAACTATCAAGAATGGTTGATTATTTGTCTTATGGGTCAAAAATCATGAAACTTGTTGTTAGGAGGCTTTGGTCTTATCAATCCTCTAATGAGTTTCATCAACCTTGACCTAAGTGTAATTATTCAATTGTTATTGATCACTAACACTAACAACTAATCACTAACTTTCTAACAATATTTTGTATTAATTTTGTTTATGTTTCCTTCTCGCTCCCTATCTCTTTTATTTTTATGCTTCATTTCATATCATGTTTATGCTTCCACTATTTTTCCTTTGTCCATTGGACACATGTTTATGCTTATGCCTTTTTTTTTCTTGTCCATTCGGACTCAAAAACATTAATAAAGGCTTAAACCATAAAAAACTTAATTCTCCTCATCTTGGACTATTGGTTACTATCCTATGCTTTGGATTGATCTCTTTATGGACCTCTTTTGAAGTAATATCGGACTTATGGACCTAGAATTAGGACTTATTATCCCTTTGCTTGTAGTATTGATTGAAGATTTGCCTTTATTTGGCCAATTTGTTTAAGGATAGAATACTTCTAATATTGCTTTGAAGTGGCTCCATTTTGGTTAGATCATTCTTTTCCATAGCTTTTATTTTATGCAGTAGGATAGTCACTTCTTCTCCTCCCCATTTTTAAATTTTCAAAACTTCCTCTCTTTTTCAAAAACCTTCTTGTTTTTTTCAAACTTAAAACCGCTTTCATAATAAAACCTTGACTTTGGTCAAGTGTTTTTTTTAAGCTTTATTTTCTTTAATAAATGTTAATCCATCTTAATCATACTTCGACCATTTCATAAAAACATAAAAAATACAAAAACTCATCAAATCTTTTTGTGCTTTGTGCACTTTTTCTTTTAAAACTCTTTTTCATAAGTTTAGACATGATTCATTTCTTAATTGGAATTATTCGCTTAGAAATGACGACTTGTCTTTACACTTAAAATCAACCAAAACAAACAATTTTTTGTTCTTTGTACCACGAACTACGGGGTTTTGATCCTACATTGTACATCGTGGGTACGTAGGCATGAGGCGATAAGTCTCTCCAAACACAAAAATCTTAAAATATTCATTCTCATCTCCTCTCCTCAATCTCTTTACAAGCAAACCATTTTCAAACCAAAAAGCGGTAGATATTTCAAAGGGTTCCTATAGAGTACTATAGAAGTTTTGGGTGCTAACACCTTCCCATTGCGTAACCAACCCCCCTTACCCATTCTCTGTTTGTTCTTGTTTTTTAGAACTTTTTAGGTTTTGTTCGCTCTTTTTTCCTTTCCTTTTTTTTTGATAAAATAAAAGTGCGGTGGCGACTCTTGTTTATTTTTTAGTTAAGTTAATCAATAGCTTACACTCACAAATTTCCCCGCTACAACTGGTTTGCCCGATTTGTTGATTTGGAACTTCTACTTGAGGTTCCTTTTCCTTGGCAGGCTCTCCAACTCCTCGGTTGAAGATCCGACCACTCTATGTGACTCGACATATGTCAACAATGTTTATGATGGAGGGTAATGGAGTTTCCTTTCCATTTTCGATTGTTGTTGCACCATACTTATAAGGGATAACCTTATCATATTTGTACGGTATTGGTCGTGGCAAGTAGATAACCACAAGAGCCTTTTGATTTCTCCGACCATCATATGCAGCCTCAATTGGTTCGAGGTTGAGAGACTTTCTGCTGTCAAGAGGAAACCTTGATTCATCGAGCAGAGGAATTATGGCACAAACGTCTGTAACACCTCAAAATTTGCCCTCATGTTTTCTCAATAAATTGGTCTATGCTTTACTCATTTGCATTCCATAGTAGGTCACAAATTGCATATCATTGGTTGCAAGGCATGGTATCTAGTGCTTCAAGGTGTGAATAATTGAAAGCCAAAGAAAAGCAAGAGGAAACAAGAGCCAAAGGTCTTCAAACAAGCCTCAAAGTTCTCTTATATCATATATCCTCCCATGTGATCCCACAAGTCATGAGAAAATGGGAATCCATCAAGAAGATTGGGTAGTGCATCATCTCCTAACAAAACAGTCCAAAAGTGGGATATGACCCTCAAATGGGCAAGCTCTTTGAGTTTTTAGCATCTCCAAATGGCATATTTCATCACCTTGTAAGAGTATACACATCATACTCAGAGGAATTTGAATTTGGAGGATGTGTTATTTCCTCCTAACCAAAGGGTACCAAAATTAGGGTTTGACATAAAATCAGTTTATTCCTGATTTTTGGGCAAAACTTGATATCATGGTATTCTACATGTCTTCAAGGGTCTAAGGATGGAAGATTGCTCATTGGTTCATTTCAGAAGAGGTTTAATTGATCAGTTGCTTGAGAATCAAGACATTGGGGAAAAAGTCAACTGTGCAGTGATAAAAGTCAACTTCTGACTTTTTGAGGTCAAATCCATGAAATTCAAGTTGCATATATTCATTGGACAAGATTTTATCAAGAAATAATGGAGGAATCATGAAAAATCAAGAAATGTACAAAGTTTCCATTTTTGGAAGTTTAGGGTTTCCAAAAATGGCAAGTTTGGACCATTTTGCACTACACTTTGAGGCTTTCTTTCTCCATGATAAAAGCTCCAAACTTCAGGCCCAAGTTGAGCTAGTTAAAGTTCACATTCTAAGCTTCAAATCCATATAAATAACTCTTCCATTGGATCAAAATTGAGGGAGTTATGATCCATCAAAGTTTGACAAAACTAGGTCAAAAACCAAGTCATGACCAAGCAAGACCAGGCCCATGCGCCATAATTTTGTCAAACACATGGTGGGCAAGATGTCAAGCCATTTTTCTCATTGAAGGAGGCCTCAAATGAAACAATGTTGAACATCAAAGTTGTTCATCTCAATGCCCTCTTCAACTTTGATGTTGGACATTTTTCCATTTGAGCAAGTTATGATGGAGTTATGATGGTTCCAAATTGAGGTGTTCATGCTGAAAATTCATAGGCGATGTTGCCTTGCCTGCAAACCAAGTTACACGCCCATGCACCAGTTTGGATCCATTGAGTTCATATCCATTTTCCATCATCTTAAAAGCTTCATTATAACTTCATTCCAACATCAAACCTATTCTCTTATGTTTCCTCTTTATAATGACACCCAAACCATGTCATTTCATTCACCATACATAGAGAAATTCATCACCAAGCCTCCATGCTTTCATTGATATCATGTTGTCCAAAAGGAAGTGTTTTATATTGTTGTTGTTGGTTTACCACAACCACACGCATGTTTCTACATCATCCATTCCTTTACTTCATTTGGCCAAGCAAAATTCCTACAGACACATACATACATGCCTTGCCATACACTAAAGAGGGAATGAATAAAACTTGCTCAACAAGTTTCTGCTGCAAGATGCCTTCATCACCACCATTCCTTCTCAACCTCACCATAAGATCATGAACATTAACCACACCATAGCCAACCTCGTTCACTCGCCCCTAACTAACTTGACTCAGTTAGTTAGGGTGAACTCACTTAACCAACTCACTTAATCACAGTAGTTAAGCTTCTAACCTCACCTTATATATTCAGAACTTCGTTTTCCACACTCATTTTTCAATTCTCACACATTTTCACAAACACTTTCAAACTCTCTCTCTGAATTTTCTCTCTCTCTATGCACAATTCTATTATCCTCTTCATCCACATTTCATCATCATTATCATCAATGATGTATTCTTGAAGCAAGAACACACTGAATCAACATGAATCCTTCAAGTGCAACTTCATTCTCACGGTGAATTTCTCAGTTTTCTTCAAGATACAAAGTTCCATAAGCCTTTATTTGGTCAAATCGAGCTCAAGATCAAGTTGCTATCTCTGGATTTCTTAACATTTCCAAGATCTTCAAGCTTCAGGCTTGGATTCGTGATGTGCTCAACTTCTTCTTTCAAATGGTACCTAGTTTGTTAATTTCTGGAGGTTTGGAAAATTGCAGACGGTGGAGTTTCGCCGGAGAAGATGACCGGAGGTCTTTCTCCGGCCGGTAAGCATTCATGGTTAGGGTTTTTGGACTTTAAGTCCCAGCCGTTTGATCATTTGCATCCAACGTTTATTATGTTGCCAGCACATTAAAATCCCATGTGCATTTCACGTGCTTCATTTTGTGACCTAAGTGTTTGTGTGTGTGTGCATCATGCTTGCTATTGTGTGTCTCCAATCTGATCCACTCATCTTACATGCTTGATCACCATGAGATTAATCCAATGCTTAATATTTGGCCAACGCATAAATGAGGGAGGGTCTATATCACGTGCCTTGTTTTTGATTCTGAGAGATTTCATGTGGGTGCGTGCGTGATAATTATAGTGAGCGTGCATGGTGATGCGTTGGATTCACTTAATTTTCTTGTTGACTGTTGACTTTTTAATCTAATGGTTATGATTGCATCTAATTGGGGACTGCACACACACTCTATCACACACAAACACGCTTTAGTGGACTGGGTCTTAATTACTATTTGCACACCACCTTTTCAGGCCTAATCATTTTAAAACGTACAAATTGCTTACGTTGCACCCCTTTCCCATTTCTTTCACATTTTTATTTTTATTTCATATATTGTTTCCATTTTCTTATTTTAAAAATAGCAAATCAACTCTAAAAATCCCAAGTAAATTCATGTGTGTTCTTTGTGCATTTAAATAATTTTCTTTTATTTTTAATTCTGACTTTGTGAATTTTTGAGCATAATTCCATTATGTTCTTTTAATTTCTCTTTTGAGTGAATTTCTTCATGATACTCAACTTGTGCATTTTATTTCTCCCATCTCACACAATATTTCTTATCCATTCTTTTTGCATTTGTTAAATAACACATTGAAGCATGTAATACAATTTTCATTTGAATTTTAAAGTCATTTCATCATGTGTTTTGATGTTCTTATTTGAGCTTCCTTTTGGGGTGTTTCAAGGTGAATTTGTGAACTTAATTGAGCATGGTTCTTGTTGAATTTTGTGCTATACTTTTGATAGGTGATTCCATTCTGATTTAGTTGATTTGTGTTCTATTTTCCTAATTTTACAAAATCATTTGCTATTTGTTTATGCATGCTAGATTAGGAGACCTTTTGTGAAGTTTTGTTAACATCTAAACCCTAGTTTTGGGTAGGCATTTATGCCATCCTATTAGGACTTATTTGTGCATCTTTTATATGTCATTTGTATGATATTATAGGTCATCTTAGTTTCATTATAGGTCACTTTGATTTGTGTGTGCATTTGGTATGAGTTTATGCATTCTAACTTTCAAGTTTGACTTGAATTCTTGCATCTATCTCCTCTTATGCTCTACATGTTTCACGTGTGCATTTTATATGACATTTCTCTCATTCCATTAGCATCTTATCAATAGTATGCCACTACCCATATGCATTCTTTAATCATGTTACATGTTATGCATCTCTAATATGACACTTTGTGCACCTAATGGAACATGTTTCTCTTATTCTTACTTCTACTTCATCTTATCTCTTCTACTTATACTCTTTTATTCTTGAGTTGTGTGATGATTCATGAGCATTAAAAGACTTTTATAATTGGTATATGATTCTGACTTTGTTCTTTTGTGAAGCATTAATGCATGATCACTTTGCATCTCCACTCATTCTTCATCTTTCACTTCCATGAGGCATCTTTAGGATGTTTAAGCTTTACTTGTACATAGTTAGTGTGTGAAATTGTGGTACGTGTGCAGAATTCAGATGTGCTAGAACATCCTATTCGACATCTGGTCTGACATGATCACAAAGGGCAAGGTATATTACACAAATCATAGTACTGAAAAGACAAGAGCAAGACACACAGAATTGTTAACCCAGTTCGGTCGAACACACCTACTCTGGGGGTTACCAAGCCAGGGATGAAGTCCACTATCAGTAGTATCAATTCAAAGCTAAACTACCCGTTTACAACTTTTCACTTAATCACTACTCAATGAACCTTCTACCTAGATCCTCTCTAGATATGACAAACCCTTCTCACTCCCAATCATCGCAATGATGTCTAGCAGATGACATCTCAGCCACTGCATCAACGGCTCTTTACCTATACAATAATTCAACAAGAAAATTATCCTTTAGGACACAGGTTAGAGTTACTTAAAAGCTTCCTCCAAGTAACACAACGTACTGCCTCTTACCTACAGGTTTTGAGGAATACGGGTAACCTTCCCACAGGTCGGGAGGTTTACCAAGACAAACCCTAGTCTTCTACATGTTGGGCTCTCTACACTCCAGGGTTACAAACCCTTCTATTTATACCCTGTACCCAACTGGATTTGGGCCTTCAAACACAGCTTCAATAGCTGTTACAAAGCTGCAAAATATACTCCAAGAAAGTAGGCATACAATATTATATGTCTCCATATTTAGAAAGTCTTGATATCTGATTGAATCTTCTCGACCTTTAAAAAAGCGCCACATAGAATGCATAAATTTCTCTCAAAATTCTGCACAATTCAAAACCTAGCTGAATCTTATTAATCCAGCTCAGCAGGCGCGATGTCGAATGCTTCCTCATAAGACATCTTCTTCGACATGTTGTTCCAGTTGTTGAATAACTTCAACACAACATGTTCTGGCATTTCAGAAGGACATCTAGTTGTACCTGTTCTTCTTATCAAGTTTTAAACTTCCTATTCTCTATTACAATAATGCTGCTATTATTTGTTTTACCTAAATTAAGCCAATCCTAAACCAAGAGAACTAACAATCTCCCCCTTTGGCAAATTTTGGCTAAAACAAATAATCTACAAATAATTACAATCCAGGAGTTTACAGCAAAAATACAACAGCTGTAGAGTTCAGATTCTACAGCACACAGCAACATATCTTCAGTTTGAAGATAATGTCTCAACATCTTTGTTTGACATCTTCTTTGCAACCTTCTGAAGAAATCCACTGCATGTATCATCACCAACGAACAGCAATCTTCAGGATAAAAGGAAGGAAGGTCCTGAAGTTTGTTGATGCACACGAGGAAGAAGATAGCAGAAGCCATCTAGTACTCCCCCTCAAACCAGGAACCTCTTCTAAATTTGAAGACCAATGGTGGAATAAGAGAACTCTTAATTGCTCTTTGCAGGGCATAAGAGGAAACTTAAGACCAAACCCTCCACCACTCCTGGTAACTCAGAACACAGGTCACAACCGTGTTCACAACTCAGATTACAGGTCATAAAAAGATATCCAAAAAAAAACATGATAGACATTTGCTATGACATGTTTGGACAAAACATGCAACATATGCAACCACAGACTCCTGTCTGAACCTCTGAGCAACAATCCCTTTCTCCCCCTTTTTGGCCAAAAATTGACAAAGGAGGCCATCACAAAACCAGACCCAGGCACAACTAACCCAGACCCGAACAAAACCCATAGTCTTTATGAGAACAACCCTTACCTGATGGTAGAGGATAGGAGAAGCCTCTATAAATAGCAGAGCAGTTTCTTAGATATTAATGATCTTTAATTCTTGGTCAAATAAAATGTTAATGGAGCATGTAAAAACTGTAGCTTAATTCAAGGTGCACCGTCCAAACTGACTTTGAACGCCTTTAATAGCTCTTAGACCAGTCTTACATGACCAATCAGCACTTATTAGGCTCCCTTCTTGCGCGTGGCTGGATGCACAGTCCAGAATATTCCTTTGTTTGGCTCAGGGAAACATGTCTGGAGTGCTGTTCTGACTTCTTACCAAAATAAGTTTGTCTGCTTGTTTACAAATTTATCAACCCAAGATTCCTCAGAAACTTATACATTCCAAGCATATTTTCTTGGATTCCTTCAAAAATAGCAGAGAAAACGTATAGGCACTAACTCCACACAGCTATGATATGTCCCATCATGATGTTTGACATTACACAGCACAAACTTGACCAGCACAGAAGCTGCAATAGGCTATCGACTACAGCCTTAACATTCAATTCCTTTTATGATCTTACCCCAATAATGCCACATTCTGGTAAATGTTGAGTAAGGCCTTACCATGTTGATTTTGGATACATGGTCTGCCAAGTCCAATAAACACAAGCCCACTTGATTTGAGATTTCTCACACATTCTAAACAAATGTCTTTCACCACAAGATAAGGACTGCCACCACCTTTTTCTTGTATTAGAAGAAACCTACTTATAACACCCTGATAGGGTCTTCAACATGAAAGTAGCCATGTTTTCCAGAGCTACTTGCCATCAAGATTAGAATCTGCCCATTCTAATCCACATTATGTCAGAACTGCCACTTCAGACGATAATGCTGCTTCTTCCAACTCCATAAGTAGGGTACACAACAAACTAAAATGTTGTAACAAAATGTAGGACATCAGCATGAGACCAAAGACCACACCACTTGATCACAACCAGCAACCAGCAACCAGCAGACAGCCAGACAAGCCCTAGGCTCATCCTACTAGGGAAGCCTCTACCAAGGCACCAGACACGAAGTTCTGGTATCCAATGTGCCCAAAAAAAAACCAGGTTCTCAAGAAAACAAATTCCCATGCCAAAGGCAGCTTTGACCGGTCAGGCGATACACCCAAGGACTCTTCATCCATTAAAAATACCAAGCCTCCTTGCTCCTACCAGTACACCAAGGAAGGAAGCATGAGTCAGTCTAACAAGAGTGCAGGAAAGAGACACATGCAGGAGGACAAGAAGCCAGATCCTCAGAAGTTGATGGACACAACACTGTCCACAGCTGGAGCATCTTCAGGAGCAACACGAACACGAAAGGCATCAGAAACAAGGATGAAGACCATCAAGAAAACTCAAGTGCAACTTCAAGCTTCTGATGAAAAATGTGACGAAGATTGGAAGGATTTTCTAGATTCGGGGGGTTGGGATAACCTTTAGACCCTTTGTATGGTGTTTTCACAAATCTTGTATGCTTTCAGAAAATATGTAATAAAATTCTGTTTTAATTCTGTTCCATACTAAATCCTTATGTCTGCTACAAAATACGTGCTAACATATTTATCAATCTCCCCCTTAACATGACACGTCCAGCTGCATAGAATTGTAACACTCTCCCCCTATCATGTGTTTCTTAGTACATTGAAGAATGGAAAACACAAGACTCATCTTCATGTTTTCAAGAGCTCACTCTTTGTTCAACTCACAAGTTGACCACAATCATCACTTGTACCAATACTCACATGATCTCAATCTGATAAACTTTTCTCTATATAAGACTACCTGTACTCCTTTGCAAGAATAATGCCTTAAATGACATCTTCATGTTTTCAAGAGAACACTCTCTGTTCAACACACATGCTGAACACATTCACTTACTGCTTAACTCTTACATCAGTCCATAAGTCAAGTAGAGACATGTGATCTCTGGAGATGCACACCACAGCATTCTGTTCTGTCAACAAATGTTAGGACATCAGTCTTGACATCATGAAAAGAATCCAGCTGTACTAAGAAAAACACCCCATTTCACAACCAGAATCTCCAAATATCCCTTTTTAAGCCTTGGGACCAGCCATCTCATCACAGAAGTGTGAGAGTAGTAATCTTTCATCCAACTCTCATCATCCAGACAGCTTGAGACATGTCTTCAAGGACTTCCAAAACATTCTTCCCTTTAATAGCAGCACAGACTGTGATTAGATCCTTAAGTGCACGCAGTCAATACAAGAACAAGTCTTTATGAGCTTTGACCTTCATGTCCAAGAAGTCTGCTAGAGATAATACTTCTTGAATCTCAGGTTTTCTACTCCTGCAGCAAGGACCAGAAATAAACTGACCTCAGGAGTATGTTGATCACACCTTGACCAACTCACACAACTAAGATAAGTTCCAGGGCCAGAACCTTCTTAGACATACCACCCAGATGCCTCCTCTTCTAGATCAGGAGTAGGCTCCAAACTCATGTGATCAAACTACATTAGTTTAGCACCCAGAGCATCTGCTGTGCCATTCCTTCAGACAACAAAATTCAGCACAATTCTGGCGTGATGTTCTAACACAAGATAGGACATCATTCCAATGAACACAACAAGAGATCAAAGACTTGAGAATAGTCCTCTTAATAGTAGAAGCAAAAGTAAATTACTTCTCTTCCTCACACCTTCACTTATCAATGCCTTTATGAGTGGACTTGAACAATAATCTTCAAGTATCGTTGACACTGTAAGTTGAAGCAGTCTTGCATAAATCCCATCACCATAGGATATACATTTAGAGAGGAACAACCTTCTCCGTTACAACCTTAGGAGTTTTCAGATAGATTCGCAGCGGATCAATATACAAACTCCTCAAGGCCTTCAGGTGTCACATATCAGCCCTAGCAATAAAATTTAGGTGACATCACTATACCACAGGTTTGAAAATAAATCAAACCCCAACACAACAGCATTTCAATCATTCCTCCAATCCTTCAGTACATGCCACGAACAGTCCATCCTCCACTTCTAGGGACCATTCTCACACCTATATGAACTACTCCAAGTTCAAACATCTTTTCAGTAGAAAGCTTCTACCTTGACCATGAACCAGAAAGTATCTTCCCTGGGATCTCATCCAGATACAGAACAGAATGACCTGCTCTGATACCAATTGAAATTCTGGTACATGTGCAGAATTCAGATGTCCTAGAACATGTTATTCGACATCTGGTCTGACATGATCACAAAGGGCAAGGTATATTACACAAATCATAGTACTGAAAAGATAAGAGCAAGACACACAGAATTGTTAACCCAGTTCGGTCGAACACACCTACTCTGGGGGCTACCAAGCCAGGGATGAACTCCACTATCAGTAGTATCAATTCAAAGCTAAACTACCCGTTTACAACTTTTCACTTAATCACTACCCAATGACCCTTCTACCTAGATCCTCTCTAGATATGAGAAACCCTTCTCACTCCCAATCATCGCAATGATGTCTAGCAGATGACATCTCAGCCACTGCATCAACGGCTCTTTACCTATACAATAATTCAACAAGGAAATTATCCTTTAGGACACAGCTTAGAGTTACTTAAAAGTTTCCTCCAAGTAACACAACGTACTGCCTCTTACCTACAGGTTTTGAGGAATACGGGTAACCTTCCCACAGGTCGGGAGGTTTACCAAGACAAACCCTAGTCTTCTACATGTTGGGCTCTCTACACTCCAGGGTTACAAACCCTTCTATTTATACCCTGTACCCAATTGGATTTGGGCCTTCAAATACAGCTTCAATAGCTATTACAAAGCTGCAAAATATACTCCAAGAAAGTAGGCATACAATATTATATGTCTCCATATTTAGAAAGTCTTGATATCTGATTGAATCTTCTCGACCTTTAAAAAAGCGCCACATAGAATGCATAAATTTCTCTCAAAATTCTGCACAATTCAAAACCTAGCTGAATCTTATTAATCCAGCTCAGCAGGCGCGATGTCGAATGCTTCCTCATAAGACATCTTCTTCGACATGTTGTTCCAGTTGTTCAATAACTTCAACACAACATGTTCTGGCATTTCAGAAGGACATCTAGTTGTACCTATTCTTCTTATCAAGTTTTAAACTTCCTATTCTCTATTACAATAATGCTGCTATTATTTGTTTTACCTAAATTAAGCCAATCCTAAACCAAGAGAACTAACAGTGTGTATTAGGTGTCTTAGCATTAGAGAACCTTCTCATAGTTTAGGTTCTGACTTTGATTGAGTTTCAACTCTTAGGATCCTTATTCATTGGTTCATGATTTGTTTGATCACTATTTGCCATTCTTTCCTTATTCCACTACTTGAAAATAGTTTTTGAACTAACCTTTTCATGTAGGTGCAAATGGTAAGTAAGTGTGTGGATATGCTTCCACACACACTTCTTTCTTTCATCGTATCTTATCTCTTTTAATAATGCAACTTGTGATCATGATAAGCATTTATATGCTTTCCTTGAATAACTTCTCTATTCTCCCTTTTGAGTTACAACTCATCTTCTAGTTTAGAAGTGAGTTGTTCACTCTTCTTCTCCTTTCTCTTAGGATTAGATTTCTTAAACCACATTAACTATAGGAACATCCATGTATGATAACACTAGGGTGAGTCTTAGTCTCCCTCATTAGTTTCACCTTTTGCTTCCTTTTGAGTCTCTCTTCTTCTCAACTCATAATCTTTTTTAAAATACTTAATAAAGGTTAAACGTGTATTGCGCATGAGCCTTAAATGTGGGAAGTGAATAATGGGGGGTTTCCCTTCATTCTTCTAGGATACCTATTGTACGTTCTGTTGGGGACGATACGCGATGTATTCGTTCCTATATTGCAAGACTTAGGTGCAATGCAAGTTACAAACAACTTCAAAAACACTTCTTTCTAAAAAACTTCAAACAAACAATAACGTCTTTCCTTTGGGATTACTCTCTTCTCATCTTCTTCACTCATTCTCCACACAGCAAGCTGTAACACCTAAACTGCTAGGACTCGAACGTTGACGTTTCCACTAAAAAACACAAACAATCTTCCCTTAGCTGAGGGGAACTACGTCGCTCTGATTCTCATGTTCCCGATGAGATACGTAGGAAGTGGGGTAGGGCCCATTCGAGAACTTCTTTTATTTTGCCGACATTTGTTTCTCTTTCTCTCTTCTTTCCTTTTCCAGTTCTCCAGCTAGCAGTTCCCTTTTCCAGTATCCTTTCCTTACACCCTTTGATCAAGACCAGCAAGCGTGGATCCCATCAGGTACGATGGACACGTGGGGGTGCTAATACCTTCCTCGAGCGTAACCGACTCCCGAACCCAGTTCTCTTGGACGCAAGACCATGATCTTTCCTTTCCCTCAGGTTTATGCATGGTTTCCTTTCCCTCTCTTGGGATAAATACACATTGCTGGCGACTCCGTTTCGGTGCCACTTTCGCATTTGTACTTGGATGAAAATCCCGGGAGCGACAGCTGGCGACTCTGCTAGGGATCGAACCCAGAATCTCTGGTTCCCTTAGATAGTCAATCCTAGCGCTTGTTTGTTTTTCTTTTATTGGGTGTTTATTGTGGTTCTGTGCTTTGCTGTTTTACTATTTTACTGTACTTCTATTTACTGTATTATTGCGTTACTGTACTACTGTTTTACCGCATTTATAGCATTTTTATTCCATTATTATACTGGATTGTGCTGTGCTGGGCTTAATTTTTTTCTGTTTGGTGGGCAGGGTGTTCTGAGAGATAAGCCTACTACCAAGGCTTGAGCGTACACATAGGTATTAGTGTGGGTGGACGTGTCGCTCCCATGGTGTTTGGCCACGTGTGGGTGTTCACGAGACTTACAACCAGACGAGGTTCTATCCGGAGCTATCTGCTACTGTATGTTTGATACAGGCCAGTAGATATTCTCTGGAGGAATTGTCGACTCTGGGGACCATTCCTGAGGACTCAGTTGCGACACTCCTCCCGAGTTGTGACAATGGCAGACCACACTTTGTGGCAAACCCATTGGACATTCTCGATCCGAGGACCCAATGTTGGGAACTTGCTATAGGATATCCTTTTGAGGGGAATCAGTTAAGGCCTCCTCGATTGATGATGATGCCAAACCAGAAATGGTGAACGTATCATCATTTCTCGACCTGAGAGCCCGTGATATTGAGGATCCTCACCTTTCTAGTACCCACATATGAGAGGGACGGGTTGTTTACAGGTTTGCAGGTAACCTTGACTTTCAACATACCTGGTACACTGGATTTCTTATCAGTATGGTTAATCTGTGTGGTTACTCTGTTGTTCTGGGATTCTGGAGAACTTGAGCCTTGAATATATTCAACTATTACATTCCAGTACAGACACGTGGCACTTTGATCCCATGATTTGCATTGCATCGTTTTCTCTAACATTCATATTTTTCATTTTCCAGGTAGTATCTGATTTGATTCCAGTCCAAGGGCAGTCATAGGGATGGATACCAAGAAGGGTAGGAAGAATATAATTGTATACAAGTTCCCGAAGCTTATCCTGGGTCAGATTTGTAGATTGCAAGAGATGGCCAGTCCGGAAGTGTTAGGAATGTTCGGAGAGAAGTATGGTTGGATCCTATCCTTTGTTCGTAACATCAGTGAATATGAATATAACGGCTTGCACACCTTGATGTAGTTCTATGATCCGTCCCTGAGATGCTTTGTGTTGACAGATTATGTTTTGGTTCCCACTCTGGAGGAGTATTCTAACATCTTGGGAATTTCCATCAAAGAAGGTGTTCCTTTCTATGGGTCGAAGGCAGATCTTGATTTCCAAGCTGTGGCTGGTGCTCTTTATTTGAGCAAGTCAACTTTGGAAGCTGATATTTCTGGCAAGGGAAAGGTTCGTGGCTATCACCTATCATACTTGGCAAACAAGGCTCAAGAGACAGCAAAGGAGGAGAAGTGGAATGTCTTCAATGCAGTGTTGGCTCTCTGTGTATATGGTATTGTCTTGTTCCCGAATGAGCCTGATTTTGTTGACACGGATGCTATCAAGATATTTGTAACTCAGAATCCGGTGCCGACCTTATTAGGAGATCTCCATTATGCTTTATACAACAGGAATGAGAAGAAACGAGGTGGGACAGTTCATTGTTGTGCACCTCTTTTCTATAAGTGGTTTGCCCATCGTCTACCCCAGTCATGTGCTTTCAAGGATACTAAGAATTCTCTAGAATTGAGTCAACGTCTGATGGGTCTAGACGCTAAGCATATTGTTTGGGTGAATCACGGAGTGCTGGGTAAAGACATTTTGCACAGTTGTGGCGAGTACCCCAATGTCCCGTTGATAGGGAGGAAAGGGGGTATTAACTATAACCGTTCCTTGGCTGTCCGGCAGTTTGGATATGCCCTGAAAGGTCCCCCGACTGAAAAGGAGTTGGAAGAGTCTTCGTATTTTCACATGATTGACAACGGGTTAGATGTGGCGCAGAAAGCTTCCAAAGCATGGCTCGGTAAACAGAAGAGAGGAAAAACCATTTGGGGCTTGCCTAATAATCAAACTTTCCCTCCATATGAGCAATGGATAAAGAAAAGGGTCGAAGAGTATTATTTGCCTTTTGATTGGGCGCCTCCCTTGTATCCCAAAGTGATAGAGGAAAGAATCACCGTACCTATGGAAGAATTTGATAAGCAGCGAAAATTGGTGCATGGTTTGAGGGAGGAAAACGCTGGTATGAGTAGCAGGCTTCAGGGCGCTTTACATGATAACTTGGAATTGAAATGGAAGGCCCAAGATTTGATAGAGCGCTTGGAAAAAAGGGAGAAGGATCTTGATGACAGAGCTCAGTACTGTAGAAAATCAGTATGACTGTTGAATCATCAGGCAAAGCCTACAGGGAAACGAAAAAACTCTTGACCAAAATTGAAGACAAGCTTGCCATGTATCAGGAGATGTGGGAAGAGCTTAAGATTGAGAATGGGGAGTTAAAAGAAGAACTTCAAAGGATGAAGGAAGACAAGAAGCACTTCTCTAGTAAGTGTAAAGAAACCCAGAAAGAAATTGAAAAGCTCAAGTTGCAAGCGGGAATCAAGAAGACAAGGTGCGAAGGCAATGATGTTTAAGAGCAGATTGCTAGGCTGAATCAGGAGGTCGAGAAGAGAAACAGATTGGTCAAGGGGTTGCTAGAAAGACCTACTCACCCAGACACTGTGAACCTTCTTGAGGATTTTGAAGCCAGTTTGTTTGGAATTGATTTGTAGTGATTCTGTTGTTTGTATTTTACTGTGATTACCATCAGGATTGTTGATGGAATCACTTTTGTTTGTATCAGACCTATCTGTATGACTTCTTATGATATGATATTACAATATTTGGTTCATTCGTATTTGTCTCTACAGCTCACAGTTTTTGAAAGGTGTCTTCCTTTGTTTGATTCTGCAATTTTCTGGATTCAGATTTATTTTCCGATGTTGTGTCCGATCCCTTGCCCGATTTCAAAGCTGGAATCAAAGCAGATATGCCCTGGAAATGTTTAAATATGATTGTTTGCACTTGCATTTACATCCTCATAATCATAAGCATTTTTGCATAACAGGTACTTGTTGCAGGATCTTTCTAACCTTTATTTAATTTCAGGCATAATAGCTGATTCCCACATTCACCGATACGCAACCAGACGAAACCAAGCTAGAGCCATGGATCAGGTACAGACAGAGTTGGCTGAGTTAAGGGCACGCATGAAACAATTTATGAATTTGATGCAGGGAGTTGTCCAGGGGCAACAGGACCTGAGAGCAGGGCAAGAAGACATGCGAGCTACCATCCAGAGTTTGGAGACAAAGATTCCTACTGGTGACCATGTTAATCCCCCTAGGGTTAACCCTCCTGTTGTCAATCCCCATGTGGTTACTCCTCCTCCAGTTGGAGTTAACTTGGGTTTTGTTCCTGGCAACAATGGGCATGTGGAAGATCGTCAAGAGGACCAATTTTCCCTACTTAATGCTGATATGGGATTCTACAATGATGACAGGAAATACGAGGGACTGGCTGAAAGAGTGAAAGCTATAGAAAGTCAGAATCCTTTGGGAATTAATGTTGAGGATATGGGACTAGTACAGGGTGTCATGATTCCCTCGAAGTTTAAACCACCTACTTTTGACAAGTACAATGGTAGCACTTGTCCTAAAACTCATCTCCAGGCATATAACTGGAAGATAGCGGCTTATTCTGATGATCAGAAGTTATAGATGTATTTTTTTCAGGACAGCTTGTCTGGAGCCTCACTGGAATGGTATATAAAGTTGGACAGGGCTCACATCAAGAGTTGGAAAGAGTTGTGCTTGGCTTTCTTGAAGCAATACCAGTATAACATTGATATGGCACCGAATCGTACTCAGTTACAAAGCATGACACAGGACCCTAAGGAAGGTTTTAAGAAGTACGCCCAGAGGTGGCGTGAACTTGCTGCTCAGGTGCAACCTCCATTGGCAGATAGAGAAATGGCTGATATGTTCATGAATACTTTGCAAGGTCCGTATCTCGATCGGTTGGCTGCTTGTCCATCCACTGGTTTTGCTGACATAGTAATTACTGGAGAGAGGATTAAGAGTTTGTTAAAGATGGGGAAGATTCAGGATGGAAGTGGTACAAGTTCAGCTCCCACAAAGATGTTTTTTGGTAACAATAACAGAAAGCGTGAAGGTGACGCCAATGCTGCATATGCACAAGGGGGGAGGGGTAGAGGACGACAGGGTTCATATCACCAAGCAGCATCTATAACTATTCTAACTCCGGGTACTGAGGCTCAACCTGCAGATCAAAGGCAGTATCACCCAAGAAAGAGAATGAATGACTGACATTTTGATGCTTTCCCGATGACATGCTCACAAATGCTACAGAATTTACTTCGTTTGAAGTTGGTACAATTGAGGACTTTGGCTCCCCCGGTTGGCAAATTACCATTTGGGTATGATGCAAATGAAAAGTGTGAATTTCACTCAAATACGCCAGGTCACAATGTGGAAAATTGCAAGGCTTTCAAACATGTGGTTCAAGACCTTGTTGATTCAAAGGCTATTAATTTTGCTCTGAGGCCTAATGTAATTCTAAATCCCATGCCTCCGCATGGTGGACCAGGAGTGAATTCCATTGAAGAAGATGGAAGTTTGAATCTGGTGAGGGACCTTAATGATGTCAAGACTCCGTTGAAAGTTGTGAAGGACCGTCTGCTGAAAGGGGCTGTATTTCCTGGTTGTTCAGAAAGTTGTGAAGATTGTTTGATTACTGACAATGGTTGTGTGAAGTTAAGAAAGAGCCTTCAGAGCATGATGGATGAAGGACATTTACAATTTGATCAGCTGAAAAAGAATGATGATGAAGTTTCTACTATTACAATCTACTTTGATCCTGTGGAAATTCCAGTGTCTGCTCCCGTACAGATATCTGCGCCTGAACGAGTAGCTCCTATAACTATAACTGTTCCCAGTCATGTCCCAAATGAGAACAAGGTTGCTATTCCGTGGTATTATGGAACTAATAGTCAAGGGCAGAAGCAAGAGGTACAGACTCCTAAAGAAAGTGGTTCAAGTATCAGAAAGGTTGGAGGAATGGGCGATTTTACCCGCAGCGGAAAGCTTTTTGCTCCTCAGACACTCAGGAAAGACGATACTGAAGCATTAGCAAAGGCCAATGGAAAGCAGGTGATAAGTGACGAACCAGTGCCAGGGGCGCAATCTGATAAGTCATTGGAGAAAGATGCTGAGGAATTCATGAGAATAATCAGAAAGAGCGATTATAAGATCGTTGACCACCTACATCAAACTCCTTCTAAGATCTCCATTTTGTCATTGTTGCTATGTTCCGAAGCACATCAGAATGCTTTGTTAAAAATTTTGAATATGGCGTACGTGCCACAAGAAATATCAGTGAACCAACTTGAAAGTGTGATTTCCAATGTTAATGCTGGTAACGGTCTAGGGTTCACAGATTTTGACTTAACGCCAGAAGGAAGGAACCACAATAAGGCTCTCCACATATCGATGGAATGTAAAGGTGCTATGTTATCTCATGTATTGGTTGACACTGGCTCGTCCCTCAATGTGTTGCCCAAGAAAGCATTAGCAAAGCTGGATGTGGAAGGGGTTGTACTTAGGCCTTGTGATCTAGTAGTGAAAGCATTTGATGGTTCAAAGAGATCAGTGTTTGGAGAGGTAGAGCTGCCTGTCCAGATCGGACCCCAGGTGTTTAATACAGTGTTTTATGTAATGGACATCCAACCGGCCTATAGTTTCCTATTGGGTCGTCCATGGATCCACGCTGTTGGGGCCGTATCTTCAACCTTGCATCAGAAGATAAAATTTGTAGTTGACGGTCAGGTTGTTACGGTATTTGGAGAGGAAGATATTTTCGTTAGTCATCTGTCGTCCTTCAAGTACGTGGAGATGGACGGAGAAATCCACGAAACTCTCTGTCAGGCATTTGAAACTATGAATATGGTGAAAGACTCTCCGTCCGGTGAGGCAAAGGTGGGAACCTCTATGGCTTCGTATAAGCAGGCTTTGGAAGTGGTGCAGTCTGGTCGTACCGAAGGTTGGGGTCAAGTGATTGAGCTACCTTTCAAGGATGATAAGAGCGGAATTGGTTATAAATCTCCTCAAGT
This sequence comes from Lathyrus tuberosus, assembly GCA_022829125.1. Lineage (NCBI taxonomy): Eukaryota > Viridiplantae > Streptophyta > Magnoliopsida > Fabales > Fabaceae > Lathyrus > Lathyrus tuberosus. Next base: position 2,141,989 of record JALAZF010000276.1, on the reverse strand, counting down.
TCCACTGCTAAAGGGTCAAGAGTGCCAAGGGCCAGTTATTTTCTCAAGTGGAGGAGTCATACATCCAAGCCAGATTTGTGCAGCAGTTGAAGATGGTGAAGATAGCGACTGTGACCTGGACAATTGGGTGCGCCTATGTGCCCCAGGAGTGAAGCTGAACAATTGGTTTTCGGAGGATCTCATCCAAGTTACTCTGCCGAATAAGTAACTTTCTATGTTTTCTTTCATTAAGCATGCAAAGGTCCTATGCTCTGCCCAAGGCATAGTGACTTCATTGTAGGGCCCCCCATTTGTTCTCATGCAAAATTTTATCATTAATAAAAGGACGTTTTTGTATTCCAAATTGTGTTCCCTGTCTTTCATTTTATTTTATTTTTATCAGATAAATAAAAATGGCAAAGTTTTCTTCATATTTTTCTTGCATTTTTTCTTTCTTTTCCTTTCAAAAAAGGCAATTTCTAAAAGCATGAATTATCATTCATGCAGAAATATTTCTCTGGATCTTGTTGATGACGACCCTGCTATGGTTTATTATGACTTCGATAATCCAATATACCAAGCTGAAGAGGGGGATGAGGAAGACTGTGAACTTCCTGAAGAGTTGGCTAGGTTATTGAAACAGGACGAGAGAGCCATTTAGCCTTATCAGGAATCTATAGAAGTTGTCAATCTCGGTACTGAAGAGGTAAAGAAAGAGGTCAAAGTAGGGGCAAGCCTGGCAGAGAATGTAAAGAAAGAGCTGATTGAGATGTTGCGAGAGTATGTTGACATCTTCGTCTGGTCTTATCAAGATATGCTGGGGTTGGATACGGACATCGTTGTGCACAGATTGCCGCTGAGAGAGGGTTGTTTTCCAGTCAAGCAGAAGCTTCGGAGAACCAAACCTGAAATGGCCATCAAAATCAAAGAGGAGGTGCAAAAGCAGTTGGATGCGGGGTTTCTAGTTGTTACTAGTTATCCACCATGGGTCGCTAATATTGTGTCTGTGCCGAAGAAGGATGGCAAAGTCAAAATGTGTGTAGATTATCAAGATTTGAACAGGGCGAGTCCAAAAGATGATTTTCCATTACCACACATTGAAGTGTTGGTAGATAATAAGGCTCAATTCTCTGTGTTTTCTTTCATGGATGGTTTTTCCGAATATAACCAGATCAAGATGGCGCCGGAGGATATGGAGAAAACTACATTTATTACCCCTTGGGGCACATTCTGCTATAAGGTGATGGCGTTTGGTTTAAAGAACGTTGGGGCAACATATCAGCGTGCCATGGTGACGCTCTTCCACGATATCATTCATAAAGAAATTGAAGTTTATGTGGATGATATGATTGCCAAATCACAAATGGAAGAAGAGCATTTGATAAATTTGAAAAATTTGTTCGAACGGTTGAGATATTTCAGACTGAGGCTAAACCCGAATAAGTGCACTTTCGGGGAAAGATCTGGTAAGCTTCTGGGCTTCATTGTCAGTGAGAAAGGAATCGAGGTGGATCCAGCAAAGGTAAAAGCCATTCAAGAAATGCTGGAGCCAAGAACAGAAAAACAGGTTCATGGATTTTTGGGAAGACTGAATTATATTGCAAGATTTATATCTCATCTTACCACAACCTGCGAGCCAATATTCAAGTTATTGAGAAAAGATCAATCAATCCGGTGGAACAATGACTGTAAAAAATCCTTTGATAAAATAAAAGAATATTTGCAAAATCCTCCGATTCTCATGCCTCCAGTTCCTAGGAGGCCACTGATTATGTATCTCTCGGTACATGATGGATCAAAGGGTTGTGTTCTCGGTCAACACGACGAGACAGGTAGGAAAGAACATGCTATATACTACCTGAGCAAAAAATTCACCGATTGCGAGTCCAGGTACTCAATGCTTGAGAAGACATGTTGCGCACTAGCATGGGCTACTAAGCGATTGAGACAATATATGCTAACTCATACAACCCTACTAATTTCAAAAATGGATCCAGTCAAGTACATTTTTGAGAAGCCAACTCTTAATGGAAGGGTCGCGCGGTGGCAGATGGTTTTGACTGAGTATGATATACAATACACTTCCCAGAAAGCTATCAAAGGGAGTGTGTTGTCTGATTATCTTGCCGAGTCTCCTATTGATGATTATCAGCCAATGAGGTTTGATTTTCCTGATGAAGACATCATGTTTCTCAAGGCTAAAGATTGTGAAGAGCCTCCGATTGACGAAGGGCCGGATCCTGATGACAAATGGAAACTGATGTTCGATGGGGCCGTTAACATGAATGGAATTGGTGTTGGGGCAGTCCTTATCACTCCGAAAGGGTCGCATATACCTTTCACTGCCAGGTTAACTTTTGATGTCACCAACAATGAAGCGGAATATGAGGCTTGTATCATGGGTATTGAAGAAGCCATTGATTTAAGGATCAAGACTCTTGAGATATTTGGGGACTCTGCTTTAGTGATCAACCAGATCAATGGAGATTGGCATACCAACCAGCAGAACTTGATTCCTTACAGAGACTATGCGAGAAGACTGTTGACTATCTTTACAACAGTGAAATTATGCTATATACCTCGTGATGAGAATCAAATGGCTGATTCTTTAGCAACATTATCTTCCATGATTCAGGTGAATTGGTGGAACCATATACCCAAGATTGATGTAATGAGGCTAGACAGACCCGCTCATGTGTTTGCTGCCGATACAACGACCGATGATAAACCTTGGTATTTTGATATCAAGCATTTCTTGAAGAGTCAGGAGTATCCGGCTGGGGCATCAAATAATGACAAGAAGACTCTGAGGAGGTTAGCAGGAAGTTTCTTCTAGAACGAGGATGTGCTTTACAAGCGAAACTTTGACATGGTCTTGCTCAGATGCGTGGATAGACACGAAGCAGACCTGTTAATGCAGGAAGTGCACGAAGGATCTTTCGGTACCCATGCTGGTGGGCATGCTATGGCGAAGAAGTTATTACGAGTCGGGTATTACTGGCTAACTATGGAGGCTGATTGCTTTAAGTACACCCGAAAATTCCACAAATGCCAAATCTATGCTGACAAGGTGCATGTGCCACCAAATCCCCTGAATGTGATGAGTTCTCCATGGCCCTTTGCTATATGGGGCATTAATATGATTGGGAAGATTGAGCCTACTACTTCCAACGAACATCGATTCATTTTGGTGGCTATTGATTACTTGACCAAGTGGGTGGAAGCTACCTCTTTTTCAAATGTCACCAGGCAGGTGGTAGCCCGATTCATTAAGAAGGAGATTATTTGCCGATATGGGGTGCCCGAAAGGATCATTACTGACAATGGTTCTAATCTCAACAATAAGATGATGCAAGAGCTATGCTAGAGCTTCAAAAATGAACATCACAATTCTTCTCCTTATTGCCCGAAGATGAATGGTGTCATCGAGGCAGCCAACAAAAATATCAAAAAGATTGTGCAAAAGATGGTAGTGACGTATAAGGATTGGCATGAAATGCTGCCTTTCGCTTTGCATGGGTACCGTACCTCCGTTCGTACATCTACTGAGGCAACCCCGTTTTCTCTTGTATACGGTATGGAAGCAGTACTACCGGTGGAAATTGAGATCCCTTCTTTAAGGGTCATGATGGATGTTAAACTTGACGAGGATGAATGGGTTCGAGCGAGGTTCAACGAGCTGAGTCTCATTTAAGAAAGACGATTGGCTGCAGTATGTCATGGACAACTGTATCAGAGGAGAATGAAATGGGCATTTGACCAGAAAGTGCGTCCTCAGACTTACCAGACGGGCGACTTGGTATTGAAAAGGATTCTTCCTTCGAATATAGATCACAGGGGCAAATGGACTCCTAATTATGAAGGTCCGTATGTTGTTAAGAAGGTTTTCTCGGGCGGAGCCTTGATGCTTACAACAATGGACGGCGAAGATTTTCCGTCACCTGTGAACTCAGACGCAGTTAAAAAATACTTCGCATGAATAGACCCGCTGGACAGTAAAAAGAGAGTCAAGGCAAAAAAGGGCATCCCGGCGAACCATAAAAAAAAAGGGTTCGGGCAAAAATTAGGGATAAAAATAAAAAAGAAAGTACACCCGTTAAGTTGAAAACCCGCAAGGGCAACTTAGGCAAAAAAGGGTATCTCGGTGGATTGAAAACCCGTAAAGGGCGATCCAGGCAAAAGAGAGATTTAGCTAAAACTGCGATCTGAGTAATCTGTATCGTCTCGTCTCAATCAATGAGCACTCCGAAGGATAGGAATCAGTTCAATCGTCCCTCTTTGAAGGCAAAGCTATCGGAGAGTCTTGAAGATATATGAACCATAACAGGGTTGAAACTCAATGGAGTTCCAGTTTCACATTGCCATTAGGACATTTTCTTTTCCTTTTTGGCAATTACCTCTTTCCCGGAATTGGTTCTTGATGTAAATGCCTATTTTTAGGCTCTTCAATTAATAAAATGGTCGTTATTCAGAATAATTCTATCTGTTTGTTTTGTTTTTATAATTTGTTTTGTTTACATAAACGTCCAAAATTTTTTGATAAACATTTTCATGTGAAAACAATGGGGTTCTACAATAACATGCATAAAAGGGAAACATTTAAAATTGCTTTAAATGACGGGTGCGCTTGGGTGAATACTACAAAACCCATGTTACCCTGGAGCATATTTACGCATTCTTTTGTTTGCAGGTTTGAGAGTTCACTGAGTAGCTATGCAAAGGTGTATGACGTCTTCAAGCCAAAATTCTTTACGAAGCTTAAGTGATCATTCCTCCCCAAGCAGAGACGGTTCCTCAGCAGGAAAGTACTTCTTGGAGGTGGTCATCCCTAGCGTATTTACAAAGTTTCATGATCCCAACAACATTGTCAAATGGTAGCACTGAAGCCATCATGTTCAGAAAAGGATTCTCATTTCACTCTTTTGTCACAATGTTTACTGATTGAATCCATCGTCCGGCCGACGGTCGCGCACGACGATCTGATATTAACAAGTCAGTTTCAAATGGGCAGTGTTGTATCTTATTAAGTCGATTTTCCTATTTAGTACTTCCAATAGCTACAAGCTTTTCTGTGTCGATAACGGTTGCAAATTCCCCAGCAGAATGGCCTCGCAGCTAATGTTCAAGACTCAATAAGTGTCCAGGAGTTTGGAGATGTCGAATCTTCTGTAAAATCCTCTTGGGACATTTTTTTCAAATCAGCCTGGTATCATGGGGCAAGAGCAAGTTGTTGACCATCCCAAGCATGGAGCATCATGAAAATTCCCCAGTAGAAGGTGTTCCAAATCTATTATTCCCGGTAGAGTGGCCTCTCAATTACTGCATCTTGGCTCAAGTTTCAGTTTTTGTTTAAGAGTTGGAAGATGTTGGATCTTTTGTAAAATTCTCTTAAGAAACATTCCCTAGCACGAGACACTCTGAAGTGGTTCTCCCTAGCAGAGTTTGTTGTAAGCTCATTATTCCCCAGCGGAGTTACTTACCTTTCCTCAGCGTTTATTTTGCTGAGGGCCTCTTTACATTTTGCATATAGTATGCATAGCATCCTCAAAACGCGTAGCATTTCCATTGAAATGGAGCATTATGCCATGGAAAAATTCAAACATATGCATGTGAAGCATAGGCCAGTTTTGATACCTCGTGCGAGAGACTAAAACTTTGCTCCTTATATCATTGACAAAGCCAGAAAGAATGTCTCGCTCATTCCCCAACAAACATTTCAAAGCAGCGCAAAGGGTTTCATCATTTTTCTCCCCACACAGTCACATCTCTCAGCTTACAAGTGTCTTGGAACCATTCCCGATAAGATTCCTGTAGCCGTCCCCGACAGCACCTTTGAGTTTTAACCTTACCAGTTCCCGGCAGGTCCATTTACCCATCCCCGATAGGTAACCCTTGGTTATAAACTGTAGCCGTCCCCGACATCACCTTTGAGTTTTAACCTTACCAGTTCTCGACAAGTCCATTTACCCATCCCCGATAGGTAACCCTTGGTTATAAACTGTAGCCGTCCCCGACAGCACCTGTGAGTTTTAACCTTACCAGTTCCCGACAGCTCCATTTACCCATCCCCGATATGTAAGCCTTGGTTATAAACTGTAGCCGTCCCCGACAGCTCCCTTTAGTTTAAACCTTGCTAGTTCCCGACAGGTCCACTCACCCATTCCCGATAGGTAACCCAGGTCCAAGCTTACCAGTTCCCGACAGGTAGTATACCAGTTCCCGACAAGTAGTTCGCCAGTTCCCGACAGGTAGTTCGCCAGTTCCCGACAGGTTTCCTATGGGGTTCAATGGTTCCAAATTCTTTCTCACAAACTTTTCTTCCTTACCATTGCTTCATTTACAACATTTTTATTTATCCACGCAGTGTAAATTTTCTCAGTTATTTTTTGTATTCAATCCCTATGTATCTTGAATTCCTGATAGCCTTTGATTTCATCCATTCAGATTCACAGTTGATTAAATAGGGGCAGCTGTAATACCTCAAAATTTGCCCTCATGTTTTCTCAATAAATTGGTCTATGCTTTACTCATTTGCATTCCATAGTAGGTCATAAATTGCATATCATTAGTTGCAAGGTATGGTATCTAGTGCTTCAAGGTGTGAACAATTGAAAGCCAAAGAAAAGCAAGAGGAAACAAGAGCCAAAGGTCTTCAAACAAGCCTCAAAGGTCTCTTATATCATATATTCTCCCATGTGATCCCACAAGTCATGAGAAAATGGGAATCCATCAAGAAGATTGGGTAGTGCATCATCTCCTAACAAAACTGTCCAAAAGTGGGATATGACCCTCAAATGGGCAAGCTCTTTGAGTTTTTAGCATTTCCAAATGGCATATTTCATCACCTTGTAAGAGGATACACATCATACTCATAGGAATTTGAATTTGGAGGATGTGTTATTTCCTCCTAACCAAAGGATACCAAAATTAGGGTTTGACATAAAATCAGTTTATTTCTGATTTTTTGGGCAAAACTTGATATCATAGTATTCTACATGTCTTCAAGGGTCTAAGGATGGAAGATTGCTCATTGGTTCATTTCAGAAGAGGTTCAATTGATCAGTTGCTTGAGAATTAAGAAATTGGGGAAAAAGTCAACTATGTAGTGAAAAAAGTCAACTCCTGACTTTTTGAGGTCAAATCCATGAAATTCAAGTTGCATATATTCATTGGACAAGATTTGATCAATAAATAATGGAGGAATCATGAAAAATCAAGAAATGTACAAAGTTTCCATTTTTGGAAGTTTAGGGTTTCCAAAAATGGTAAGTTTGGACCATTTTGCACTACACTTTGAGGCTTTCTTTCTCCATGATAAAAGCTCCAAACTTCAGGCCCAAGTTGAGCCAATTAAAGTTCACATTCTAAGCTTCAAATCCATATAAATAACTCTTCCATTGGATCAAAATGGAGGGAGTTATGATCCATCAAAGTTTGACAAAAGTAGGTCAAAAACCAAGTCATGACCAAGCAAGACCAGGCCCATTCGCCATAATTTTGTCAAACACATGGTGGGCAAGATGTCAAGCCATTTTTCTCATTGAAGGAGGCCTCAAATGAAAAAATGTTGAACATCAAAGTTGTTCATCTCAATGTCCTATTCAACTTTAATGTTGGACATTTTTCCATTTGAGCAAGTTATGATGGAGTTATGATGGTCCCAAGTTGAGGTGTTCATGCTGAAAATTCATAGGCCATGTTGCCTTGCCTGCAAACCAAGTTATACGCCCATGCACCAGTTTGGATCCATTGAGTTCATAGCCATTTTCCATAATCTTAAAAGCTTCATTTCAACTTCATTCCAACATCAAACCTATTATCTTATGTTTCCTCTTTATAATGACACCCAAACCATGTCATTTCATTCACCATACATAGAGAAATTCATCACCAAACCTCCATGCTTTCATTGATATCATGCTGTCCAAAAGGAAGTGTTTCATATTGTTGTTGTTGGTTTACCACAACGACACACATGTTTCTACATCATCCATTCCTTTACTTCATTTGGCCAAGCAAAACTCCTACACACACATACATACATGCCTTGTCATACACTAAAGAGGGAATGAATAAAACTTGCTCAACAAGTTTCTGCTGCAACATGCCTTCATCACGACCATTCCTTCTCAACCTCACCATAAGATCATGAACATCAACCACACCATAGCCAACCTCGTTCACTCGCCCCTAACTAACTTGACTCAGTTAGTTAGGGTGAACTCACTTAACCAACTCACTAAATCACAGTAGTTAAGCTTCTAACCTCACCTTATATATTCAGAACTTCATTTTCCACACTCATTTTTCAATTCTCACACATTTTCACAAACACTTTCAAACTCTCTCTCTGAATTTTCTCTCTCTCTCTGTGCACAATTCTATTATCCTCTTCATCCACATTTCATCATCATTATCATCAATGATGTATTCTTGAAGCAAGAACACACTGAATCAACACGAATCCTTCAAGTGCAGCTTCATTCTCACGGTGAATTTCTCAGTTTTCTTCAAGATACAAAGTTCCATAAGCCTTTATTTGGTCAAATCGAGCTCAAGATCAAGTTGCTATCTCTGGATTTCTTAACATTTCCAAGATCTTCAAGCTTCAGGCTTGGATTCGTGATGTGTTCAACTTTTTCTTTCAAATGGTATCTGGTTTGTTAATTTCTGGAGGCTTGGAAAATTGTAGACGGTGGCGTTTCACCGGAGAATATGGCCGGAAGTCCTTCTCCGGCCGGTAAGCATTCATGGTTAGGGTTTCTGGACTTTAAGTCCCAGCCGTTTGATCATTTGCATCCAACGTTTATTATGTTGTCAGCACATTAAAATCCCATGTGCATTTCACGTGCTTCATTTTGTGATCTGAGTGTTTGTGTGTGTGTGCATCATGCTTGCTATTGTGTGTCTCCAATCTGATCCACACATCTTGCATGCTTGATCACCATGAGGTTAATCCAATGCTTAATATTTGGCCAACGCATAAATGAGGGAGGGTCTATATCACGTGCCTTGTTTTTGATTCTGAGAGATTGCATGTGGGTGCGTGCGTGATAATTATAGTGAGCGTGCATGGTGATGCATTGGATTCACTTAATTTTCTTGTTGACTGTTGACTTTTTAATCTAATGGTTATGATTGCATCTAATTGGTGACTGCACACACACTCTATCACACACAAACACGCTTTAGTGGACTGGGTCTTAATTACTATTTGCACGCCACCTTTTCAGGCCCAATCATTTTAAAATGTGCAAATTGCTTACGCTGCACCCCCTTCCCATTTCTTTCACATTTTTATTTTTATTTCATATATTGTTTCCATTTTCTTATTTTAAAAATAGCAAATTAACTCTAAAAATCCCAAGTAAATTCATGTGTGTTCTTTGTGCATTTAAATAATTTTATTTTCTTTTTAATTCCGACTTTGTGAATTTTTGAGCTTAATTCCATTATGTTCTTTTAATTTCTCTTTTGAGTGAATTTCTTCATGATACTCAACTTGTGCATTTTATTTATCCCATCTCACAAAATATTTCTTATCCATTCTTTTTATATTTGTTAGATAACACATTGAAGCATGTAATACAATTTTCATTTGAATTTTAAAGTCATTTCATCATGTGTTTTGATGTTTTTATTTGAGCTTCCTTTTGGGGTGTTTCAAGGTGAATTTATGAACATAATTGGGCATGGTTCTTGTTGAATTTTGTCATATACTTTTGATAGGTGATTCCATTCTGACTTAGTTGATTTGTGTTCTTTTTTCTTAATTTTAAAAAATCATTTGCTATTTGTTTATGTATTATAGATTAGGAGACCTTTTGTGAAGTTTTGTTAACATCTAAACATTAGTTTTGGGTAGGCATTTATGCCATCCTATTCGGACTTGTTTATGCATCTTTTATATGTCATTTGTATGATATTATAGGTCATCTTAGTTTCATTATAGGTCACTTTGATTTGTGTGTACATTTGGTATGAGTTTATGCATTCTAACTTGAAAGTTTGACTTGAATTCTTGCATCTATCTCCTCTTATGCTCTACATGTTTCATGTGTGCATTTTATATGACATTTCTCTCATTCCATTAGCATCTTATCAATAGTATGCCACTGCCCATATGCATTCTTAAATCATGTTACATGTTATGCATCTCTAATATGACACTTTGTGCACCTAATGGAACATGTTTCTCTTATTCTTACTTCTACTTCATCTTATCTCTTCTACTTGTCCTCTTTTATTCTTGAGTTGTGTTATGATTCATGAGCATTAAAAGACTTTTATAATTGGTATATGATTCTGACTTTGTTCTTTTGTGAAGCATTAATGCATGATCAATTTGCATCTCCACTAATTCTTCATCTTTCACTTCCATGGTGCATCTTTAGGATGTTTAAGCTTTACTTGTACATAGTTAGTGTGTATTAGGTGTCTTAGCATTAGAGAACCTTCTCATAGTTTAGGTTCTGACTATGATTGAGTTTCAACTCTTAGGATCCTTATTCATTGGTTCATGATTTGTTTGATCACTATTTGGTATTCTTTCCTTATTCCACAACTTGTAAATAGTTTTTGAACTAACCTTTTCATGTAGGTACAAATGGTAAGTAAGTGTGTGAATATGCTTCCACACACACTTCTTTCTTTCATCTTATCTTATCTCTTTTAATAATGCAATTTTTGATCATGATAAGTATTTATACGCTTTCCTTGAATAACTTCTCTATTCTCCCTTTTGAGTTACAACTCATCTTCTACTTTAGAAGTGAGTTGTTCACTCTTCTTCTCCTTTTTCTTAGGATTAGATTTCTTAAACCACATTAACTATAGGAACATCCATGTATGATAACACTAGCGTGAGTCTTAGTCTCCCTCATTAGTTTCACCTTTTGCTTCCTTTTGAGTCTCTCTTCTTCTTATCTTATAATCTTTTTTAAAATACTTAATAAAGGTTAAACGTGTATTGCGCATGAGCCTTAAATGTGGGAGGTGAATAATGGGGGGGTTTCCCTTCATTCTTCTAGGATACCTAGTGTACGTTCTGTTGGGGATGATACGCGACGTATTCGTTCCTATATTGCAAGACTTGGGTGCAATGCAAGTTACAAACAACTTCAAAAACACTTCTTTATAAAAAACTTCAAACAAACAATAACGTCTTTCCTTTGGGATTACTCTCTTCTCATCTTCTTCACTCATTCTTTAAGGATGCGTCATGACCGTTCTACCGCAAACAGGTAACGCCTAAGTCTCCACACAGCGAGCTGCAACACCTAAACTGCTAGGACGCGAACATTGACGTTTCCACTAAAAAACACAAACAACCTTCCCTTAGCTGAGGGGAACTACGTCGCTCTGATTCTCATGTTCCCGATGAGATACGTAGGCAGTGGGGTAGGGCCCATTCGAGCACTTATTTTATTTTCCCTACATTTGTTTCTCTTTCTCTCTCCTTTCCTTTTCTAGTTCTCCAGCTAGCAATTCCCTTTTCCAGTATCCTTTCCTTACACCCTTTGATCGAGACTAGAAAGTGTGGATCCCATCGGGTACGATGGACGCGTGGGGGTGTTAATACCTTCCTCGCACATAACCGACCCCCGAACCCAGTTCTGTTGGTCGCAAGACCATGCTCTTTCCTTTCCCTCAGGTTTATGCATTGTTTCCTTTCCCTCTCTTGGGATAAATACACATTGCTGGCGACTCTGATTCGGTGCCACTTTCGCGTTTGTACTTGGATGAAAATCCCGGGAGCGACAACGTCTTCAGCCATTTCATGCTTGGAAAGTAAGACAACATCTTCGATTTGATCAAGAAGAGAGTATTGTATCACATTGGTCGACCTAGAACTTGAACATTGTCGAATTTCCTTCTGGTCCAACTGTTTTTGAAGTGCTGCTCGTACAAGGTAGCATCCTTGGTTGTTTTCTGAGAAAACTCTACAGCGTTCATAATTATGTGGTGGTACTCGACCACACTCACTTTGTATATAATGCATCTTTACTAGATCTATTTCCATCGAGCGGACATCTTGACTCAGATGCCTACATGGATTTTCGTCAGACATACTGATCTTTTGTATAGCTTCGTCCAAGTAAATTGGTAGCCACCAGTGTTCCAATAAATGTTGAAGTGTTCTTTGCACCAGTGTGCACCCTTGGTCGTCTTCGGTGTATTCTTCGCAGTCCTGATAATCATGCGAAGCCAGACAGCCGAGCCTGACTTGTTTAGCATGTAATTCTACCAGACTGGTATTCATTAATCGTATGTCAAAGATATGAACCATATTGACTTGACGGTTATTTCTTTCTTGGTAATCCTGGATCCATCCCAGATCCATCTGACGTTAGAGGGCCTCTTGTATAAAAGAGCATCCATGATTGCTTGTGGAGCAGACCGGATAGGTGTTGTAATCGTGTCGTAGCAGATTATGATATTGACTTTGGCTTGAGTGCATCGCCACCAAATTAACGTTCGTCGCAAGGATGCCGTGGTTTTGAACAAAGTCAGGATTTGTATGAGCCATGTTGACTTCTCGGATTCTGTGATCTTGAATACAACCGAGATTCATCTATTCTTGTAGAGCTAACTGTACTACAAAACACCCTTGATTATTCTTGGAGCAGATATCACACTAGTGATAATTGTGAGTTGGTACATGACTGTACCCGCTCTGTCTGCAATGTATCCTGACCAGATTGGTTCCTAATAGGAGTACATCGTGAATTTGATGACTGCGGCTAAATTCTTCCTCTATCAAATTTACTGCAGCCTTGTCATGTTGTGGCAACGGGTTCATCTGAACATTTGGAATAGTATCTTTAAAGGATAAGACCCCGTTCCTGACAAGTTTCTATACGTCAGACTTGAAGCTGAGACAATTTTCAATGTTATGCCCCACTCGTCCTTAATGGTAAGGGCAAGTTTGATCCGTTTTGAACCAAAAAGGCAGATTTTCCGGTACTGTAAGAGGAGACCTGGTTTGGACGTGCCCCTTGGCCAGTAAAAATGGAAAAAGTTCTGCGTACAACATCGGTATAGGGTCAAACCTTGGTGGTCGTGTTGTATGATTGTTATTGTTGTACTGTGGAAGAGCCTGCTGAAGAGGCTGTTACGGCCATTGCTGAAACTATTGTTGACTTGGTTGGCTTTGAGCAACCTGAGGTTGATAAGTCGGAGCCGGCACAGAGCTGATAGCGGGAGTTATGGCCTCTACTGGTTGATACCTTCGCCTTTGCTTTCCCAGAGAGATATTACTGATCTCCTGTTCTTTCTTCTTATGAAAAGCACTACCGTATCTATTGGTACTGCTGGATGGCTTTGTATCTTTGACAAATTGTCATTCTCGGACTGCCTTTTTGAGGTGTACTCCCATGTTCACCATTTCAGTGAAGTCACTGGACGCACTGGCGACCATTCGGTCGTAGTAGAATGTGCTCAAGGTTTTCAGAAATATCTTTGTCATCTCTTTTTCCTCAAGAGGGGGATAGATCTAGGCGGCAATTTCACGTCATCTCTAAGCATACTCCTTAAATATCTCTTTGTCCTTTTGCGACATTGCTCTGAGCTGGTCTCTATCTGGTGCCATATCTAGGTTGTATTTATATTGTTGAACAAAAGAAACGCCGAGATCTCTGAAAGTGCTAATCTTGGTGCGGTTTAAACCCATGTACCATTTGAGTGCGACACCGGTTAAACTGTCCAAAAAGTAATGGATCAGTAGCTGTTGATTTTCTGTCTGGGTAGACATTTTGCGAGCGTACATCACCAAATTACTTTGAGGGCAAGAGTTGCCCTTGTATTTTTCAAAGTCAGGCACCTTAAATTTGTGAGGAATTTCGACATTAGGGATCGGACAGAGGTCGGCGGCGTCCTTTCTTAATAAGTCCTGACCGCAAATGACATGAAGTTCCTTCAGCATTTCCAAGAACTGTTCCTGGAACTCATTCATCTTTTCATACATGTTTTCGTTTCCACCAGAGATTGTTTGTAGAATCTGTCCTTCCGGGACAGTGTGTACCACTGGTTGTGGTATGGTCATTATAGCTGTAACTCTTGGCGCTTCAATGCCCTGAAGTTTGTAACCTTCAGGATCAGTGGCTCCTGCTACAGTTTTTGGGTCTTCAGTGACCGGCGGGATGTATCCTTCAGGGGCAAAGTTAAGAAGCATGCCCCAAGGCCGACCCTTAGGCATGTTGTACCGAGGTGATTCTCATGTGTCTCCATCATGGGCGTAGATGTAATATTCGAGATTACAGTCCTTTGAAGTTGCTCCTGAGCTGCTCCCAGGGATTGCATGTCACTGTGAAGTTTTTCCAAACTTTCCTTAAGAGCGTCGATTTCTTCTCTCAGCTCTCTGTTCTCTTCCTCGAGTTAGTGCATTTTCTTTTGTCGATTGGCCCGAGTATTGTATGAGTAAGATAGTTTGACTCTAGAATTGTGACACGTACGTGAGACTCGAGAGAATGCGTTTATGTCAGAATGATGAATGCAATGACATATTTTTAGTTTTTGTTTTAATAAAAAAGAAACTTCAACAAACAAAATTGAAAATATCATACAGAGAGGGGGAACCCCGTTTTATTGAAATCGAAATATTGCAGTATGTTACAAGACAAAGTACAGTATTTTACAAAGTGCTGTAAGGGAAAAACTCTAAGTTCACGGATCCTGAGTCCTCTCTGAAGAGAGCTCAGATTCCGGTTCTGGTAGTTTCCTCTTCTTTGATCGGGGTTCTTTAACCGTTGTCGGGTTATCAATCCTTTTCCAAATGAAAGGAGCAAGCAAGTTCCTTTGATCTTCCCGACTTTCTACAACTTGTTGTTCTAATATTTCAATCAGAGCATCCTTTTCTTTCAATAGTTCCTGAATTTTGGTACACTCTACATTGAGGATTCGGTACTTGTTTTTCCAAGAACTCTTCTCCCGTTGAACTTTGTTGAGAGCGATCTGGAGTTTTTTCATATTAGACATAAAATAAAGGGCAGATTCCTTTAACAAAAAAACTTCTTGACGAGGGTAAGGCATCATCAACTTGAGGGCTCTAGTTTACACCCAATGGAGATAAGGTTCCATGGAGATACAATCTTTTTTTCCTAGAGACTCTCATCCTTTTCTATGAATTTTTGGCCAGGCATGCACTATATCCTTCTTAAATTCCTTGTCATTTTCTCCTTCTTTTAAGAAAAGACCTTCCAAATGAATATTATGCGGGATATGCTTCATTGGGTATCCGAGTTGATGGCGAGCTAAAACTAGATGATAGTTGATTCCTCCTTTAGTTCCTATGAGGGGTACGTTAGGGAAATTTCCACGTCGATCAATGATCTTTATCCCATCGTAAATCATATTGTACCAATCTATGTCAGAGTTGGAAAGAGACATGATTCTCTGCGACCAACGTAAGGTGTTCTTATGATCCCAAAAAGTAGCAGACTTGGGTAAATGGGAAATGAACCATTTGTAAAGTAAGGGTACATAGCATGTGATCATTCCTCCGCTGTACAAATTCCTTAAGTGTACAGAATGATAAGCATCTGTGAGCAAGGTTGGTACAGGGTTTCCAATCAAAAATATCTTAATGGCATTAGTATCGATGAAGTTATCGATGTTGGGAAAAAGGAATAATCCGTATGTGAGTAAGACAAAGATATCTTCGAAAGCAGTTATGTTTCCTACACTGGCAAAGTATAGAGCTTTCTCCGTCAGGTATTTAGCTGGTAAACCCTGGATTCCTCCTTTAGTGGTTATGTGAGTCCTAACCTCTGACTCATCCAAAGAGATCGCTCTTGCAATGGTTTGATTCTTTGGAATTTCTTCCAGTCCAGAAAATGGAGCTTAATCACTAATAGGTAACTCAATCAGATGAGAGTACTCCTCTAGAGTTGGTGTTAGTTGGTAATCCGGGAAGGTGAAGCAGTGGTAAACTGGATCGTAGAACTGCAACAATATGGTTATTTTGGCTTATGTTTCATTTCGTTTGGTGTCAGTTGGTAATCCCAAAATTTTCCCTCTTGTTTCTAACTCTAACTGGCTTATGTTTCAGAGTTGGTGTCAGTTGGTAATCCCAAAATTTGCCCTCTTGTTTCTAACTCTAATTGGCTTATGTTTCATTTCGTTTGCATCGTCATTTCTGCATTTTCATGGTTCTTTTGGGCATGGGATCAAGGTATTTTCCAGTAGCTCATGACGTCATAAATTCTAGTAGTGTTTAAGGCCAAGCAGATAGCTTTCAAAGTCTTTTTGAGCATTTATTTTGCTCATTAGATGATTTGTTGGTCAGAAGCTCCGACACTCTCTTTTTGATCTGTGATTCAGCACAAGACGATTATTTTCAGCAGTATTCCGAGCACGAAACAGAATTCACAGCATTTTTCAGGCATGATTCAGTGGTAATATCCAATGACAAGTTTCAAAGGCTTAGTATGGCTCAGAACGGGTGAAACAGGAAATTCTGCAACATTCCCTCCTTTTGGCGCCAAATTTTTTAATTTTTGAACTGAGTAATCGATTACTCAAAGTGAGTAACCGATTACTCTGGGCGAAATTGCAAAAATGTGGCAATTTTCAGCACTGCAGAATTTTTTATCATTTGTGATCATGTGCTTGGCTTGTGCATGTGTGGGAAGGATCTAGAACTGATCTATTTTCATCATTTTCCACCCAAAAATTCAAATTCCTTCCAACAATTTCCACTCCAATTCCTCATTTCCTTTCCTAATTCATTTTCCACCTCAATTTCCACCCACTAAGCCTCACTCCAAACCCAAACTTAACTCCTAACGTAGGGGTTATTTAATCAATTCATTCCAAACCTCTCATAACCATGATCATTTTTCACTCTCAATTCTCAGAATTCTCCCTCAATTCTCTCTCACATTTTCACTCTCAACCTCTATTTTCAACCTCACTCAAAGCTCATTCATAGAGAATAACAAGTTCTTCATTGGAACTTGTCAATTCTTGAGCTATAGCCTCTCATCATCACTCCATTGTTGCTTTTTATTGGTGATTTTCATTTGGATCTAGATCTGAAATTTCAGAAGTGCTTATTCGAAGTGATTTTGGAGTTTTGTTAGCTTATTGCTTGGATTTTCAGCTTTTGCTTGCTAGGAGCTCATAGGATCTTGGATTTCTTGCTGGGATTCATCAATTTTTGTTAACAACACTTACCAAACCAAATCTCGGCTTTGTAGGTTGGTTTTCCTTAGATATATGCTTGATTTAGCTTAATTTCAACTTATACAATGTAGATCTTTGGTTGCTGTTGATTTTGATCCATTTGCTTGAATTTGATTCTTAATGTTGATGATTATTGGATCTAAGTGATGTTTGAATGCTGTGATTGAACTTAATTTGCCTGCATTGTTGATTACATGATCATTGGAATTGATTGCATAAGCGATTTTGCGACTGAAAGTGCTTTTCAAAGTTCAATTTCTGCCTCTGTTTCAGTGGTAATCAATTACTCAAACAGGGTAATCGATTACTCTGCCTTATGTCCATGTTTTTAGTCAAATTTCAACTGAGTAATCGATTACTCAAACAGGGTAATCGATTACTCTACCTTATCTACACGTTTTTAGTCAAATTTCAACTGAGTAATCGATTATCCAATGTGAGTAATCGATTACCACTGAAGCAGAGTGTGTTTTTCTTGCATTTTCTTGCTTTTTTGAGGTCTCTTGCATGTTTAAACTTCATGGATTGATATGTTGATGATTTGTGGATTAATCATGAGCTGTTTCACTTCACACATTGCATGAATACGATTCTTCGACACGTGATTCTTGGTTTTCATCAATAAATGTTTATGTTTACGTTGTTGACTACTTGATGCGGTAAACACAATGCACACACATTTGAATTGTGTTAATTCTTGATTGATGCTCAACTTTCTGGACATGTGATGCGTGATTGTTGTTTGTTTCCGTGGTTGCATATGCATGACGTTTTGATCAATGTTTGAGTTGTGCAAACTTTGTTGAGTAATTGTTCTTGAATTGTTAACATGATCATGTTATTCATTCTCGATGCTTGCAACCTTTATGAATTGGTTTGCCATGCTTTGTGTGTCTATTTGCAATCGTTGCTTGCATGTGTATTTTTTTTCAAATGCATGGTGTGCTACCCTATTTTCCGCTGCTATCTTCGTACATATGTGATTTTGTATGTGCTATTGCCTGCCTCTTTACACCTGTTTTGTGTGTTAAATTTGAGCTGTTGAATGTTGTTTGGTGTATTGGCTGGAATTTACCGCTGTGCAGGTCCTGGAGCGATGTTGTAGCCGTTGTTTTGATTTATCGTTTTGGTATTTGCCTTGCTTTTTGCTTGCTCCCTTAGGCTCCTAGTCCGACTTAATTTCCGATTAAGCTCAGAGTAGGATAGACATTAGGCTCTCAACCATGCATGCTAACTTAGGTAGATGTTTCCCCTTTGAACTCAACCATAGGGCCACTTTTGCATGACAACATTAGGGTAGATTTCCTCGTAGTCTTTTCATTTCGGCTTGAGTCTTCTCTTCTCATCTCATAACAATTCCAAGACACTTAATAAAGTTAACGTGTATTGCGTATGAGCTGTGTATGTGGGAAGTGAGGAATGGGGGGTCTCCCTTCGTTCCTCTAGGGTGTTTAGTATACGTCCTTTTGGGGACGATATGCGACGCATTCGTTCCTATGTTATAGACTTGGGTGCAATGCAAGTTACGAACTAACTTCAATCCACTTCTGTCTAAAAAACACAAACAAATTCAAACCTTTTTATCCTTCGGGATCGTTGAGTTTCAAATATTTTTTTGGAAAAGAGCATGTTGCTCACGTAAAAAACACTTACCGACCTCATTAGGTCAAACTACATCTGCTCTGACTTCCTCTCTCTCGTTCGATTGAGGATACGTAGGCACGAGATGCGATATCTCGACGAGCAACCTTCCCCCTTTTGCGTAGTCCGTCGAACTACATTGACTCTGATTCTTCGTTCATCCACGAAGATACGTAGGCATTGGATTTTGGATAATCCTTGCGAGTCCGTCTTAGTCTCCCCCATCCCCGTTTTTTTGTTCATCCGTAGACTTTAGGATAGCTCACCCTTAGATTTAGACAACAAGCGTGGATCCCATCTGTAGCGCAATTTTTGTGATTTCGAAGCACTATCGCTTACAGTTCGATTCATTTTTTATCCTATTGAGCTGATTAAGGAAGGAAAATAGATGTCTCCAATTAACCCTGCTTGCAAACTGAGGTTAAACAGTCAAAACTGCTGGTTTACCGATGCTATCAAAATAGGGGGGTTCTCCCTTTGGGTTATTTTGCTAAAAACAGTGTCTGGTTTACGGGTAGGATGTTAGGATTGATGCTTTTCAATTGATGTGTGAAGGTATGGGATTTTGAGTTTTTTGATTAGTATACTCGCTAAGATTTTTCAATCTTATGCTTACGTATTCCCGGGATAGGGAAATCAGAGTGATCGTAGTTCCTCCTATTCTATGGGAGGAAAAAGTTGTTTTGGTGTCTTGTTCAAAGCCCAAGACCTGAAGCTAAAGGGAGTATATGTATCTTGTTCAAAGCCCAATATGTGAAGCTGAAGGGTCTATTTGTATCTTGTTCGAAGCCCAAGATGTGAAGCTAAAAGGTCCTGGCTGAGAGAGAATTTGTCATCTCTAAAGAGGAGTTGTTGATGTTTGTATGTTGTGAGCAAGGCACAACTTTGATGCTAAAAGGTTGATTGACTCAACCGGGGTCTTTTATACTCAACAAGAGAGTGATTATGTGTCTTGTACGAAGCCCAAGACGGAGGCTAAAGGATTGATGACTCAACAAGAGAGTCTTTTATACTTAACAAGATAGTGTTTTTGTATCTCGTACGAAGCCTAAGATGGAGGCTAAAGTTTGGTGACTCAACAAGAGAGTCTTTTATACTCAACAAGAGAGTGTTTTTGTGTCTTGTACGAAGCCCAAGACGGAGGCTAAAAGATTGGTGACTCAACAAGAGAGTCGTTTATACTCAACAAGAGTGTGTTTTTGTGTCTTGTACGAAGCCCAAGACGAAGGCTAAAAGATTGGTGACTCAACAAGAAAGTCTTTTATACTCAACAAGAGAGTGTTTTTGTATCTCGTATGAAGCCCGAGATGAAGGCTAAAAGATTAGGTGACTCAACAAGAGAGTCTGAAAAGGTTAGCTCCGCTGGGGAGAATCATTTGTACAAAGCCCAAGAGGAGGCTAAATATGTTGGTGGCTGTTTCATTTGAGTGACAGGTCCAGTGTGTTGGATAAAAGAGAAAATATGTTCTTATGAAAAGAAAGATTATGAATAAGGTTGTGATTGGAGGATCAGGGTTATTTCCTGTTCTTTAAGGAAATCAGAAATCCCACGGGTATTGAGACTGTTCATGTCTACTGGCGTTTGAGAAGTATATTCTCAGATAGTGAAGGCATGTTGTATGATGCCTGAGAGAAAGCCGGAATGTTAAGGGATAAAGTTCTAGACACTTTTGAAAGATTGTTCTATTAAGATGACTAATTTCTGTTCCTATACCTTTAAGAGGCCGTCGGGATAATTTGTACAAAGCCCAAGAGGAGGCTGAAAACTTTTAAGAAGCCGAAAGGGACAATTTGTACGAAGCCCAAGAGGAGGCTCTCTTCGCTGAGGAAGAATCATTATACAAAGCCTAAGAGGAGGCTGTGAAAACTTCTAAGAAGCTGATGGGTCCTTGTACAACGCCCAAGAGGAGGCGGGGATGCTTTTAAGAAGCTTGTGGGTCCCCAAACCCCGAGAAATTCAAGATAGGCTATTAACAGAGAATAGATCAAGCCAGGAAAGTTCGAGAATTTGGAAGAAACTCAAGAGATTCCTTTCACGGAGAAAAGATCATCCCTGGGGAGTCAGAGTTTCTTTGACAATTCCTAAGGGTGACAGCCGAAGAGAAGACTGTATCTGGTGCTCCTATGGGGGATCTAGTTTTGTCTATTTTTAAAAGTGATCAACGGGGCTTTACCTAGTGCTAGACATAGTTGCCGCGGAAGAATTTAAATATCTATACTAGTATTACACGGTATATAAAGTATGTGAAAGAAGACTTATAGTGAACAGCCCCATAATACAGTTATATATATATGAAAGCGGATAAAGAAAGCGAGTAAACACTTACTCGGTTGTAGAGCTTCCATGTTGTTGGGTTAGTTGTTCAACAAATAAAAATTGAAAACAACAGTATATTCAAAATCAAAGGAGAAAGTGCATTGAAAAGATTGTCGGGGCTTACAGCTCAAGGAGAGGCCCGACGTTTTATCAGTAATTGCACTGTGGTATGAATTTGTACAGTGGGACTTATACAAGTGATCGAGGCCAAAAAAGTTTTCTGTACAAAGGGATGGGTCTTACACTCTCTCAAGAGGCCCACAAAGTTTTTAAAGAAAAGAAATGGGGCTTATAACACGAGGGTAGGCTTAAATGATTTGTTTTTGAACTGGCGATCACGCCGAGATTTTCTTTTAACGCAGCGGGATTTATACAATGTCTGAGGCCCAAATTATTTTGGTTAAAAGGGGATTGGGTCTTACACTCTATTAGAGGCCCAAAGAGTTTTGAATGGGTCTTATAGCTCGAGGAGAGGCCCAGATGATTTATTTTAAACGGGCAATGATTGCGCCTAACTTTTGAAATACAACGGGACTTATACAACATTTGAGGCCCAAAAAAGGTTTGTATTTACAAAGGATTGGGTCTTACACTCTATTAGAGGCCCAAAGTGTTTTTTGAAAAAGTTTAATGAGAGTTAAATTAATCAAAACCCTAATTTGTTTTCAAAGTGTATTTTAATTGAATAAAAATTCAATTAAAATGATCAAAATTGTTAAGCATGTGTGGAAACAAATTGTGATCTTGGATTAATGTTTCAAAAATCAAATTTTGACCTACAAAATGATTAGAAATCATTAAAATTTGTAGAGTCAAGAGGAAGAAAATATTTTAAATGTCAAAAATAATTAAAATATTAATTCTTTGCAAAAATATCAATTATATGAAATAAATAATATTTTTTGGGATTTTTGGTAAAATAAAATATTTTAACCTTTTTGTGAATTATTAAAAAAAGAATCAACTCAAAATCATTAAAACTCAGAGAGAAATTAATTTTTGAATCAATTAAATAAAATCAGAAAATTCAAATATTTGAATTTTTGAAAAAGGGCGCCAAGAACAAGGCAAGAACACGCGCCCTCCCTCTGTTTCTGCAGATTTGCCTTTTCTATCCAATCTCACTGAATACTTGATGATATCATGCAATCTACATATCAATCTACTCGTTTCAACCTCACAATCATGTCTATGGTCTTTAATTTCATTTATTTTAAGCATGGAATAAGAAATCAAAGAGAAACCTCAAGAACCCTAAATTCTTCATGAAGGTTCAGAAATTCCATACACGATTTATACAAAGCAATTGATGGAGGGTAAACACTCTATGCATGATTATGAACATATGGCCAAATTATTATGCAGCAAAAAATGCATGGATCATAGAGTTAGAAGAGCTCATGCTTACCTCTTGCAGCTGGTGATCGTGTTTTGTGTTAGTGGTGTTACAGCTAGGTTCCAATGATGTGGATAGCTTCCCTAGGTGCCATGGAGTGTGTCTGGATGCTTGGAGTGGATTGAAATGATCTGGAACTTGAGATGGTACCCCAAATGCAAATTTGTCAAGAACTTGAGAAATTGGCTAGTGATTTTGTGATTTTGGTGTTCCAGATGTTATGTGAGTGTTTGGATCACTTCTATATGATGTTTATGAGGTGTGTGTGTGATTAGTTTGATTGGAATAGCTATCAAACTCAAAACCCGATAGTGACTTGCCTTAGAAGGCAAAATTGAAAGTGAGAAGGAGATTTTGAGGAAAACATCTGTTTGATGGCTTTGGTGTACTCAAACTGATCACAATTAAGCTCTATTTATAGTAGAGCAAGTTTGTTTTGAAAGGAATAGTGAATGGCAACTGCTGCATAGGTTTGGCCAATGTTGAGCAATGAGAATACAAGTCTTCTCTAGCCATTGACTAGAAGTTAGGGCACAGGCTGCTGGTCCCCTTGGTCTTGGATAAGTCTTGACTGAATTCAGTTGAGAATGGCTCAGTCCATGCCACCTTGGTGTATGCATTGAATGCTCCAATCCAAAATTGGAGTCTTGTCCCTCTTTTAGGCATTTATAGGTTTGGCATGCTATTTTTGGTTCTAAAGACTTGGGAGGCTTGGGATAAGAGTTGGTTCCTCCTTGGTCCCCCCCTTGAGGTGTTCAGATGGATAGAGTTACTTGTCATTTGTACAAATTGGGCAAATCGAGCAAAATGCACAAATCTGCCTTGCTTTGGCAGTTTTCAGCAAGGCATGTTGCCATTGTCATATCTCATGGCTCAAGTGGAACTTGATGGAGTTCTTGGCCATTTTGGAAAGCCCTCATATGATACAACAATTGTTTGATCATAATTGGTTTTGATACTTTTTGGATCCAAGTGAAAATGCCCCTACATTTGGAAAAAAGTGAAGGCAGATTCTGACTTAGTGAAAATTTCACTAAGTGTTGGAAAAAAGTGACATTTTCACTTTTTGTGATTTTGATCATTCCATAACTCAAAATTCATGAGGAATTGGGATGAGTTCAGTTTGAAGCTTTTGTAGAGGGTAATGAGAGCTACAAATCCAGCTTTGGATTGGGAAAAATGGCCTTGTGGTTTAGGAGTTATGATCCTCCAAAGTTGGTACCCTTGCCACTTTATTCCATAACTTAGGAAATTTTCTAAGTTTTTATGGTTACCCCTTTTACAAGTTATCCCACTTTCTTTGATTTTTCTTGATGAATGATGATTCCAATCATACATTAACATCATTTTGGGGTCAAAGAACCATATTTGTGAAAAATCTGAAAAAGTCAAAGTTTGACTTTTGTGCACAGTTGACTTTTTGTCAGATGAATTCCAAACTGTGCAATATTTTATGAAATCATGTCCTTGACCTAAATCAAACTTGATGGACATGTTCCATGGGTGTTATAGGGTGTATTGAATCATGTCCTATGGTTTGGGAGCATGCCTGGGTCAAAAGTCAAAGATATAGTTGACTTTTTCCGCGAAACCCTAACTGTGGTTCAGATGAACTTGAAACTTGTTGATCAAGCTTCTGGGAGTAATCCATTGTTTCAAATGGATCAATGTAGTTTATTAGGGACCTTCAAATCCTCTCTTGAGGTCTTGGCTCATAATTTGTCCCAAAAGTCAGCTTAGGGGTGAATTAGGTCAAGAAACCCTAATTCCTGATTTTTATTGTATGCATCCCCTGAGGAAAAATTTGACTTGATGATTGGGTTCATGATATCCCTTGGAGCATCCTAGGTTATGTTTTGAAGCATTGGCTCATTCCCAGAGGAAAATTTCTATCTGGAGGCCCTGGTCAACCAAAACCCTAATTTGGTGACACTTGTGATCTTGAGGCTTGATCCACTTGGAATGCTGCAATCTTGTGCTTGATTCTTGATGTGGGAGTCCTCATGATCCTTTGTGGGTGTTTGAGAGGTTAGACAAGTTGAAGATCATGTCATTCCTTGATTGATCCTTTGTCTAAGTACTCTGAGAGGGCTTGAGACCCTAATTCTTATTGTAGTGAATGATCACCTATCTTTGGGGAGACTAGGGAGTATGATGGCTACTCCATATTGTGATGATGCTTTGCACAATGATGGGGAATCTTAGTGGTCAAAATTTGGGGTATGATAGATGCCCCTATTTAATCTTCTTGGACCCGAAGGTGTGAATGACGAAGGTATTCGGGCATTCGGGGTACAAGGGGATTAAATATCAGAATACCCGAAATTTGACGGTGGTTATGAATGGTAGCTTGCGCAGTCATCTTTTTTAGCTAAGCAATGATGCTTAGAAAAAATAAACTTCCCCTCGATCCTGGTTTCCCACCAAGGAACTGGTCTTAGTTTTCTTTTGAAAATAAACTTCCCCTCGATCCTGGTTTCCTACCAAGGAACTGGTCTAAGTTGCTGAAATAAACTTCCCCTCGATCCTGGTTTCCTACCAAGGAACTGGTCTCAGTTTCTAAAATGAACTTCCCCGCGATCCTGGTTTCCTACCAAGGAACTGGTCTCAGTTTCTTTTATCAATAAACTCTCTTGACAAGGGACGCTATTCGCTAGCGATCTTCATCAAACTTCTCGCCGAATTTTTCTGGGGATATGCCATTTGACGGCTCTACTGGGGAAAGCGAGTCTCTTGAGAGACTGTTGTCTGCTTGGGGACATTACATCATACTTTTCTAGAGGTCTCCTCAGAGAAATGCTATATGATGTACCTCAATTTTGAGGTGCCGATGACTTTGTTAACAATGACTTTCTGGAGAGAAGAACCAATGTGCTGCCGAAAGTCTTTAGTTGAGAGGCTTTCTCTAGGGATTTTCCTTAATCCGGGAAAGTGAAGATATCATCTTCAATGGCGAAGAGTGACATCGGCTGAGGGTTTTCTTGTTCTTCAGAGGTTCAAGTTATCAAAGTGGTCAAAGGTCAATTCTAATCGAGAAATAAACTGGAGGAGAGATCGTTCAGACGTAACATTTTCTTGACGAGGAAAGAACTGACAACTCGATTGAGAGGACCGTTATCACTAGTGTATAAGACCGACTCGAGTGATAGTAATGCACTTTGAAGTTCGATTACTTCTAGAGAAGCGATCGATGTTCTTTCGAAGTTTAACAGTCAAAAGAAATTGCCATCTTTATTTTAAAAGCAGAAAAAGTTGACAAGTAAATTCATTTTTGTTTTATTTCAAGAATCGTTGATCATGTTTAAAGTGTTGTTCTATAAAGCTAAAACAAGTAAGAATTGCAAACAAAAGCACTAGGGCTCAATTTTTATTGATAGGATGGAAATTAGCCAAACGCGTGATTCCATGGAGTATTTAGAAAGTTAGAAAATGGTAATTTACAGGGAAAAGGGCTACATTGAAACATAACGACCGCCATCCTTCTACCAATTTTGAATTCTGGACATCTTGAGCTTCTGTCGAAGATGACCTTGACTGGAATTTTTCCTGATGGTGTAACTGCTGTTGAGGATTTGCCTCTGTTGAACATAGTTACTTGCCATTATCCCTAACTTTTGCTTGGATTGTACTGTGATGTTTACAATCCACCAGGATTTTTTTTTTTTATTTTGTCTCTAATTTTTTCCTGGACCGCCCTTTCGGGTTTTCAATCCATCGAGACGTTTTTTTTAGTTTAGGCGAAGTATTTCTTGACTACGTCAACATTCGTGGGGTAGGAAAACTCCTCTCCGTCCATGGTTGCAAGTCTCAAGGCGCCACCTGAGAAAGCTTTCTTGACCACATAGGGGCCGTCATAGTTTAGGGTCCATTTGCCCCGGGAATCAGTGAGAAATGATTGTATCTTTTTGAGCACAAGGTCTCCTTTTCTGAAGACGCGAGGTTGGACCTTTTTGTCGAACGCGTTCTTCATTCTCTGTTGATACAACTGACCATGGCATAGAGCCGTCATTCGCTTCTCTTCGATCAGATTCAGTTCATGGTGTCGACTTTGGCACCATTCAGCCTCTGTAAGCTTAGCTTCCATCAATACCCGGATTGATGGTATCTCTACTTCTATGGGGAGCACTACTTCCATGCCATATACTAGAGAGAAAGGGGTTGCCCCTGTTGAAGTGCGTTCAACAGATGTGCGATAGCCGCGAAGAGAAAAGGGCAACATCTCGTGCCAATCTTTGTAGGTTACAACCATCTTCTGAACAATCTTCTTAATGTTCTTGTTAGCCGCTTCTACCGCTCCGTTCATCTTAGGCCGGTAGGGAGAGGAGTTATGGTGTTCGATCTTGAACTCAGCGCATAACTCTTTTATCATCTTATTATTCAAGTTAGATCCATTATCCGTAATGATCTGGCTTGGAACACCATAACGGCAAATGAGATTATTTTTTATAAATCGGACCACCACTTGTCTGGTCACATTGGCGTAGGATGCTGCTTCGACCCACTTGGTGAAGTAATCAATGGCTACCAGGATGAATCGATGATCGTTCGAAGCCTTAGGTTCGATCATGCCAATCATGTCAATTCCCCATATAGAAAAAGGCCATGGGGAAGAAAGAACTTTGAGATGTGTTGGCGGTACATGGATTTTGTCTGTGTATATTTGACACTTGTGACACTTTCGCATGTACTTGTAGCAGTCGGATTCCATAGTCAACCAGTAGTACCCTGCTCTTAGAATTGTCTTTCTTGGATGCCCCAGGTGGGTACTCTTGTTTCTGAAGGAAGCATTTGATATCGTGATACCAAGGTTTATCATCTATGACTGCTTCAATCGCGAAGACGTAAGCGGGCCGTTCCAGACACATTATGTCGATCTTAGGTATGTCATTCCATTGACCTACACTAATCATGGAATAGAGAGTGGCTAATGCATCAGCCATGTGATTCTCTTCACGAGGGATGTGATGAAACTTGATTCTATTGAAGAAAGGTAACAACCTTCTTGCGTAGTCTTTGTAAGGAATCAATCCTGATTGGTATGTGTTCCAATCTCCTTTGATCTGATTGATAACCAAGGTTGAGTCGCCATATACATCCAAGTTCTTGATCCATAAGTCAATCGCTTCTTCGAGACCTATGATACAAGCTTCGTATTCAGCCTCATTATTTTTGCACTTGAATGTAAGTCTGGCGGTGAAAGGAATGTGGGTACCCTGAGGTGTTATGAGTATTGCCCCAATTTCATTTCCATAATGATTGACAGCTCCGTCAAAGATAAGTCCCCACTGGGAGCCTGGTTCCGGCCCTTCACTGGGTAGCGGTTCATCACAATCTTTCATTTTTAGATACATGACATCTTCGTCTGGGAAGTCAAATCCGACTGATTCTTGATCGTCAATCAGTTGATGAGCCAAATGATCGACTAAAACACTACCCTTAACGGCTTTCTGAGCGTGGTGTTCTATGGCATATTCTGATAACAACATCTGCCAACGGGCAATCCTTCCCGTGAGAGCAGGTTTTTCAAAGACATACTTGATTGGATCCATTTCGGAGATTAACCAAGTAGTGTGACGAATCATGTATTGGCGAAGACGTTTGGCTGCCTAAGCCAGAGCGCAACAAGTTTTCTCAAGCATAGTGTACCGAGTCTCGCAGTCGGTAAATTTCATACTCAAATAGTAAATGGCAGACTCTTTCCTTTTGGTTTCGTCCTGTTGGCCAAGTACACACCCCGTTGAGTCTTCCAAGACTGTTAGGTAGATAATCAGTGGTCTTCCTTCCACTGGAGGTGATAGAATCAGCGGGTTCGATAGGTATTCCTTGATACTGTCGAAGGCAGTTTGGCAATCTTCTGTCCAAACGCAGTCCTGATCTTTTTTGAGTAATTTGAACATTGGCGCACATGTCGCGGTCATGAGGAATATGAATCTGGAAATGTAATTCAAACGTCCCAGGAATCCCCTGACATGTTTTTCAGTCTTTGGAGAAGGCATTTCTTGAATTGCCTTGACTTTGTCAGGATCAACCTCAATTCCTTTCTGGCTGACGATGAACCCTAAAAGTTTCCCTGAACGAACACCGAAGGTGCATTTGTTGGGATTCAAGCGGAGTTTGTACTTTCTCATCCGCTCGAATAGTTTTGACAGGTGGGTCACATGCTCCTCTTCTGTCTTAGATTTGGAAATCATATCATCGACATACACTTCGATTTCTTTGTGTATCATGTCATGAAAAAGAGTAGTAATGGCCCGTTGATAGGTTGCCCCGACGTTCTTCAACCCGAACGACATTACCTTGTAACAAAAAGTACCCCATGGGGTGATGAAAGAAGTTTTCTCCATGTCTTTCGGCGCCATTTTTATCTGATTATAACCCGAGAATCTATCCATGAAGGAGAAAACTTTGAACTTTGTTGTACTGTCTACCAGCAAGTCAATGTATGGTAAAGGAAAGTCGTCCTTTGGACTAGCCTTGTTTAGATCTCTGTAGTCGACACACATTCTGACTTTTCTGTCCTTTTTCAGAACGGGTACGATGTTGGGTAACCATTGAGGATACTCTGATATGGTGAGGAAACCTGCGTCAATCTGTTTTTGGACCTCCTCCTTGATTTTGATGGCCATGTCCAGATGAGTCCGTCTCAACCTCTGTTTTACTGGCGGACATTCCGACCTTAACGGTTGTTCCGCGATGCTGGTATCAAACCCTGGTATATCCTGATAGGACCAAGAAAACACATCGGGGAATTCTCTGAGAAGCTTTGTCAAACTCTCTTTGACAGTCGGACTGAGTAGGGCCCCAATCCTGATCTCTTTTCTTTCTTCCTCTGAACCCGAGTTGACCATTTCCAACGGCTCTTGGTGAGGTTCAATGGACCTTTCCTCTTGTCTGAGTAATCGAGAGATCTCTTATGGAATTTCGTTGTCAACTTCTTCTTCAGCCTCGAATACCGGGAATTCAAAGTTGGGAGAAGGCATTGGATCGTATGTTTCAATGGGGTTTAAAACAAGCAATCTGCATGACGTGATGATTATTTTTTAGAAGAGATAGAGAGAATGCAAAAGTGTGTGCAGTGTATTTTTTTTACTTCTTGTTTTTATTATTTGAATTGTTTTTTTTTTGGATTACCATTTTCTGAGAAAAGCAAAATGAGAAAACAACAATTAATGCGAAAATTACAGAACGACGTTTATTTATCTATGATTTTGTCGATTCTTGAAACTACAGCCCTATAAAACAAAACTCTGTCGCTTTGGGCGAAGCGAAGAGGGACATTTACAGAAAGTGAGCCCTATCAAAACATCTGTTTCACCTGGGCAGGGTGAGAGGTTAAAGTAAAGACGACAATTACTTTGACTTATGCACAATCTTCGGAACATCGACTGCAACCCATTGGTGGCGAACTCCTCGGTGAATCACAAAGTCTGGTACCTTCCTTGATTTGTTTTCAGAAATAACGCGGATTTCTGACGGAGCAGTATCATTGGAATCTGTCTCCCAGGCAGAGTTGTCATAGGAGGATTCCTCAGTTGTATTTTGCATAGTATTTGTGCTCTCAGGTATGTCTCCCCATCCAGTTGGCTGGATATCTTCGAGCCTGATACAAGAGCTTTCGGGAGCAATGTACTTGACCATATAGTCGTATTTTCCACTTGGTTGTCCCAAAGTGTCCCACACTTCTTTGGAACTGGAGGAGTCATCCCTTTCGATGACGTTGACCTCGGGAAAAGTGTAGTTGACGAATTCTAGTCCGGCAAGCCTTGCCAACTCATCGTCGCACTGGATATTTTCTGAATGACCTGAGTGTTGATCCCATGACATAGTGGGGACGCCATTATTATGTTCAACGATGCTCATCTGATTTTCAATGTTCGGCTGATTTTCTTGCCTCAAGTCTCTTGGGTACGGCTGCCAGATAGGCAGGCCATCCATCGGGCCATAGTAATCGTGGTTAAAGTTGTATTTCATCGGAGTGTCTTCCTCTAATGAATTTGGCGGAGCACGACATCCTTCCAGATCACAATCTCCGTACATCATTTTGACATCTGCCCTTGGTATAAATCTCAGACTCTGTGCGGGATAGCAAAATGGCGTAGGCACCTCCTCCTGAGACATATAACCATCCTTATTAAGATAGGACTCCCATTCTTCATCCATGTCGGAGGAGTCTCCCTCATTGATGGTATGTACTTCTTGAGACACTGGGTGAAGGAAACCTCCATTGTGGAAGAAACCCTGAATGGGATGAAAACTTTCATCGTTAGCAGCTGTCTTGGTACAGGTTGCAGAAAAACCAAGACCCTTCTTTGTTTTAATATCGGTAGGAATGACAAGCTGTCCCCATCCTTTTGCACTGTTGCTCTCGATTACCTTGAGAGCATCTCTGTACGAGGAAATCGATGTTCCTTTCTCTAGTTGACCCTCATTGCTTACCGAAAGCGCTTCGAACTGAGTCCCAACAACCTCCTCGGGTTCTACACAAGTGTATAATGAAAGGTTACTCACGATTAGGGCCTGTTCTCCGCAGATCATGACGAGTTAATCGTTCTTGACGAACTTCAGCTTCTGGTACAGTGTTGAAGTGACTGCCCCAGCCTGGTGTATCTAAGGTCTTCCTAATAAGCAACTGTATGTTGCCCGGATGTCCATGACCTAGAAAGTGACCAGGAAAGTGTGAGGACCGATAGTTTTGGGAAGTCGACTTCGCCGATAACTGCTTTCTTGGACCCGTCAAATGCTTTGATGATGACCTCACTGCCTCTCATCGGAGGTCCTTTGAATGATAGTTGCATTAGAGTGGACTTCGGCATAACGTTGAGAGACGATCCGGTGTCTACCAGTACGCTGGCTAAAGAATCGTCCTGGCAGTTGACAGTGATATTGAGCGCCATGTTGTGGCTTTTGCCTTCCTCTGGAAAATCCTCATCACTGAATCCTAAGTTGTTGCAGGAAGTGATGTTAGAGATTATGCTATCGAACTGTCATATTGACAAATCCTGTTCCACAAAGGCCTGCTCTAAGACTTTCTGAAGGGCCTCCCTGTGGGCTTCGGAACTGAGTAAAAGTGATAACACTGAGATCTTTGAAGGAGTTTGTAATAGCTGATCAACAATGTTGTATTCACTCCTTTGGATGAGCTTCAGCATATCATCATCGTTCTTTTAAAGGCCGAGATCACTGGATTGACCGACTGGTGTATTAGGAACTTCTATTTGAAGTTCATTTTCTCTGCTGGGTTCTCCAACTCCTCGGTTGAAGATTCTACCACTCCGTGTTACTCGACTGATGTCGGTAATATTCATGACGGAGGGTAATGGAATTTCCTTTCCATTGTCAACTGTTGTTGCACCGTATTTGTAAGGGATCGCATTAGTTGATCATACGGTAATGGTCCCGGTAGATAGATAACTATAGGATCCTTCTTACTTCTCTGACTGTCGTAAGTAACTTCAATCAATTCCCGGTTAGAAACCTTTGATTCGTCAAGTAGGGGGATGATGGCACAAACATCCTCGTTCCTTTGATGATCGGAGATCACAATAACATCTTTGATTTGATCAGCGAAGTAGTTTGGCGTCCAGTTGATGGACACAGAACTTGGATATTGTTGAATCTCTTTGCGGTCCAACTGACCCTGAAGGACTGCTCGCACGAGGTAAAATCCTTGATTATTTCCTGAGCAGACTCTACAACGTTCGTAGTTATGCGGTGGCACCTGGCCACGTCCGCTCTAAATGCAGTGTAACCTCACTAGATCCGTTTCTATTGATCGGACATCCTGACTTTGATGCCGAGTAGGGTTCCCGTCAACCACACTGATTTGCTGTGTGTCTTCATCCATATAGATTGGAAGCCACCAGTGATTCAACAAGTGTTGCAAAATTCTTTGGATGAGAGCGCACCCTTGGTTACTCTCATAACATACTTTACAGCTCAAATAATCATGCGAAGTGAGAAAACCAAGCTGGACCTGCCTGGCATGTAACTCCACCAAGATGGTATTCATCAACCGAATATCGAAAATTTGAAACATGTTAATCTGAAAAAGATTTCTATCATGGTAGTCATGGATGCATCCAAGATCCATCTGATGCTGGAGGGCCTCTTATATTAAAGAGCATCCCTGTTTGTTTACCGAGCAAATCAGTCAGGAATTGTAATCGTGCCGCGGCAGATTATGATACTGGCTTTGCCTTGAGTGCATTGCCACCAAGTTGGCATTCATCTCTAGAATGTTGCAATTCTGAACGATGTTGGAATTCGTATAAACCATGTTGACCCCACGAATTCGGTGTTGTTGGATCCATCCGAGATCCAATTGTTCCTGCAGAGCGGATTGCACTACAGAACATTTTTTATTGTCTTTAGAGTATATATCACACTGGTGATAATTATGAGGTGACACATGGCCATATCGGCTCTGTGTACAATGCATCTTAACCAAATTGGCCCTCAATAAGATTACATCGTGAATCTGATAGCTGTCGCTAGACTCTCCTTCTATCAAATTAACTGCAGCTTTCTCGTGTTGAGGCAGCGGGTTCGTGAGAACATTAGGATTGGTATCTTTGAAAGACAAGACCCCGCTCCTAACAAGCTTTTGCACGTCGGATTTGAAACTGATCTGCTTTGAACCAAAAAGGTGGATTTTCCAGTATTGTAAGAGGAGCCCTGGTTTGGACTTGCCCCTTGACCAGTAATAAAGGAAACAGTTCTGTGTACAACACATGTATAGGATCGAATCATGGTGGTCGAGTTGTACGGTTGTTGTTGTACGGAGGACGAGCCTGCTGAAGAGGTTGTTGTGTCCTTTGCTGAAATTTTTGTTGATTAGATTGGCTCTGCGCAACCTGAGGTTGATACGTAGGAACAGGCGCAGGATTAATAGCAGGAGTTACAGCTGCTACTGGTTGATACCGCCGCCTTTGCTTTCTGAGAGAGATATTCCCAATATCCTACTCTGTTTTTTTAGGGAGAGCACTATTGTATTTTTTAGTACCGCTTGATGATACAACGTCTTTAACAAAACGTCCTTCTCGGACGGCTTCCTCAAGACACACCCCCATTCCTACCATTTCGGTAAAGTCGCTGGGCGCACTGGCAACCATTCTGTCGTAGTAAAATGAGCTCAAGGTTTTTAAGAAGATCTTTGTCATCTCTTTTTCCTCAAGAGGTGGAGAAATATGAGCGGCAATTTTACGCCATCTCTGAGCATACTCTTTAAAAGTCTCCTTGTCTTTTTGATACATTGATCGGAGTTGATCTCTGTCTAGTGCCATGTCCAAATTGTATTTATATTGTTGAAAGAAGGCAGCGCCAAGATCTCTAAAAGTTTTGATCTCAGTGCGGTTTAAACCCATGTACCATTTGAGTGCGGCATCGGTTAAACTATCCTGAAAGTAGTGAATGAGCAGCTCCTGGTTTTTGGTTTGAGCTGACATCCGCCGAGCGTACATCACCAAGTGGCTTTGAGGGAAAAAGTTGTAACACCCTAATTCCCATCGTGAATAAATAATACATAAATAAATCAGAGTGAATAAAAATTTATTTTTCCGACAGAAACAAGGATGCCACAATTAAGGAAAGGAAACACAATCCTTGCTCATAAATTTTGATACATAACACAAAATGGAATAACCTCAAAGGGAAACTTTTTCCATACAAAAGGAAAGTTCAATTATGGAATGAAGCGGAAAGATCCATAACTGACTTGTTTTACAAATTAAATCATTTTATAACATCAAAATATTCATACAAAGGTAATACAAAATAGATCTAACAAATGTATACATATATAACAAAAGCGTCCCCCGACTCCCGTGTTACGTATCAGAGCAGACAGACCGACAAAAGTACGGAGAACTAATCTTCACAAAAGCCTCCAAGACACAAATCTGCAATTGCCTCATAGAGCAACAAACCACAGCAGAAGGGTGAGAAATAACAACTAAATCAAGATTGCATAATAATATGCAAACACATACGAATTCACATGCATAATTATTCTCACCACAAGCATCACATACTAATACACATAGAATACATCAATTATACCAACATAATCACATATTCACACATAAGGCACACCAAAGTCATAACATATGGAAACACCCCACCACATCACATAACATATGTCTATGCATAAAACATATTATTCATAACCAATGCATTTATCACATATGCACATCAATTCACCAATTCAAACATAAATCTCAACACATACTCAATCAATTCATGATTTTTCCACACATAATCAATCCTTTCATGATTTTCCACACATAATCAATCCATCCATGATTTATGCAAATGCGAAGAGAACGACACAACGACTCTATGCAAATGCGATACCATCCATCCATCATTCTCATCATCAGTTCACTCAGGAACTATTGGAATCATCGCTTGTTACTTAGTGTAACTCCCCGTCGGGAAAACAATGTTCCCCGTCGCCCACACCTCTTTGTATAAGGCACACGACGTTTATGGATCGCTCACACCTCTTTGTATAAGGCACACGACCCGATCGCTCACACCACTTTGTATAAGGCACACAATCGTCTATAATCATCGCTCACACCTCTTTGTATAAGGCACACGATGTTATAGAGGATTTCCTCTGGAACCCCTTCTTCGCTCACACCCACTAGGGCACACGACATCACAAGATGCATATCATGATGCTTGGCACACATGGACACATGACAATCAAATGCATCTTCACAAATACACCCATAATCATGCATATACACTCAAACACAACACAATGCATTTTCTTGCCCGTAGGCCACAAACCATCATCACAACATTTCATCACATATATTCCCATCATATAACATCACACAAGTCATATGATATATATCAAAAGCATATTGCATGATAACACATCAGATACACTCAATTCAAACGGCAAAAGTCGACTAAACGACACATTTCCAAATTCCCGACATAATTAAATCGGCCAACAATCTCAAACTCATTTTAATAAGAAAGAACATTTCAATAGCTTTCTAACGGTACCAAGAACGCCTCGATCCGAGTTACGGATCAAAAGTTACGGCATCTAACACACAATCAGGAACCATTCTACACCCTCTCTGGTCATACACGTATTGCCTTGGGCCATACGCGTACTGCCCAGCTCACTCACCCATTCCATACGCGTAATGCCCAAAGTGCTACGCGTATGGGCAGAGACTGATTTCTTCCCAAAATTCCACTAACACTTCATACGCGTAATGCCTTGCCAAGTATGCGTACCATTATGCAAATAAGCAGAAGGCCGTGAAAATGAGCTTCCATACGCGTATTGTCCTCATTTCCCCCTTGCCATACGCGCATTACCCAAACCAATACGCGTAATGCCAAGCCTGATACGCGTATGGGCAGCGAAACCCATAATTTTTCGTGCATAATTCCTGTTACGAATTCTACCCCTAATCCTTACCAAATCTCATCTAAACACTTCCAAATCACAATCTATCAGCCCAAACATGTCCCAACATAATCAACAAGTATTCTTCGCAGTTTATATCGAGTTTCGACCGCGAAAACATCGATTTCTATCAATTATTCATCAATTAATCAATAATAAAAAGTTGTGAAACAACCAAAACAATTACAAAAACAACACATATACATACACAAGCAAGATATAATTAAAACTTCTCACCCTTACCCGATTAATCACGCTTGAAACGGAGGTTTCCTCGATTTTCCTCTTTCTCCTCTTCTCCCTTTCCTTCTTCTCTTTTTCTTTCTCTTCTTTTCTTTCCCCTTTCTATTTTTTCTCTACTTTCTATTTTATGAAAAATAACCAAGCAAAAAGACCAAAATACCCCTACTCTGAAATATCACGCAAACGCTCTTAAAACGGGATAAAACATAATAACGATGAAAAATAATATATTGTCTAATAAAAGTCAAGAATGAAATAATATAAAAACAAAAATAATTAAATCGACTCGATTAAATAAATCTAACAAAAACCGGGGCGTTACAACTCTCCCCCACTTAGAAATTTTCGTCCTCGAAAATATAACCGATGCGAACAACTCAAGATACGACTCTCGCATCTGACTAACCAACCAATATGCCAACCAAAGGCACACCACGAATAACACAACTGACAAACCACCTTCCTAACAGCAACTACAACAACGACACGACAACGACGACAACTACAATGACAAGATGCAAAGCCCATACAATGCACTTGACGACTAACTCACGACTCAAAGAATACCCAAGTTACGACCACACACAGGAATTAGCTACTCGCACTCGGACCATCACGATGGAAATGAGGCAACAACACAAACAAGAACATAAAGTTCCACAACCCAACATCGTTTCAACAACCTCTACATAACCACAATACCAACATCCTTGTCACACAACAATGTTACAACAATGCTACGATTCACCAATCGATCATACAACCAAAACATCCATCTACATAGTAGCCCATGAATAATATTTAAACCTTTCGCCTAATACTTCCATTCTGAAACGTCCAATGGTCTTACCATTTCTACATGTTCCCAATATTCAACCTATGAACTCTTACAAGTCACACACTCAAATACAAAATGTGCCACATCACGCTTCCGCTGCGCACTCTGATTACTCGTAACCATCAAAACTACCAATCTCACATCCAAAGTCTAACTCTTTCTCATATTCACCAATAAATCATTGTTCACTTTTAATATTCCCAACCTCACACTCTCCTGTGTTAGCTTACACACCAGACCCAAGTCTCGGAATTGTTCAATTAATTTTATTTCTCTGACCATCAAAACAACCATACGCAAAGACTATCGACTTAACTCTTCAGGCATAACATCAGCTTTTCCCGAAGGATAATCCAAGCCAAATTCATAACTCGTCACGAATTCTAACCATCCTCGTTGTCTCATACTCTATTCCTTCAGACCAAACAAGTACTCTAAACTCTTGTGATTACTAAACACTTCAAACCTAGACCCATAAAGATAATACCTCCAAATATTCCAACACAATACAACCGCCACCAATTCCAAATCCAAAATAGTATAGATCCTTTTATGAATCCTCAATCGTCATAAAGCATAAGCCACGACTTTACCCGCTTGCATTAACACACTGACCAAACTCATCAAAGATGCATCCCAATACCTCACAAACAGTTTATTAGGATCACACAGAATCAAAATTGGAGCCATAGACAAATTCTACTTTAGCTCACCAAAACTTACTCACAACGAACATCCAAAACAAACGACTCACCCTTTGCAAGTCAACTGAGATACCAGAAGTAAGAACTTAGCAAAGACTTCCATAGCCTGCAGTGACAACTAACTAAGCCCAAAAGTTTCTAATCTCCTTAACCGACTTCAGAGTTTCTTATTGTAGAACTACATCTACTCCCGATGGATCCATTAACCATACTCTCATCCGAAATAACATTTCCAAGAAAACTAACATTTTTCAACCAAAATTCTCACTTGAATAACTTAGCAAACACTTCATCTCTTTTCAACACTTGTAATTCAATTCTCAAACACTCTACCTATTCTTCCTCTGAGTTTATAACAGATCTGAATATCCTCAATCAAAGCCATTACGAACTCATCCAAATAAATATGGAAGATACGATTCATCTACTCCATAAACATTACAAACGCATTACTAACACCAAATAACATCATTGTACGTTGTAATGCCCAACCAAATTCCAAAAGATATAAATTCTTAAAGCTTTTGCAAAAAAAATTTCACTGGGTAACTGGTTGCTCACATACAAGCTTAATCGGGTAAATAACAGCATATCCTGACGATAACAAACATATGCAGTCACATTAAATCGATCAAAGCCTCAACTCACACATTTCACCACTCTTATCCAACATTCGAAACCAATTCAGTTATCTATTCATAAAAGTGGACACTTATTCTCAATCGTTACCTTATTTAACTGTTAGTAATCCATACACAATTTCTTCTCTTAACAGTCCAAATTCCATAAATCCCAACATGTAGCAACAACCAACCAAAAAGAACTCTTAATATCAATATTACATCCACACCTAGGGTTTTCTCAAGATTTCCATTAATGCCCTAAAACTTCAAGGACTCCAAACCTCACCAGAACTCCAAGTTTTACTTTCCATAGTCTCAATACCATTATACACATCATGCTTGTTATTATGTTCAATCATCTATCCTTTTTGTTACTAACAATACTGGAGCTCTTTAAGACAACACCCTAATGTTCCATCCAAAAACACATCTGCAAACCATGCACAACTGACGGCCCATCACTGTGACTTCCTGCCAATTTCTAGAACACTATCATCACAGACAAAACAAACATCTTAGTCCAATCTACTATGAGTTTTCTACATACTTAGTAGATATAAATCTCAACTATTCGCCTTCGTCCAATTAAGTTCAATCTCTACTCTCTGAGAAGCAACTCTTAATAATACCCAATCATTCTCTCTCAATGACTTCCCAACTTGATCAACACACAAAAACCTCGAATCCGCCTCATCTTCCAATATAAGAATCTTCATTAACTCAACAAAACAATCTATAACCATTTCCTTAAATTCCAAACAATTCATTGCACACACTATCATAGCCGGAAAGAAACGTCTATTCCATCCAACATAATTCCGTCTACTATCAACAAGAGATTAAGGGTGATCAGTTCCTCAATTTGTCAATAGACAGCTGACAATCATGATGGGGCATAAACCGTCTTTACCAAACTATAATAGCATTCCTTACATCCTGTGCACAAAACTACCTAAGGCACAAATCCTTAGTTGACACAAACCTTACCTCCGTATTCCCTCCAGAATCGGGAACAACATTGTCCAAATAACACTTACAATCTTGCAATTACAACACACTGAGCCAACGCTCCACACCTGAAGCAACATGGAGAAGCACAAGCTTCTCCCCACTTATCTCATTCTTAAACTTGAAGACAAAAGATTAGAAAACCAGAAAGCACTGACAGTGTTTCACACACATATCACATACTACGGAATAAACAACTTCGACAGTATTCAACTGTCACACCAACTGACTCAACAACTTGGTCGGACGGACGGACCTGCTCTGATACCACTATTGTAACACCCCAATTCCCATCGCGAATAAATAATACATAAATAAATCAGAGTGAATAAAAATTTATTTTTCCGACAGAAACAAGGATGCCACAATTAAGGAAAGGAAACACAATCCCTGCTCATAAATTTTGATACATAACACAAAATGGAATAACCTCAAAGGGAAACTTTTTCCATACAAAAGGAAAGTTCAATTATGGAATGAAGCGGAAAGATCCATAACTGACTTGTTTTACAAAATAAATCATTTTATAACATCAAAATATTCATACAAAGGTAATACAAAATAGATCTAACAAATGTCCCGACTCCCGTGTTACGTATCATAGCAGACAGACCGACAAAAGGAGGGAGAACTAATTTTCACAAAAGCCTCCAAGACACAAATCTGAAATTGCCTCAATAGAGCAACAAACCACAGCAGAAGGGTGAGAAATAACAACTAAATCAAGATTACATAATAATATGCAAACACATACGAATTCACATGCATAATTATTCTCACCACAAGCATCTAATACTAATACACATAGCATATATCAATTATACCAACATAATCACATATTCACACATAAGGCACACCAAAGTCATAACATATGGAAACACCCCACCACATCACATAGCATATGTCTATGCATAAAACATATTATTCATAACCAATGCATTTATCACATATGCACATCAATTCACCAATTCAAACCTAAATCTCAACACATACTCAATCAATTCATGATTTTTCCACACATAATCAATCCATTCATGATTTTCCACATATAATTAATCCATTCATGATTTAAGCAAATGCAAAGAGACCGACACAACAACTCTATGCAAATGCGGTACCATCCATCCATCATTCTCATCATCAGTTCACTCAGGAACTATTGGAATCATCGCTTGTTACTTAGTGTAACTCCCCGTCGAGCAAACGATGTTCCCTGTCGCTCACGCCTCTTTGTATAAGGCACAAGACATTTATGGATCACTCACACCTCTTTATATAAGGCACACGACCCGATCGCTCACACCTCTTTGTATAAGGCACACGATCATCTATAATCATCGCTCACACCTCTTTGTATAAGGCACGCGATGTTATAGTGGATTCCCTCTGGAACCATTTCGTTGCTCACACCCATTAGGGCACACGACATCACAAGATGCATATCATGATGCTTGGCATACAAGGACTCATGACAATCAAATGCATATTCACAAATACACCCATAATCATGGATATACACTCAAACACAACACAATACATTTTCTTGCCCTTAAGCCACAAACCATCATCACATATATTCCCATCATATAACATCACATAAGTCATACGATATATATCAAAAGCATATTGCATGATAACACATCAAATACACTCAATTCAAACGGTACAAGTCGACTAAACGACACATTTCCAAATTCCCGACATAATTAAATCGGCCAACAATCTCAAAACCATTTTAATAAGAAATAACATTTCAATAGCTTTCTAACGGTACCAAGAACGCCTCGATCCGAGTTACGGATCAAAAGTTACGGCATCGGACACACAATCGGGAACCATTCTACACCCTCTCTGGTCATTCGCGTATTGCCTTGGGCCATACGCGTACTGCCCAGCTAACTCGCCCATTCCATACGCGTAATACCCAAAGTGCTACGCGTATGGGCAGAGATTGATTTCTTCCCAAAATTCCACTAACACTCCATACGCGTAATGCCTCACTTGATACGCGTAATGCCTTGCCAAGTACGCGTACCATTACGCAAATCAGCAGAAGGCCGTGAAAATGAGCTTCCATACGTGTATTTCCCTCATTTCCCCCTTGTCATACGTGTATTGCCCAAACCAATACGCGTAATGCCAAGCCTGATACGCGAGGGCAGCGAAACCCAGAATTTTTCCTACATAATTCCTGTTACAAATTCAACCCCTAATCCTCTCCAAATCTCATCTAAACACTTCCAAATCGTAATCTATCAGCCCAAACATGTCCCAACATAATCAACAAGTATTCTACGCAGTTTATATCGAGTTTCGACCGTGAAAACATCGATTTCTATCAATTATTCATCAATTTATCAATAATAAAAAGTTGTGAAACAACCAAAACAATTAGACAAACAACACAGATACATACACAAGCAAGATATAATTGAAACTTCTCACCCTTACCCGATTAATCGCGCTTGAAACGGAGGTTTCCTCGATTTTCCTCTTTCTCCTCTTCTCCCTTTCTTTCTTCTCCTCTTCTTTCTCTTCTTTTCCTTCCCCTTTCTATTTTTTCTCTCTATATTCTCTCTACTTTCTATTTTATGAAAAATAACCAAGCAAAAAGACCAAAATACCCCTACTCTCAAATATCACGCAAACGCTCTCAAAATGGGATAAAACATAATATCGATGAAAAATAATATATTTTCAAATAAAAGTCAAGAATAAAACAATATAAAAACAAAAATAACTAAATCAACTCGAATAAATAAATCTAACAAAAACCAGGGTGTTACAAGAGTTACCCTAGTATTTTTCAAAATCGGGCACCTGGAACTTGTGCGAGACCTTCACATCGGGGACCAAACAGAGGTCTGTGGCGTCCTTTCCAAATAAATCCTGACCGCGAAGGGCCTGAATTTATGTCTGCATTTCCAGGAACTGTTCCTGGAACACATCCATTCTGTTGAACATACTTTCTCTTCTTCCAGAAGGTATTGGTGGAACTTCTCCTTCCGGGATAGTGTGCACCACATGGGGTGGTACCGTTACTACGGCAGCGAATCTTGGTGCCTCCCGAAGTTTGTAACCTTTATGAGTTGTGTGTATGCCCATGGCATCTTCGCTTTCCCGAAGTTTGTAACCTTCAGGCCCAGCAGCTCCTGCTGAAGTTTCCGGATCTCTAGTGATCGACGGAACATATCCTTCCGGGATATAGTTAAGTGGCATGCCCTAGGGACGATCTTTCGGCATTCTGTACCTAGGATCATACTTCTCCACTATGGGCGTCGATGTGATCTCTGAGATCACAGTCCTCTGTTGCTGCATCTGAGTTTCTACTAGAGCTTGCATGTCATTATAAAGCTTTCTCAGATCTTGTTTTAGAGTGTCGATCTCTTCTCTCAACACTCTGTTATCTTCCTCAAGATCTTCCATCTTTTTCTGACGACTGGCCCGAGCATTGTACGAATGAGACAGTTTGACTCTAGAATCGAGACGCAAACGTGAGATTCGTAGGTAAGAAGAATTCGTTACGCGAGAATGATGAATGCAATGATTATATTAATTGTATGTTTTTTTGTTTATTCAAAGTAAACTTTGACAATTAGATTGCAAATATCAAAGAGTGGGGAAACCCCGTTTTATTAAACTCAACGGATTACGGAAATGGAAATACAGTAGATTACAAAGTGCTAGAAAAGAAAATCTAAGCTTATGGATCCTGAGTCCCCTCTAAGGGGAGCTCAGGTGATGATTCTGGTACTTACCTTTTATTTGCCCAGGGCTCTTCAGCCGTTGTCGGGTCGTCATTCCTTTGCCAAGTGAAAGGAGCGAGCAAATTCCTTTGGTCTTCTTGATTCTCCACAGCATGTTGCTCTAAAATCTCAATCAGAGCATCTATTTCCTTTAATAGTTGTTGTAGTTTCTTGCATTCCACATTGAGAATACAATACTTATTCCTCCAAGACCTCTTCTCCTGCTGATCTTTGCTGAGAGTAACCTGAAGTTTTTCCGTCTCAGACATAAAATAAAGGGCAGAGTCCCTTAATGGAAGAACTTCCTGACAAGGGTAAGGCATCCTCAGCTTAAGAGCTCTGGTTTGTACCTAGTGGAGATAAGGTTCCACCGAGACACAGTATGGTTTTCCCAGAGACTCTCATCCTTTTCTATGAACGTGTTTCCAAGCATGCATTATTTCTGTCTTTAGTGCCCTGTCACTTTCTCCTTCCTTGAAGAAAAGACCTTCCAGATGAGCATTACGCGGGATATGCCTCATCGGGTATCCAAATTGACGACAAACGAGAATTGGATTATAATTGATTCCTCCCTTAGTTCCTATAAGGGGTACATTTAGGAAATTTCCACAACGGTCGATGATCCTAATCCAGTCATAGATTCGATTGTACCAATCGATGTCAGAAATCGTAAGAGACATGATCCTCTGTGACCAACGTAAAGTATTCTTTTGATCCCAAAAATGCAACATACTTGGGCAAGTGGGAAGTGAACCATTTGTACAGCAGGGGTACACAACATGTGATCATTCCTCCGCTGTACAAATTCCTTAAATGTACCGAATGATACGCATCTGCGAGCAGAGTTGGTACAGGGTTTCCAATCAGGAAAATCTTAATGGCGTTGATATCTACGAAGTTATCAATGTTGGGAAACAAAAATAACCCGTAGGTGAGAAAAACAAAGAGGCTCTCGAAAGCGGCCACGTTCCCTATACTAGCAATGTATAGAGTTTTCTTCGTCAAGAACTGGGCTGGCCAACCTTGGATGCCACCCTTAGTGGTCATGTGAGTCCTGACTTCTGACTCGTCCAAATGAATCGCTCTTGCAATGGTTTGATCCTTTGGAATTTCTTCCAGTCCAGAAAATGGAGCTTGATCAGTAATATGTAGATCAGTCAGGTGAGAGTATTCCTCCAGCGTTAGTGGTAGCTGATAATCTGGGAATGTGAAACAGTGATAAACCGGATTGTAGAACTGGATTAGTGTGGACAGGATCCCTTCAATAACATGGACCCTTAACAGAGATGGCAGACCTTTGTACTTGGCTCTGAAAGCCTCGGGTTGGTTATCATCCTAGCCAAACCTCTTAAATCCTCTAGTTTTGGAACCTTGAAGGTGTACTTATGAGTTTTCCTCCTACCGAAATCCATTAGCGCAATCTTTTTATCTAACATTTGCAATCATTGTCTTAGTTTAATTTGAAAAAGAGAGACTAGAAGAGAAGATTTTTTCTGTTTTAATGTTTTTTAGATGAATGCATGAATGCAGCACACAAAAACATAGAAAAAACATGGGGTCAAAGGGTCGGTGTCATGAAGTCAAAGCTC
Source organism: Lathyrus tuberosus (assembly GCA_022829125.1). NCBI lineage: Eukaryota > Viridiplantae > Streptophyta > Magnoliopsida > Fabales > Fabaceae > Lathyrus > Lathyrus tuberosus. The sequence goes on along the minus strand of JALAZF010000276.1, from coordinate 2,097,286 downwards.
TACCCCCCTCCCCCCAAAGGTTTATACTGGTGATTTTTTGTACCTATTCTCAAAATCATTGACCCCTCTGGGATAACAACAGCAAGCGGATCGCCAGTGAGCTGATGTATCCTAGAGTGGCCTCAGATGAGGGTAGTATCGCGTGACAACTATTTCTGATAGCTTCCGCACTACATAATGGCTTAAGTCTACTAAAAACCTCAGCTTTTCAGATAACCCAGTCGACCACACTACTTTCAACAACCGAAGTCGTATAGGCAATGTATCTACAAAGGGAGTCTCCAGTGAGTTTGATGGTCGATCGGGGGCTCTTAATTGGAATTCACTCCCAGTAAGATTACCCGCATTGCCATCACCTATGTTAGGTGTATACTCAATCTTTCAACATGAGACATCACACACATTCCCATTAGCAGAAAAATAAACACAGATTTCAATTAGGAAAAGCAGTATATATATTTGTCTTAATCATCCTAGACCTCTAATCTTATGATCCTAACAGAAAATGACCCCCAGCAGAGTCGTCATTTCTGTGAATTGAATTTCATCGAAGAAAGAACGATCGTTCCTATCGAAGTCGCCCCTTCTATGCCATTTCTGAACTTAACGTTTTCTACCGAAGATTGAGAGGAAGAGGAAGTAAGCCCCATGGTTGGCGTCATTTTGTTCTCTGAACTGAATTTAGGGTTTCATCCCTTGGGAAACCAAGAAAGAATGCCTCCCACTGTGGTCGCCACTCTTCTATAGCGCGATTTTTGTGGTTTCGAAGCACTATCGCTTGGGTACTACAGTCTGACTCATTTTTTATCCTATTGAGCTGATTAAGGAAGGGAAATAGATGTCTCCAATTAACCCTGCTTGCAAACTGAGGTTAAACAGTCAAAACTGTTGGTTTACAGATGCTATCAAAATAGGGGGGTTCTCCCTTTGGGTTATTTTTCTAAAAACAGTGTCTGGGTTACGGGTAGGATGTTAGGACTGATGCTTTTCAATTGATGTGTGAAGGTATGGGATTTTGAGTTTTTTTATTAGTATGCTCGCTAAGATATTTCAATCTTATGCCTATGTATTCCCGGGATAGGGAAATCAGAACGATCGTAGTTCCTCCTATTCTATGGGAGTAAAAAGTTGTTTTGGTGTCTTGTTCAAAGCCCAAGACGTGAAGCTAAAGGGAGTATATGTATCTTGTTCAAAGCCCAAGATGTGAAGCTGAAGGGTTTATTTGTATCTTGTTCGAAACCCAAGATGTGAAGCTAAAAGGTCCTGGCTGAGAGAGAATTTGTCATCTCTAAAGAGGAGTTGTTGATGTTTGTATGTTGTGAGCAAGGCACAACTTTGATGCTAAAAGGTTGATTGACTCAACCGGGGTCTTTTATACTCAACAAGAGAGTGATTATGTGTCTTGTACGAAGCCCATGACGGAGGCTAAAGGATTGATGACTCAACAAGAGAGTCTTTTATACTCAACAAGAGAATGATGGAGGCTAAAGTTTGGTGACTCAACAAGAGAGTCTTTTATACTCAACAAGAGAGTGTTTTTGTGTCTTGTACGAAGCCCAAGAAGGAGGCTAAAAGATTGGTGACTCAATAAGAGAGTCTTTTATACTCAACAAGAGAGTGTTTTTGTGTCTTGTACGAAGCCCAAGACGGAGGCTAAAAGATTGGTGACTTAACAAGAGAGTCTTTTATACTCAACAAGAGAGTGTTTTTGTATCTCGTACAAAGCCCGAGATGGAGGCTAAAAGATTGGGTGACTCAACAAGAGAGTCTGAAAAGGTTAGCTCCGCTGGGGAGAATCATTTGTACAAAGCTGAAGAGGAGGCTAAATATGCTGGTGGCTGTTTCAGTTGAGTGACAGATCCAGTGTGTTGGATAAAAGAGAAAATAAGTTCAAAATAAAGATTATGAATAAGGTTGTGATTGGAGGATCAGGGTTATTTCATGATCTTTAAGGAAATGGGAAATCCCACGGGTATTGAGACTTTTCAAGTCTACTGGCGTTTAAGAAGTATATTCTCAGATAGCGAAGGCATGTTGTATGATGCCCGAGAGAAAGCCGGAATGTTAAGGGATAAAGGTCTAGACTCTCTTGAAAGGCTGTTCTATTAAGATGACTAATTTCTGTTCCTATACCATTAAGAGGCCGTCGGGATAGTTTGTACAAAGCCCAAGAGGAGGCTGGAAACTTTTAAGAAGCCGAAAGGGACAATTTGTACGAAGCCCAAGAGGAGGCTCTCTTCGTTGAGGAAGAATCATTATACAAAGCCTAAGAGGAGGCTGTGAAACCTTTTAAGAAGCCGATGGGTCCTTGTACAACGCCCAAGAGGAGGCGGGGATGCTTTTAAGAAGCCTGTGGGTCCCCAAACCCCGAGAAATTCAAGACAGACTATTCACAGAGAATAGATCAAGCCAGGAAAGTTCGAGAATTTGGAAGAAACTCAAGAGATGCCATTCATGGAGAAAAGATCATTCTTTGATAATTCCTAAGGGTGACAGCCGAAGAGAAGACTGTATCTGGTGCTCTTATGAGGGATCTAGTTTTGCTATTTTTAAGAGTGATCAACGGGGCCTTACCTAGTGCTAGACGTAGTTTCCGGGGAAGACTCTAAATATCTATACTAGTATTATACGGTATATAAAGTATGTGAAAGAAGACTTACAGTGAGCTGCCCCACAATACAGTTATATATATATATATGAAAGCGAATAAAGAAAGCGAGTAAACACTTACTCGGTTGTAGAGCTTCCATGTTGTTGGGTTAGTTGATCAACAAAGAAAAATTGAAAACAACAGTATATTCAAAATCAATGGAGAAAGTGCTTTGAAAAGATTGTCGGGGCTTACAACTTAAGGAGAGGCCCGAGGTTTTATTAGTGATTGCACTGTGGTATGAATTTGTACAGTGGGACTTATACAAGTGACTGAGGCCAAAAAGGTTTTCTGTACAAAGGGATAGGTCTTACACTCTCTCAAGAGGCCCACTAAGTTTTTAAAGAAAATAAATGGGGCTTATAACACGAGGGTAGGCCCAAATGATTTGTTTTTGAACTAGCGATCGCGCCGAGATTTTCTTTTAACGCAGAGGGACTTATACAATGTATGAGGCCCAAATTATTTTGGTTAAAAAGGGATTGGGTCTTACACTCTATTTGAGATCCAAAGAGTTTTGAATGGGTCTTATAGCTCGAGGAGAGGCCCAGATGATTTATTTTAAACGGTCGATGATCGCGCCTAACTTTTGAAATACAACGGGACTTATACAACATTTGAGGCCCAAAAAAGGTTTGTATTTACAAAGGATTGGGTCTTACACTCTATTAGAGGCTCAAAGTGTTTTTTGAAAAAGTTTAATGAGGGTTAAATTAATCAAAACCCTAATTTGTTTTCAAAGTGTATTTTAATTGAATAAAAATTCAATTAAAATGATCAAAATTTTTAAGCATGTGTGGAAACAAATTGTGATCTTGGATTAATGTTTCAAAAATCAAGTTTTGACCTACAAAATGATTAGAAATCATCAAAATTTGTAAAGTTAATAAGGAGAAAATATTTTAAATGTCAAAAACAATTAAAATATTAATTCTTTGCAAAAATATCAATTATATGAAATAAATAATATTTTTTGGCATTTTTGGTAAAATAAAATATTTTAACCTTTTTGTGAATTATTAAAAAAAGAATCAACTCAAAATCATTAAAACTCAGAGAGAAATTAATTTTTGAATCAATTAAATAAAATCACAAAATTCAAATATTTGAATTTTTGAAAAAGGGCGCCAAGAACATGGCATGAACACGCGCCCTCCCTCTGTTTCTGCAGTTTTGCGTTTTCTATCCAATCTCACTAAATACTTGATGATATCATGCAATATACATATCAATCTACTCCTTTCAATCTCACGATCATGTCTATGGTCTTTAATTTCATTTATTTTAAGCATGGAATAAGAAATCAAAGAGAAACCTCAAGAACCCTAAATTCTGCATGAAGGTTCAGAAATTCCATACAGGATTTATACAAAGCAATTGATGGAGGGTAAACACTCTATGCATGATTACGAACATATGGCCAAATTATTTTGCAGCAAAAAATGCATGGATCATAGAGTTAGAAGAGCTCATGCTTACCTCTTGCAGCTGGTGATCGTGTTTTATGTTAGAGGTGTTACAACTAGGTTCCAATGATGTGGATAGCTTCCCTAGGTGCCATGGAGTGTGTCTGGATGCTTGTAGTGGATTGAAATGATCTGGAACTTGAGATAGTACCCCAACTGCAAATCTGTCAAGAACTTGAGCAATTGGCTAGTGATTTTGTGATTTTGGTGTTCTAGATGTTATGTGAGTGTTTGGATCACTTCTGTATGATGTTTATGAGGTGTGTGTGTGATTGGTTTGATTGGAATATCTCTCAAACTCATAACCCGATAGTGACTTGCCTTAGAAGGCAAAATTGAAAGTGAGAAGGAGATTTTGAGGAAAGCATCTGTTTGACGGCTTTGGTGTACTCAAACTGATCACAATTGAGCTCTATTTATAGTAGAGCAAGTTTATTTTGCAAGGAATAGTGAATGACAACTGCTGCATAGGTTTGGCCAATGTTGAATAATGAGAATCCAAGTCTCCTCTAGCCATTGACTAGAGGTTAGGGCACAGGCTGTTGGTTGTGACGCCCCCCATCTATACCCCAAAACAGATAAAGCAATAAAAGAAAAATTCAAAATTTCGTCAGAGTATATCTAAAAACATGGCATAGACCGAAGGGGTCACATCAATTAAAAACAAAATACAGATAACATACAACACCTGCTCATAAAGATATGCAACGGTGGGGTAGCAATCAAACAGAGGAAACTCAGTTCCTTACACCCAATTTTCAGAAATTAGAATAAAAGCGGAAAATCTAAAATCTGAATAACATATATACATATATCATATAAAAAGTCTGTCATACATCAAGTTATACACGTACAATTCCAAAAGATATCATCACATATACAAAATAATCACAAACGACCACCCTAGCTACCCGGTGTCACATATCAGAGCCGACCGACAAAAGAATGAAGACGCAACGCTTCACAAAAAGAATACCTCCAGCGACTCTAATCTGCAATGCCTCATAGAGCATTATAAAACAGCAGAAGGGTGAGAAAAACAACCATAATATAATTGCGTAAAATTATATATTAACACAAAAATACTCAAGTAGGCACATTCTCACCACCATTGCACAACAATCAAACATAACACAACACGGTACAATTTTCTCGTATCAAATACCACTGCACTTCAATCATTCACAATTCAATTACACATATTCCATCTCATCAATCACAATCACAAATCCATGCACAACTAATTCATGATTTATGCAAATGCACAGGGACCGACACAACGACTCTATGCACATGCTATGCGGTACCGACTTCCAATGTCTCATCATCAGTTCACTCAGGAACTGCTGGAACCATCGCTCGTTACTGAGGATCCCTCTATAACTCCCCGTCGGGCCTACGATATTCACCCGTCGCTTTAGGTCTCCACATGAGCACACGACGTTATGGATTGCTTTAGGTCTCCACATGAGCACACAATCCGATCGCTTTAGATCCCCACATGGGCACACGATCGTCTATAACCATCGCTTTAGGTCCTCACATAGGCACACGATGTTATAGCGGATTCCATCTGGAACCAAACCGTCAGTCAGGACGTCACAACAATTCATATCATGATGCTTGGCATACAAATGACTCATGACACTCCAATGCATACATATATGCAACCATGTGAACCATTTCAACATCAATAATCATGCATTGAAAATCAATTCAAACAATGCATTCATCATTAACCACAAATCACAACAAGCATATTATCATATGCATTCACACCAATTCACATCAATTACACCAAACGGCAACGAGCATCGCTTTACCACCTAAACGACAACAAACTCTTTCACAATTAACATGCATTTACATTTAATTTAAACAATGCATTTATTTGCCAAAAGGCCACAATTCACAATAATTTCCACAATCTAGGATTCACGCCATAAGGCTACCCACAACACATCGTATAACAATAGACACAAGCTATACGTTATATAACAAAAGCATATTGCACGATAACACCTCAATTGCACGCATTCACGACGGTAAAAATTAACACAACAATACGGTTTCAATTTTCTGCTATAATTGAACCATATACAGACCTCAAAACTATTTTTTCTAGACAGAACATCTCGTTAGCTTTCCAACGCTTCGAACGGGGGTCAAAACCGACTTACGGTTCAAGAGTTATGAATTTTTAAAGTTTTGCAAAAACCAGAATTTTTCTGCTAACAGCCCTACGGGTTCATGCAATTTCGTCCGAAAATCCGAACGATTCAATTATTTTCTTCGAAACAAACACATACTCATTCATACCAAACATATAGTAGTGATTTGGAACCATTAAACGTGAATTCTACGACTTTCGATTTCACTCCGAATCTTAAACTCTCAATTCTCCAAAAATGCAAAAACTTACAAACTCAACCAAATTCGATTAAACAAGCATACTCGATCACGGCCTAACATTACTCGACACATCTACACAATTTATTCCGACTTTCGTCCGTAAAAACATCGGTTTCTATCGATTTCTACCGTTTCGACCTAAAAGTGAAAACTATGGAAAACAAGCAAACATTCCAAGAAGACATACATAATCTTACACAAGCATAAGATAATCGAGTTTCGCACCCTTACCCGATTAATTCGCGTTTGAAAAGTTGGTTGAATCGGTTCCTAAATCCACAAGTTTTTCCTCTTTTTCTTCTTTTTCCTCTTCTCTTTCTCTTCTCCTTTTCTTTTTCTTCTTTCTTTCTCTCTTTTCTTACTACTTTTCTATTTTTATAACAAATCAAAATATCTAACCCCAAAAAGACCAAAATACCCCTCAGCTCAAATATCTCCCAAACGCTCTCAAAATGCGATAAAACATAAACATACCGATGAAATATATTTCGGAAAATAAAAGTTGAAAAGAAATTATAATTTATTGCAAATATTTTACCTATCAGAGAAATTATCCAATTAACAGGTAAAACTCATTTAATTTACACAATTCAAAAAAAGGCCAAAAACTCACTAACTTCCACCAGTGGAACTCAAGTGCAAAACGTGACATAACCAAAAATAACACTAACTTCCACCAGTGGAAGTTAGTTCAAAATGTGACACATTTATGCCACAAAACTCTCAATGCCCAAACATGATGCATTAACATGAAATACAATAAATCACACAATTCACAAAATTTCACATAAATGGAATAATTAAATACGGTTAAATAAATCGGGGCGTTACAACTCTCCCCCACTTAGAAATATTCGTCCTCGAAAATATTACCTCAGACGAACAACTCTGGATACGACTCACGCATCCTACTCTCCAACTTCCACGTCAAATTGCCCTCAGCAGCGCCTCCCCACGCCACTTTCAAAAGTGCAATATCTTTGCCCCTCAACCGCTTCACCTCGCGATCCAAAATACTAGCTGGTAAAGCCTCGACCGTAAGGTTCTCTCTTACCTCAACCTCGTCCATCAGAATCACATGTGAAGGATACGGAACATACTTCCGAAGCTGTGAAACATGAAACACATCATGCAAATTCGACAGATTCGGCGGTAACGCCACCCGATACGCCACATCACCCACTCTCGCAAATATCTGGTAAGGACCAATAAATCGAGAAGTAAGCTTCTTAGATTTCAATGCACGACCAACACCCGTTACCGGCGTAACTCTCAAAAATACATGGTCACCCTCTTGAAACTCAAGATCCTTCCGTCTCCGATCATGATAACTCTTTTGTCTACTCTGAGAAGCCTTCATTTTCTCACGAATAAACTTTACCTTTTCTGTCGTCTGTTGCACCAACTCCGGTCCAACCACCGAACTTTCACCAGATTCGTGCCAACACAACGGTGTTCGACATCTCCGTCCATATAAAGCCTCAAAAGGTGCCATTCCAATACTAGAATGGAAACTATTATTATACGTGAATTCAACCAATGCAAGATAACTATCCCACGCACCACCTTGTTCAAGAACACAAGCCCTCAACAAATCTTCCAACGACTGAATGGTTCTTTCGGTCTGACCATCCATCTGCGGATGATAAGCCAAACTCAACCTCAATCTAGAACCCAAAGCCTTCTGTAAACTTTCCCAAAATCTAGAAGTAAACCTCGGATCACGATCTGACACAATACTCAATGAAACACCATGTAACTTCACAATCACACTAATATAAATCTCAGCTAACCTCTCCAAAGAAAAACTGATGTCAATCGGAATGAAATGCGCCGATTTAGTCAGCCTATCCACAATCACCCAAATAGCATTATGCCCTCGCTGAGTATTTGGCAACCCTGTCACAAAATCCATAGAAATGCTATCCCATTTCCACTCCGGAATATCCAACGGTTGCAACAAACCACTAGGCCTTAGATGTTCCACCTTCGACTTCTGACAAGTCAAACATGCATACACAAACTGAGCCACATCTCTTTTCAAACCAGACCACCAGAAAATCTTCTTCAAATCTTGGTACATCTTATTCGCTCCCGGATGTATACTCAAATTACTCCGGTGTCCTTCCTCCGAAATCATTCTTTTCAACTCCGCATCATCAGGAATGCAAATTCTACCTCGGAACCTCAAAACACCATTAACATCCACTTTAAAGTCCTCATTCACACTTTCCTCTCCCACCGTCATCAAGTCCACAAATTTCACATCCAACTTTTGTTTTTCACTAACCGTCAATAAAAATTCATTAGTGACTTTCAACATTCCAAGTCTCACACTAACCGACGTCACTTCACAAGCCAAACTCAAATCTCTAAACGATTCCAAAAGTTCCCACTCCTTAACCATCAACGCGGACATATGCAAAGATTTCCGGCTCAATGCATCGGCTACCACATTAGCTTTACCAGGATGGTAATTCAAGCCAAAGTCGTAGTCTTTCAAAAATTCCAACCATCTCCGTTGCCTCATGTTCAACTCTTTCTGATCAAATAAATATTTCAAGCTTTTATGATCACTAAAGACTTCGAACCTTGCACCATAGACATAATGCCTCCAAATCTTCAACACAAAAACCACAGCCGCTAATTCCAGATCATGAGTAGGATAATTTTTCTCATGAACCCTTAATTGCCTTGAAGCATAAGCCACAACCTTACCTTCCTGCATCAACACACCACCTAAACCAATCAGAGACGCATCACAATACACCACAAATGGTTCATTAGGATTCGGTAAAATCAGGATCGGAGCTGTCGTCAATCTTCTCTTCAGCTCACAAAAACTTTCTTCACACTGAATATCCCAAATGAACGCTTTGCCCTTACAAGTCAACTGAGTCAAAGGAAGAGCTAGCTTAGAAAAACCTTCAATGAACCTCCGATAATAACCAGCCAAACCCGAAAAGCTTCGAATTTTAGTAACGGATCTAGGAGCCTCCCATTGTAGAACTGCTTCTACTTTAGATGGATCCACAGCAATACCATTACCTGAAATTACGTGCCCATGAAAACTCACCTCCGACAACCAGAATTCACACTTGGACAATTTGGCAAAAAGCTTCCTTTCCTTCAAAACCTGCAAAACAATACGCAAATGCTCTGCATGCTCCTCACGAGACTTAGAATAAATTAAAATATCATCAATAAACACCACGACAAAATGATCCAAATGCTCGTGGAAAATACGATTCATGTATTCCATAAACACACCAGGCGCGTTAGAAACCCCGAACGGCATCACAGAATATTCATAATGACAGTAACGTGTTCTAAAGGCCGTCTTCTGAATATCCTCTTCTTTCACTCTTATCTGATGATACCCCGATCTCAAATCAATCTTACTAAATACACAAGCACCAACCAACTGATCCATCAGATCATCAATCCTTGGAAGCGGATACTTATTCTTAATCGTCACCTTATTCAACCGGCGATAATCAATACATAATCGCATACTCCCATCTTTCTTTTTCACCAACAAAACTGGAGCACCCCAAGGAGAAACACTTGGTCTCACAAACCTCTTTTCCAATAAGTCATTCAACTGCTTTTTCAACTCCACCAACTAAGATATCGACATTCGATAAGGTGCCATAGAAACAGGTCTAGTACCAGGAACTAGATCTATAGAAAACTAAACCTCTCTCTCTGGCGGTACATCTGAAATATCCTCAGGAAACACTTCAGGAAAATCACATACAACAGGAAACACATCAAGTGAAACTTGACTATCTACAGTCAATGATGCAAACAAACCAAACAACTGAGCTTCATCTGCCAAAAGTTTCTACAACTCTTTGGTAGATAAGAAACTCGAGTCTTCGTCTTCCTCAAGAGAAGGAAACCTTACTAGCTTATGATAACAATCAATGTGAACCCGATTAAATTGCAACCAATTCATTCCTAATACCACATCTAAACCTTCCAACGGTAAACACACCAAATCCACCACAAAGTCTTTACCATAAATGGTCAAAGAACAAATTAGACAGACCAAAGAAGTAGTTACTGACCCCATCGCTGAAGTATCAATAACCATCTCAAAACCCATCACAGACAACACAAGATTCAAACGCTTCGCGCACTCAGACGAAATAAACGAATGAGTCGCTCCAGTATCAATAATAGCAATTAAAGGCGTATTATTAATAAAGCAAGTACCTCTTATCAGACGATCTGCACTTGAAGTCTGAGTTCCCGCCAATGAAAACACTTTACCACTAGCTGTAGCTTTCTTCGGATTAGGACACTTCGTGCTAATGTGACCAGGTTCCCCACAACTGTAACACTTCACCACATTCTTCCTTTTATAATCAGCTAAGACATGTCCGATACCACCACAATTAGAACACTTATCCAACTTCTTCCTACATTCTGTCTGACGATGACCCAATTCGCCACACCTAAAACACCTAGGAGAATTAGACATACCTCCTCCACCTGACCTTCGATCAAAAGTACCCGTTTGTTTACACTTATCAGCCGGTGACACATACGGACCACCACGGAATTGTTGCTTCCCTTTCCTGTCACTTACACTTTTATAGTGAGCAGAACGAGCCTTACTATCTTCATCATAAATCCTACAGCATTCCACCAAATCAGCAAACCTTCGAATCCTCTGATAACTGATAGCCTGCTTAATCTCAGGACGCAACCCACTTTCATACTTCACACACTTAGAAAATTCAGCAGTTGCCTCCGCATAATGAGGATAAAACTGCACAAGTTCCACAAATTTAGCAGTATAGTCAACAACATACATATTACCTTGTTTTAACTCCAAAAACTCTATCTCTTTCTTTCCTCGGACATCCTCGGGAAAATACTTCCCTAGAAACTCTCGGCTAAACACTTCCCAAGTGATCTCTTCTTCCTCCGCAGCTTCCAACACCTGACGAGTACCGACCCACCAGTCATCAGCCTCTTCATGTAACATATGAGTACCCAGCCTCACCTTATGATCATCTTCACAATCCATCACCCTGAAAATCCTTTCAATCTCTTTCAACCAAATCTGTGCACCATCCGGATCATGTTTCCCTTTAAAGACCGGCGGCTTATTCTTTCTGAACTCATCATTTCCGGCAGCATTCGGTGCACCCTGCACAGCTCGTGCCATATCTTGCATCGCAGCAGCCAAAGCAGCATCATTTCGACCAGCCATATTCTGTTCGTTTCCAATAACAGAAACTATGGTTAAACAACAACTCACCCAAACACAACTGTCGCACAACAACAACTCGCCCAAAATGCCAGACGCAAAAGACACAACTGACACAACTGACACGGACTGGCACTAATACCACTTAATGTGATGCCCCCAATCTATACCCCAAAATAGATAAAGCAATAAAAGAAAAATTCAAAATTTCGTCAGAGTATATCTAAAAACACGGCATAGACCGAAGGGGTCACATCAATTAAAAACAAAATACAGATAACATACAACACCTGCTCATAAAGATATGCAACGGTTGGGTAGCAATCAAACAGAGGAAACTCAGTTCCTTACACCCACTTTTCAGAAATTAGAATAAAAGCGGAAAATCAAAAATATGAATAACATATATACATATATCATATAAAAAGTCTGTCATACATCAAGTTATACATGTACAATTCCAAAAGATATCATCACATATACAAAATAATCACAAACGGCCACCCTAGCTACCCGGTGTCACATATCAGAGCTGACCGACAAAAGAAAGAAGACGCAACGCTTCACAAAAAGAATACCTCCAGCGACTCTAATCTGCAATGCCTCATAGAGCATTATAAAACAGCAGAAGGGTGAGAAAAAAAACCATAATATAATTGCGTAAAATTATATATTAACACAAAAATACTCAAGTAGGCATATTCTCACCACCATTGCACAACAATCAAACATAACACAATACGGTACAATTTTCACGTATCAAATACCACTGCACTTCAATCATTCATAATTCAATTACACATATTCCATCTCATCAATCACAATCACAAATCCATGCACAATTAATTCATGATTTATCCAAATGCACAGGGACCGACACAACGACTCTATGCACATGCTATGCGGTACCGACTTCCAATGTCTCATCATCAGTTCACTCAGAAACTACTGGAACCATCGCTCGTTACTGAGGATCCCTCAATAACTCCCCGTCGGGCCTACGATATTCACCCGTCGCTTTAGGTCTCCACATGAGCACACGACGTTATGGATTGCTTTAGGTCTCCACATGAGCACACAATCCGATCGCTTTAGGTCCCCACATGGGCACACGATCGTCTATAACCATCGCTTTAGGTCCTCACATAGGCACACGATGTTATAGCGGATTCCCTCTGGAACCAAACCGTCACTCAGGATGTCACAATAATGCATATCATGATGCTTGGCATACAAATGACTCATGACAATTCAATGCATACATATATGCAACCATGTGAACCATTTCAACATCAATAATCATGCATTGAAAATCAATTCAAACAATGCATTCATCATTAACCACAAATCACAACAACAAGCATATTATCATATGCATTCACACCAATTCACATCAATTACACCAAACGGCAACGAGCATCGCTTTACCACTCAAACGGCAACGAACTCTTTCACAATTAACATGCATTTACATTTAATTTAAACAATGCATTTATTTGCCAAAAGACCACAATTCACAATAATTTCCACAATCTAGGATTCACGCCATAAGGTTACCCACAACACATCTTATAACAGTACACACAAGCTATACGTTATATAACAAAAACATATTGCACGATAACACCTCAATCGCACGCATTCACGACGGTAAAAATTAACACAACAATACGGTTTCAATTTTCTGCTATAATTGAACCATATACAAACCTCAAAACTATTTTTTCTAGAAAGAACATCTCGTTAGCTTTCCAACGCTTCGAACGGGGGTCAAAACCGACTTACGGTTCAAGAGTTATGAATTTTTGAAGTTTTGCAAAAACCAGAATTTTTCTGCTAACAGCCCTACGGGTTCATGCAATTTCGTTCGAAAATCCGACCGCTTCAATTATTTTCTTCGAAACAAACACATACTCATTCATACCAAACATATAGTAGTGATTTGGAACCATTAAACGTGAATTCTACGACTTTCGATTTCACTCCGAATCTTAAACTCTCAATTCTCCAAAAATGTAAAAACTTACAAACTCAACCAAATTCGATAAAACAAGCATACTCGATCACGGCCTAACATTACTCGACACATCTACACAATTTATTCGGACTTTCGTCCGTAAAAACATCGGTTTCTATCGATTTCTACCGTTTCGACCTAAAAGTGAAAACTATGGAAAACAAGCAAACATTCCAAGAAGACATACATAATCTTACACAAGCATAAGATAATCGAGTTTCGCACCCTTACCCGATTAATTCGCGTTTGAAAAGTCGGTTGAATCGGTTCCTAAATCCACAAGTTTTTCCTCTTTTTCTTCTTTTTCCTATTCTCTTTCTCTTCTCCTTTTCTTTTTCTTCTTTCTTTCTCTCTTTTCTTACTACTTTTCTATTTTTATAACAAATCAAAATATATAACCCTAAAAAGACCAAAATACCCCTCAGCTCAAATATCTCCCAAACGCTCTCAAAATGCGATAAAACATAAACATACCGATGAAATATATTTCGGGAAATAAAAGTTGAAAAGAAATTATAATTTATTACAAATATTTTACCTATCAGAGAAATTATCCAATTAACAGATAAAACTCATTTAATTTACACAATTCAAAAAAAGGCCAAAAACTCACTAACTTCCACTAGTGGAACTCAAGTGCAAAACGTGACATAACCAAAAATAACACTAACTTCCACCAGTGGAAGTTAGTTCAAAATGTGACACATTTATGCCACAAAACTCTCAATGCCCAAACATGATGCATTAACATGAAACACAATAAATCACACAATTCACAAAATTTCACATAAATGGAATAATTAAATACGGTTAAATAATTCGGGGCGTTACATTGGTCCCCTTGGTCTTGGATAAGTCTTGACTGAATTCAGTTGAGAATGGCTCAGTCCATGCTACCTTGGTGTATGCATTGAATGATCCAATCCAAAATTGGAGTCTTATCCCTCTTTTAGGCATTTCTAGGTTTGGCATGCTATTTTTGGTTCCAAAGACTTGGGAGGCTTGGGATCAGAGTTGGTTCCTCCTTGGTCCCCCCTTGAGGTGTTCAGATGGATAGAGTTGCTTGTCATTTGTACAAATTGGGCAAATCGAGCAAAATGCACAAATCTGCCTTGCTTTGGCAGTTTTCCGCAAGGCATGTTGCCATTGTCATATCTCATGGCTCAAGTGGAATTTGATGGGGTTCTTGGCCATTTTGGAAAGCCCTCATATGATACAACAACTGTTTGATCATAATTGGTGTTGATACTTTTTGGATCCAAGTGAAAAATGCCCCTAAATTTGGAAAAAAGTGAAGGCAGATTCTGACTTAGTGAAAATTTCACTAAGCGTTGGAAAAAGTGACATTTTCACTTTTTGTGATTTTGATCATTCCATAACTCAAAATTCATGAGGAATTGAGATGAGTTCAGTTTGAAGCTTTAGTAGAGGGTAATGAGAGCTACAAATCCTGCTTTGGATGGGGAAAAATGGCCTTGTGGTTTAGGAGTTATGATCCTCCAAAGTTGGTACCCTTGCCACTTTATTCCATAACTTAGAAAATTTTCTAAGTTTTTATGGTTACCCCTTTTACAAGTTATCCCACTTTCTTTGATTTTTCTTGATGAATGATGATTCCAATCATACATTAACATCATTTTGGGGTCAAAGAACCATATTTGTGAAAAATCTCAAAAAGTCAAAGTTTGACTTTTGTGCACAGTTGACTTTTTGTCAGATGAATTCCAAACTGTGCAATCTTTTATGAAATCATGTCCTTGACCTAAATCAAACTTGATGGACATGTTCCAGTTGACTTTTTCCGTGAAACCCTAACTGTGGTTCAGATGAACTTGAAACTTGTTGATCAAGCTTCTAGGATTAATCCATTGTTGCAAATGGATCAATGTAGTTTTGTTAGGGACCCTTAAATCCTCTCTTGAGGTCTTGGCTCATGATTTGTCCCAAAAGTCAACTTAGGGGTGAGTTAGGTCAAGAAACCCTAATTCCTAATTTTTATTCTATGCATCCCCTGAGGCAAAATTTGACTTGATGATTGGGTTCATAATGTCCCTTGGAGCATCCTAGGTTATGCTTTGAAGCATTGGCTCATGCCCAGAGGAAAATTTCCATCTGGAGGCCCTAGTCAACCAAAACCCTAATTTGGTGACACTAGTGATCTTAAGGCTTGATCCACTTGGAATGCTGTAATCTTGTGCTTGATTCTTGATATGGGAGTCCTCTTGATCCTTTGTGGGTGTTTGAGAGGTTAGACAAGTTGAAGATCATGTCATTCCTTGATTAATCCTTTGTCTAAGTACTCTGAGAAGGCTTGAGACCCTAATTCTTATTGTAGTGAATGCTCACCCATCTTTGGGGAGACTAGGGAGTATGATGGCTCCTCCATATTGTGATGATGATTTGCACAATGATGGGGAATCTTAGTGGTCAAAATTTGGGGTATGACACCATCGAGTATGATGGATGCATGGGGTGCTAACACCTTCCCCTCGTGTAACCGAGTCCCGAACCCGGACTATGGTTGCGATGACCATGTCTTTCCCTTTCTTCAGGTTTATGCAGTGTTTCCTTTCCCTCTCTTGGGATAAATACACATTGTTGGCGACTCTGTTTCTGCGCCACTTTCGCGTTTGTACTTGGATGAAAATCCCAGGAGCGACAAGTGGCCGTCATAATTCGGAGTCCATTTGCCTCGGGAATCAATGAGGAATGATTGTATCTTCTTGATCACAAGGTCTCTTTTCCTGAAGACGCGAGGTTGGACCTTTTTGTCAAACGCCTTCTTCATCCTTTGCTGATACAACTGACCATGGCATAGAGCCGTTATTCTCTTTTCTTCGATCATATTCAGTTCGTCGTGTCGAATTTGACACCATTCAGCCTCTGTTAGCTTAGCTTCCATCAATACCCTGATAGATGGTATCTCTACTTCTATGGGGAGCACGGCTTCCATGCCATATACTAGAGAGAAAGGGGTTGCCCCTGTTGAAGTGCGGACAGACGTGCGATAACCGTGAGAGCAAAGGGTAGCATCTTGTGCCAGTCTTTGTATGTTACAACCATCTTTTGAACGATCTTCTTGATGTTCTTATTAGCTGCTTCTACTGCTCCGTTCATCTTGGGTCGGTAGGGAGATGAGTTATGGTGTTCGATCTTGAACTCAATGCATAACTCCTTCATCATCTTGTTGTTCAAGTTGGATCCATTATCAGTAATGATCTAGCTTGGAACACCATAACGGCAGATGAGATTTTTCTTCATAAATTGGACTGCCACTTGTCGGGTTACATTAGTGTATGACGCTGCTTCGACCCACTTGGTGAAGTAATCAATGGCTACCATAATGAACTAATGTTCGTTTGAAGCTCTGGGTTCGATCATGCCAATCATGTCGATTCCCCACATGGAAAAAGGCCATGGGGAAGAAAGAACTTTGAGATACGTTAGCGGTACATGGATTTTGTCAGCGTATATTTGACACTTGTGATATTTTCTCATGTACTTGTAGCAATCGGATTCCATGGTTAACCAATAGTACCCTGCTCTTAGAATTTTTCTCGCCATTGCGTGTCCATTGGCATGAGTGCCAAAGGATCCTTCGTGAATTTCTTTTATCAGCATGTCTGCTTCTGGTCTGTCTACACATTGGAGCAAGACCATGTCAAAGTTTCTCTTATAGAGTGTATAGCCGCTCAGGAAGAAACTGCCTACTAGCCTTCTAAGGGTCTTCCTGTCTTTTCTTAATGCCCCAGGTGGGTATTCTTGTTTCTGAAGGAAGCATTTGATATCGTGATACCAAGGTTTGTCCTCTATGACTACTTCAATCGTGAAGACGTAAGCGGGTCGTTCAAGGCGCTTTATGTCGATCTTAGGTACGTCGTTCCAGTGACCTACACTAATCATGGAAGAGAGAGTGGCCAATGCATCAGCCATGTGATTCTCTTCACGAGGGATGTAAGGAAAATCGACTCTACCAAAGAATGGCAACAACCTTTATGCGTAATCCTTGTAAGGAATCAGTCCTGATCAGTATGTGTTCCAATCTCCTTTGATCTGATTGACAACCAGGGTTGAGTCGCCATATACATCCAAGTTCTTGATCCTCAAGTTGATTGCTTCTTCGAGACCCATGATACAAGCTTCGTATTCGGCCTCGTTGTTTGTTCACTTGAATGTCAGTCGGGCGGTGAAGGAATGTGGGTACCCTGAGGTGTTATAATGATTGCCCTAATTCCATTTCCATAATGATTGACAGCTCCGTTAAAGATTAGTCCCCATTAGAAATCTGGTTCTGGCCCTTCACTGGGTAGCAGTTCATCGCAATCTTTTATTTTTAAATACATGACATCTTCGTCCGGGAAGTCAAATCTGACTGATTCTTGATCGTCAATCGGTTGATGAGCCAAATGATCGGCTAAAACACTTCCTTTGATGGCTTTTTTAGCATGGTACTCGATGTCGTATTCCGATAACAACATCTTCCAACGGGTAATCCTTCCCGTGAGAGTAAGCTTTTCAAAGACGTACTTGATTGGATCCATTTTGGAGACTAACCAAGTAGTGTGACGAATCATATACTGGCGAAGACGTTTGGCTACCCAAGCCATAGCACAACAAGTTTTCTCAAGCATAGTGTACCGAGTCTCGCAGTCGGTGAATTTCTTGTTCAAATAGTAGATGGCAGACACTTTCGTTTTGGTTTTTTCCTGTTGGCCAAGTACACAACCCATTGAGTCTTCCAAGATTGTTAGGTAGATGATCAGTGGTCTTCCTTCCACTAGAGGTGATAGAATCGGTGGTTTCAACAGGTATTCCTTGATACTGTCGAAGGCGGTTTAGCAATCTTCTGTCCATACGCAGTCCTGATTCTTTTTGAGTAATTTGAAGATTGGCGCTCATGTCGCGATCATGAGGAATAGAAATCTTGAAATGTAGTTCAGACGTCCCAGGAATCCTCTGACTTGTTTTTCAGTCTTTGGAGAAGGCATTTCTTGAATGGCCTTAACCTTGTCAGGATCAACCTCAATTCCTTTCTGGCTGACGATGAACTCTAAAAGTTTCCCTGAACGGACACCGAATGTGCACTTGTTGGGGTTCAAGTGGAGTTTGTACTTTCTCAGACGCTCGAATAGCTTTGACAGGTGGGTCACATGCTCCTCCTCTATTTTAGATTTAGAAATCATGTCATCGACATATACTTCGATTTCTTTATGTAACATGTCGTTAAACAGAGTAGTCATGGCCCTCTGATAGGTTACCCCGACGTTCTTCAAACCGAACGGCATTACCTTGTAACAAAAGGTACCCCATGGAGTGATAAAGGAAGTTTTCTCCATGTCTTCCGTCACCATTTTTATCTGATTATAGCCCGAGAATCCATCCATGAAGGAGAAGACTTTGAATTTGGCTGTACTGTTTACCAGCATGTCTATGTACGGTAAGGGGAAATCATCCTTCGGACTGGCTTTGTTCAGATCCCTGTAATCCACGCACATTCTGACTTTTCCGTCCTTTTTCGGAACTGGCACTATGTTGGCTAGCCATTGAGGATATTCTGATATGGCGAGGAAACTTGCGTCAAACTGTTTATGTACTTCCTCTTTGATTTTGATGGCCATGTCTGGATGAGTCCGTCTTAGTCTTTGTTTTACCGGCAGACATTCTGATCTCAATGGTAGGTGATGCTCCACAATGCTGGTATCCAACCCTGGCATATCCTGATAGGACCAAGCGAATACATCGGAAAACTCTTTTAGAAGCTTTATCAAACTTTCTTTGACAGTCAGACTGAGCAGTGCCCCGATCTTGACTTCTTTTCTCTCTTCTTCTAAACCCAAGTTGATTGTTTCCAACGACTCTTTGTGAGGTTCAATGAATCTCTCCTACTGTCTGAGTAATCGGGAGATCTCTTCTGGAATTTCTTCGTCATTTTCTTCTTCAGACTCAAATGTCGGGAACTCAAAGTTGGGAGAAGGCATCAGATCGTATGTTTCAATGTGGTTTAAAAGAAGAAATCTGCATGACATGATGATTTGTTTTTTAGAAAAGATAGAGAGAATGCAAGAGTGCGTGCAGTGTAATTTATGAAAAATTCTTGTTTTTATCATTTGAGTTATTTTTAGGATTACCATTTTCTGAAAAAGCGAAAAGAGAAAATAGCAATAAACGCGGGAATTACATAATCACGTTATTTTATTTATGATCTTGTCGATTCTTGAAACTACAGCCCTATAAAACAAAACTCTGTCGCTTTGGGCAAAGCGAAGAGGTACATTTACAGAAAATGAGCCCTATCAAAACATCTATTTCACCTGGGCAGGGTGAAAGGTTTAGATAAAAACGGTAATTACTTAGACTTATGAACAACTTTCGGAACATTGACTGCAACCCATTGGCGGAGAACTCCTTGGTGAATCACAAAGTCTGGCACCTTCTTTCTCGGCTTGTCTTCAGAAATAACGCTGATTTCTGGTGGAGCAGGATCGTTGGAATCTATCTCCCAGGCAGAGTTGTCGTAGGAGGATTCTTCAACTGTATCTTGCACAAGATTTGTATTCTCGGGTATATCTCCCCATCCAGTTGGCTGGATGTCTTCGAGCCTGATACGAGAGTTTTCGGGAGCAGTGTACTTGACCATGAATTCGAATTTGCCACTCGGCTGTGCTAAGGTGTCCCACACTTCTTTGGAACTGGAGGAATCATCCCTTTCGATGACGTTGACCTCGGGAAAAGCATAGTTGGGGAACTCTTTTCCTGCCATCGTTGCAAATTCATCATTGTACTGGATATTTTTTGAATGACCTGAGGGATGATCATATGCTTCTGTGGGGGCGCAGGTATTCTTTTCGATAATGCTCATCTGATATGCATCGTTCGGCTGATTCTTTTGCCCCGAGTCTCCTGGGTGCGGCTGCCACATAGGCAGGCCATCCATTGGGCCATAATAGTCATGGTCAAAGTGGTCTTTCATCAGAGTGTCCTCCTCTAATGAGTTTGGTGGAGCACGGCATTCTTCCGCATCACAATCTCTGTATATCATCTTGACATCTGACCTCGGTATATATCTCAGACTCTGTACGGGATAGCAAAAAGGCGTAGGTACCTGAGACATATAACTGTCCTCATTAAGATAGGACTTCCACTCTTCATCTGTATCGGAGGAATCACCCTCGTTGATAGTATGTACTTCTTGAGACACTGGGTGAAGGAAGCCTCCACTATGGAAGAAGTTTTGAATGGGATGAAGACTTTCATCGTTAGTAGCTGTCTGGGTACAGGTTGAAGAAAAACCAAGGCCTTTCTTTGCTTTGTTATCAGTAGGAATGACAAGCTGTCCCCATCCTTTTGCATTATTACTTTTGATTACTTCGAGAGCATCTTTGTACGAGGAAATCGACGTTCCTCTTTCTGACTGGTTGTCAATGCTCATCGAGAGTACTTGGAACCGGGTTCCTATAACCTCCTCTGGTTCTACACAAGTGGATAACGATAAATTACTCACGATCAAGGCTTGCTATCCGCTGTGACTAGTTGGTCGTTCTTGACGAACTTCAGCTTCTGGTGAAGTGTTGAAGTGACTGCCCTAGCCTCATGTATCCAAGGTCTTTCCAATAAACAGCTGTATGCTGCTCGGATGTCCATGACCTGGAGAGTGACTTGGAAAGTGTGAGGACCGATAGTTATGGGAAGGTCGACTTCGCCGATAACTATTTTTTGGGATCCGTCAAATGCTTTAACGATGGCCTCATTGCTTATCATCAGGGATCCTTGGTAGGATAATCGCATCATAGTAGACTTTGGCATCACATTTAGAGCTGATCCGGTGTCTACCAGTATGCTGGCTAATGCATCGTCCTGACAGTTGACAGTAATATTGAGTGCCATGTTGTGACTGTGGCCCTCTTCTGGCAGTTCTTCATCACTGAATCCTAAGTTGTTGCAGGAAGTGATGTTGGAGATGATGCTATCGAACTGTCTTATTGTTACATCTTGTTCCACAAAGGCTTGCTCTAAGACTTTCTGTAGAGCTTCCCTGTGAGCTTTGGAATTAAGTAGAAGAGATAACACTGATATTTTTGAAGGAGTTTGCAAGAGTTGATCAATAATGTTGTATTCACTCTTTTGGATGAGCTTCAACATCTCATCATTGTTCTTTGAAAGGTCAGGATCACTGGATTGACCGACTTGTTGATCAGGAACTTCCGTTTGGGGTTCCTTTTCTCTGGGTTCTCCAACTCCTCTGTTGAATATCCGACCGCTCCGTGTTACTCAACTGATGTCTTCAATATTCACGACGGAGGGTAATGGGGTTTCCTTTCCATTCTCAATTGTTTTTGCACCGTATTTGTAAGGGATAGCCTTAGTTGATTCATACGGTAGTGGTCCCGGCAGATAGATAACTACAGGAGCCTTCTAATTTTTCTGACCATTGTAAGTAATTTCAATCAGTTCCTGGTTGGGAACTTTTCTACTGTCCAAAGGAATTCTTGATTCGTCAAGTAGAGGGATTATGGTACAAACATCTTTGGTCCTCTTATGATCAGATATTACGACAACGTCTTTGATTTGATCAGCAAAATAGTTTGGCATCAAGTTGATTGATCCGGAACTTGGACACGGTCGAATCTCTTTGTGGTCCAACTGACTTTGAAGGGCTGCTCGCACGAGGTAACATCCTTGATTATCCTCTAAGCAAACTCTACATCGTTCATAGTTGTGTGATGGCACCTGGCCACGCCTGCTTTGTATGCAGTGTAACCTCACTAGGTCTGTCTCCATTGATCGAACATCCTGACTTTGATGCCTAGTAGGGTTCCCGTTAGTCATGTTGACTTGTTGTGTGTCTTTATCCATATAGATCGGAAGCCACCAATGGTCCAACAAGTGTTGTATAGTCCTTTGAACGAGTGCACATCCTTGGTCATTCCCACGACATACTTTACAGTTCTGATAATTATGCGAAGTCAGAAAATCGAGCTGGACTTGTGTAGCATGTAATTCCACCAGACTGGTATTCATCAAGCGAATATCAAAGATTTGAATCATATTCACTTGATAATTACTTTTATCGCGGTAATCCTGAATCCATCCAAGATCCTTCTGACGCTGAAGGGACTCTTGTACAAAAGAGCATCCTTGATCATTTATTGAGCAGATGGGACAGGAATCGTAATCGTGTCATGGCAGATTATGATGTTGGCTTTGCCTTGAGTGCATTGCCACCAAGTTGACATTCATCGTAAGAATGCTGTGGTTCTGAATGATATTGGAATTTGTATAAGTCATGTTGACTTCACGAATTCGGTGATCTTGGATCCATCTGAGATCCATCTGTTCCTGTAGAGCTGATTGCACCATAGAGCATCCTTGATTATTTTTTGAGCAGATATCACACTGGTGATAGTTGTGAGACGGTACATGACCGTATACGCTCTGTCTGCAATGCATCTTGACCAGGTTAGTTCCCAATGAGAGTACATCGTGAATTTGATAGCTGTGCTTAGACTCTTCCTCTATCAAATTTACCGCAGCTTCCTCGTGTTAAGGTAGCGGGTTCGTCTGAACATTAGGATTTGTATCCTTGAAGGATAGTACCCCGCTTCTGACAAGCTTCTGCACATCGGACTTGAAGCTGAGACAGTTTTCTATGTTATGCCCTGGTCCTCCTTGATGGTAAGGGCAAGTCTGATCTGCTTTGAACCAAAAGGGCAGATTCTCCAGTATTGCAAGAGGAGCCCTGGTTTGGACGTGCCCCTTGACCAGTAGTAATGGAAACAGTTTTGCGTACAACATTGGTATAGGGTCAAGCCCTGGCGGTCGCGTTGTACGATTGTAATTGTATGGAGGACGAGCCTGCTGAAGAGGTTGTTGTGTCCTTTGCTGAAATTGTTGTTGATTCGGTTGGCTCTGAGCAACCTGAGGTTGATACGCAGGAACAGGCGTAGGGTTGATAGCAGGAGTTACTGCTGCTACTGGTTGGTACCGTCGCCTTTGCTTTTCGAGAGAGATATTGCCAATATCTTTCTTTTTTTTCTTAGGGAGAGCACTTCCGTATCTTTTGGTACTGCTTGATGATCCGGCATCTTTAACTAAACGTCCTTCTCGGACTGCTTCTTCAATAATAACTCCCATGCCTACAATCTCAGTGAAGTCGTTGGGCGCACTGGCGGCCATTCTGTCATAGTAAAATGAGCTCATGGTTTTTAAGAAGATCTTTGTCATCTCTTTTTCCTCAAGAGGTGGACAAATCTGGGCGGCAATTTCACGCCATCTCTAAGCATATTCCTTAAAGGTTTCCTTGTCCTTCTGTGACATCGCTCTGAGTTGATCTCTGTCCGGTGCCATGTCCAGGTTATGCTTATATTGTTGAAAAAAGGCAGCGCCAAGATCTCTTAAAGTGACGATCTTAGTGCAGTTTAAACCCATGTACCATTTGACTGCGGCACCGGTTAAACTATCTTGGAAGTAGTGGATCAGTAGCTGTTAGTTCTCTGTCTGAGTTGACATCCTCCGAGCGTACATCACCAAATGAATTTGAGGGCAAGAGTTGCCCTTGTACTTTTCAAATTCGGGCATCTTGAATTTGTGCGGAATTTTCACATTGGGGACCAAACAAAGGTCTGCGGCGCCCTTTCCTGCTGCAGTTTCTAGATCTTCAGTGATCGGCGGAATATATCCTTCCAGGATATAGTTAATAGGCATGCCCCAGGGACGATCTTTAGGCATGTTATACCAAGGATCATACTCTTCCACTATGGGCGTCGATGTGATCTCTGAGATCACAGTCCTTTGTATCTGAGCTACTGCCAGAGCTTGCATGTCATTATGAAGTTTCCTCAGATCTTCTTTCAGAGCGCCGAGTTCTTCTCTCAACTCTCTATTCTCTTCCTCAAGATTATCCATCTTCTTCTGTCGATTGGCCCGAGTATTGTACGAATAAGACAATTTGACTCTAGAATCGAGACACAAACGTGAGATTCGTAGGTAAGAAGAATGCGTTATGTGAGAATGATGAATGATATGCAATGATTATATTAATTTATTTTTTGTTTAATCAAAAGAAACTTCAACAAATGGATTTCAAATATCATACAATGGGGAAACCCCGTTTTATTGAACTCAAAGATTGCAGAAATGGAAATACAATCATTTACAAAGTGCTGCAAAAGGAAATGTCTAAACTTATGGATCCTGAGTCCTCTCTGAGGAGGGCTCAGGTGCTAGTTCTGGTACTTTCCTTTTCTTTGACCAGGGCTCTTGAGCCGTTGTCAGGTTGTCATTCCTTTTCCAAGTGAAAGGAGCAAGCAAATTCCTTTGGTCTTCTTGATTTTCTATAGCATGTTGCTCTAAAATCTCGATCAGAGCGTCTTTTTGTTTTAACAATTGCTCTATTTTGATACACTTCACATTGAGAATACGGTACTTGTTCTTCCAATACTTCTTCTCCTATTGAACTTTGTTGAGAGTAACCTGAAGTTTTTCCGTATCAGGCATAAAATAAAGGACAGATTCCTTTAACAAAAGAACTTATTGATGACGGTAAGGCATCCTCAGTTTGAGAGCTCTAGTTTGTACCCAGTGGAGATAAGGTTCCACAGAGACACAGTCTGGTTTTCCTAGAGACTCTCTTCCTTTCCTGTGAACATGTTTCCAGGCATGGACTATTTCTGTCTTTAGTGCCCTGTCATTTTCTCCTTCCTTGAAGAAAAGACCTTCCAGATGAACATTACGCGGGACATGTCTCATCGGGTATCCAAATTGACGACGAACTAAAATTGGATGATAGTTGATTCCTCCTTTAGTTCCTATGAGGGGTACATTATGGAAGTTTCCACAACGGTCAATGACTCTGATCCCGTCGTAGATCCGATTATACCAATCTATGTCAGAGTTGGTAAGAGCCATGATTCTCTGTGACCAACGTAGAGCACTCTTATGCTCCCAAAAAGCGGAAGACTTAGGTAAATGGGAAGTGAACCATTTGTATAGCAAGGGTACACAGCATGTGATCATTCCTCCACTGTACAAATTCCTTAGGTGTACAGAATGATAAGCATCTGCGAGCAAGGTCGGTACAGGGTGAGTAGCACATATATGCTCTCGAAAGCAGTCATGTTCCCTATGCTAGCAAAGTACAGAGCCTTCTTTACCAAAAACTTGGCTGGTAAAACCTTGGATTTCACCCTTGGTAACATGGTTTTGCTTGAGTCGTGAGTTAGTCGTCAAGTGCATTGTATGGGCTTTGCATCTTGTCGTTGTAGTTGTCGTCGTTGTCGTGTTGTTGTTGTAGCTGCTGTTAGCAAGGTGGTTTGTCAGTTGTGTTATTTGTGGTGTGCCTTTTGTTGGCATGATAATTTGTTAGTCGGATGCGAGAGTCGTATCCCGAGTTGTTCGTATCAGTATATTTTCGAGGACGAAAATGTCTAAGTGGGGGAGAATTGTACCGCCCCAATTTGTTCGATTTATTTAATCGATTCGATTTAATTATTTTTGTTCTTATATTATTTTATTCTTGACTTTTATTTGAAAATATATTATTGTTCATTGTTATTATGTTTTATCGCGTTTTGAGAGCGTTTGCGAGAAATTTGAGTTGAGAGGTAAAATAGTCTTTTTAGGGGTTTAGATATTTTATAAATAGAGATTTGAGAGAAAAAGAGAGAAAAGAAAGAGAAAGGAAAGAAAGGAAGAGGAAGGAAAAGAGAAGGAGAGGAAAACTTGGGAAAGAAGAAAACATTCAAACCAAAGCTTGAACTTCGATTAATCGGGTAAGGGTGAGAAGTTTCGATTATATCTTGCTTGTGTATGTATATGTGTTGATTGTTGTAATTATTTTTGTTGTTTCACAACTTTTTCTCATTGATAAATTGATGAACAATTGATAGAAATCGATGTTTTTCGTGGATGACTTTCGATATAAACTGCGTAGAATACTTGTCGATTATGTTGGAACATGTTTTGGTTGATATATTGTGATTTGGAAGTGTTTGGGTGGAAGAAATGATGAATTTTGGTCCCATATGACCTATATTGACGTTGCTGTAAATTTATGGGTTCGAAGGTTCGCTTTGCGAACCCCAGCGAAGGGGAAAGTGATGGTTCGCCCAGAAGTTCGCATTGCGAACTTTATGCTGTTTTTTCTCTGCCACGGTTCGCTGGAGTTCGCATTGCGAATAGGAAAGCGAATGTGACAGATTTTCCATTTTGTTTCCTTCATAATTTTGCTCCGTAACTCGGATTGAAGCACGGTCGAATGCGTTGGAAAACTATTTTAATGATTTTTATGATAGTGGAATAGGAACATATGTTTATGCCATGGATTGATATGGTAGAGTTAAATATTGTGATGAATGTGATAAGTGTCGTTTATGTTTCCACCAAAATTCATGAACCGGGAATCCGATTGATATGGGACTTGAAGCCTTGGAAAGAGAATCCAATGTGCTAGTAAATGGTTAAGTGATGCCATGTGTTATCTAAGAATATTTGGTAGAGGATGATTAGTGTTTTGTAGGTTTTGTTGTGTTTGTTGGTGTTCGATGCGATATGCTATCGTCATATAAATGTGGGGCTTTTGTGCTATCTATATGAATGTAATGCATGTGATAATGATGTTGTTGTGTGGTAAAATGTATTGTTTGATTGAATATCAATGTATGTTGTTATGATTGTTGTGGTTTGTGGATTATGATGAAATGCATTGTTTATGTGAAATTCAATGTGTGTTATTTGGTTGCCTTATGGCAAATGAATGCATCGTTTTGGGTTTGATTGCAATGCATGATTATTGATGTTGAGATGGTTCACCTGGTTGTATATGCATTTGATTGTCATGATTCATTGTATGCCAATCATCATGATATGCATTCTTGTGATGTCGTGTGCCCTAGTGGGTGTGAGCGACGAAACGATCCCGAGGGAATCTTCTATAACGGTCGTGAGCCTTATACAAAGAGGATCGAAAGCGACGTTATAGACGATCGTGAGCCTTATACAAAGAGGATTGAAAGCGATTGGATCGTGAGCCTTATACAAAGAGGACAGAAAGTGATCCATAAATGTCGTGAGCCTTATACCAAGAGGACCGAAAGCGACGGGGAACATCGTTTGCCCGACGGGGAGTTACACTAAGTATCAAACGATGATTCCAATAATTCCTGAGTGAATTAATGATGAGAATGACGGATGGAATGATACCACATTGCATTGCATAGAGTCATTGTGTCGGTCTCTGTGCATTTGCATAAATCATGAATGGATTGATTATGTGTGGGAAATTGTGAATTGATTGATTATGTGTTGAGCTTGTGATAGCATTGGTGATTTGATATGCATTTGTGATAAATGCATTGGTTATGGATGATTTGTTTTATGTATAGACATATGCTATGTTTTGTGGGGATGTTGTACATTACAATGATTGTATTAATTCTCTATGGTATGCTATATATGAATATATGTGATGCTTGTGGTGAGAATAATTATGCATGTGAATTTATATGTGTTGGCATATTATTATGCAATCTTGATTTAGTTGTTATTTCTGACCCTTCTGCGGTGGTTTGTTGCTCTATGAGGCAATTGCAGATTAGTATCTTGGAGGCTTTTGTGAGGATTAGTTCTCCATCCTTTTGTCGGTCTGTCTGCTCTGATACGTAACACGGGAGTCGGGGAACGCTTTTGTTATATATGTATACCTTTGTTGTATCTATTTTGTATTACCTTTGTATGAATATTTTGATGTTATAAAACAATTTATTTTGTAAAACAAGTCAGTTATGGATCTTTCCGCTTTATTCCATAATTGAACTTTCCTTTTGTTGCAAAAAGTTTCCCTTTTATGTTTATTCCATTTTGTGTTATGTATCAAATTTATGAGCAGGGATTGTATTTTCTTTCTTTAAATGTGGCATCCTTGTTTCTGTCGGAAAAATAAATTTTTATTCACTCTGATTTATTTATATATTATTTATCCGCAATGGGAATTGGGGTGTTACATAAGTGGTATCAGATCAGGTCGGTCCGTCCGGCCAAGTTGTTGAGTCAGTTGGTGTGACAGTTGAATACTGTCGATGTTGTTTGTTCCTTAGTACGTGATATGTGTGTGAAACACTGTCAGTACTTTCTAGTTTTCTAATCCTTTGTCTGCAGGATTTAGAATGAGATAAGTGGGGGAGAAGCTGGTGCTTCTCCAAGTTGCTTCAGGTGTGAAGCGTTGGCTCAGTGTGTTGTAGATTGCAAGAGTGTAAGTGTTGTTTGGACAGTGTTGTTCCCAAAATCCGGAGGGGATGCGGAGGTAAGGTTTATGTCAACTAAGAATTTATGCCTTAGGTAGTTTTGTGCGAAAGATGTAAGAAATGCTATTATAGTTTGGTAAAGACGGTTTATTCCCCATCATGATTGTCGGCTGTCTATTGACAAATTGAGGAACTGATCACCCTTAATCTCTTGTTGATAGTTGACGGAATTATGTTGGATGGAATAGACATGTCTTTCTGGCTTTGATAGTGTATCCAATGAATTATTGGAATTAAGAAAATGATTACGGATTGTTTTGTTGAGTCGATGAAGATTCTAATATCGGAAGATGAGACAGATTAGAGGTTTTGGTATGTTGGTTCAGTTGGGAGTCATTGAGAGAGAATGATTAGGTATTATTAATGGATGCTTCTCAGAGAGTAGAGAGTGAACTCAGAATTGGACGAAGGTGAATAGTTGAGGTTTATATCTGCTAAGTAAGTAGAAAACTCTCAAGGGATGAGACTAAGATGTTTGTTAGGTTTGTGATGATAGTTTTCTAGAAATTGGCAGAAAGGCCACAGTGATGGGCTGCCAGTTGTGCGTGATTCCAGATGTGTTTCCGGATGGAATATTGGAAGTTAGTGTTAGAATTACTCAGATTGAAAGAGCGGTTGGAAGATTTACTGGAAAAGGGATTTGTGAGACCAAGTGTGTCTTCTTAGAGAGCTCCAGTATTGTTAGTAACAAAAAGGAAGGATGATTGAACGGAATAACAACATGATGTGTATAATGGTATTGAGACTATGGAAAGTAAAACTTAGAGTTTTGGTGAGTTTTGGAGTTTTTAAAGTTTTAAGGCATTAATAGAAATCTTGAGAAAACCCTAGGTGTGGATGTAATATTTGAGAGTACTTTTTGGTTGGTTGTTGCTGCATGTTGGAATTCATGGAATTTGGACTGTTAAGAGAAGAAATTGTGTATGGATTACTAACAGTTGAATAAGGTAACGATTGAGAATAAGTGTCCACTTTCATGAATAGATGACTGGAATGGTTTGGTTGAGTTTGAGTGAAATTGCAATTGTTTGTATTGTTTGATAAGAGTGATGAATTGTGTGGGTTGAGGCTTTGATCGATTTAATGTGACTGGTTATGTTTGTTATCATCGAGATAGGATGTTATTTACTCGGTTAAGCTTGTATGTGAGTAACCAGTTACCCAGTGAAAATTTTTGCAAAAGCTTTAAAAATTTATATCTTTTGGAATTTGGTTGGGCATTACAATGTACAGTGATGTTATTTGGTGTTAGTAATGCGTCTGTAATGTTTGTGGAGTAGATGAATCGTATCTTCCCTATTTATTTGGATAAGTTCGTAATGGCTTTGATTAAGGATATTCAGACCTGTTATAAACTCAGAGGAAGAACAGGTAGAGTGTTTGAGATTTGAATTACAAGAGTTGAAAAGAGACGAAGTTTTATGCTAAGTTATTCAAGTGAGAATTTGGGTTGAAAAAGGTTAGTTTTCTTGAATATGTTCTTTCAGAGGAGAGTATGGTTATGGATCCATCAGAAGTAGATGTCGTTCTACAATGAGAGGCTTCGAAGTTAGTTAAGGAGATTAGAATCTTTTAGACATTAGTTGGTTATTACCAGAGGTTATGGAAGGCTTTTCCAAGTTAGCATTTTAGTTACTTCGATTGACTTGCAAAAGGTAAGTCGTTTGTTTGGGATGTTCGTTGTAAGGAAAGTTTCAGAGAGCTAAAGTAGAAGTTGTCTACGGCTCCAGTTTTGATACTGCGTGATCCTGATAAACTGTTTGTGAGGTATTGGGATGCGTCTTTGATGAGTTTAGGCAGTGTGTTAATGCAAGAGGGTAAAGTCGTGGCTTATGCTTTACTAAAATTGAGGATTCATAAAAGGATCTATACTATTCAAGATTTGGAATTGGTTGCGGTTGTATTGTGTTGGAATATTTGGATGTATTATCTTTAAGGTTCTAGGTTTGAAGTGTTTAGTAATCACAAGAGTTTAGAGTACTTGTTTGGTCTGAAGGAATAGAGTATGAGACAACGAGGAGGGTTGGAATTCGTGACGAGTTATGAATTTGGCTTGGATTATCCTTCGGGGAAAGCTAATGTCGTGCCTGAAGAGTTAAGTCGATAGTCTTTGCATACGGCTGTTTTGATGGTCAGAGGATTAAAATTATTTGACTAGTTCAGAGACTTGTGTCTGGTGTGTGAGATAACACAGTAGAGTGTGAGGTTGGGTATATTAAAAGTGAATAGTGATTTTTGGCGAATATGAGAAAGAGTTAGACTTTGGACGTGAGATTGATAGTTTTTATGGTTACGAGTCATCAGAGTGCGCAGCGGAAGCGTGATGTGGAACATTTCGTATATACGTGTGTGACTTGTAAGAGTTCATAGGTTGAACATTGGAAACATGTAGGAGTGATGAGACCATTGGACGTTTCAGAAGTGAAGTGTTAGGTGAAAGGTTTAAATATTATTCGTGGGCTACTATGTAGATGGATGTTTTGGTTGTATGTTCGATTGGGGAATCGTAGCATTGTTGTAATAATGTTGTGTGACAAGGACGTTCGTATTGTGGTTATGTAGAGGTTGTTGAAACGATGTTGGGTCGTGGAACTTTATGTTCTTGTTTGTGTTGTTGCCTCATCTCCATCGTGATGGTTCGAGTGCGAGTAGCTAATTCCTATGTGGGGGATTAGGGGAGTGTTACCTGGGTGTTAGTAACATGGTTTTCCTTGAGTCATGAGTTAGTCATTGTAGCGAGCGATTTTGGGCGTGGTTCTTAAGCATTATCGCTCTTTTGGGGTTACTACAGGTCGATTCATTTTTTATCCTATTGAAGCTGATGAAGGAAGGGAAATAGATGTCTCCAATTAACCCTGCTTGCATACTGAGTTTAAACAGCGGTCTGTTAAGTTACGGATGCGATATGGAAGTGGGGCCTCTTTCTTCTTACTTTGTTTAGAGTGAAAATGCTGGGACTATTCATGGGGAAATTTGTTAGGATACTGCGCCAGATTGGTTAAAGGTAGGGGATTTTGGGTTTTTTTATTAGTGTGCTCGCTAAGATTTTTCTTTCAATCTTATGCCTACGTATTCTAGTTTTCCGAAATAGGGAAATCAGAGCGATCGTAGTTCCTCCTATTCTATGGGAGGAAATGGTGTTTTGGTGTCTTGTTCAAAGCCCAAGACATGAAGCTAAAAGGTGGTTTATATCTTGTTCAAAGACCAAGATGTGAAGCAGAAGGGTCTATTTGTATCTTGTTTAAAGCCCAAGATGTGAAGCTAAAAGGGTTTGACTTTAGAGAGAACTTGTCATCTATAAAGAGGGGTCTGTCTGTCACAATTGTCGGGTGACTGGTTATAAAGGAGAATTACTTTAATCGGGATATGTGAATCCGAAAATGCCATAATTTCCTTTATAGGGGCTTTCCAAACTAGAGGAGAAGACTTTAACTCAGTGTAGAGCAATGCTATCTTTCCTTAGGAATTTCTCATGCTAAAAGAGGGACAGTGGCGTGGATGTAAATAATCCAGAGGCTTGCCGCTTACAGCAGTTAGATGAAGGGAAATGAGTTATTGATGTTTGCATACTGTGAATGAGGCACAACTTTGATGCTAAAAGGTTGATTAACTGAACCGGGGTTTCCTTATACAAAGCCTAAGAAGAGGCTATTGGCCCAACAAAAGGGGTGTTTTTATGTGTCTCATACGAAGCCCGAGAAAGAGGCTAAAAGGGTTGACTCAACAAGAGAGTATTTTTGTGTGTCTTGTACGAAGCCCAAGACGGAAGCTAAAATTTGTTTTACTCAACAAGAGAGTCTTTTTGTATCTCATATAAAGCCCGAGATGGAGGCTAAAGATGTTTGACTCAACAAGAGAGTGCTTTGGTATCTCGTACGAAGCCCGAGATGGAGGCTAAAGAGGATCGACTCAACAAGAGAGTCTTTTTGTATCTCATATAAAGCCCAAGATGGAGGTTGTTTGACTCAACAAGGGAGTATTTGTATCTCGTACAAAGCCCGAGATGGAGGCTAAAGGGAGATTGACTCAACAAGAGAGTCTGAAAAGGTTAGCTCCGCTGGAGAGAATCATTTGTACAAAGCCCAAATGGAGGCTATGATAACTATTTCAGTTGAGTGACAGGTCCAGTATATGGGTTTAAAGAGAAAATCAGTTCTTATATGGGTAATATTGTACTCATGGATTTGATCTGAGGACCGGGATTATTTCCTGTTCTCTAAGGAAACGGGGAGTCCAAAGGGGTTTTTAGAGTGTCCGAGTCTACGGGGTTTCTTCCTATTTTTGAAAGGAGTTTGAGAATGTTTTTGAGACTCAAGAAATTAGACTGTCCAAGTCTAGAGTTGTATCTTTTGTACTATGCTTTAAGAAACAGTAGTAGGATCTAGACTCTTTGAAAGACTGTTCTATTAAGATGACTAATTTCTGTTCCTATACCTCTAGGAGGTCGTCGGGACAATTTGTACGAAGCCCAAGAGGAGGCTGGAAACTTTTAAGAAGTCGAGGGACAATTTGTACGAAGACAAGAGGAGGCTATCATTCCCGAAGGAAGAATCATTATACGAAACCTGAGAGGAGGCTGTGAATACTTCTAAGAAGCCGACGGGTCCTTGTACAACGCCCAAGAGGAGGCAGGGATGCTGTTAGGAAGCCTGTGGGTCCTTGTAATAAGCACAAGAGGAGGCTGATGAACAGTTCCAGAAGGGGTGTCACATGGAACAATGGCCTTCTCTATATGAACTGTTCAAAGGGGAAAATTTCCTAGATCTAGATATCTTGAGTTGATGTGAGGTTCTGTCTAGTTCTAGACGTATTTGCCAGGGAAAGTCTAAATATCTATACTATTATTACCCAGTTGATATGAGTTTATGAAAGAAGACTTACAGCGAAACAGCTCCACAGTACAGTTATATACATATGAAAGCGCTAAATGAAAGCGGGTAAACACTTACTCGGTTGTAGAGCTTCCATACTGTTTTGTTAGTTTGTTCAACAAAGAAAACTTTGATAACAAAATTATATTCAAAATCAAAGGAGAAAGTGCTTTGAAAAGAAAGATTGGGGCTTTCAGCTCAAGGAGAGGCCCAGGGTTTTGTCAGTGATTGCACTGTTGTTTGTACAGGGATTTATACAAGTGACTGAGGTCCAAGAAAGGTTTTCTGTACAAAGGGATGGGTCTTACACTCTATTAGAGGCCCAAGAGTTTTTAAATAAAAGAAATGGGTCTTACTACACGAGGGTAGGACCAGATGATTTTTGTTTGACATGGCGATCGCGCAGAGATTTTGAAGACGCAGTGGGTCTTATACAATGACTGAGGGCCAAAAATTGTTTTGGTTTTCAAAGGGGTTAGGTCTTACACTCTATTAAGAGGCCCAAAAGTGATTTTGAATGGGTCTTATAGCTCGAGGAGAGGCCAAGTTGGTTTATTTTAAACTGGCGATGGTCGCGCCGAACTTTTTGAAATACAACGGGACTTATACAATAAGTGAGGCCAAAAAATAGGTTTGTATTTACAAATGATTGGGTATTACACTCTAATATAGGCCCATGAGTGTTTGAAAATGATTTGTGAGGGTGAAAATCAAAGAAACCCTAATTTGTTTTCCTTTAAAAGTAAATATTAAAAGAAAATCAAATAAAATGATAAAAATACCAAATAGGTTTGAATAAACCATTTCTGATTTTTGTTTAAGGTTTGAAAAATGAGGTTTTAATCACAAGAGATATTAAAACTCATTTGGTTTTGATTTTTCCAAGTAAAGATTCATTTTTAAAAGGTTTAAAACAATTAAAAGGGAATTTATTCACAAAAATACTAATTATATTAAATAAATAATATAAGTCTAATTTTTTTTGTGGAATAAAATATTTCAACATTTTTGTGATTTTTTTGCAAAAAGAACTAATCAAAAATAATTAAAATTGAAGGAGTTATTAATTTTTCAATTAATTAACAAAACATAAAAATATTGAAAAAAATGGCAAAATGTTAAAAAACACAAAATGGCATGGGTGGGGTTTGAACCCACGACCTCAAGGATATAGGGCGCGCGCCTTACCACTGGGGTGGTGATACATCCATTGCTTGAAACAAAACAACAAATATACAAGGCTTGCCTTGTTCTAGGCCTGACCCAAGGTAAGGCAAGGCAAGTTTTGGGTCAAAAATGTGAAGGTCATAACTTTCTCATTTCTCAATGGTTTGAGACAAAATTTATATGCATCTGGCCTAGAATTTCACAAGGAATTAATGGTGGTGGTATTTTTTTCAGATCATACTCCCTCCTCAAAATCCGATAGTGGTTTTGAAAAAGGCCTATAATTGCATTTTCTATGCTACACTTTGATACAGGCATGAATTACATGATCAATTGGTTCAAACACAATATATATAACATGTATGAGGTGCGCATAATCAGTGGACTTCAAAGCAAAGCATATTTTAGAAAGTTCAAGTCATGATACTTACCTCTCTTTTGAGCTTTTGGAGTTTTTGTGCAATCTGTCAAGCCACTTGTTCCAGAAATGATTTGATGCTTTGGACACACTCAAATGATCCCTTAGAAGCTTTTAGGATGAGTGGAATCAGCTGAAACCTGCAAAAAACAAACTGGCCCTTTCTTGTAAAAGGGGTTAAAATGACCAAAATAGCAACTCTCTCAAATGGTGTTCCAGATGGGGGAAACCATTTCGGACAATTCAAGGATGTTATTTGGAGTGAGTTTGAGGTTTTGTCTTGTTTGGAAAGTTACTAAATCAAGACATGGCTTGAAAATGCACAAAAGGCCTATTTTGAAGTTTTGATATGTGACTTTGTGATTTTGGTGTTACATGTCACTTGTGAGAGTTTGGATCACCTACATATGAAATTCATGAGGGGTGTGTGTGATTGATTTGATTGAAATTGCTCTCAAACTCAAAAACTCAGAGTTACCTTGCTAAAGAAGGCATTTTGGCCTAAAGAGTGGGATGTTGAGGAAAGCATATGTTTGATGGCTTTGGTGTACTCAAACTGAGCACAAATGAGCTCTATTTATAGTAGAGCAAGTTTGTTTTGGGATTAATAGTGAATGGAAACTGCATCAGAGATTTGGTCGATGCTGGCAAATGAGAATTCAAGTCTCCTCTAGCCATTGACTAGAGGTTAGGGCACAGGCCTTTGGTTCCCTTGGTCTTGGATAAGTCTTGACTGAATTCAGTTGAGAATGGCTCAGTCCATGCCACCTTGGTGCATCCATTAAATGCTTCAATCCAAAATTGGAGTCTTCTCCCTATTTTAGGCAATTCTAGGTTTGGCGTGCTATTTCTTATTCCAAGGACTTTGGAGGCTTGGCTCAGTGATTGTCCCTTTATATTTGATCCTCAGAGGTGTCCAAAGTGATGACAAGGCTTGGAATTATCTGATTTTGCCAAATCGAGCAAAAATGCAAAATTCTGCCTAGTCTTGGCAGTTTTCAGCAAGGCATGTTGCCATTGTCATATCTCATGGCTCAAGTTGAGTTTGATCATACTTGGTCTTGATACTTTTTGGATCCAAGTGAAAAATCCCTCTACATTTGGAAAAAAAGTAAGGCAGATTCTGACTTAGTGAAAATTTCACTAAGTGTTGGAAAAAAGTGACATTTTCACTTTTTGTGATTTTGATCACCCTATAACTCAAAATCCATGAGGAATTTAGAAGGAGGTCAGTTTTAAGCTTTTGTAGAGGGCCATGAGATCTACAAATCAGGCTTTGGATGAGGAAAAATGGCTTTGTGGTTTAGGAGTTATGATCCTCCAAAGTTGGTACCCTTGCCACTTTGTTCCATAACTTCGAAAATTTTCTAAGTTTTTATGGTTACCCCTTTTACAAGTTATCCCACTTTCTTTGATTTTTCTTGATGAATGATGATTCAAATCACACATTAACATATTTTTAGGGTTAAAAAACCATTTTTATGAAAAATCTCAAAAAGTCAAAGTTTGACTTTTATGCACAGTTGACTTTTTGTCAGATGAATTCCAAACTGTGCGATCCTCTAGGAAACCATGTCCTTGACCTAAATCAAACTTGATGGACATGTTCCAAGGATGTTATAGCGTGTATCGAATCATGTCTTAGGGTTTGGGAGCATGCCTGGGTCAAAAGTCAAAGGTACAGTTGATTTTTCTAGCGAAACCCTAATTGTGGTTCATATGAAATTGAAACTTGTTGCTCAAACTTCTTGGATCAATCCATTGTTGCAAATGGATCAATGTGGTATGTTGGAGACCCTCAAATCCTCTCTTGAGGTCTTGGCTCATGATTTGTCCCAAAAGTCAACTTAGGGGTGAATTAGGTCAAGAAACCCTAATTCTTGATTTTTGATGTATGCATCCCCTGAGGTTAAATTGACTTGATGATTGGGTCCATGATGTTCCATAGAGTATATTAGGTTATGCTTTGAAGAATTGGCTCATGCCCAAAGGAAATTTTCCATCTGGAGGCCCTGGTCGACCAAAACCCTAATGTGGTGACACTGGCGATCTTGAGGCTTAATCCACCTGGAAGGGAGCAGCATTTTGCGTAATCCTTGAAGTGGGAGTCCTCTTGATCCTTTGTGGATGTTTGAGAGGTTTAGACAAGTTAGAGATCATGTCATTTCTTGATTGATCCTTTGTCTAAGACTCAGAGAGGGCTTGAAACCCTAATTTTGATAGTAGTGGATGCTCACCCATCTTTGGGGAGACTGATGAGGTATGATGGTTCCTCCATATTATGATGATGATTTGCACAATGATGGGAAAGCTTAGTGGTCAAAATTTGTTGTATGACAGATGCCCCTATTTAATCTTCTTGGACCTGAAGGTGTGAATGGCGAAGGTATTCGGGCATTCGGCGTACAAGAGAATTAAATATCAGAATATCCGAAATTTTGATGGGGGTTATGAATGGTAGCTTACCCATTCATATTATTTAGCTAAGCGATGATGCTTAGAAAAGGTAAACTTCCCCTTGATCCTGGTCTTCAGCCAAGGAATTGATTTTAGCTTCTGATATAAACTTCCCCTCGATCATGGTCTCCTGCCAAGGAACTGGTCTAAGTTTCTAATATAAACTTCCCCCCGATCCTGGTTTCCTACCAAGGAACTGGTCTAAGTTTCTGTTGTAAACTTCCCCTCGATCCTGGTTTCCTACCAAGGAACTGGTCTCAATTTCTGAAATAAACTTCCCCTCGATCCTGGTTTCCTACCAAGGAACTGGTCTCAATTTCTTTTGTTAATAAACTTCTTGACAAGGGACGTTATTCGTAGCGATTTTTCCTCAAACTTCTCGCCGAATTTTTCTGGGGGAGATGCCATTTGACGGAAAAAGTTTTGACGTCAGACTTGCTGGGGAACCCAACCGTCTGAGTTGTAGAGTTGCAAAAACTTCTCTATTTGGAGACGCCATTTTTTTCTACTGGGGAAAGCGAGTTTCTTGAGAGACTGCTTCCGCTTGAGGTCTTACATCATGCTTTTCTCAGGATCTTCCTGGAGAAATGCCTTATGATGGGATCCAATTTTGAGGTGCTAATTACCTTTTTATCAGTGGTTTTTCAGAGAAAAACTGCCGTACTGCTGAATCTCTGCTTAAGAGGCTTTCTCTGGGGATTTTCCTTAATCCGGGAAAGCAAGGATATCACCTTCAATGGCGAAGAGTGATGTTTGTTGAACGTTTTCTGGTATTTCAGAGGTTCAAGTTATCAAAGTGGTCGAGGAACCAACTCTAATCCAGAAATAAACTGGAGGAGAGAGATTGTTCAGACGCGACATTTCCTGACGAGGAAGGAACTGACAACTCGATGTAGCGGACTTTTATCACTAGGGGATATGACCGACTAGAGTGATAGTGATGCAGTATGAATATGAATGTAAATCAATAATGCATGATGTATGTATGTATATGCTGACACAACTGACACGACATACATACTAACTGGTGAACATGACTGGATACTCGGCCATCGCGGGGCGAAGAAGTACCACTGGGTTCAAAATAACAAGTATGCATTGATTAGGAGAGATAGTCCCCGTGGGGAAAATTGTTGGTCGGACTTAGGAGATAAGGACTCGGCCAGAGATGTCATATGGAACATGGTCTCTGACACAATTGATCCTTCGTTCAGGCGTACTGGTTTAGAAGGAATACTTTGATTCTGCACTTTGAAGTTCGCTTATTTC
The DNA here is from genome assembly GCA_022829125.1 of Lathyrus tuberosus. Lineage (NCBI taxonomy): Eukaryota > Viridiplantae > Streptophyta > Magnoliopsida > Fabales > Fabaceae > Lathyrus > Lathyrus tuberosus. Next base: position 2,058,039 of record JALAZF010000276.1, on the reverse strand, counting down.
TGGAGAAGCGAGCGATGTTCTTTCGATTATTCAACAGTCAAAAGAAGTTGCCATCTTTATTTTAAAAGCAGAAAAGTTTTAACAAGTAAATTCATTTTTTTTGTTTTATTTCAAGAATCGCTGATCATGTTAAAATGTCGTTCTGTAAAGCTAAAACAAATGAGAATTACAAACAAAAGCACAAAGGCTCAAATTTTATTGATAGGATGGAAATCGGCCAAACGCGTAATTCCATAGAGTATTTACAAAGTTAAAAAATGGTAATTTACAGGGAAAAGGGCTACGTTGAAACATAACGACCACTATCCTTCTACCAACTTTGAATTCTGGGCACCCTGAGCTTCTGTCGAAGATGACCATGACAGGAATTTTCTGATGGATGGTGTAACTGCTATTGAGGGATTTGCCTCTTTGCTTAGCGTAGTTACTTGCCATTATCCCTAACTTTTGCCTGGATTGTACTTTGAGATTTCCAATCCACCAGGATGATTTTTGATTATTGTCTCTAACTTTTTCCTGGACCGGCCTTTCGGGTTTTCAATCCACCGAGACGTTTTTTCTTTTTAGTTTAGGCGAAGTATTTCTTAACTACATCAACATTTGTGGGGTAGGAAAATTCTTCTCCGTCCATGGTTGCAAGTCTCAAGGCGCCGCCTAAGAAAGCTTTCTTGACCACATAGGGGCCGTCATAATTCGGAGTCCATTTACCCCAAGAATCAGTGAGAAATGATTGTATCTTTTTGAGCACGAGGTCTCCTTTCCTGAAGACGTGAGGTCGAACATTTTTGTCGAAGGCATTCTTCATTCTTTGTTGATACAACTGACCATAGCATAGTGCCGTTTTTTGCTTTTCTTCGATCAGGTTGAGTTCGTTGTGTTGGCTTTGACACCATTCACCTTCTGTAAGCTTAGCTTCCATCAATACTCAGATTGATGGGATCTCTACTTTGATGGGGAGCACTGCTTCCATGCCATATACTAAAGAGAAAGGGGTTGCCCCTGTTGAAGTGCGGACAAATGTGCGATAACCGTGAAGAGCGAAGGGTAGCATCTCATGCCAGTCTTTGTAGGTTACTGTCATTTTTTGAACAATCTTCTTGACATTCTTATTAGCCGCTTCTACCGCCCCGTTCATCTTGGGTCGGTAGGGAGATGAGTTGTGGTGTTCGATCTTGAACTCCGTACACAACTCCTTCATCATCTTATTGTTCAAGTTAGATCCATTATCAGTAATTATCTGGCTTGGAACACCATAATGTCAGATGATATTGTTTTGATAAATCGGACCACCACTTGTTGGGTTACCTTAGCGTACGACACTGCTTCGACCCACTTGGTGAAATAGTCAATGGCTACCAGGATGAACCGATGTCCGTTCGAAGCCTTGGGCTCAATCATGCCAATCACGTCGATTCCCCATATGGAAAAAGGCCATGGGGAAGAAAGAACTTTGAGATGCGATGGCGGTACATGGATTTTATCAGAGTATATCTGACACTTGTGACATCTCCTCATGTACTTGTAGCAATCGGATTCCATGGTCAACCAGTAGTACCCTACTCTTAGGATTTTTCTCGCCATTGCGTATCCATTGGCATGAGTGCCAAAGGATCCCTCGTGAATTTCTTTTATCAGCATGTCTGCTTCTGGTTTGTCTACGCATCGGAGCAAAACCATGTCAAAATTCCTCTTATAGAGGGTATCACCACTCAGGAAGAAGCTGCCAGCCAGTCTTCTGAGGGTTTTTCTGTCCTTCCTTAATGCCCCCGGTGGGTACTCTTGTTTCTGAAGGAAGCATTTGATATCGTGATACCAAGGTTTGTCGTCTATGACTACTTCGATTGTGAAGATGTAAGCGGGCCGTTCAAGGCGCATTATGTCGATCTTAGGTAGGTCGTTCCATCGACCTACACTAATCATGGAAGAAAGGGTGGCTAATGCATCAGCTATGTGATTCTCTTCACGATGGATGTGGTGAAACTCAATTCTGTTGAAGAAGGATAACAACCTTCTCACGTAATCTTTGTAAGGAATTAGCCCTGATTGGTATGTGTTCCAATCTCCTTTGATCTGATTGATGACCAGAGCTGAGTCTCCATATACGTCCAAGTTCTTGATCCTCAAATCGATCGCTTCTTCGAGACCCATAATACAAGCTTCGTATTCGGCCTCGTTATTTGTACATTTGAACGTAAGTCTGGCAGTGAAGAGAATGTGGGTACCCTGAGGGGTAACAATAATTGCCCCAATTCCATTTCCGTAATGATTGACAGCTCCGTCAAAGATTAGTCCCCATTGGGAACCTGGTTCTGGCCCTTCACTGGGTAGCGGTTCATCGCAGTATTTCATTTTTAAATACATGAAATCTTCGTCTGGGAAGTCAAATCCGATTGTTTCTTGATCGTCAATCGGTTGATGAGCCAAATGATCAGCTAAAATACTCCCTTTAACGGCTTTCTGATACTCTATGTCATATTCTGATAACAACATCTGCCAACGGGAAATCCTTCCCGTGAGAGCAGGCTTTTCAAATACATACTTGATTGGATCCATTTCAGAGACCAACCAAGTAGTGTGACGAATCATGTATTGGCGAAGACGTTTGGCTGCCCAAGCCAAAGCGTAACAAGTTTTCTCGAGCATCGTGTACCGAGTTTCGCAGTCGGTGAATTTCTTGCTCAGATAGTAGATGGCAGACTCTTTCCTCTTGGTTTCGTCTTGTTGGCCAAGTACACATCCCATTGAGTCCTCTAGGACTGTAAGGTAGATGATCAGTGGTCTTCCTTCCACTAGAGGTGACAGAATCGGAGGATTTAACAGATATTCCTTGATACTGTCGAAGGAGGTTTGGCAATCTTCTGTCCAAACGCAATCCTGATTCTTTTTGAGTAATTTTAAAATCGACGCACACATCGCGGTCATAAGGAATATGAATCTGGAGATGTAGTTCAAACGTCCCAGGAATCCTCTGACTTGTTTTTCAGTTTTTCGAGAAGGCATTTCTTGAATGGCCTTGACCTTGTCAGGATCAACCTCAATTCCTTTCTGGCTGACGATGAACCCTAAAAGTTTCCCTGAACGGACACCGAAGGTGCACTTGTTGGGATTTAAGCAGAGTTTGTACTTTCTCAACCGCTCGAATAGTTTTGACATATGGGTCACATGCTCCTCCTTTGTTCTAGATTTTGCAATCATATCATCGACATATACCTCGATTTCCTTGTGTATCATGTCATGAAAGAGAGTAGTCATGGCCCTTTGATAGGTTGCCCCGACGTTCTTCAAACCGAATGGCATTACCTTGTAACAAAAGGTACCCCATGGGGTAATGAACAAAGTTTTCTCCATGTCTTTCGCCGCCATTTTAATATGATTATAGCCCGAGAAACCATCCATGAAGGAGAAAACTTTGAACTTTGTTGTACTGTCTACCAGCATGTCAATGTGTGGTAAAGGAAAGTCGTCCTTTGGACTTTCCTTGTTTAGATCTCTGTAGTCGACACACATTTTGACATTTCCGTCCTTTTTGGGAACGGGTACGATGTTGGCTAACCATTGAGGATATTCAGACGTAGCGAGGAAACCCGTGTCAATCTGTTTCTGTACCTCCTCTTTGATTTTGATGGCCATGTCTGGGTGAGTCCATCTCAACCTTTGTTTTACTGGCGAACATTCCGATTTCAATGGTAGATGATGCTCCACGATGCTGGTATCCAACCCTGACATATCCTGATAGGACCAATCGAATACATCGGGAAACTCTTTGAGAAGCTTTGTAAAACTCTCTTTAGCAGTTGGACTGAGCAGTGCCCCAATCCTGATTTCTTTTCTCTCTTTTTCCGAACCCAAGTTTACCGTTTCCAACGGCTCTTTGTGAGGTTCAATGGACCTTTCCTCTTGTCTGTGTAATCGGGAGATCTCCTCTGGAATTTCGTTGTCATCATCTTCAGCCCCAAATACCGGGAATTCAAAGTCGGGAGAAGGCATCGGATCGTATGTTTCAACGGGGATTAAAACAAGCAATCTGCACGATGGTATGATTTGTGTTAAGAAGAGATTGAGAATGCAAAAGTGTGTGCAGTGTATTTTTTATTACTGCTTGTTTTTATTATTTGTTTTTTAGGATTACCATTTTCTGAGAAAAGAAAAAAGAGAAAACAGCGATTAATGCAGAAATTACAGAACGACGTTATTTTATTAATGAACAAGTTGATTCTTGAAACTACAACCCTATAAAACAAAAATATGTCGCTTTGGACAAAGCGAAGAGGGAAAATTTACAGAAAGTGAGCCCTATCAAAACATCTGTTTCACCTGGGTAGGGTGAAAGGTTAAAGACGACAATTACTTTGACTTTTGAACCATCTTCGGAACATCGACATCAACCCATTGGCGGCGAACTCCTCGGTGAATCACAAAGTCTGGTACCTTCCTTGATTTGTCTTCAGAAATAACGCTGATTTCTGGCGGAGCTGGATCATTAGAATCTGTCTCCCAGGTAAAGTTGTCGTAGGAGGATTCCTCTGTTGTATTTTGCAGAGTATTTGTGCTCTCAGGCAGATCTCCCCATCCAGTTGGCTAGATGACTTCGAGCCTGATACGAGAGCTTTCAGGAGCGGTGTACTTGACCATATAGTCAAATTTTCCACTTGGTTGTCCCAGGGTGTCCCACACTTCTTTGGAACTGGAAGAGTCATCTCTCTCGATGACGTTGACCTCGAGAAAAGCATAGCTGATGAATTCTAGTCCTGCAAACGTTGCGAATTCATCGTTATGTTGAGTAGTTTCTGAATGTCCTGAGTGTTAATCCCATGACATGGTGGGGACGCAGGTATTTTGTTCAATGATGCTCATCTGATTTCCATTGTTCGGCTGACTTTCTTGCCCCAAGTTTCCTGGGTAAGGTTGCCACATGGGCAAGCCATCCATCGGGCCAAAGTAATTATGGTCAAAGTTGTCCTTCATCAGAGTGTCTTCCTTTAATGAGTTTGGTGGAGCACGGCATCCTTCCGGATCACAATCTCTGTATATCATTTCGACATCTGACCTGGGTATAAATCTCGGACTCTGTGCGGGATAACAAAATGGCGTAGGCGCCTCTTCCTGAGAGATATAACCGCCCTCATTATGATAGGACTTTGATTCCTCATCTGTGTCAGAGGGATCCTCCTCGTTGATAGTGTGTACTTCTTAAGACACTGGTTGGAGGAAGCCTCCACTGTGGAAGAAGTTCTGAATGGGATGAAGAATTTCATCGTTGACAGCTGTCTGGGTGCAAGTTGGAGAAAAACCAAGACCCTTCTTTATTTTATTGTCAGTAGGAATGATATGCTATCCCCATCCTGTTGTATTGGCACTCTCAACTGCTTTGATAGCGAAAGCGTTTGGAATTGGGTTTCGATTATCCCTTCCGGTTCGATATAAGTGGATGATGATAAATTGCTTACGAGCAAGGCCTGTTCCCCACAAACTGTGACGAGTTGGTCGTTCTGGACGAACTTTAGCTTTTGGTGGAGGGTCGAGGTGACCGCCCCAGCCTGATGTATCCAAGGTCTTCCTAATAAACAACTGTACGTTTCCTGGATGTCCATGACCTGGAAAGTGACTTGGAAAGTGTGAGGACTGATAGTTATGGGAAGGTCGACTTCGCCGATAACCGTTTTTCTGGATCCGTCAAATGATTTGACGACAACCTCGCTGATTCTCATCGGAGGGCCTTTGAATGATAATTGTATCAAAGTGAACTTCGGCATAACATTCTGGGCTGACCCTGTGTCTACCAGTACGCTGGCTAAAGCATCGTCCTGGCAGTTGACTGTAATATTGAGCGCCATGTTATGACGGCGACCCTCTTCAGGTAATTCCTCATCACTAAATGCCAAATTATTGCAGGAAGTGATGTTAGAGACAATGCTATCGAATTGTCTGATTGTTACATCTTGTTCCACAAAGGCTTACTCCAAGACTTTTTGTAGAGCCTCCCTATGTGCTTCTGAACTGAGTAACATTGATAATACCGAGATCTTCGAAGGAGTCTATAGCAGTTGATCAAAAATGTTGTATTCACTCTTTTGGATGAGCTTCAGCATCTCATCATTGTTTTTCGAAAGGTCGGGATTACTGGATTGACCGACGGGTGGATTAGGAAGTTCCGTCTGAAGTTCCTTTTCTTTGTTGGATTCTCCAACTCCTCTGTTGAAGATTCGACCGCTCTGTGTTACCCGACTGATGTCTGCAATATTTACGACGGAGGGTAACGGAAAATCCTTTCCATTTTCAACCGTTGTTGCACCGTATTTTTAAGGGATAGCATTACTTGATTCATACGGTAGTGGTCCCGGTAGATAGATGACTATGGGAACCTTCTGATTTTTCTGACCATCGTAAGTAATCTCGGTCCGTTCCTGGTTAGGAACTCTTGATTCATGAAGTAGAGGGATGATGGCAAAAACATCCCTGGCCCTCTGATGATCAGAGATTACGACAACGTCCTCAATTTGATCCACAAGGTAGCTCGGCGTCCAGTTGATGGGTCTGGAGCCCAGATATGGGCGAATCTCTCTATGATCTACCTGACCCTGAAGAGCTGCTCGCACAAGGTAGCACCCTTGGTTACTTTCAGAACAGACTCTACAACGTTCATAATTATGTGGTGGCACCTAGCCACACCCGCTTTGAATGCAATGCAACCTCACTAGGTTAGTTTCAACAGATCAGACATCCGGACTTTGACGTCGAGTAGGGTTCCTGTTATTGATACTAATTTGCTGAGTGTCTTCATCCATATAGATTGGCATCCACCAGTGATTTAACAAGTGCTGAAGTGCTTCCTGGACAAGGGCACAACCTTGATCGCTTTCGCAACCCGGTTTACAGCTTTGATAATCATGTGATACCAAGAATCTGAGGCGGACCTATTCAGCATGTAACTCTACCAGGTTGGTATTCCTTAAGTGAATATCAAAGATCTGAATCATGTTGATCTGATAGTGATTCCTATCATGGTAGTCTTGGATCCATCCAAGATACATCTGACGCTGGAGGGCCTCTTGTACAAATGAGCATCCCTGTTTATTTACCGAGCAAGTCAGACAAGAATTGTAATCGTGCCACGGCAGATTAGGATACTGGCTTTGCCTTGAGTGCATTGCCACCAAGTCGACATTCGTTACACGGATGTCGTGGTTTTGAACGATGTTGGAATTCATATAAACCATGTTAACCCCACGAACTCGGTGTTCCTGGATCCATCCTAGATCCATCTGTTCCTGTAGAGCTGATTGCACCACATAACATCCCCGATTAATTTTAGAGCAGATATCACACTGGTGATAATTATGAGGTGGCACATGGCCGTATCCGCTCTGTCTACAATGTATCTTGACCAGATTGGCTCTTAATAAGAGTACATCGTGAATTTGATAGACATTGTTAGACTCTCCCTATATCAGATTGACTGCAGCTTTCTCATGTTGAGGCAGCGGGTTCGTGAGAACATTGGGATTCGTATCTTTGGAAGATAAGAGCCCGCTCGTAACAAGCTTTTGCACGTCGGATTTGAAATTAAGACAATTCTCTATGTTATGCCCTGGTCCTCCTTGATGATAAGGGCATGTCTGGTCCACCTTAAACCAAAAAGGCGGATTTTCTGGTACTGTAAGAGGAGACTTAGTCTGGATGTGCCCCTTGGCTAGTAGTAACGGAAATAGTTCTGCGTACGATACGGGTATAGGATCAAATCCTTGTGGCCGCGTTGTATGGTTGTTGTTGTATTAAGGAAGAGCCTGCTAAAGAGGCTCTTGTGTCCTTTGCTGATTAGGTTGGCTCTGCGCAACCTGAGGCTGATACGTAGGAATAGGCGCGAGGTTGATAGCAGACGTTACAGCTTCTACTGGTTGATAACGTCGCCTTTGCTTTTCGAGAGAGATATTCCCAATATCTTGCTCTTTTTTCTTAGGGAGAGCACTACCATATCGTTTTGTACTACTTGATGATCGAGCGTCTTTTACTAAACGTCCTTCTCGAACGGCTTCCTCAAGACGAACTCCCATGCCCACCATCTCGGTGAAGTCACTGGGCGCACTGGCAACCATTCTGTCGTAGTAAAATGAGCTCAAGGTCTTTAAGAAGATCTTTGTCATCGGTTAAACTATCCTGAAAGTAGTGAATCAGTAAGTCCCGATTCTCTGTCTGAGCTGACATTCGCCGAGCGTACATCACCAGGTGGCTCTGAGGGCATGAGTTACCCTTGTAGTTTTCAAAGTCGGGCACTTGGAACTTATGCGGGACTTTCACATTGGGGACCAGACAAAGGTCTGCGGCGTCCTTTCCAAACAAATCCTGACCGCGAATGGCTTGCAGCTCCTTCTGCATTTCCAGGAACTGCTCCAGGAATTCATCCATTCTGTCAAACATGGTTTCCTTTCTACCAGAAGGTATCTGCTGAATCTGTCCTTCTGGGACAGTGTGCACCACAAGGGGTGGTACCGTGACTACGGCAGTGAATCTTGGTGTTTCCCGAAGTTTGTAACCTTCAGGAGTCCTCATTATGCCTCTGGCATTCTCGCTTTCCCGAAGTTTGTAACCTTCAGGCCCAGCGGCTTCTGCTATGATTCCCTGATCTTCAGCGATCGGCGAAACATATCCTTCCGGGATATAGTTAACAGGCATGCCCCAGGGACGATCTTTCGGCATTTGATACCTAGGATCATACTTCTCCAGTATGGGCATTGAGGTGATCTATAAGATCACAATTCTTTGTTGCTGAGCTTCTGCCATGGCTTGCATGTCGTTACGAAGCTTTCTCATATCCTCTCTCAGAGCGTCGATCTCTTCTTTCAACTCTCTGTTCTATTCCTCAAGATCATCCATCTTTTTCTGACGATTGGCCCGAGTATTGTACGAAAGAGACAGTTTGACTCTATAACCGAGACACAAACATGAGATTCGTAGGTAAGAAGAATACGTTACGGGAGAATGATGAATGCAATGATTATATTAATTGTTTTTTGGTTTAATCAAAATAAACTTTGACAATTAGATTGCAAATATCAAACAGTGGGGAAACCCCGTTTTATTGAATTCAAAAGATTGCAGAAACGGATATACAGTAGATTACAAGGTGCAGAAACAGAAACCTAAGCTAAGGGTTCCCGAGTCCTCTCAGAGGAGAACTCGGGTGCTGATTCTGACACTTGCCTTTTCTTGGACCGGGGCTCTTGGGCCGTTGTCGGGTTGTCATTCCTTTGCCAAGTGAAAGTAGTGAGCAAATTCCTTTGGTCATCCTGATTTTCTACAGCATGCTAATCTAAAATCTCAATTAGAGCATCCTTATCTTTCAGTAGTTGTTGTATTTTGATACACTCTACATTGAGAATGCGGTACTTGTTCGTCCAAGACTTCCTCTCCCGTTGAACTTTGTTGAGAGTAACCTGAAGTTTTTCCGTCTCAGTCATGAAGGACATGACAGATTCCCTCGGCGGAAGAACTCCATGACGAGGATAAGGCATCTTTAGCTTGAGAGCTCTAGTTTGTACCCAGTGGAGATAAGGCTCCACCGAGACACAGTCCGATTTTCCTAGAGACTCCCGTCCTTTCTTATGAACGTGTTTCCAAGCGTGCACAATTTCCATCTTTAGTGCTCTGTCATTTTCCCCTTCCTTGAAGAAAAGACCTTCCAGATGAGTGTTGCGTGGGACATGCCTCATCGGGTATCCAAATTGACGACGAACAAGAACTGGATGGTAATTGATTCCTCCCTTAGTTCCTATGAGGGGTACGTTGGGGAAGTTTCCACAACGGTCAATGATCCCGATTCCCTCATAACTCCTATTACACCAATCTATGTCAGAGTTGGTAAGAGACATGATTTTCTGACACCAACGTAAGGCACTCTTGTGATCCCAAAAAAGTGGCAGACTTAGGCAAATGGGAGATAAACCATTTGTATAGCAGGGGTACACAACATGTGATCTCACCCCCCCCCCCCCCCCCCCCCCGTTGTACAAATTCCCTTAGTGTACAGAATGATACGTGTCTGCGAGCAAAGTCGGCACAGGGTTTCCAATGAGAAAAACCTTATTGGAGTTAATATCGACGAAGTTATTAATGTTGGGCAGCAGAAATAACCCGTAGGTGAGTAAAATAAAGATGCTTTCAAAAGCAGTCACGTTCCCTATACTAGCGAAGTACAGGGCCTTCTTTGTCAGAAACTGGGCTGGCAAACCCTGGATGCCACCCTTAGTGGTCATGTGAGCCCTGACCTCAGATTCGTCCAAATAAATTGCTCTTGCAATGGTTTGATCTTTTGGAATTTCTTCCAGTCCAGAAAATGGAGCTCGATCAGTAATGTGTAAATCGGTCAGATGAGAATACTCCTCCAGTGTTGGTGCGAGCTGGTAATCCGGGAATATCAAACAGTGATGACCGGATCGTAAAACTGAATGAGTGCCGCTAGGATTCCCTCAATCACATGGACCGTTAATAGAGATAGCAGACCTCCGTACTTGGCTCTGAAAGCCTCATGGTTTGTGATCATTCTCGGCAAACCTCTCAAATCCTCTAGTTTTGGAACCTTGAAGGTGTACTTATGTGTTCTCCTTCTAACGAAATCCATGAGCACAATATTTTTCTCTGACATTTGCAATCATTGTCTTAGTTTAGTTTGAAAAAGAGAGACTAGAAGAGAATTTTTCTTTGTTTTAATGTTTTTTTTAAATGAATGCATGAATGCAGCACACAAAAACATAGAAAAAACATGGGGTCAAAGGGTCGGTGTCATGGAGTCAAGGCTCTACCCATCCCAAAGGTTTATACTAGTGATTTTTGTACCTGTCTCTCAACATCATCAATTCTTGTCGAGAAAACACCAGCGGGCCGGGAATCGTGCTAGGTGGTGTTTTTCGAAGAATCCTCATACGAGGGTGGTATCTCGTGATAACTATTTTCGATAGCTTCCGCACCACTAAAAGGGGTTTTTCCTAGGTGTATACTCAATCTTTCCACATGCGGCATCACACGCATTCCCATTAGCAGAAAAATAAACACATATATCAATTAGGAAAAGCAGTATATATATTTGTCCTAATGTCCTAGACTTTTAAGAGCTATGAATCCTATGTTCCTGACAGAAAATGGCTCCCCGGCAGAGTCGCTATTCTGTGGTTCCTTCCCAATTTAAAGGTTTTGACCTAAGATCCTAGTGAAGGTCAGCAAAAAGTCATATCGCCAGTGAAGGATTTGTCCAAAGTTTTCACCCTGTATTATAAGAAAGAAAGATACTGTATCGCCCCACGGTGGACGCCACTTTTTTGTGGCGAACGATTTTGGGTGTGGTTCTTAAGCATTGTCGCTCTTTTGGGGTTACTACAGGTCGATTCATTTTTTATCCTATTGAAGCTGATGAAGGAAGGGAAATAGATGTCTCCAATTAACCCTGCTTGCATACTGAGTTTAAACAGCGGTCTGTTAAGTTACAGATGCGATATGGAAGTGGGGCCTCTTTCTTCTTACTTTGTTTAGAGTGAAAATACTGGGACTGTTCATGGGGAATTTTGTTAGGATACTGCGCCAGATTGGGTAAAGGTAGGGGATTTTGGGTTTTTTTATTAGTGTGCTCGCTAAGATTTTTCTTTCAATCTTATGCCTACGTATTCTTGTTTTCCGAAATAGGGAAATCAGAGCGATCATAGTTCCTCCTATTCTATGGGAGGAAATGGTGTTTTGGTGTCTTGTTCAAAGCCCAAGACATGAAGCTAAAAGGTGGTTTATATCTTGTTCAAATCCCAAGATGTGAAGCTGAAGGGTCTATTTGTATATTGTTTAAAGCCCAAGATGTGAAGCTAAAAGGGTTTGACTTTAGAGAGAACTTGTCATCTCTAAAGAGGGGTCTGTCTGTCACAATTGTCGGGTGACTGGTTATAAAGGAGAATTACTTTAACCGGGATATGTGAATCCGGCAATGCCATAATTTTCTTTATTGGGGCTTTCCAACCTAGAGGAGAAGAATTTAACTCAGTGTAGAGCAATGTTATCTTTCCTTAGGAATTTCTCATGCTAAAAGAGGGACAATGGCGTGGATGTAAATAATCCAGAGGCTTGCTACTTACAGCAGTTAGATGAAGGAAAAAGAGTTGTTGATGTTTGCATACTGTGAACGAGGCACAACTTTGATGCTAAAAGGTTGATTCACTCAACCGGGGTTTCCTTATACAAAGCCTAAGAGGAGGCTATTGACCCAACAAAAGGGGTGTTTTTACGTGTCTCGTACGAAGCCCGAGAAAGAGGCTAAAAGGGTTGACTCAACAAGAGAGTATTTTTGTGTGTCTTGTACGAAGCCCAAGACGGAAGCTAAAAATTGTTTTACTCAACAAGAGAGTCTTTTTGTATCTCGTATAAAGCCCGAGATGGAGACTAAAGATGTTTGACTCAACAAGAGAGTGCTTTGGTATCTCGTACGAAGCCCGAGATGGAGGCTAAAGACGATCGACTCAACAAGAGAGTCTTTTTGTATCTCGTATAAAGCCCGAGATGGAGGTTGTTTGACTCAACAAGGGAGTCTTTGTATCTCGTACGAAGCCCGAGATGGAAGCTAAAGGGAGATTGACTCAACAAGAGAGTCTGAAAAGGTTAGCTCCGCTGGAGAGAATCATTTGTACAAAGCCCAAGAGGAGGCTATGGTAACTGTTTCAGTTGAGTGACAGGTCCAGTATGTGGGTTCAAAGAGAAAATCAGTTCTTATATGGGTAATATTGTACTCATGGATTTGATCTGAGGACCGGGATTATTTCCTGTTCTCTAAGGAAACGGGGAGTCCAAAGGGGTTTTTAGACTGTCCGAGTCTACGGGTTTTCTTCCTATTTTTGAAAGGAGCTTGAGAATGTTTTTGAGACTCAAGGAAATTAGACTGTCCAAGTCTAGAGTTTTATCTTTTGTACTATGCTTTAAGAAACAGTAGTAGGATCTAGACTCTTTGAAAGATTGTTCTATTAAGATGACTAATTTCTGTTCCTATACCTCTAGGAGGTCGTCAGGATAATTTGTACGAAGCCCAAGAGGAGGCTGGAAACTTTTAAGAAGCCGAGGTACAATTTGTACGAAGCCCAAGAGGAGGCTATCATTCCCGGAGGAAGAATCATTATACGAAGCCTAAGAGGAGGCTGTGAATACTTCTAAGAAGCTGACGGGTCCTTGTACAACGCTCAAGAGGAGGCGGGGATGCTTTTGGGAAGCCTGCGGGTCCTTATACTAAGCCCAAGAGGAGGCTGATGAACAGTTCCAGAAGGGGTTTCACATGGAACAATGGCCTTCTGTATATGAACTGTTCAAAGGGGAAGATTTCCTAGATCTAGTTATCTAGAGTTGATGTGAGGTTATGTCTAGTTCTAGACGTATTTGCCGGGGAAACTCTAAATATCTATACTATTATTACACAGTTGATATTAGTTTATGAAAGAAGACTTACAGCGAAACAGTCCCACAGTACAGTTATATACATAAGGAAGCGGTAAATGAAAGCGCGTAAACACTTACTCAGTTGTAGAGCTTCCATGTTGTTTTGTTAGTTTGTTCAACAAAGAAAACTTTGATAACATTATTATATTCAAAAACAAAGGAGAAAGTGCTTTGAAAAGAAAGATTGGGGCTTACAGCTCAAAGAGAGGCCCAGGGTTTTGTCAGTGATTGCACTGTTGTTTGTACAGGGATTTATACAACTGATTGAGGTCCAAGAAAGGTTTTCTGTACAAAGGGATGGGTCTTACACTCTATTAGTGGCCCAAGAGTTTTTAAAGAAAAGAAATGGGTCTTATACAATGACTGAGGCCCAAAATTTGTTTTGGTTTTCAAAGGGGTTGGGTCTTACACTCTATTAAGAGGCCCAAAAGTGATTTTGAATGGGTCTTATAGCTCGAGGAGAGGCCCAGTTGGTTTATTTTAAACTGGCGATGGTCGCGCCGAACTTTTTGAAATACAACGGGACTTATATAATAAGTGAGGCCCAAAAATAGGTTTTTATTTACAAAGGATTGGGTCTTACACTCTAATAGAGGCCCATGAGTTTTGAAAATGATTTGTGAAGGTGAAAATCAAAGAAACCCTAATTTGTTTTCCTTTAAAAGTAAATATTAAAATAAAATCAAATAAAATGATAAAAATACCAAATAGGTTTGAATAAACCACTTGTGATTTTTGTTTAAGGTTTGAAAAACGAGGTTTTAATCACAACAGATATTAAAACTCATTTGGTTTTGATTTTTCCAAGTAAAGATTCATTTTTAAAAGGTTTAAAACAATTAAAAGGGAATTTATTCACAAAAATACTAATTATATTAAATAAATAATATAAGTCTAACTTTTTTGTGGAATAACATATTTCAACATTTTTGTGATTTTTTGCAAAAAGAACCAATAAAAAATAATTAAAATTGAAGGAGTTATTAATTTTTCAATTAATTAACAAAACATAAAAATATTGAAAACAATGGCAAAATGTGAAAAAACATAAAATGGCATGGGTGGGGTTTGAACCCACGACCTCAAGGTTATAGGGCGCGCGCCTTACCACTAGGGTGGTGATACATCCATTCTTGAAACAAAACAACAAATATACAAGGCTTGCCTTGTTCTCGACTTGGCCCAAGGTAAGGCAAGGTAAGTTTTGGGTCAAAAACGTGAAGGTCGTAACTTTCTCATTTCTCAATGGTTTGAGACAAAATTTATATGCATCTGGCCTAGAATTTCACAAGGAATCCAATGGTGGTGGTATTTTTTTCACATCATACTCCCTGCTCAAAATCCGATAGTGGTTTTGAAAAAGTCCTATAATTGCATTTTCTATGCTACACTTTGATACAAGCATGACTTACATGATCAATTCGTTCAAACACAACATATATAACATGTATGAGGTGTGCATGATCAGTGGACTTCAAAGCAAAGCATATTTTAGAAAGTTCAAGTCATGATGCTTACCTCTCTTTTGAGCTTTTGGAGTTTTTGTGCAATCTGTCAAGCCACTTGTTCCTGAAATGATTTGATGCTTTAGACACACTCAAATGATCCCTTAGAAGCTTTTAGGATGAGTGGAATCAGCTGAAACATGCAAAAACACAAACTGGCCCTTTCTTGCAAAAGGGGTTAAAATGACCAAAATAGCAACTCTCTCAAATGGTGTTCCAGATGGGGGGAACCATTTCGGACAGTTCAAGGATGTTATTTGGAGTGTTTTTGAGATTTTATCTTGTTTGGAAAGTGACTGAATCAAAACATGGCTTGAAAAATGCACAAAAGGCCTATTTTGAGGTTTTGAGAGGTGACTTTGTGATTTTGGTGTTACAGGTCACTTGTGAGAGTTTGGATCACCTACATATGATATTTATGAGGTGTGTGTGTGATTGGTTTGATTGAAATTTCTCTCAAACTCAAAAACTCAGAGTTACTTTGCTAAAGAAGGCATTTTGGCCTAAAGAGAGGGATTTTGAGGAAAGCATCTGTTTGACGGCTTTGGTGTACTCAAACTGAGCACAAATGAGCTATATTTATAGTAGAGCAAGTTTATTTTGGGATCAATAGTGAATGGCAACTGCAGCAGAGGTTTGGCCAATGTTGGCAAATGAGAATCCAAGTCTCCTCTAGCCATTGACTAGAGGTTAGGGCACAGGCCTTTGGTTCCCTTGGTCTTGGATAAGTCTTGACTAAATTCAGTTGAGAATGGCTCAGTCCATGCCACCTTGGTGCATCCATTAAATGCTTCAATCAAAAATTGGAGTCTTGTCCCTATTTTAGGCAATTCTAGGTTTAGCATGTTATTTCTTGTTCCAAGGACTTTGGAGGCTTGGCTCAGTGATTATCCCCTTTAGATTTGATCCTCAGAGGTGTCCAAAGTGATGACAAGGCTTGGAATTATCTAATTTTTCCAAATCGTGTAAAAATACAAAATTCTGCCTAGTCTTGGCAATTTTCAGCAAGGCATGTTGCCATTGTCATATCTCATGGCTCAAGTTGAGTTTGGTGATGTTCTTGGTCATTTTGGAAAGCCTTTATATGATACAAGAATTGTTTGATCATACTTGGTCTTGATACTTTTTGGATCCAAGTGAAAAATCTCTCTACATTTGAAAAAAAGTAAGGCAGATTCTGACTTAGTGAAAATTTCACTAAGTGTTGGAAAAAAGTGACATTTTCACTTTTTGTGATTTTGATCACCCTATAACTCAAAATCCATGAGGAATTCGGAAGAAGGTCAGTTTTAAGCTTTTGTAGAGGGCCATGAGATCTACAAATCAAGATTTGGATGAGGAAAAATGGCTTTGTGGTTTAGGAGTTATGATCCTCCAAAGTTGGTACCCTTGCCACTTTGTTCCATAACTTAGAAAATTTTCTAGGTTTTTATGGTTACCCCTTTTACAAGTTATCCCACTTTCTTTGATTTTTCTTAATGAATGATGATTCAAATCACACATTAACATCATTTTAGTGTTAAAAAACCATTTTTATGAAAAATCTCAAAAAGTCAAAGTTTGACTTTTATGCACAGTTGACTTTTTGTCAGATGAATTCCAAACTGTGCGATCCTCTAGGAAACCATGTTCTTGACCTAAATCAAACTTGATGGACATGTTCCAAGGATTTTATAGGGTGTATTGAATCATGTCTTCGGGTTTGGGAGCATGCCTGGGTCAAAAGTCAAAGGTACAGTTGATTTTTCTTGTGAAACCCTAATTGTGGTTCAGATGAAATTGAAACTTGTTGCTCAAGCTTCTTGGATCAATCCATTATTGCAAATGGATCAATGTGGTATGTTGGAGACCCTCAAATCCTCTCTTGAGGTCTTGGCTCATGATTTGTCCCAAAAGTCAACTTAGGGGTGAATTAGGTCAAGAAACCCTAATTCCTGATTTTTGATGTATGCATCCCCTGAGGTTAAATTGACTTGATGATTGGGTCCATGATGTTTCATGGAGTATATTATGTTATGCTTTGAAGCATTGGCTCATGCCCAAAGGAAATTTTCCATCTAGAGCCCATGGTCGACCAAAACCCTAATTTGGTGACACTGGCAATCTTGAGGCTTAATCCACCTGGAAGGGAGCAGCATTGTGCTTAATCCTTGAAGTGGGAGTCCTCTTGATCCTTTGGGGATGTCTGAGAGGATTAGATAAGTTAAAGATCATGTCATTTCTTGATTGATCCTTTGTCTAAGACTCAGAGAGGGCTTGAAACCCTAATTTTGATACTAGTGGATGCTCACCCATCTTTGGGGAGACTGATAAGGTATGATGGTTCCTCCATATTGTGATGATGATTTGCACAATGATGGGAAATCTTAGTGGTCAAAATTTGGGGTATGACAGTGGTCAAGTGCATTGTATGGGCTTTGCATCTTGTCGTTGTAGTTGTCGTCGTTGTCGTGCCGTTGTTGTAGCTGCTGTTAGCAAGGTGGTTTGTCAATTGTGTTATTCGTGGTGTGCCTTTTGTTGGCATGATAGTTTCTTAGTCGGATGCGAGATTCGTATCCCGAGTTATTCGTATCAGTATATTTTCGAGGATGAAAATGTCTTAGTAGGGGAGAATTGTAACGCCCCATTTTGTTCGATTTATTTAATCGAGTTGATTTAATTATTTTAGTTCTTATATTATTTTATTCTTGACTTTTATTTGAAAATATATTAATTTTCATCGTTATTATGTTTTATCGCGTTTTGAGAGCGTTTGCGAGATATTTGAGCTGAGGGGTAAAATAGTCTTTTTAGGGGTTTAGATATTTTATAAATAGAGATTTGAGAGAAAAAGAGAGAAAAGAAAGAGAAAGGAAAGAAAGGAAGAGGAAGGAAAAGAGAAAGAGAGGAAAACTTGGGAAAGAAGAAAACATTCAAACCAAAGCTTGAACTTCGATTAATCAGGTAAGGGTGAGAAGTTTCGATTATATCTTGCTTGTGTATGTATATGTGTTGTTTGTTGTAATTGTTTTGGTTGTTTCACAACTTTTTCTCATTGATAAATTGATGAACAATTGATAGAAATCAATGTTTTCGCGGAAGAATTTCGATATAAACTGCGTAGAATACTTGTCGATTATGTTGGAACATGTTTTGGTTGATATATTGTGATTTGGAAGTGTTTGGGTGGAAGAAATGATGAATTTTGGTCCCATATGACCTATATTGATGCTGCTGTGAATTTCTGGGTTCGCAGGTTCGCTTTGCGAACCCCAGCGAAGGGGAAAGCGATGGTTCGCCCAGAAGTTCGCATTGCGAACTTTATGCTGTTTTTTCTCTGCCACGGTTCGCTGGAGTTCGCATTGCGAATAGGAAAGCGAATGTGACAGATTTTCCATTTTGTTTCCTTCATAACTTTTGATCCGTAACTCGAATTGAGGCACGGTCAGATGCATTGGAAAGCTATTTCAATGCTCTTTATGATAGTAGAATAGGAACATATGTTTATGCCATGGATTGATATGGTAGAGTTAAATATTGTGATGAATGTGGTAAGTGTCGTTTATGTTTCCACCAAAATTCATGAATCGGGAATCCGATTGATATGGGACTTGAAGCCTTGGAAAGAGAATCCAATGTGCTAGTAAATGGTTATGTGATGCCATGTGTTAACTAAGAATATTTGGTAGAGGATGATTAGTGTTTTGTAGGTTTTGTTGTGTTTGTTGGTGTTCGATACGATATGCTATCGTCATATAAATGTGGGACTTTTGTGCTATCTATATGATGTTGATGCATGTGATAATGATGTTGTTGTGTGGTAAAATGCATTATTTGATTGAATATCAATGTATGCTGTTATGATTGTTGTGGTTTGTGGATTATGATGAAATGCATTGTTTTTGTGAAATTCAATGTGTGTTATTTGGTTGCCTTATAGCAAATGAATGCATCGTTTTGGGTTTGATTGTAATGTATGATTATTGATGTTGAGATGGTTCACCTGGTTGTATATGCATTTGATTGTCATGACTCATTGTATGCCAAGCATCATGATATGCATTCTTGTGATGTCGTGTGCCCTAGTGGGTGTGAGCGACGAAACGATTCCTGAGGGAATCTGCTATAACGGTCGTGAGCCTTATACAAAGAGGACCAAAAGCGACGTTATAGACGATCGTGAGCCTTATACAAAGAGGACCGAAAGCGATCGGATTGTGAGCCTTATACAAAGAGGACCGATAGCGATCCATAAACGTTGTGACCCTTATACCAAGAGGACCGAAAGCGACGGGGAACATCATTTGCACGACGGGGAGTTACACTAAGTAACAAGCGATGATTCCAACAATTCCTGAGTGAATTAATGATGATAATGACGGATGGAATGGTACCGCATTGCATTGCATAGATTCGTTATGTCGGTCTCTGTGCATTTGCATAAATCATGAATGGATTGATTATGTGTGGGAAATTGGGAATTGATTGATTATGTGTTGAGCTTGTGATAGCATTGGTGATTTGATATGCATTTGTGATAAATGCATTGGTTATGGATGATATGTTTTATGTATAGACATATGCTATGTTTTGTGGGGATGTTGTACATTACAATGATTGTATTAATTCTCTATGGTATGCTATATATGAATATATGTGATGCTTGTGGTGAGAATAATTATGCATGTGAATTTATATGTGTTGGCATATTATTTTGCAATCTTGATTTAGTTGTTATTTCTCACCCTTCTGCTGTGGTTTGTTGCTCTATGAGGCAATTGCAGATTAGTATCTTGGAGGCTTTTGTGAGGATTAGTTCTCCATCCTTTTGTCGGTCTGTCTGCTCTGATACGTAACACGGGAGTCAGGGAACGCTTTTGTTATATATGTATACCTTTGTTGGATCTATTTTGTATTACCTTTGTATGAATATTTTTAATTTATAAAACAATTTATTTTGTAAAACAAGTCAGTTATGGATCTTTCCGCTTTATTCCATAATTGAACTTTCCTTTTGTTGGAAAAAGTTTCCCTTTTATGTTAATTCGATTTTGTGTTATGTATCAAATTTATGAGCAGGGATTGTGTTTTCTTTCTTTAAATGTGGCATCCTTGTTTCTGTCGGAAAAATAAATTTTTATTCACTTTGATTTATTTATATATTATTTATCCGGGATGAGAATTGGGGTGTTACACCTTGAGGTTTTGATTTTATGAGGGTTTATTAACAATAAATTGACCATAGCTGGGGAATTTAAACTGAAGGTGTAAAGATTGAGTTTTGACCTTTGGGGGGTTTTTACTTTGCTGGTAATTGATGAAATGATTAAGATTGTTTTCTGTTCCTTTTAGGAAACTTGAGGGTTTCTTTGAGATCTAAGAGGAGATGAGACTGTCCAAGTCTATTGGTATGAAGAGGTTTATTTTTGTATGATTCCCAAGAGAAGGCTGGTATTTTAAGGGATGAGAATTAACCCTAATATGTGTAGTTTTGACTCTAGAAGACTGCTCTAACAAAGGATGACTAGGTTTTGTCCTATACCTTTAAGAGGCCTTTGGGTCCTTGTACTAAGCGCAAGAGGAGGCATGAGAACTTCTAAGAAGCCTGAGGGTCCTTGTACAAAGCCCAAGAGGAGGCTGGGGATGCTTTTAGGAAGCCTGTGGATCCAAAATTAAGAAGAGTTCAAGAAAGGTTTCACTGGGAATTAATCCTTTCTTTAATGAACAGTTCTAGGGTTTGAAGAAATTCAATAGAAGTTTCACCAGGAATTAATCCTCTCTGGGGAAATTGAATTTCTTTGACAAATTTCTAATAGTGACAGTCTGAGAAAAGTTTCACCGGGAATAATGCCTTTCTCTTCGTTCCATATTGTATAAGCCCAAGAGGAGGCAAGACTGTATCTGGAAATTCCTATGGGGAACTAGTTTTAACTGTGTTGAAAGAGTGACTAACTGGCTTTAATCTAAATTCTAGACCTAATTGCCGGGGAAAACTCTAAGCAGATATACAGGTATATATATACAAATATATACAGACAAGTATGTAAAAAGAGTGGAAGAAGACTTACAGGTGAGCAAGCTTCCAGCATTACAAACTGATATATATATATATATATATATATATATATATATATATGCATGTAAAAAGAAAGCTGATAAAAACTTACAGGCGAGCAAGCTTCCATTGTTACAGCTGTATGGTTAGTTATTCAAGAAATTGAAGAAAGTTTTGATAACAACTATACACTTGAATTTAAATCACAAGGAAAGTTGTTTTTGAAAAGAAGTTTGGGGGCTACTGCTCAAGGAGAGGCACAAATGACTTATTTGATAACATTGATCGCATTGTGATGTTAATAGATGTTATGGGACTTATACTATAGCAGAGGTCCAAAAAGGTTTGTATTTTTACAAAGAGGATTGGGTCTTACACTCTATTAGAGGCCCAATGTTATTTTTGTAAAACAAATGGGGCTTACAACTTAAGGAGAGGCCCAGATAAATAATGATCGTACTGTTATTTTGAAAACTGTATCGGGACTTATACAATGACTGAGGCCCAAAATGTTTATGAACAAAGAGGATTGGGTCTTACACTCTATTAGAGGCCCAAAGTGTATTTAAAAAATGAATAAAGATGGGACTTACAACTTAAGGGTAGGCCCAGATGATTCTGTTTTAAAAAGGCGATCGCACTAAGATTTTTGAAAACACAGTGGGACTTATACAATGACTGAGGCCCAAAATATTTATGTTTTCAAAAGGGTTGGGTCTTACACTCTATTAGAGGCCCAAAGAGATTTTAAAGAAAGAAATGGGACTTACAACACAAGGGTAGGCCCAGTTGATTTTGTTTTGAAATGGCGATCGCGCCGAGATTTTTGAAAACACATTGGAATTTATACAATGAGTGAGGCCCAAAATGTTTTGTTTTCAAATAGGGTTGGATCTTACACTCTATTAGAGGCCCATAGTGTATTTAAAAAATTTAAAATCAAGAGGAAAACCCTAATTTTAAATTAAATTCATTTTTTTAAGAAAAATTAAATAAAAAATTATATAAAATATAAAAAAATATTTTAAAAACAATTTGTAGGTTTTGAAAAATATTTTAAAAAATCATGTTTAAACACATGAAAGTGTAGAAATCATTTGAATTTGAAAAAATCAAGATGGAATTTCATTTTAAAATATTGGAAAATAATTAAAATGAAATTATTCACAAAAATATCAACTATATTAAATAAATAATATAAATGCGATTTATTTGCAAAATAAAATAATTTAACATTTTTGTGAATTTTGAGAAAAATAATCAATTCAAAAACATAAATATTCAGAGAGAAATTAATTTTTGAATCAATTAAGAAAATATCAAAATTAATTAAATAATTCAAATATTTAAAATTCAAAAAAACGCGCGAAGAACATCATCTTCTTTGTTTTTCCACCAGAAACCGATTCAATCTAATCTCCCTTGTTACTCAATGGAATTGGATGAAATAAGCATCAATCTTGCTCGCTTTTAAACAAGGAACAAGATGGTATTATTCAATTTGATTTAAATTAAGTGTGGAAAGAATTATCATGCACGAACCAGATGAACCCTAATTTGCACAAACTAATATGA
The DNA here is from genome assembly GCA_022829125.1 of Lathyrus tuberosus. Taxonomy (NCBI): domain Eukaryota; kingdom Viridiplantae; phylum Streptophyta; class Magnoliopsida; order Fabales; family Fabaceae; genus Lathyrus; species Lathyrus tuberosus. The sequence continues at coordinate 2,035,473 of JALAZF010000276.1, read as the reverse complement.
AATTCCATACACGATTGATTCCTAGAAATTGATTGAGGGAAAATTATCTATGAGCATCCAGAAACACAATGGTAACTTGAAAAACATGTTTATGATGCATGCATTAATGAGTTTGAAAGTTTGAGGCTTACCTCTTGCAAGTGAGAATCGAATTCTGGTTTGGAGGTGTTTCTTGTAACACCCTAAATTTCCCCGAATAATTTAATAAAAAAAATCAGAGTAAAATGAAACAACTCGGAATAAAAGGGTATTACTTTCAATAAGAACTTGCTCATAAATAAGACATGTAACATATAATAAATATTAATGCAACTTTAATCCAAAAAATCATCTTTATTACACAGCGGAAATTTTTCATTGTGATCAACAAAATAAAACGGTTTCAATTAATCAAAATATTAGTTTTCAAAAATGTAAAGACAACTGTAATTCTTTAACAAAGTAAAATCATGCATAAAACGTTTCCGACTCCCAATGTTACATATCAGAGCAGACTCCAATCTAAAGTGAAGCACCTCGTCTTCACAGACCACGACTCCCGCACTACTCCTGATTATTTGCACGTTACGTGGATGCAATATTCAAACAGAAGGGGTGCGATTTCACATTCAACAATACAAGACAATAACTCGTATAAAGGAATTAGCAACTCATAACATCATATAACTGTACAACTCATCATTATCAATACTTCGCATAAGTCCAACAACAAATCATCACATAACTTCGCTCAACAATACAACAACACGACTCAACGGATGCAATACAGTGCAATCATGCAAGTGGTACCAACAGAGCTACAGCTCCCTTCGCTAATGCCGTGATTCGGCTTTGACAGGCTACAGCCCCCCTCGCTTAACAAATTGCCAATTCAGGCCATCGTGGTGCCAATCCAGGCCATCGTAGTTAAAATGAAATGATTATGCAACGGTACAATTAAAATGCAACAACAACAACATCAACTTCGCAAATCAACATAGGCACTCGGCCTCTTCGCTATACGACTACAACTTCGCATCACAACTTCACAATTAATAAACATTATTCTTCGCAAATAAACAATAATTTCATTCACACACTTATAATTACAAAACTCAAGCATGTATACTTTACTCGAAAACGCTTCAAAAACAGCTCAAGGACATGACGAAATAATTATTAAAATACACCTAAATTCATCATTAAATACAAGGAATCACGTTCTAAATTCATTTCGTAATCTGGAAAATTTTCAATTTCGAAATCGCGCTAAAACTCAAACTTCCACTTCGCCAATAATCAGAATTTTAACACTATAATTCCATTTCAGTTATTCCACAACAAGATAACGCACGCCTGGGCCAGAAACTATTATTATAAGATATCTTGTCTCGTTATCTTTCCAACGCTTCGAGCAGCGTACGAATCGGACTCCCGAAACTCAAGTTACGAATTTTCGAAGTTTCCAAAATTCTGCACTAACATAGCTACGGGTTTGATCACTTTTTGCCCAAAAACCCCTTTGAAACTTCGATTTAATTCGCGACACTCTTATTTTAACTTAGTTATACCTATTAGAACTCATTGGTAGCATAAAAACTAATTTTCGGGACGATGAATTTCGCACCAAAATTTCTAGTTTTCACTATTCCTAACCCAAAACAAATTTTTTTCACATTATTCTCATAGAAACACTACATCATAACGATAACATTATAATTCAATCATTGCAAACTCCTAACATCAAATTGGGTTCAAATTCCTAATATCAAGATACTCAATTAACCCGTATCAATCAATTTCATTCATCTCTAACAACAACAACTATCAAACAATATCTAGCCCAATCCCTTTCATGATTATTGAACCCGTATTAGAGAAAGTTAGTCCCACCTTTACCTTAGATTGGATGACCTTTTTGAATCTCTAAACTCTAGTCTCTTGCCTTCTCACGATCGTTCTTCTCTTCTTTCTTCTCACTTCTACGGTTTCCTCAAAAGTTGTATTCACGTTCTATTGTGTAACTTCCTCAAACTCCTTATAACATATTCCCCTTATTCCAACTTAGCCCCTAGAACCCTTAAGTTCCCTCTTTTTGCCATTTTCCCCTTACTACCTCATTATTCCATTTTAATTTTATTCCATTAAATAAATATTTAATGTCACGCTAGTTAAACAATTATTTAACTAATATTCTAATAATCAAACAATACCACTAATTCTCATTATTTATTTCCCCACTAATAATATTATAATAAGCGAATAATATTATTCACCAACACCCATCAACACATCACAAAACATCATACATCGCAAATATTCATGTAAATCACTCAAAATTGTCGCTAAACTCGATAAAATAATTAAATAATAAATCAGGGCGTTACAACTCTCCCCCACTTAGAATGTTTTTGTCCTCGAAAATTCACCGGAAGCGAACTACCCCGGATACGACCTCGTATCCGACTAATCAATTCCTATGCCATGAAAGGCAACACCGTGGTTAACACAAAACAACAAACTACCTTATTAATGACAACAACAACAAGATGCAATGCTCACGCAATGCACTCGACGACCAACTCAAGACACAAAGAATAACCAAGTTAAGAACACACAGGTTCACTATGAACTAGAACACAACACGATCGTCACTATCACCATAGGCAACACTCCCCTAATTCCCCATCATAGGAATTAGCTACTCGCACTCGAACCATCACCATAGGTAACGAGGCAACAACAAAGATAAAAACACAAAAGTCCATAACACAACCTCAATGTAGCCAAACTACTAACATCGTTGTTACACACGTACGAACAAACTGCACTACACCATGCTTTCGCTGTGCACTCAAATTACTCATAACTATCAAATCTACCAAGTCCATATCCAAATTCCGACCATCAAAGCAGACATAAGAAATGACTTTCGACTTAACTCATCGGGAATTCCGACCGAACAGGTATTCTACACTCTTGTGATTACTAAACACTTCGGACCTAGATCCATAAAAATAATTCCTCCGGATACTTAATATAATTACAACCTCAGCCAATTCCAAATCTTGAATAGGATAGATACTTTCATGAATCTCCAACTATCGTAAAACATAAGCTACAACTTCACCATCTTATATTATCACACTGTCTAAACTCATCTTAAACACATAACAGCATCCCAATACCATAAACGCATAAGGATACATATTTCCAATTAATTTCGACAAGAAAAATCACCTTTTCCACTCAGACAGCGCTAAGCGGGATCCGACTCGCGCTAAGCGCGCTCGCTTCTGCGTCGAGAGGGCGAGGGTCTTCCAGACCACGCTGGGCGCGCTCAACGGCACTAAGCGCCCTTCGCGATTCCTGCTACAAAACTCTGTGATAATAACCGACTAAGTCCAAGAATATTATACTCCCTTTAATCCACTGTAGGGCTTCCTCATTGTAGAACTACATCTACTTGGATGGATCAACAACAATACCCTCATCCGAATTAACACAACCAAGTAAACTCATCTCTACAAACCAAAAATCACACTTTGGTAACTTAACATATAACTCCACTTCTTTCAATACTTGTAACTCAATTCTCAATTACTCTACACGTTCTTCTTCCGATTTTTATAATAGATTCGAACATTCACAATGAACGCCAGTTCTAACTTATCCAAATAAGTATGGAAGATACGATTCATACTCCCTACACACACTTTAAGGTATACTAGTCACTACTATCCTCTACCAAACATCCTTGGTTATATCATGGTCTCGCATTTCCATTTACCCCCTCACTGGATCATCTTTCCAATGCTTCAAGTCTCATGTCTATCGGATTCTCGATTCATCTCAAATCAAAACTCAATCTACCCCGGACACGACTGTGAGTTTCCATACTACTCACCGATTCACACGCAACCTCATGCTGTCATCCTTTTCTTTAATAATAATAATAAGGCTCTCCACGGCGACACCCTTGGCATATCTTTAGTCAGCGCGTTGTTCTCTGATTCTGATAAGTAACTATCAACCTCATCTGATCAACATACAAAAGCCTCGAATCCGCCTCATCTTCAGAAATAGGAATCTGCATCAACTAATCAAACAATCCACAAGCACTTGGCTCGACTTCAAACAATTCAATGTACATACTATACCAGCTGGCAAGACACATCTATCCCATCCAACATGATCCCATCTACTATCAAAAAGAGATTAAGGGTGATCAGTTCCTCAATTTGTCAATAGGTAGCTGGCAACCATAACGGTGGCATACATCATCATTACCCAACTACAATAGCATCCTTTACTTCGTGCCCAAAGTTACCTAAGCATAATGCTCCACCATCTCTCTAAGGCTTACAACCGTTTTCTTAATTTCCTTCTTTTCAACCTCGTCAATGATATATAAACGCCCAACATCCATTACATATTCTCCTATACACGCTTGTAACACAACACAATTGTTAAATATTCTCCCAAAACCAGAAATGCTACTACTTCAAGTACAATCCAAATCGGTCCATTCTAAATGAAACATTTATCCAAATAGAGGACTTTAACAATACTAATAAATCCTTCGTCCTTTATTTAATTTCACAACCTCGATGATCCGTATAGTTTCACATTTGGTCTCATCCTAATCACAATCTTAACAGTACCATCTCATCATCTGGTTGGTGATAGAAATTTTCCAAAATCTTCCTGACACATGTTGACACCATGTCATCAATGACACACAATCCACGTTACTATTTAACCTTCTCCATTTCCAAAAATCTATCCACTCTAATCATTCCCAACTAGCATACGCCGCATCTCCATGTGCTTCTCTGAGGTCCTCACCTCCGTCCTGTTACCAAACATCTTATACTTGACCTCATCTTACCCACTTTCAGCAAGACTCACTCAAATTCAAACACAATTATCTCCTTCAATGCAGACCTTCTTGATACAAAATTATATGTCAAAATGAAGGGAATTTCCTGTAGATTCCAGAAATCCAAGAATTGCTTTAATCTGAGTTTCGATTAAATAGTTATCACCTGCGCAATGGAGGCTGATCAAGAAATCCCGTATACCTGCCTTCTCAAAAATCAGAATCAGACCCAAATCTTCAAATGCGTTTTTCTCTCTCGTCAAAAACATGTAGAAGACAAAGTTTATATGCAAACTGTAGGGAATTTCGCAAGCTTTCCAAAAAGTCCAGAATTTCCCCCATCGGAGTTACCAGTGAAAAGTTATCACATCTTTAGTGAAGACTGTTCCATAAGTGCGAAAATGAAAATTGGAAATGATGAACATGAGTTCCACATTTTTCTCTTACTTCCAAGATCCTCCAACTATCCTCACTTTTCACCCAAATCTGAAGGTAATCCGACTTCAATTCCATTATACCGAAAACACACTAGCCCACCAGTTGGTCCCTCAAATCATCAATCCCGTTGAAATGGATATTTATTCTCAACCGTCGGTAATCCAAACACCATCTCGTACTACCTTCTTCCTTCTTAACTAATAATTTCGGAGCTACACTTGTCTCAACAACACACTACACCACTTATTTAGATAATTGGTAAACACATGGTTTATCTCCACCAATTCGTCCAAAAATGACATCATCTTGTTCTAACTAAAGATAAGTGTGCACCTCCTAAGGAAACACGTCAGGATACTCCACACATCACCGGCCTATCTCTAGCCACAACATCGCCTTCCCCCTCACAAGGAAGCGAACAACGAAAACACATGACCGTTTTCCATCAAGGATCACACCATTCTCAAACTATTGGACAATTCAACACTGCACTCCCTCATGCGACAACATGATATCCAATCCCTCAACCACTGGAATATCCAAGAGAAGCACATACTTCTCCCCCACTTGTTTCATTCCTAACCTGCAAATGGAAAACAAAACAAGCACCGACAGTGTTTTCACACACATCTCACATACTAGGGAACAACATAATTAGACAACCTGACCAGACGGACGGACCTGCTCTGATACCACTTTGTAACATCCTAAATATCCCCGAATAATTTAATAAAAAAAATCAGAGTAAAATGAAACAACTCGGAATAAAAGGGTATTACTTTCAATAAGAACTTGCTCATAAATAAGACATGTAACATATAATAAATATTAATGCAACTTTAATCCAAAAAATCATCTTTATTACACATCGGAAATTCTTCATTGTGATCACCAAAATATAACGGTTTGAATTAATTAAAATATTAGTTTTCAAAAATGTGAAGACAACTGTAATTCTTTAACAAAGTCAAATCTTGCATAAAACGTTCCCGACTCCCAATGTTACATATCAGAGCAGACTCCAAACTAAAGTGAAGCACCTCGTCTTCACCGGCCACGACTCCCACACTACTCCTGATTATTTGCACGTTACCCACGTGGAGGCAACATTCAAACAGAATGGGTGAGATTTCACATTCAATAATGCAAGGCAATAACTCGTATAAAGGAATTAGCAACTCATAACATCATATAACTGCGCAACTCATAATTATCAATACTTCGCATAAGTCCAACAACAAATCATCACATAACTTCGCTCAACAATACAACAACACGACTCAACGGATGCAATACAGTGTAATCATGCATGTGGTACCAACAGAGCTACAGCTCCCTTCGCTAATGCCGTGATTCGGCTTTGATAGCCTACAGCCCCCTTCACTTAACAAATTGCCAATTCAGGCCATCGTGGTGCCAATCCAGGCCATCGTAGTTAAAATGAAATAATTATGCAATGATACAATTAAAATGCAACAACAACAACATCAACTTCGCAAATCAACATAGGCACTTGGCCTCTCCGCTATACGACTACAACTTCGCATCACAACTTCACAATTAATCAACATTATTCTTCGCAAATAAACAATAATTTCCTTCACACACTTATAATTACAAAACTCAAGCATGTATACTTTACTCGAAAACGCTTCAAAAACAGCTCAAGGACATGACAAAATAATTATTAAAATACACCTAAATTCATCATTAAATACAAGGAATCACGTTCTAAATTCATTTCACAATCCGGAAAATTTTCAATTTCGAAACCGCGCTAAAACTCAAACTTTCACTTCGCCAAAAATCAGAATTTTAACACTATAATTCCATTTCAGTTATTCCACAACAAGATAACTCACCCCTGGGCCAGAAACTATTATTATAAGATAGCTTGTCTCGTTATCTTTCCAACGCTTCGAGCGGCGTATGAATCGGACTCCCAGAACTCAAGTTACGAATTTTCGAAGTTTCCAAAATTCTGCACTAAAATAGCTACGGGGTTGATCACTTTTTGCCCAGAAACCCATCCGAAACTTCGATTTAATTCGTGAGACTCTTATTTTAACTTAGCTATACCTATTAGAACTCATTGGTAGCATAAAAACTAATTTTCACGACGATGAATTTTGCACCAAAATTTCTAGTTTTCACTATTCCTAACCCAAAACAAAAAATTTTCACATTATTCTCATAGAAACACTACATCATAACGATAACATTATAATTCAATCATTGCAAACTCCTAACATCAAATTGGGTTCAAATTCCTAATATCAAGATACTTAATTAACACGTATCAATCAATTTCATTCATCTCTAACAACAACAACTATCAACCAATATCTGGCTCAATCCCTTTTATGATTATTGAACCCGTATTAGAGAAAGTTAGTCTCACCCTTACCTTAGATTGGATGACATTTTTGAATCTCTAAATTCTAGTCTCTTGCCTTCTCACGATCGTTCTTCTCTTCTTTCTTCTCACTTCTACGGTTTCCTCAAAAGTTGTGCTCACGTTCTATTGTGTAACTTCCTCAAACTCCTTATAACATATTCCCCTTATTCCAACTTAGCCCCTAGAACGCCTAAGTTCCCTCTTTTTTCCAGTTTTGCCCTTACTACCTCATTATTCCATTTTAATTTTATTCCATTAAATAAATATTTAATGTCACGCTAGTTAAACAATTATTTAACTAATATTCTAATAATCACACAATACCACTAATTTCATTATTTATTTCCCCACTAATAATATTATAATAAGCTAATAATATTAGTCACCAACACCCATAAACACATCACAAAACATCATGCATCGCAAATATTCATGTAAATCACTCACAATTATCGCTAAACTCGATAAAATAATTAAATAATAAATTAGGGTGTTACATTTATGAAGTGTTCCAATGATCTGGATAGCTTCCTTAGGTGCCAAGGAGTATGTTTGAATGCTTAGAATGGATTGAAGTGAGTTGGAACTTGATATGGTACCTCAACTGCAAGTCTATCAAGAACTTGAGCAATTGACTGGTGATTTTGTGAATTTGATGTTCCAGATGTTGTTTTAGTGTTTGGATCACCTACATATTATGTTTATGAGGTGTTGGCATGATTGGTTTGGTTTGAATCACTCTAAATTTCAAAACCCGATAGTGACTTGAGTTAGAAGGCAAAATTGGAGTGAAAGAGAGATTTTGAGTAAAGCATCAGTTTGGGTGCTTTGGTGTACTCAAACTAATCACAAATGAGCTCTATTTATAGTAGAGCAAGTTTGTTTTGGCATCAATAGTGAATGGCAACTTGGATCAGATTGCATTGAATGCCTTGGTTCATTGGTCAATGGTCTCCTCTAGCCACTGACTTGTACCAAACTTTGCAGGTTTAGGTCCTCTGATATTTGGATATGTCTTAACTCATTTAGACTTGTTTGTGGTTCATTCATGCTACCTCAATGCATCACTTTAATGCTTGATGCCAAATTTGAATTTCAAGATTCCTTTCATGATGATTTTGCACATGGAAGGCTTGGTCTTTGGCATTTTGTGTTATGGATCAGATCATTCACCCATTTGTGTTGTAATTGAACATAATTTCAATGATCAAAGTGTTCAAAATCAGTCTAAGGAATCGTGGGGTGCAAGTTTGCACCAAAACCTGTCATGAAGACAGTTGCAGCAAGGCAACTTGGAAGATCCATAACTCTTAGCTCAAATGGAGTTTGATGGAGTTCTTGGACAATTTAGAAAGCTTGCATAATGTACTTTAACTTTGATGTCCACCACTGGACCTAATTCAGCTCGGATCAAAATGAAAAAGGACCTCAAAGTAGAGAAAAAATGAAACAGATTCTGACTTGTTTGAAATTTTTCTAAGTGTTGAAAAAAGTGATCATTTTCACTTTTTGTGATTTTGATCAATTCATAACTTGAAATCCATGAGGAATTGGAATCTCTTGTTGTTGACACTTTTAAAGTATGTAAGATGAAATTTCATTTGGGCTTTGAATGGGAGAGAAAGGCCTTGTGGTTTAGGAGTTATGACCTTGCAAAGTTGGTACAAAATCACTTTTATTCCATAACTTAGAAAAATTTCAAGTTTCCTACGGTTGCACCTTTTACAAGAAACCTCACTTTCCTTGATTTTTCTTGATGATTGATGATCACAACCATACATTAACATTATCTTTGACTTAGGGGAACCATATTTGTGAAAAATTCCAAAAAGTCAAACTTTGACTTTAAGCACAGTTGACTTTTTGTCAGATGAATTCCAAACTGTGTGATTGCTTATGAAATCAAGTCCTTCACCTAGTTCAAACCTAATGTATGGATTCCATAGGTGTTTTAGGGTATCTTGAACCATGTCCCAAGGTTTGGGGACATATTTTAGTCAAAAGTCAAAGATACATTTGACTTTTTCTTCAAAACCCTAATTGTGGTCCTGATGAAATTGAAACTTGTGAATCAAGCTTTTTGGGTTAATCCATTGTGGTAAATGGATCAATGTGGTGTATTTGAGGCCTTCAAATCATGTCTTGAGGTTTTGGCTCATGTTTTGCTTCAAAAGTCAATTTAGGGGTGAATTAGGTCAAGAAACCCTAATTTCTGATTTTTGATGAATGCTCCCCCAGAAGTTGCTTTGACTTGATGATTAGATCCATGAGGTTCATTTGATCTTCTTAGACCATATTTTGAAGTATTGGCTCATGCCCAGATGAAAATTTACTTCTGGAGGCCTTGGTCGACCAAAACCCTAATTTGGTGACACTGGCAATCTTGAGGCCTAATTGGCCTGAGATGTTGCACTCTTGTGCTTGATTCTTGATATGGGAGACCTCTTGATCCTTCTTGGATGCTTGAGAGGCTAAACAAGTTGGAGATCGTGTCATTCTTTGGTTGATCTTTTGTCCAAATGTTTTGAGAGGGTTCAAAACCCAAATTCTTGGTTGAGGTGAATGCTCAATAATCTTTGAGGAGATTGATGAGACATGATGGTATATCTATATTGTGTAGATGATTCTCACAATGATGTGAAATCTTGGTGGTTAAAATTTGGGGTATGACACTTTGTACATAAATAAATTTGGGCCTTAGTCATTGTATAAGTCCCGATACGATTTTCAAAATAAACGGTGCGATCACTGTTTTTTATCTGGGCATCTCATTGAGCTATAAGCCCCAACTATTGTATAAAATAACTTTTTTTTGGGCCTCTAATAAAGTGTAAGACCCAATCCTCTTTTTAAATACAATAACTTGGGCCTCAGTCATTGTATAAGTCCCTCTGTGATTTTCAAAACTACGACGCGATCGTCCCCTTTTCAAAATAAGTAATATGGGCCTCTTCTTGAGTATAAGCCCCAAAATTTCTTTCTTAAAGAACTTTCTTGTTGATTTAAAATTCAAAGTTTTGTCAAAACTTTCTTCAATTTCTTGAAAACCTAACCATACAGCTGTAGTTAATCTGCTTGGGCTTGCACACCTGTAAGTTTCACTATCTCTTATATGCATACTTGTTTATATATTTCATCTGTATATATATATATATATATATATATATATATATATACATATATATATATATATATATATGCTTGTACATACTTGCTTAGAGTTCTCCCCATCAATTAGGTATAGGTTTAGGTCAAACCAGAGGTTACTCTTTCAACATAGTCAAAACTAGTTCCCAATAGGAAATTCCAGATACAGTTTTGCCTCCTCTTGGGCTTTTACAATATGCAACAGAGAAAGGCATTATCCCCGGTGAGACTTTTCTCAAGACTTTCCAAATATATATATATATATATATAAGAAATTCATTTTCCCAAAGAGGATTAATTCTCGGTGAAACCTCTCTTGAATTTCTTCAAACCCTAGAACTGTTCTGCAAAGAAAGGATTATTTCTGGTGAAACCTTTCTTGAACTTTTCTTAAGTTTTTGACCCATAGGCTTCCTAAAAGCACCCCCAGCCTCCTCTTGGGCTTAGTACAAGGACCCTTAAGCTTCTTAGAAGTTCTCAGCCTCCTCTTGGGCTTAGTACAAGGACCCAAAGGTGTCCTACAGACATATGACACAACTTAGTTATCTCTACTAGTTCAATACTCAGGAAAGTAAAAATTCAATAACATCAGATCATTTCAGGGTTGATCTTCATCCCTTAAAACATCGGCCTCCTCTTGGGCATAATACAAAGATCATTCTCTAGCTGAGAGTTAAACTCTTCATACCAGTAGACTTGGAAAGTCTTATCTCCTCTTGGATCTCACACAATAAACCCACAAGCTTCCTGAAAACATAAGAAAGAGTTTAGTCATTCATACATATCTAATCCCCAAGAGAGTTTAAATTCTCAAGGTCCCCAAACTCACATTGAAATGTATTTGATCCCCAACAAGGTTCAAGAAATCCCAAACCAGGGTCAGCATATTCTTTTTCAAATCCCTAATATTATCATAACCTCATGGCATGTGATATTTCAACTCTTCTTCAAACCCCAGCAAGAGTTGATTTCCCTTTGGATTCCTCAAATACCTATTGGACCTGTCTTTGGATTTCAATAATCCTCAGCAGAAGACAGCCTCCTCTTAGGCTTCATATAAGAAATTCCCTAGTCATCCTCCACTTAGGCTTTGTATAATGATGATTCCTCAGTAGAGTTAGCCTCAATCTTAGGCTTTGTACAAGACAGACAAAACACTCTCTTGTTGAGTCAGTTCCTTTTAGCCTCAATCTTGGGCATTGTACAAGACAGATAAAACATTCCCCAGTGGAGTGAGTCAACTTCTAGCCTCAACCTTGGGCTTTGTACAAGACAAATAAAAAACTCCCCAGTGGAGTCAATACTCTTCATCCTCAATCTTGGGCTTTGTACAAGACAGATAAAACCTCCCCAGTGGAGTCAATCAATTTCTTTCAGCCTCAATCTTGGGCTTTGTACAAGATAGATAAAATACTCCCTAGTAGAGTTAACCTTTTAGCTTCAAACTTGGGCTTTGATCAAGGCACACAAAAATCAACATACCCTCAGAGGAAATCAATAATTCTCTCTGTAGGAAGATAGTTTCTCTGTACATCACATATCAAAAAAAATAGTCAAAAACCCCTACTTCCAAATAATTGTCGTAAGTGGCACAGTTGTTGATTAAAAAATCCAAGCTGTAGTCCGTCTTTTATCCTGGAAAATTGCTGCTCTCATCTAATTGCTGTAAGTGACAAGCCTCTGGATTAGTTACATCCAAGCCAATGTCCCTCTCTTAGCATGAAAAACTCATAAGGAAAAATGACATTGCTCTACACTGAGTTAAAGTTTCTTCCTTCGTGACATCTCCCTTTTAAAGGAAAGTATGGCATTGCAGGACTCCGCATCCCAGTTAAAGTAATTTCCCTCATAACCACTTACCCAACTTCTGTGATGAGTAGGTGAGATATCTCCCTTTAGAGATGACAAATTCTCTCTCAGTCAAAACTTTAGCTTCAATATTGGGCTTTGAACAAGACACAAATACTCCTTTAGCTTCAATCTTGGGCTTTGAACAAGACACAAACACCTTTTTAGCCTCAATCTTGGGCTTTGAACAAGACACAAGCTTTTAGCTTCAATCTTGGGTTTTAAACAAGACACCAAACTCTATTTTCCTCCCATAGAATAGGAGGAACTACGATTGCTCTAATTTCCCTGTACCTCTTTACGGGAATACGTAGGCATAAGATTGCGAAATCTTAGCGAGCACACAAAACAAAAACCTTAAGTCCAGAACCTTCCCAAAAACAACGGAAAACCCGAAAATAAATAGAAACATCCTCTTAAACCTCCCAAAGGAGAAACTTTACCAATCCATGACAAATAAATAATGGACAATATTTAAGGATAATAAATAAATAAGTAATAGAATACCTATGGATAACCATATATTCATTGGGTGTTAACAACTTCCTTTGTATAACCAGACCTCGGACCCCCCAATCTCTTAGCATTTGTTAAAGAAAACATTTGCGTGCAAGGTTAGTTTTAGATAACTTCCATTTCCTTTCCAGCTTCATAGCATAAATAAGAAATAAAAAAGTAGCACCAAATTCAAACCATTGCGGAAAGGTGGTCGCGTCACCGACAAAAATCGCACGCTACAAAAGGGAACCAATTTTCCCTCTGCCCCTCAACCGAGGACAGATGACCAACTGACCTCCATGGGGCAGTTGCCCATATCTGCCCTCCGTCTCACCTCTGCCCGTCACCCACGGGACAGTCACCCAGAACCAAGCAGGAATACGTTTTCCCGGAATCACTCCCCTGCTCAAAGCAACGACTAGTTCCGAACAGATCTGCCCATTCTAATGGCTAGTTTCTGGTAGTTACCTATTTTTGGAGGATCCACGATCCGCGCCCAAAAATAAGGACCAATGGTCAATTACTGGGGGCATTATAAAAACCCTCTCATTTGAGAGGGTCAGGTATCCAAAAATCATCCTAAAAACACACTTTGTACTTGCCCTTTCCTCTCACCAATTCTTAATTTAGCATCGAAGTGCCTTACAGGTACACCCCTTACAATCATCAGTATTATGCCCGTGGCTCTTAAGGAACCGGAAATACTTCGTCTTATCGGTCTTGGTCGGTATCTTCTTGGGGAAGTGGACGCTGGCCTGTTTAAATTATGAATTCGCGCATTCAGTGAGTATCTTCTCGCGTGAAACAGTCAATAGAGTGTACTCGTGGAAACGTCCAGATGGCCTTTTATGATCTCAAGAATCCCGAGAACGGTCTTCTTTTCTTCTTTCTCCTCCTCGACGAGATGTCGAAGAGTCTTTGTGTTTCTAACGTCCAGATGGCCTCCCTTTTAATTCTGCCCTGAAGATAGACCAGAAGCTTCATGCGTTCTAACCTCGAAATCCACTTTCTTGTTTCTCCCCACTACCCTCTCAAACCTTGGTGGATTTGCATGAATCTTTTTACCATCTATCAAAACATTGTCAAGCTTCACCCCTAGCAATCTGATGTCCTCCACCTCTTTGAATCTCGCAAAACCAAATCGTTTGCCATGTTTGTTTCGTCTAGGAGAAATCAAAACTTCTACAACATTTCCTATGCACCCAAAGAGAACGACGATATCCCTCTCAGAGATACGATCAAGAAACTCTTAGAAGAAAAAAGAATTTGTACCTTTTAACTCCAAAATGCTGAGACCTTTTCCATACGGAAAAATGTCCCATCTTCCGACCTGAGGACGAGATCTTCTTCCTGTAACAATCGTCCAAGCCATACCAGAACAGGGGTGAAGAGAGAAGGCAGAGCTTCTCTCTCTACAAGTCTTTATGTATTAATGATTCTATCACTACATATGGCCATCCTTTGAAAATTGTCATTCACTCCTTAGTTTTATATTTAACAAAAAAAATGTAAATACTTAATTCTAAATTTGGCACAGGTCAAGTTTTATATCAAACACAACCTTGTATTTAAATTCAAGCAACATTTAAATTTAAAAGCAATTCAATTCATCAATTAAAATTATTCAAACAATTGAAGAACTAAACATAGGTGAAAATCTATTTGATCTTCTATTTTTTCTGCTTCTTTTGTTTCTTGCCACTAAAAATGACATAAAAATTTGTATTTGAATAAAAATAATAGATGAAAAATTAAAATATAAAGTAATAACCTCTAAATTATTTCAATTAATTTATAAAAAAAACTATAAACTTATAAAATTAGCTATAAAGTCATGAATAATGGTTATATAATATATTTTTATAAAACATTCAAACCAAAAAAATTATTGTCAAACAAAGTCTAAGTTTAATTGTACAACTTGATATTCAATTATTGATGTCTTGACATTACTAATAATAATTAAGTGTTTTTTTTAATGTGTATTTTTCCTTTTAGTCTATGAAATTTTCTTTTAATTGTGTGAAATAACTTTATTTTACAGTGGTAGCATAACTTTGAACACATGCAACTTGTTATTAATGCTTTGGAAGAAGAAAAAAAATTAGAGGTTTAAAATTTCATAGTCACATTATTTAAAATGCTAATCTCACTTAAAAAAAAATTAGAAATAAAGAACTAGCAAATAATAGCATGATCAAAATATCAGATTTCATATAATTAGTATTAAAAGAATAAAATATTTCTTAATTTAAATGCAAACAAAATATTTGAAATAAACCACAAATATTTTGATTGCTAATGTAAAGGTAATGGTAGATCAATTGCAGGTGAATTTATGAGCTATAGAATTATGGATGTTTAAGAAAATTCAATGCAAAAGGCTTGTATTACAATTATATAAAATAAATGACAAGATATAAAAGCACATAACTTTTTAATAACATTAAAAAGTAGGATAGACAATGACCATTCAGCTTTTACCAACTCAGTTGAGTAACAATAATACCCAATTTTTCTTAATGGGTAAATAAGAATTTGCCATGATTTTTTAGCATTCATGGAGAAGAATACTTATTATTTTACTAATTTATTTTCAGATCGACTAAAAAATTATATCATTTTTTTGGTTGTCATAATTTAATAGTATTATAATAAATAAATTAATTAAGAGACAATAGTGTTAGTGGGAGAGCAATTAAAGTTTAAAAGAAATTGAAAAAGATGTTATTAGAAGAAAATTAGAAACACACTCTTCCTCTTCCCCGCGTCTCATGAGACGGTTTCCAAACTACAATTTCTTACTATATTGAAACCATTACTCGTGCTCATTGTCTTCCACTCGTTGCTCGTGCTTTCACTCACCCAGATTGATTCTTTTTCTTGCTTATTGTTTAGAACAAATCCTCTCTTCACTAATCTGATGTTTTGTTCGAAATAGTCAAAAGAAAATTTACATAAAAGAATTTAAAAAGTTATGTATATAAATGAGAATTCACAATGAATCATTTGAAAAAAATTCTATATATTATCAAGATTTTTTAAAAATAATTGATTCTTAATATCTATATAAATGTAAATACATATATTTATGTACTATTATTCATCAGTGATCTTTATTGATTCATTTGCAAAAATTCACATGATAAAATTTTGTAAGAATATTTTACACACATACACATTTGTATTGTATATTTTTTAATAAATTTAAAAAAAAAAATTTAATAATCAAAATATCATTAATTAGGTCTTAAGTATGACCAAAATACAAGGATGCCTCCAATTATGCAGGAAAAATAGGAAGTTGAAAAACAAACCAGACCAGAAACCATTAATGGTTTGAATTTCCACCTCAATATAGCCCTCCTCTATTACAAAAACAATTCAAGAGGCATCTTATACCACTCATACAAAGTACCTACTGAGTTCTTCTTTACAATCAGCTCTCTCCATCTCCAAGTCCAAAGAACGATGTCATGAAATATGTTTTTTGGGGAAGCGACGAGATCATTGAAAACAGCTTGGTTCCTTGCTCTCCAAATACACCAGCAGGTTACCATACAAAAGTAGCTTAGAGACCTTCCCCTTCCTAGATGATGACTCCAAGTTATAAGGTCTTCCCTACAATTAGCACCTCTATGCAAGTTGATTTCCAACCATAGTGCAACCGCCCTCCAAACCTGTCTGGTTTTGCCACAATTTAAGAATAGGTGTGTTGCATATTCAATATCTT
The DNA here is from genome assembly GCA_022829125.1 of Lathyrus tuberosus. Taxonomy (NCBI): domain Eukaryota; kingdom Viridiplantae; phylum Streptophyta; class Magnoliopsida; order Fabales; family Fabaceae; genus Lathyrus; species Lathyrus tuberosus. The sequence continues at coordinate 2,018,550 of JALAZF010000276.1, read as the reverse complement.
GAAAGCAGAACACACAGGATTTCTGATGTGGATCTGTGATTATGCCTCTCCTAATAAGGTTCTCTCGAGTTGATAGCTTGTTTTGCAAAAATCTTCAGCCAAATATTTAAGTCTTGAGAGGAATCTTGATATTCCACATGGAATTCAGATCTGTATTCAAATCATCGCCAGCACTGTTCACTTCTTGGTTCTGCACCATATTCACATAACTTGTCTTCACACTATACTTGTTATTAGTGTCTCTGGGTCAAATGATTTCATCAGTATTCTGAATATTAAAAAACGCCTCTTCTACTAACTGGCCAATTTCTATTTCAGAGGCATCCTCCTCTCCTTCAACAGATCTGATAATGTTTCTTCCAACCAAATCCCAAGACCACCTATCGCCACTCCATTCTCCACATTCAGATATTAAAGCATGCTGATTCATAGAAGAATTGATTAGTGACAAATAGTTATTTTGTATCTGAATTATATAGTCTAATATCACTTTAAATAATATATTTCTAAATTAAATATGTGAAAATAATAAAAATTTTAGCTTAAATATTATATTACATTAATTAGTGACAAATAATTATTTTGTGTATGAATTATGTAGTCTAACGTAACTTTTAAATAATATATTTCTAAATTAAACATGCAAAAGTAATAAATTTTTTTACTTAAAAAATATGTGACGAAACCAAATGATGCTGATACCATCAAAATGTGATGCATGTTGCAACATAGATACGGATATGAATCCTCTACAGCTTTTCTTGTAGTGCCTTTTGTTCAGCTATAATTCTGATCATTAAATTTTTTTTTTCAATAGGGCAAAATTATATTAATAAGAGCAAAAGATATGTTCTAATAATACAAAGAGGACAATCACCTTTACCTCCAATAACATGATAGAGAAGAGGTGTGCCAATCATAAAAAGATATAGAGGAAGAAAAATTACAAGGAAGACCCGCCCACACCCACGATCTATGGACGATCAACGACAAACAATCATTGAAACTAAAAATGGGAGAATTTTACCGGCCACCCCCCCCCCCCCAAATTAAACCTGACACTCCCCATTTGTAGCGAAATACCATATTTACCCTTTTAAAAATTATGAATTTTGGGGGGATGGACCGGAGATTTTGAAAAATACCGGTAATTTCAAAATTACCGATAAAAATTACCGGGGATTTCGAAATTACCGGTAAAAATTACCAGGAATTTCAAAATTATCGGTAAAACCCCCAAAAAATTTCACACGATACCGGAAATTTGAAATTACCGGTAGTGTAAAAATTTTCAATTTTTTTCTTTTTTTTTGAAAATTTTTACACTACCGGGAATTTCAAATACCCCGAACTTTACAGAAAATTTCCGAGAATTTGAAATTCTCGGTAGTGTAAAAATTTTCAAAAAAAAAAAAGAAAAAAATTGAATATTTTTACACTACTGGTAATTTTAAATACCCCAAAATTTATAGAAAATATCCGGGAATTTGAAATTCTCGGTAGTGTAAAAATTTTCAAAAAAAAAAGTGAAAATTTTTATACTATCAGTAATTTCAAATTCCCCAAAATTTCACTCAATACCGGAAATTTGAAAATTTCCAGTAGACAAATTTTTTTCAGTTTCCACCTAAATTTTTCAGGGGCAATGTTGGAATTTTGATATTTGGGGGGGGGGGGGGGGGGTGTCAGGTTTAATTGGGGGGTGGCAGGTAGAATTCTCTAAAAATAGCCCTCTTGAATTGAATATCATTACGCAAAGCCCATAAACTCCACAAAGCCCATACTATATGTCTACCTCTCGTTTACTTCATTATTCTTTTCTAGCTTAACAACTGTTGGATTTAGAGCAGAATAAAACAAAAGAGAAAAAATAGGAGAGGATCTATTCGTGTTGCAAGATAAATAATACTCTAAAAGGCTTTGTTTGAATTTTTGGTGGTAATGAAGATTCTCAATTTGATGTTTAATGTGTAACATACAAAAAAGTGATGTTCAATCTGATAAAATTGAACATTGAACACCAACAAAATATTAATCACTCAGATGCTTTAAACAAACTTTCATCAAATCTTATGACTTCCATACTATTGACAATGCTTGAAATGTTAAACAAGGAACTGTGTACTTCATATTATAATATAGCTCACATGGAGGCATTTTCTTCTTCATATCATAACACAAAATGTTTTAACTTATGAGAAGAAATTACCAATAAAGGTTTAGGCAAAGGATACATAAATTCATATATAGCTTATACAACCATTTAAATAATAAAAATGCAATTATAAATTATTCGAATGCTTGATAAATTCTTCGACGCTTTCTGTTATGCTTAACATACATCATATGGGAATAAGATACGTAATGAAAGATCAAGATATCACCAACGCATAAGTTTCTGGATCTTGCATATTGATACCAACCATTTCCAAGGTATACTTTATTATGTTGTTTTTTTGCTTTAAGAATATGACATTCATAATATGTCATTTCATCAAGGTCCATTAAAGTAACTTCACTTTTATTCGCCGGTAGACCATCCCTAATGATTTCAGCCGGAATATGCTAAAAAAAAAGAATTTTTAATTATTATACAGCAAACCAATTATAAGAAATTAAAAAGATAAATATGTAAAGACAATGAAATGTTTTATAAGAAAACTTACCATGACATTTTTTCCGCCTTTAGATCCTTTTGTGATTTTTTTCTCCCAAAACAACTCTACATTATAATGAAGATCTTTCTCCATCGCATATAAAGGAACACTGCATGTTTAAATTGATTGAAAAAAAATGCATATAAAGATGTAAAAAAATGTTATTGTAGAATAAAATATTAAATATTTTTAACAACATGATATTTTGTTACAAGTCAGTTTTGTAGGGATGAGTTAGACCCAACCCAAATTCTGACAACAATTAACCAAAGAAAATGGAACATATATACATTACATCACTTACATATGAACCAACTGCAAGAATACAGGATCTTTGTCTCTCCTTCAAAACCTGGAGAAAGGTTATCACATTGAAAGAAAAAAGCAATGATATAAAATTAGAATCACGTGAAGATTCTGGAAACTAAAAGCAAACAATGATATAAAAGTAGAATCACATAAAGTTTTTCTTTTGAGGAAATTACTTCATCTGCAAGAATATAGGATCTTTGTCTCTCCTTCAGAACCTGGAGAAAGGTTATTGTAACGCCCCGATTTGTTTAATTGTATTTATTTATTTCATTTATGTGAATTTTGTGAAATGTGTGAATTTATTGTATTTTACCTGCTAATTTAGTTAATTGACTAATTTCCCTGATAGGTAAAATATTTACAATAATTTATAATTTCTTTTCAACTTTTATTTCCTGAAATATATTTCATCAGTATGTTTATGTTTTATCGCGTTTTGAGAGCGTTTGCGAAATATTTGGGCTGAGGGGTATTTTGGTCTTTTGCTTGGTTATTTTCATAAAATAGAAATTAGAGAGAAAAAGAGAGAAAATAGAAAGAAGGAAAAAGAGAAGAGAGAAAGGAAGAGAAAGGAAAAGGAGAGGAAAAGAGGAAAATTGAGAATTCATCCGTTTCAATCGCGATTAATCGGGTAAGGGTGAGAAGTTTCAACTATATCTTGCTTGTTTATGTATATGTGCTGTTTATGTATGTGTTTTGGTTGTTTTTACAATGTTTTCCTTATTGATAAATTGATGAACCATTGTCAGAAATCGATATAAATCGCGTTGTATGATTACCCTGTGTTTGGGAACAATTGCTGGTACTTGTTTTGCTGTTAAAAATGGATTTGGGGATGAAAAATGGGATTTTTGGGGGAAAATTTGCAGAAAAATTATGCAGGAAAAATTCTGGGTTTTCGCTGCCCATACGCGTATCAGGTGAGGCAATACGCGTATTGGGTTGGGCAATACGCGTATGGCAAGGAAGGAATGTGGGCAATACGCATATGGGAGTGGGCAATACGCGCATGGAGTGAGGCAATACGCGTATTGGATTTTTAGTGGAACTTTTGGGGAAAATCGGTCTCTGCCCATACGCGTATCACTTTGGGCAATACGCGTATGGATGGGCGAGGGAACAAGGCAATATGCGTATGGCTCAGGGCAATACGCGTATGGCTAGCAGGGGTGCAAAATGTTGTCTTTTCACGATCCCTTTTCTTTTTACTTCCGTAACTTGTGTTCCGATTATCCGTTTTGAACATTCTTGGTATCGTTGGAAAGCTATTGAGATGTTATTTCTTATTAAAATGGTTTTGAGATTGTTGGCCGATTTAATTATGTCGGGAATTTGGAATTGTGTCGTTTTGTCGACTTTTACTGTTATAATTGTGTAATTGATGTGTTATCATGCAATGTGCTTTTGATATATATCGTATGACTTGTGTGATGTTATATGATGTAAATGCATGTGATGAAATGTTGTGATGATGGTTTATGGCCTAAGGGCAAGAAAATGCATTGTGTGGTGTTTGATTGTATATGCATAATTATGGGTGTATATGTGAAGATTCATTTGATTGTTATGAGTCCATGTATGCCAAGCATCATGATATGCATCTTGTGATGTCGTGTGCCCTAGTGGGTGTGAGCGACGAAACGGTTCCAAATGGAATCCGCTATAACATCGTTTGCCTTATACAAAGAGGTGTGAGCGATGATTATAGACGATCGTGTGCCTTATACAAAGAGGTGTGAGCGATCGGTCGTGTGCCTTATACAAAGAGGTGTGAGCGATCCATAAACATCGTGTGCCTTATACAAAGAGGTGTGAGTGACGGGGAACATCGTTTGTCCGACGGGGAGTTACATTAAGTAACAAGCGATGGTTCCAATAGTTCCTGAGTGAACTAATGATGAGATTGACGGATGGATGGTACCGCATTTGCATAGAGTCGTTGTGTCGGTCTCTTTGCATTTGCATAAATCATGAATGGATTGATTATGTGTGGAAATTGTGAATTGATTGATGATGTGTTGAGCTTGTGATAGCATTGGTGATTTGATATGCATTTGTGATAAATGCATTGGTTGTGGATAATATGTTTTATGTTTAGACATATGCTATGTGATGTGGTGGTGTGTTTCCATATGTTATGACTTGGTATGCCTTATGTGCAAATATGTGAGCATGTTGGATTATTAGATATATGTTATGTATATGTGGCATGCTATATGTATTAGTATGTAATGCTTGTGGTGAGAATAACTAAGCATGTGAATTTATATGTGTTGCATATTATTATGCAATCTTGATTTAGTTGTTATTTCTCACCTTTCTGCTGTGGTTTGTTGCTCTATGAGGCAATTGCAGATTAGTAGTCTTGGAGGCTTTTGTGAAGATTAGTCCTCCATCCGTTTGTTAGTCTGTCTGCTCTGATACGTAACACGGGAGTCGGGGATCGCTTTTGTTATATATGTATACATTTGTTGAATATATTTTGTATTACTTTTGTATGTATATTTTGAGGTTATAAAACGATTCATTTTGAAAACCAAGATAGTTATGGATCTTTCCGCTTTATCCCATAACTGAACTTTCCTTTTATATGGAAAAAGTTTCCCTTTTAGGTTTGTTCCATTTTGTGTTATGTATCAAAATTTATGAGCAGGGATTGTGTTTTCTTTATATTATTGCGACATCCTTGTTTCTGTCGGAAAAATAAATTTTTATTTTACTCTGATTTAATCATGTATTATTTATTCGCGATGGGAATTGGGTTGTTACAGTTATCACATTGAAAGATAAAAGCAATGATATAAATTAGAATCACGTGAAGATTGTGGAAACTAAAACCAAACAATAATATAAAAGTAGAATCACATAAAGTTTGTCTTTTAAGGAAATTACATCATCTGCAAGAATATAGGATCTTTGTCTCTCCTTCAGAACCTAGAGAAAGGTTATCACATTGAAAGATAAAAGCAATGATATAAAATTAGAATCACGTGAAGCGCCATTGGCGCCTCAGGTCATATGGGTTTGCCCTAGGTCTCCATTGTAACTAATTTATGTCTAACTACTTTTTTAGGTGGTTAGTTCCGGGAATGAACTACTATCGTAACCCCAGAAGCGCCATAATAGTCTACCGCAACCTAATAGATCACATTGGCCCCAACTATGTAAATTTTCCTTAAACTTCCATAAATATTCTTAACACATTAAAGCACCATACAGTTTCTCATTGTTTACTGTGAATTTTGGTAAACAACCTCTGATCTATCAATCTAAACGCAAATTGATTTAACTTGCAGGATCGATCACACAAATCCTAGGACATGTGCTAAGTTTGAGAGACAAGTGTAACTTAAAGAAAATGTAAACTGAACTCCACGTTCGACAATGCTGAAAATAAAATCTAACTGAACTCCACGTTCGACTACAGGCAATAAAGTAAAGTGAGAACTTGAAATTTAAAGTAATGCAAGTAAAGGGTGCGAAAATTAAAGGCGTCGAATAGGTAAAAGCTCTGAAAGTAAAATACAACGAACTCCACGTTCTTGAAAAGTAAAGGCTGGGAAAGTAAAAGTGCTGTCGAAGGTAAGGTGTTGGAAAGTAAAAGACTTCGAAAATAAATGCAGTTGATTTAAAGGGGAACTTCACGTTCTTGAAAATGAAAGGCTTTGAAAAGTAAAGGTTTGAAGATTAAATGCTTGAACATAAAATGCGGTCGAAAGTAAAACGCAGAAAACTTAAATGACTTTGAACATAAATTTGGCATGGAAGATAAATTTCAAGAAACCGTAAAGACATGGAAAGTAAACATGCTGAAGATAAATTAGATTAAGGAAGACAATGGTGTTACATTACGTACATTCTCACGAACTCGTTTCTCTACACGCGGGTACTTTGAGTTTCTTAGAGTAACTTGTACAAAAATATGAACACACCATTTACATAGAACCAACTCCTATTTATAGTGCTAGGAAATAACTACTCAGTGGTGGTTGCTGCTTCGAACGTGTGAATTTTGGCGCCTTCACCTTAATCTCAACTGTTCCCACGCCCACAACTGTTCTTATTTAAATTTCAAATATTGGAAATTCCCTCCAATCTTAACATAACCGCTGCAGCGCTACATTCTCCCGGTCGAAGAACCCTTTCCACACTTAGCCATTTTTTAAGACTTCTCCACACTTATTCGACTCAGGCCTCCCAAAAGTTAGGTCGAAGCCTTTTTTATATTAAAAATAACCTTTTTTTAACATTAACATAACTTTGATTTTGTCTGGCATCGAAATTGAGGGTTAACAAATTGCCCCCAAGGAATGTCCTTTCGCCAGACTTGGTAGGAAGGCCATTTCTTGACATGATGCTTATTTCGATGCCCATTTGTATGGCCTTAACTTAACCTCCCACTAATTCCCTAGTGGCTAAACTGTTCAGTTCTTTTAAACCACGCCTCTGACGTCACGCCATCATGACAAATCCTTAAAACGTCTTTTCAGCCGTATTCATCATAACGCCTTTCTTGAAAACAGACGTGATCAGTCTGCACATAACTGCTCCTTTCCATCACGCCTTCAGGAGGAAGCCACGTGTCCCACTAACCCCTTAGCTTCAACGGTGGATCCAAGTCCCTGAAGGTTTTCAAACATCTATATATATCCACTTCCGCCATTTTGCGATCTTTCCACTCCTTTAGTACTCTCAAGCAATTCTTCTTCTCTTCAGTTTTTTGCGCAACCCAATAAAGACACCATCTTTCCATCTTCTTCCACAATGGCATCCTCCCGCATTAATCCTCAAGCAAAGAAGACCCAAAAGGGCAAAGTCACTTCGTTCAAGCAAACCATCCCACCGTTCGCTAACATCCCAGGTCCTCAACTGGTAGATAATCGTCGTTGTTTGCCGGAACCTACCTCTACAGAAGCAAGAGCCATCTACCAATCTCAGGTAATGATTCCCCTTGTTATGTCTGATAAAAATTATGCATTATCTGGTCCTTTGGCTGAGGTGGATATTTCCAACGAGAAGCTGAGTGAGTTTTTCCCCTCGTACCAGAAATCCAAACCATTAGGGCAAAAGAGTTCCCATAAAATTGATTCTGCTGCTGGCGCTTCCCCTGAAGAGATCCCTTTACCCAAACTCAATGTTGGCTATCTCACTGATGGCACTAGGTTGATGAGAGCCGTCCACCCTTTAAAATAATTCGACCAATGGATGGCGAAGATGGAGAAAGTTAAAGCTGACCATTGGAAGGAGATAGGGATCTATGACCTTCTAATGCTGTCGAAGACCAACATACCCTATTGCTTGAACATGTTGGCAGCATCTCTGTACTTTTGGGACAGCACCCATTATACATTCCACCTGCCATGTGGAATGGTCACTCCAACCCTCTTTGACGTAACTGCCATCACGGGGCTTCGACCAGATGGCTTTGTCTACAATCCTAAGGTTGATGCTGATGATACCATCAACATTGCAGGCTCAAAATTGACCTACACCCTCTTTATCAAACACCACTTCAAACAAGAAGATAATGAGGTGTCTGATGAAGAACACATCGCTTTCCTCACAATCTGGCTGTCGAAGTATGTTTTTTGTACCAAGTCCTTGCAAGTGGCTAAGAAATACCTGCCCCTGGCAAACCAACTCCACCACAACAGAGGTACCTGTCTGAGTGAACTCATTCTGGCGAACCTTTACGAATCTATTAGTGAAGGGGCCTCTCGACTGAAGAATGTGGACGCCCAAGGTCCTATGCATTTGAGCGGTCCTCTTTGGCTACTTCAACTGTGGCTCAATGCTACGTTTGAGGCCAGCCTCCCCAGAAAAGGCATAGTCGATGAAGCTTCTGCTGAGATCAGGGAGAGGTACGTCTAGCTAAGCTCACTCCTAATGATGATGGTGAAAACCTTCAAAGGGCTTTCACTAGTTATATAATGATGTTCGCCAAACACTATGAGTTTACTCCTAGCATGGCACCCTTTGTTCGACGAAGCCATGGCCCTGAGTGGTTTCAAAGGCCATTTCCAAATCCTCTCCAACCCCTTGATCCAGAGTCTGTTGCCATCTGGGAAGCCTTTTTGATTCCTAGATTTATTGTCCACAGGCTGAACCTAGGGAGAGGTCTATTAGCGTTGATTGCCTATCAACCCAACTTGGTTTCTCGACAATTTGGGTTGGCCCAGAGTTTCCCTCAGTGCTTATATGAGAAAAAGGGTCAAGTGATTCTTCACACCGCCTACCTCGACGAGGAGAACGTCTCTGAAGCACTCAACATCAGGAACGAAAAAAGAAGCATCCTCTCCCCTGTGTTTTTCGAACCTTCCTTTTTATGCACTTCATCCTTCCACCAATGGTGGTTGAAGCATTATAATGAGCACTTCCTTGATGCGACTACGTTTTCTTCGTTACTTGATCAAGCTTTCCTCCATGTGCAGGACAAGACGAAAAAAAATAAGTTCACTCACATCGAAGAAATACAGGTTTTTCAAAAATACTTCGAAACTATCTATCAACCAGGTGATCTTAATCGAACCATTCATGAGGCTGCTGGCACTCTAAAGAGAAGATTTCTAGAAAAGCTGGATCAACTAAAAATTCCTCCCAACGTCCCTCGTGAGAAACTTTATGAGGTAGCTTTTAAACTTTTTCCCCCAAAGTTCCCCCGACTGCCTACTGCTGATTTTGGAGTGGCACTTGCCCCTCCATTCCCAGATTGGTTTGTCTGTGGGGAGCATTTAAAGCTTCTTCGACAGCAGTCTCAGCCAAAAGCCCAATGAGTGGTTTCGACTAAGCATACATTAGACAGTTTTAAAGGGCACCTTCATATAGGAATTCAGGACGTTCATGTCTAATTTGAAATATATGAAGGTTTGAAATCCTTACTCCATGGCCTTATGACTAGTCATGTAATCATTAACTTGTAACAATTGTGTGCTATCTTTCAGTTGTGCCTAGGAAAGCTGCTTCGACTAGAGCTGCCACCTTGCAAAGTGGCAAAGACCAAGGGAGTACACAGGTATACTTTGCACCTTTTGTTTTACTTATACTCTATGAATTTCTTCCTCATTTTCACCGCATCTTCAGACTGGTCGAAGGCCTCCAACACCTTCCAAGAAAGGTAAGAAGGATACCCCAGCTGTGATTAAAGTTTCAGAGGCCTCAGATGAATCTCCTGAAGAGGTTCTCACGAGGAAAAGGAAAAAACCCGCAAAGGCCTCTGGACCTGCTGGCCCACCTCCTTCGAAGGTGGCCAAAATACTCGAAAAGGCATCCACCACAAGTGGTGTCTAGAAGGAACCCTCCCATGTAGCCTTGAGAACCCCTCTTGGTGACCATGGGGTTGAAGAATCAAGTCCTGCTGTTGAACAAACTCAGGTATGCCCACCATTACCTTTTCTATCACGCTTGACATCCTCCGCCTATTATTTCATTCTCATTATCTTCACTTGTGTTCTTCAGGCATCCATCATCAACAATCCGGACCCTCGACCAACTTCAAGCAACTTTACCGCCACCACACTTGACGAATCCATTTCTCACCCAACTTCAGAAAGCCTCACTACCACGCTTCTCAACAGCCAAGGTGAGCCAACTTATCACCCATCTTCTGATATTGGCTCTGGTTTGAGTGAGATTAATCAACCTATTCCACGTGTTACAGCAGCTAATGCAGCACCAGTTCCAACCCCAACTCAGCATGCACAAGCAGAGGGAGCTAACTCTGATGAGGATGACGCTTCAAGCCCACCACTTATCAATCAGGGTACCTCAATGGATAAGGGCCAGATGGTAGAAGACGAAAGGCGTGAACCTGAGATCCAAACACACAACGCCACTCTTGATCAAACCCCACCGGCTGATCAGCAAGAGAATGTGCAACCAGCTGCGGATGAATCTGATGAGGAAATGGGAGTAGAAGAAGGTGAAGAGGAAGAGGAATCATCAGAAGAAGAAGAAGAACAAGCTGAGCCTCGCCCCCGCCATACTCCTTCGCCTTTGGTCGCTCCACCATCTGGGGACTCACTGATAGCGCTCAAGTGGTCGAACCCACGTGAGTTTGCCAAATTAATTCTTGAGCAAAGGCACGGTTCTTCCTCTGCTTCTTCGACCTCAGCACCAGATGACTTCGCCCAATCAATCCTCCAAGCCATCAAGAATTTTTTTTTCAAAGGGGATATTTACAAAATTCTGGCCTCAAATCCAACTGCAACTGCTTACCTGAAGGACACCCTTGCAAAGATTGAGCTCACTACCCTCAATCCAGATGTCTCTGGTTTTCTGATAGAGCTAACTGCCGTGGTAAACCAAATAGCTGCAGAAATAAAACTGCTTCCCTCGATCAAGGATACCATTGAGAGAACATCTGGCAGTGAGAGTGCAGCCTGGTGTAGTGCACAAGAGGCGTATGAAGAGATCCAACGTATGGAGGCTAATCAAAAGAAAATGCAAGACGAGATAGCCCCCAACACAAAGGACATTGAAGCATGGAAGCAACAGATCACAGAGCTACAAGCCAAAATTGCAAATGCTGAAAACCGCAACCGTGAGCTGCGCCAACTCGACGACACTGAGATAGCTGAAGAGACGAATCATGCTATTGATCATATTGAGGCAGCCCAAAGATACGAGAAAGAGCTCGCAGACGCAAAACTTGACGAATCTTTGTGCAACACTCGTCTCAAATATCACATAGAGTCTTTTTCTCAGTTGGCGTCGAGGCTTCCCTTCTGATACCTTCGACACCTTTATTTCATTTGTCTAATCATCACTTGTTTCTTGGCCTTTTCAGGCTTTTTATGTAATGACAATTTTATGCCTGTTGGCACTGATTTAATTTATCATTATTATTCTGCCTTTAACTGCTTTCGACCTATATTGCATGATGATGTTCTTTATCGTTATTTTTTACCAGTCAAATTCGCAATTAAAGTGTTCTATCTTTTCTTGGAAAGTCACCCTTCCAGCTTTAAATTCCAAGGCATAAGCTTCTAGCTTTAAAGTGACACTTATAGCATAGCCCTCAGGCCTGTTTCCAAGAATCACTCACCTATTTCCACCGTTTTACTGGCCAATCCAATCAGCCCTTAGCCTCTATAAATCTCTTTCATCTGACCATGTTTTGAGTAAAAGCAACCATGAATACTTCCGAGAAACCTCCAACCAAGAAGATGGCTGGAAAGGCCAAGGCAACTGAGGAAACAAAGAAAGTAAAGGCGCCTCAACAACCCAATGCCTCCATTGGAGCAGCCTCTTTAGCTAAGAAGAAGGAAACCAAAATGAAGATCTCCAAGAAAAGGCATTCCAGCCCCCAAGAATATGATGATGAGCCAGATGCAGATTATATGGAATTCCTCAAATCCATAGATTGGAGAGATTATGAATAACCTTAGATTAATGAAGAAAAATGTTGTACTATTTTCTCTTCGCTTTGTATGCCATATTAGCCTGACTCGACCCATTTTGGCTTTCTTTTATCAAATAAAGCTTATGTTTTTATATGAATCTCCTGCAGCATAGGCTTATATTTTTTCAAATACTTTCCATTTACTTACAAGATTCTTTTATCTCTGTCTAATTCTTCCACTTCATAAGCTCCATTAGAGAATACTTGTATGACTTGGAATGGTCCTTCCCACTTAGGGGACCACTTGCCCAATGTTCTATCTTTTCGATCCATGGGCAAAATCACCTTCCAAACCAATTCCCCACATGCACAAGATTTAGATTTAACCTTCTTGTTGTAGGATTCTTCGACCCTCTTCTTTTGACTTCTCAGCAACTCCAAGGCTCTAAGCCTTTCTTCATCCAAATCCACTAATTCATTCATCATCATTTCCCAATATTTCTCAGAGGGAATCTCATGATGTCTTTGAACTCTTACAGACTGTAGATAAATCTCAACAGGTAATACTGCATCATGACCAAAAGTGAGTCGAAATGGGGTAGTGTTGGTAGCCTCTTTGGGGGATGTTCGACACGCCCAAAGAATTTGGTCTAACGTCTTGTGCCAATTTCTAGGCCTTTTTCCCACATGTTTCTTGATTAGTCCAATCACTATCTTATTGGCCGCTTCGACTTGCCCATTGGCCTGAGCATAATACGGTGTAGAAGTTAATAACTTAAAACCTATCTCTTTGGCAAATTCCTGCATCTTTCGACCAGTGAACACAGATCCCTGATCTGTAGTAATTGTCTCAGGAATACCAAATCTATAAATAATGTGCCTTTGGATGAACTCAATAACATCTTCCTGACCTATATTCACCAGTGGTATTGCCTAGATCCACTTGGTGAAATAATCAATTCCCACCAAAATATATCTCTGGTTCTTTGAAGATGCTGGTCGAATTTCTCCAACTATATCCAAAGCCCATCCTCTAAAAGGCCATGGTTTCACTATAGAATGCAATTCACTTGCAGGGATGTGCTGTATGCCAGCATGAATTTGACATTCTTGGCACCCTTTAGCAAATTCTATGCAATCCTTCAGCATAGTGGGCCAATACATGCCTTGTCGAAACAACAACCATTTCATTTTCTGGCCAACTTGGTGTGCTCCACATCCCCCACTATGTACTGTCGAAAGTGCCAAATACGCCTCTGCCTCACTAAGGCATTTCAATAAGACTCCCTCAGGGGTCTTTTTAAATAATTCATTCCCCATCAGCACATAGCTCAAAGCTTGATACCTGACTTTCCGTTCTGTCGAAGCCGTTGGGTTTCGCAAATACTCAACTATAGGCTTTCTCCAATCTTTATCTGTTAAATTATCTATGGCAAAAATTTCAAAATTTTCGCCATCTATACACCCAAGCTTAGTTGTTTCTAAGTCTGATGGACATAATCCAACAGCCACCACCTTACCCCTTGCCTCAATTACTTCTTGAAGGTTCTCCTTCGACACCTTGTATCCAGAAGCAATTTGGGCCAAGTCATTAGCAACTTGATTCTCTATTCTAGGTATGTGTTGAATGGCCACTACCTCAAATTTCTTTAATAATCTATTGGCTATCACAAAGTACATAATGAGATTTTCTTTAACACATTTATACTCCTTTGTGATTTGTTTTATAACCAATTCTGAATCTCCCATTATTTCGACTCTAGTTGCCCCCAATTCTAACAAAATTTCAAGGCCAGCAATTAATGCTTCATATTCAGCCTCATTGTTAGAACAAGGACCTTCGACCTTGTACTTGAATTTTGTTGGAATTTTATCAGGAGAAATAATGTATATTCCTACTCCCGTTCCATTTTTATGACTTGATCCGTCAAAGTATAATTTCCAAGATCTTAATTCGACGTAATTCAAATCATTTTCATTTATGGAATGGTCAACTATGAAGTCTGCAACTATTTGCCCTTTCACAGCTTTTAAAGGTTGATATGTCAAGGAAAATTCTGTCAATGCTAATGCCCATTTGCCAATTCGACTGTGCAAAATGGGTTTAGATAACATATGCTTTACAACATCAAAGTGAGACGAAACATACACATCAACAGGTTTTATATATTGCTTCAATTTAGTACAAGAGAAATACAAGCATAAACATAACTTTTCAATCATGCTATACCTAGTTTCTACATCATTTAAAACTCGACTAAGGTAATAAATGGCTCTTTCGACTCCATTTTCATCCTCTTGAGCCAACATGCTCCCTAGAGTTTTATCTGCTGCAGCTATGTACAATCTCATACTTTTGTTTCTACAAGGTGGTGAAAGAATTGGGGGGTGGCTTAGGTACTCCTTGATCTTGTCGAAGGCTTCCTGCTGCAATTGCCCCCACTCGAAACCATCTTTGTTAAAACGAAGCAATGGCGAAAAAGCTTGTGTTTTGCCACTCAGGTTGGATATAAACCTTCTTAAGAAGTTGATTTTGCCCAACAACGACTGCAACTCCTTTTTGGTTGATGGCGCTTTCGCCTCCATTATGGCTTTGGTTTTATTCTTATTTATTTCAATCCCTTTCTTGTGGACCACAAAGCCTAAGAAATCCCCTGCCTGCACACAAAAAGCACATTTAAGAGGATTAATTTTAAGACCATATTTTCTCATCCTTTCAAAGGCTTGTCGAAGATGGTCAATGTGACTATTCCCAAAAATAGATTTTATAACAATATCATCAATATAAATTTGTATGAATGTGTCTATAAAATTGTGGAAAATTGAATTCATTGCCCTTTGATAAGTAGCACCAGCATTCTTAAGACCAAAAGGCATCACTACCCACTCATAGGTGCCTAAGGCTCCAGGGCATCTGAAAGCAGTTTTATGAACATCTTCCTCAGCAATGAATATTTGGTTATAGCCAGAATATCCATCCAGCATACTAAGGTATTCATGTCCTGCTGCAGAATCTATTAACATTTCTGCTACTGGCATTGAATATTCATCTTTGGGAGTTGCAGAGTTTAAATCCCTAAAATCAATGCACACTCTCAAAGACCCATTCTTTTTAATAACAGGTACTATATTAGCCAACCATTTGACATACCTTGCAGTGCGAATGAATTTGCAACGAAGCAGTCTTTCGACTTCCTCTTTGATCTTTGACAGTATCTCTGGTGCAAACCGTCTTGGATTCTGCTTGACTGGTTTTTTCCCAGGCGTCATAGGCAACTTGTGTTCGACTAACTCCCTGCTCAGACCAGGCATTTCATCATAATCCCAAGCGAAGCAGTCTTTGAATTCTTTCAACAGCTGGACCACTTCGACTTTCAACTGGGGATCAAGATTGGCACTGATGTAAGTAGGCCTTTTGGTTGCCCCCTCACTGAGATCCACTTCTTCCAAAGGATCTTGTGCTAGCATTTTTATATTGTTTGCCAACGGATCCTTTTCAAATCCCAAAGGCTCGTCTTCATAGATAGCGTCGAGCCTCTGGCTTTGCCCTCTAGTTTCAACCTTGTCTGGTGGTTTTGGGTCGAAATCCTTGCCAGGACCTTCTGGATACACTTCAGAAATGGCTTCACTAGCCATATAATCATTGGCGGCTTCCAAAGCCGCTTGTAGTTTTGTTTCGGCCACATAGGCCGAAATTCTTTTCATAGCATCGAACTCAGTCATGATCACTGAATTCATCTCCCCACCGTGTGGGCTCTATTGGAGGTGTGCCTAGGCATGGCAATCTTCCTCCTGGTACCTCCCTGTCCCATCTGAAAACTTCGACAGGGTGTAAGTACAACGAATAAAACGTTTCCTCGTCAGGTGTAAACTCAAAATCAGCTGGAGGACATGGAGCAATGTTCGCCAGATGTTTCTCAAATTGCCTACTGTCCACATGATTAACAAGCACCTTGAAGTACCCTTGATCAGCTTCAATGTTTTCCACTATCCCATCTGGTCTCCAGATTGTGATTCTCTAGTGCATAGATGAGGGTACTGCTCCTATCCCATGAATCCACTCCCTTCCTAAGAGTAGATTATAGTTAGCCTTTGTTTCGACGACCATGAACACTGTTTGCCTTCATAGTTTGACAGAACCATGTTGTGGGGTTTAGTATCAGTTTCAAATTTTCCAATCTTGCTCAACAGAAATCTTGGTATCAAATTAACCGTCGCACCACAGTCTACCAAAATCTTATTGACAGGAACGTTCTCCACTTTTCCAGTAATATAAAGAGGCTTCAAGTGACCCTTCATTGCCTCCGTGGGACGCTCAAAGAAAGCATTCTGTTCTTCGACGCACCCATTGTTCATGATATAATAGCACACAGGCTTGTGTGCCATCATTTCCAACTCAGCAGTTTGGTCTAGATCTTCGATCTCTGAGACTTGACCAAATTCTCTTGGCATTACTGACACCACATTTACCAAAATGTCTAGGGAAGCGGCTGACTCATTGTCGAAGTTATCAGTCATCTCATCATCCTCTTCGACCTTCTTTTCTGGCTGAATAGTAAACAACTTTCGTCGTATGGGCAGTTTCTCCATTGCCCCAGCCACATTGGTACTTGACTCCCCTTGCACCTGGGCCTCCCTAACAGCTTTTCGCCTGCGCTGCTCTCTTCGCCATTGTGATCTAGACATTGGGTTGTTACCCTTGTAATTCTGCGAAATGTATGCTGATTTGTTTGTGGTGCGGTTCTCCTTCCTGTACTCAAATGACGCACCTCTTTCCACATCGAACTTCTCCCACTTTTTCTTCTGTCCTCTCCCTTCGACAGGTTTGATCCAACTACCTGTTGGTGCGTTCGCCGTTGGCTTGAACGTGCCTGGCCTAATTCCTGGTGTTTGGTTTTTTAGCCCTGTCGAAAGTTGCCTATGGTCAAGACCTCGGTGCCCCTTCATCACCTTCTGTCCCCAGCTTTTGCCAGCTTTCTTAACGTCTTCAAGCTTGTGGGCAGCCTTTTCATCAAAAATGGCGCTGCACCTGGGACACAGCATTACTCCTGAGTCTTTTTTCTGGCAACGATGTAAGAAGTCCACAATTGTCTCTTCTGTCTTAGGATAAGCCATTTTGTCGAGTTTCTCTTGCTCATCTACCTTACTCAAATGGTTCATTCTTTCGATCAGTAATTTCGACCATGTTGACATCCATTATGTCCTTCAGGCGCATCTTGGAGAAACTGGCTTCCAGACTTTCAGCGGTCTTTGCCAAGTAGCCACCACCTACTGCTGCTTTTGCAGCTCTTTGGGAAGCTTTTTCCCAAGCAGCTTTCTCAGCCTCTACCATCTCCGCAGCATTAACTCTCTCGACATTAGGAGATGTCTTGAAAAAAGTTTCAGCAGCCATACAGATCCAATTTTCCACCAGACAACCATCCATGTCCAGCATCTCTCCAACCAAGAGCATGTCATCTTCCAATTCCTTAACAACTTGAACTTTGGGGGCATTTCTACCCATAGCCTCATTGGTGTTGATACTATCTGAACTAGAATCAGACTCTTCAGCCAACTCGACCATATTAATGCCTTCATTGACAGCTATCTTCCACCCACTCACGGTTACATCAAAACCCTTAACAGCATTTTCCATTTTCACAAACTTATCAGCAGTTTCTTTGGTCACCAACATCAAACTGGTGCCATCAACGTTTAGGCCACTTGTAGCCTTACTAGAACCTTCAATCTTCACAGCACTGATGGCGAAGTCTTCAGTAACTTCTACCATGTTAACTGACTCGTCGAATCCCCCTGTGGCTTCCACCATCTGAACCTCATGAGGCTCTGTATAGTTGGCCTCTGCAACTTGCAACGGGTCAGAGTCAATCTTCATCTGGGCTTTGCCTTTTTCCCCAAACTTCAGCCTTCCTTCCTGGATAGCGTTTTTCACCAGATCCCTGAAAAGAAAACATTGAGAAGTTTTTTGACCCAAAAAATTATGGTACTTACAAAAACCTCTTTTCTTTCTTTGTTCTAAAGGTGGCGTTTTAGCACCAGCAGGCACTATCATTTGCCCATCTTTAACTAACAAATCAAAAATTTCGTCACATTTAGTGACGTCGAACGTACATGTTTTCTTAGGGAATTTGTCGTTAGATTCGACAGGATTTTTTCCTTCTGAAGGAGCCAATAATTTGCAAGCGTAAGGTGGACCTTGCTTTAACTCAGCAACGTCAACCTCATTTTCATCGAAACAAGATGGCTCACCATACAGACTCTCCACCTCTTCCTTGCATTCGACGAACGCTACTTTTTTACCCCTACTGAATTTGGCTTTTTCTTCTTTCAGCCTCTCTAGTTGTCGAACCCTATCAGCAAGCTGGGCCATATCTCTAAGATATTGGGTATCTAATTTCTTCCTAATGGAATAATCAAGACCCCCAGCAGCTATTTCGACCAACTCATGTTCTGGCACTTGTGTAAAGCACCTGGCCTTAAGAAGTCGAAACCTATTCAGGTAATCATCAATTGGCTCAGTGACCTTGCGCTTGATGCTAGCCAATTCTTTCAAACTAATTTTAGTTTGCCCCATGTAGAACTGTTCATGAAACAAACGTTCTAATTGGGTCCAATTGTATATGGAATTTGGAGGCAACGTAGTAAACCATGTGAAGGCATTCTTAGTAAGGGAACTTGGGAAGTATTTGATCCTAAGGCTTTCGTCAGCAGCAATCTCGCCCACTTCGATCAAATATCTAGCCACATGCTCGACAGTAGACTCTGTAGTATCTCCTGAAAATTTGCTGAACTTTGGAACCTTCATCCTAGGGGGAAGTTCTGCTTGGAGAATGTAGTCCACTATAGGTGATGTATAATTTGGCCTGGTGAAGCCAAAATTCATCCCATTCCTAGTCATTATCCTTTCGACCATGGCTGCAAGATTATTTTCTTCTGCTTGATTCTGGTGTCGAACCTGCCTAAGTAGTTGGTTTGCGTTTTGGTTCCTGTTCACCATCACTACTGGTTCTACCTCCATCTGGTATGACAACTAGTTTCTTGGTGGTTCGACTCTAAAATGGTCAACCATCTCTTGATCCTCCAGGTTAGCATCAGGTATCTGACGTTGATGACGCCTTGGGATATCTTCGACCACCGTCGCTCTCTGATCTACTGCCGGCACTCCCATGAAATTAGCCATGCGTGCCACTTGTGCAGCCAGTTGTTGGTTAGTTTGAGTTGTATTTTGAATCAAAGGTTGAAAAACTTCTCCCATTGTCTGAGACAACGTATGTACCATTTGCATGTTACTTTCATCCATCTGCTGTCTCAAATAATTTATGGAGGTATTTGTAAGGCTAGGGGTTTGAACAGAGTAACCAACGCCTATACTCTGATTGTTTCGTCCCCCTGATCCTGACCCCTGTAGTGGCGAAGACACAACAGTTTCTGAAAATACAGGTGGAGCACTCTGCAGGTTTTGCATCATTGATGTAGGCATACCATAGGGTTGACTCCTTGACCCTGGATGTGGGAAACCTGGTGGAGGAACGGGCCTGTACATTGTATTTCCTCCTGGCGAATTAGAACTTTGTGGTCCTACATATTCCAACACAGGTTGAGTATATGATTTTGTATATGTTGATCCTGGTTCAGACACCACTAACGGAAGTGACGCCGGTCCTCCTGTCGAAGATACTGGTGATGGAGTGCTTTGAGTCCCCATACTGCTACTGGACTGAGTGTTTGAAATGCTCCCTTGAGGATTAACTTGTTGATTGGCATTAGTTTCCATCTTCTTAGTATATCTTCTCTTTAGTATCTCTTCGTTTGCTGTGGCTAACTTCCCACTTCTCAATAACATGCAACAAAACCACTTCTTCACCAAGAGAGATAAGGCTGACAAAAAGGTTTGACTTAGCACTGGGTCCCACTGGGCGTGCCAATTTGTTTACTGTGAATTTTGGTAAACAACCTCTGATCTATCAATCTAAACGCAAATTGATTTAACTTGCAGGATCGATCACACAAATCCTAGGACATGTGCTAAGTTTGAGAGACAAGTGTAACTTAAAGAAAATGTAAACTGAACTCCACGTTCGACAATGCTGAAAATAAAATCTAACTGAACTCCACGTTCGACTACAGGCAATAAAGTAAAGTGAGAACTTGAAATTTAAAGTAATGCAAGTAAAGGGTGCGAAAATTAAAGGCGTCGAATAGGTAAAAGCTCTGAAAGTAAAATACAACGAACTCCACGTTCTTGGAAAGTAAAGGCTGGGAAAGTAAAAGTGCTGTCGAAGGTAAGGTGCTGGAAAGTAAAAGACTTCGAAAATAAATGCAGTTGATTTAAAGGGGAACTTCACGTTCTTGAAAATGAAAGGCTTTGAAAAGTAAAGGTTTAAAGATTAAATGCTTGAACATAAAATGCGGTCGAAAGTAAAACGCATAAAACTTAAATGACTTTGAACATAAATTTGGCATGGAAGATAAATTTCAAGAAACCGTAAAGACATGGAAAGTAAACATGCTGAAGATAAATTAGATTAAGGAAGACAATGGTGTTACATTACGTACATTCTCACGAACTCGTTTCTCTACACGCGGGTACTTTGAGTTTCTTAGAGTAACTTGTACAAAAATATGAACACACCATTAAATAGAACCAACTCCTATTTATAGTGCTAGGAAATAACTACTCAGTGGTGGTTGCTGCTTCGAACGTGTGAATTTTGGCGCCTTCACCTTAATCTCAACTGTTCCCACGCCCACAACTGTTCTTATTTAAATTTCAAATATTGGAAATTCCCTCCAATCTTAACATAACCGCTGCAGCGCTACATTCTCCCGGTCGAAGAACCCTTTCCACACTTAGCCATTTTTTAAGACTTCTCCACACTTATTCGACTCAGGCCTCCCAAAAGTTAGGTCGAAGCCTTTTTTATATTAAAAATAACCTTTTTTTAACATTAACCTAACTTTGATTTTGTCTGGCATCGAAACTGAGGGTTAACACTCATTAAAGCTTTTGTTTTTGTAGTTTGTCTGGAGGCCGTACGAGGATCTGGACCACCAGCCAAATGCGAATGATCCTGTTGTGTGGACATCAAAAACACCCATCATTCGGTTCACCACTATGGAGATGCATCAAAGCGGTCGAGTAAAGCTTTAGTTCGGAATGCACCAGGATATTCTGGTGGCTCCGACAAGTTTGGGATCGTGGCATCTGCATAGAGAAGACACATAGTGGGATGTGGGTGAGTGGACGAACTTTGCAAGAGAGATGCGTGAACATTGGGAGAATCCGCACCAACACGTCTTATCCGACCCTGTTGTAGAAGATGCTACACCAACGCAACAATATATGAATTGGTTTTAGTCTGTTACAACACCCCAACCATTCCTATCTCAACCAACGTATTTAATGATCCGCGCCAACATGCCTCTTCCTCACGGCCGCATGCCCAGCCACATGCCCAACATCATACACCTAGTTATACCTAACAACAAGGCATACCAACCGATTCAATCTTCCAAAGCCGCAACCCAATCATGCCACCAACTCACTCACAACAAGAGGAGCCTTACCCCTACCCCCATCCCACCAACACCGACCCCACTAATGTCTATAGCCTGAGGAGTCTTTCGAACTCACCCCAGCCCACCATAGCCCCCCGCAAATGAACACCCCATCTTCCTACAACCAACAACCTCAATTGTCCTACAACCAACAACCACAATCGTCCTACAACAAACAAACCCACCCACTATTTGACTACCAAACCCCACATCAACCACTGAATCAGTACCAACACCCTTCAATGCAACATTTCGGCCAACCATGTCGTCTGCAACCAACCCAACGCCCCTTACAAACTACGAAAACATGGGCATGCAGCTGGATTACGGAAGCTTCGTTGGGGTAACCCCCCGGCTATTGGGGACAGATGCTTTAGAATTTGTCTGATACGTCGGGACCATCTCAGCAGATGCAAAGGCCAGGCACTCCTCAACAAAATTGTGGAAGACAAAAACGCCGCGCAAGAGCCCCGCCATGTGGAACCGGTGGATTTTTAGATAGGCACAGTCATTAAAATTTTCTTTACCATCAATTGTACTAATTTTTATTCTAAACATGGTTATGTATTTTTGGCTACCCTTATTTTTTTCCTTAAATTTTTTCAATTTCCAAATTAAATTCAAAATTAAAAAAAAAAAACAATATGACCTGAGGCGCCATACCATATGGCGCCTCCCCTGTAAAATGAGAAACAAAATTAGGGCAAAGACTTTAAGCCTGAGGCGCTATATGACATAGCTTTTGGAGCATTTCCCTTTTGCCTGAGTCGCCATGGCATATGACGCCACCCTTCTACTTTTTTTCCAAAGTACGTCATTTTGGTAAATTTTCTGAAATGTGTGTTTTTTTGGAATTTTTCTTGAATAAATATGTTATATTAAAAAAAATCACATCTATG
Source organism: Lathyrus tuberosus (assembly GCA_022829125.1). Lineage (NCBI taxonomy): Eukaryota > Viridiplantae > Streptophyta > Magnoliopsida > Fabales > Fabaceae > Lathyrus > Lathyrus tuberosus. The sequence goes on along the minus strand of JALAZF010000276.1, from coordinate 1,995,784 downwards.
AATACTTGAATAGAAACACAATTTTTTTTAATTATCTTACTCTCATGAAACTTGTCTCTTTCACACTCTTGATTTCATGTAATTTTTAACTAAAGCTTACACGTTTCCGAAACCATGGTGATTTTTTAACGCACAAATTTTTTTTTAAAGTCTTTTAACGGAATTTTCTATTAACATATTTTAAGATTTTTAAAATTAAATTACAGAAACACAAAACGAGACAAAAAAAATTTAATCAAATAAAAAAAGGAGTGAAGTTTTATAATTTGGAGAATGTGGTTTGTGATTAATGCCAAAGGTGGTGGTTGAGAGAGTCTGCGAGGAAGAGAAATTAAGAAAACAAATTTTTTTTTTTATATAAATGGTACATTATAAAATTTTGTAGAATCGTTTAAACTAATGGCTCTTTTTTACACTGGGAACCACTTATTTGATGGTGCACCTTAGATGTCACCTTGAAATATTAAATTACATTTTTTGAAAAAAATAAATAAATATTTTTGTGAAAAAAAAAATATTTTGAGAAAAAATTAATTTTTTGAAAAAAATTTTAATTTTTCGAAAAAAATAAATAAACTTTTTGTGAAAAAAAATAATATTTTCGAATAAAAATTAAATTTTAAAAAAAGAATTCTTTTTTTTTGAAAAAATTAATTTTTTTAAAAACTAATTAATTTTTTTGGAAAAAAAATATTTTTTATTTTTGGGAAAATTTTTTGTGAAAAATAAATAAATTTTTTGAAAACAAAATAATAATCGGTTTAAAACTGGTTATATAACCATAATCAAATTTATAACCAATTTTAAAACCAGTTTTGATTAAAATGTGATTATAATTATGAATTCAAACAATTTAACTGATTTAAAAATAATTATGGTTTGGTTTCTAAAAATAACCCATCATGCACACCCCTATTTCAATATTTCTATTTACTCTACTGAATTTATTAACTGCATGTTTGTGTTTTGTTTTGGTTCACTTCAATTGTAAGACGGCAAAAATATTTCTATTTACTTTGTTGAATTTGATATTCTTATGATTTTTTTATCATTATTTAGAACGACAAGATAATGTTAGGGACTCTAAAGTCCCTTATGTAATTCAGTATACAGGCTTACAATTTGGTGAATTATTCGTGACTTCTCTATTAGTTGTTAATTATCATTTACAAATTAACAATTTCACATATTAATATATTTCTTATACATAACTAAAAATTTGCAAGGGATTTGAATTGAGAGGCATAGATAATGATACTAAGATTTCTACTTTTTTTTTTTTCATCAGCATTATTATTTAACTAAGATTAGCCAGGTTTAAATATAGGTTGGGGACAAAGGAAATTTATAGGTTTTAGCTGTGGCCTATTTTCAACATTGTATGTTTGGAGGAAATGGGATTTCCAGCCTTAGATTGAAGACTAATTATTGACTATAGAAGCTGCATATATAAATTAGGTTGAGCATGTTAGAATGTGAAATAGTTCATAAAACTCTTGTATGCTGAATCTTTGAACGATTATTAATTACAATATTAAAACTTGTAATTTCTTAATATAACTTTTATTTTCTTAATACATCACCCAAGTTTTTTAGACACCACGTGAAATTTCATTTTTGCCTCCAGATTCCCGAATTACACATCCGGACGCACTAAATTTTTAAAAAACGCTGATATGTTCCGGATGTGCACATCCGGAAGAATTTCTGATTTGCAAATCCGAAAAAAATCAAAAGAATTCCATAAAATCATTTACTTATAAATATAATTAAATCCAATATAATTAAAATCCAATATAATTAAAATTAATATCATTTTTTCAATATAATTAAATGCAATATAATTAAATTTAATATAATTAAAATCTAAATTAATTAAAATTAATATGATATTTAATATGATTAATTTTTTTCAATATAATTAATATGATTAATATGATATTTAATTTTAAATGATTTTTTTCTATTAAAAAAATTAATTTAATTATATTGGATTTAAAATTATATGGTATTTACTTCTAAAATTTGATTTAATTATATTGGTATTTAAAATTATATGGTATTTACTTTTAAATTATATGGTATTTACTTCTAAATTATAATTTAAATTATATGGTATTTACTCCTAAAATTAATTTAATTATATTGAATTTAATTATATTGAAAAAATCATATTAATTTTAATTATATTGGATTTAATTAAATTGGATTTAATTATATTGAAAAAATCATATTAAGTTTAATTATGTTGGATTTTAATTATATTGGATTTAATTATATTTAGAAGTAGATGATTTTGTGGAATTCATTTGATTTTTTTCGGATTTGCGGATCAGAAATTGTTCCGGATGTGCACATCCGGAAAAAACTAAAAATTTTTAGAGAAAAGGTACGTTCGAATGTGCACATCCGGAAATTGAGGACAAAAACGGAAATTCAAGTGATGCCTAAGAAACATGGGTGGTGTGATAAGAAACTTTCCTTTTATTATTATGTCTACATACATATTTAAGTTGTTCATGTTTATGGATTGAAATTATTCTTGAATGCATTTTCACTATTAGTATCATAGATAGACATAGGGCAGAAAATATCCAATACTAATATCATCATTAAATTAGTGATGAAAATGGATCCTATCACTAAATTAGTCAAATTAATATTGTGACGGAAATTGATTCTATCTAAGATTTGTGAAAGAATAAATCCCTCAGAAATTTAAAATGGCATCAACAAGCATACACTGCTCAGTTTTTTTATCATAAATTGCTAAATGAATCAAACAAACAATGAATGAAAATAAAAAAAAATTACCTCTCCTTTGACATGGACAGTCATAAAATGACTCTTTCCTGGTCTTCTAAGAAGTTTACGAAGAGTCACCGTTTTTTGTGTGGTACTAATATGTTGTAGATTTAAATGATGAAAACTTATTTTATGTGTGGCGTATTACGTGATGTCATGTGTTTTTTAAAAGTTTCAAGACAAAATCAATAAGATGGGAAGAGGTATTACGTGATGTCATGTGTTTTTTAAAGTTTCAAGACAAAATCAATAATATGGGAAGAGATGGATTTCATATGAAAGGAAAATGTGGGAACCCAAGAGATGGAAAATGTACTATTAACACCAAAAGTCTAATTTTTGCATATAATTACAACCATTAATTTTAATAGATTGGTTTTAGTCAAATTTTAGCATATAACTACAACCACTATTTTTTTTTTTGGAAAAACAAAAAAACTATTTATTAATAGCAAATGGCATAAGATATGCCAAAACAAGTGACAAACTGAAGCAAGCACAAAAAAGGACCACTAAGGCCAACCAAATTAAGTTACACTTGAGGCTTCACAAAGCACTTGCCACCCAACTCCATAAACTCCAGACAGCAAGATAAACAGAAACAAAACAGAAGCTAGATCCAAGTGAATGATCAGCGAACAAGCAGACAACCCTAAACCAACACTACCACCTGAAAAAGAGTAATTGGTCCCCAAATATTAAAAGCATAACACTGGTTATTCTTGTGAAATGTTGAATTTCTGACTAGTCAAGTATGGACCAAGGAGGAGGGTGGTCTACCGTTAGTCGTCAGAAATCTTTCGCAGCTAAGACTCGATGGGATACAGAGAAGAAGAGGGATGACGTGAGTAAGGGTAGAGGAAGTGTTCCTAAGGAGACCACATCGGTATTCATCACAGAGTTCCCAGATCACATCAGAGCTAAGGACCTTTATGGCTTATTCGCGGAGCTGGGGGAGGTAGACGAAGTAGTGATCCCTCCTAAGAAGGATAAGAGGGGCAGGAAATACGGATTCGTGAGATTCTTCAGGGTTGAAGACGTGAGAAGTCTTGTGTTGAAGATGTATAACATGTTTATTGGTGGGCGTAAACTTCATGCTAATTTGCCAAGATTCGTGAGGGCTGTCGATAGAGTGTTTGCTGCGGAAAAGGGTTCTTAGAAAATGAAAGGTGTTCATCCCAGTTCTTTCCCACCTCGGAATCAGAGGTTTAATCCATCGTTCAATGGGAAAACCTACGCTGAAGCAACGCGGGAGGACTGTAAACAAAAGGATAAAGCTAGTTTTTCCATTAGGTCTGGTCATGAGTTGAAGTTTGAGGTAGGTCTTTAAGGATTGGAAAGGTTCAAAAGAGCATATGTCGGAAAAGTGTTAAACCTAGGGGCTACTTATAATATTCAGAGGATGTTGCACTCTGAAGGTTATTTCTCCCTTAAAGTAACTCCTTTGGGAGCCAACTTATGCCTTCTGGAGGAAGAAGATGATGGTGAATTAGAAGCTCTAATCTCAGGCGCCAAGGAGTGGCTAGGCCAATGGTTCTCTGAGGTAGTCAAATGGAAAGAAGGAGTGGTGGACCAGGAACGTTTGACTTGGCTACGAGTGTATGGAATCCCGTGCCATGCATGGTCGTCTGAGTTTTTCCAGTTTTTAGCTGATAAGGTGGGGAAGTTTGTGTGTAGTGAAGAATGCACCAGTGAGTTCTCCAAACTGGATGTCGCTTGTTTTATGGTAAGAACATCTGTTAGTATGGTGATCAACGAAGTTTTTAGAGTGAGAATCAATGGTAAGTTGTATAGGATCAGAATGGTTGAAGAACCTATGGGACCTTCTATCAAGGTTGTCAAGAAGGAAGAAGTTGCTCCGGTGTCTGATGAGGATTCGTCGTCGCAGATGGAGAGATCATGGTGGGAGGTTGGGGATGGTGTTTCCGGTGGGGGTGTGGAAGCCGAGGAAGGTGAGTTTAAGGCATTAAATGATAATGTGACATTTTATGACTCGTTTAAGGAAAATGAAGTATCAGAGCCGCCTGTTAATAATGTTGACCCTTCCCCTTCTACACTAGCATCGTTCCTTGTGGCAGAGAGGCTAGTTCTGTTTTGGAGGCCTATGTTTCAGATAGTTTTGCTCATAGTGTAGGCCCTACTGTGTCTAGTCAGCTTGAATTTGCAGCGGAAAAGTCACTTTTGGAGTCTTCCCCTGGAACTAAAAAGTTGCTTCCTAACTCCCTGGACTGTGAAGTAGCCATGATTGGTAGTTTTGACTCCTACATCAAGGCCCATGTTTCAAAGGCCCAGTCGAATAGGGGTAATTTGGGCTTGATCAGTAGGCCCATTTTGGAGGAAATAGGGCTTGTAATGGGTAACGCTTCGAATATCATCTATGAATTTTCTTCTGATCACGCTTCTGGGTCCAGCAAGACTTCTATCTCAAAGAATTTTTTTGATCAGTGCTTGAAGAGTCTCGAGACAGACAACACAGGTGGAGTATCCTTGAAGACTAACCAAGGTATCGTTTCTTCCTCCCTTTTTTCTGTTTCTGGCAAGGTTAGTGAGGGAACAATAGAAAGGGAAAAGATTTCCAAGAAAAAGGCAATTTGTAGCATTGAGGAACCTAGATGTTTTTCTGTGACCGACTCAGAGGTTCATCAAGGGAACTGCAGATTCTGGAATGAGATGGAGTCTAAAGTTTCAGATAAGGTTTGGGAGATTATGTCTTCATTGGGGATTTCTGGTGAAGGTGACAAGGACACTTATATAGGTCATTTAAGGAAAATGGAGAATAGGTACAAAGAAGGAAAAAGTAAGAGGGTGAAAATTAAAACGGTCTCTAAATGATAGTCCTTTCTTACAACATCAGAGGGAGGGCTCGACTGTTAAAAGGAAAAGGGTGGCTCACTTCATCTAATCCGGTAAAGTCAAAATTTGTTTTCTTTAGGAAACTAAGCTTAATTCGTTAGATCTGGCAGTTGTTTCGGCGTTTTGGGGTAGCAGAGAGGTGGAGTGGACTGAAGCTGCTTCTGTTGGGAGAACAGGGGGCATTTTGATCATGTGGAGGAAGAACCTCCTTAACCTTTCTTTAAGTTTCAGAGGTAGTGGTTTCATTGGGGTCAGTGGAGAGTACAAGGGACAGGTCATTTTCCTTGTCAATTTTATTCTCCTTGTTGTTTATAGTTGAAGAGATCTATGTAGAGGGAGCTTGTAGAGGTGAAGAGGAAATTTTGTGTTGGAGAGGGGCTCATTGGAGGAGATTTTAATGCAGCGTATTCTCGTTCAGAGAGGAAAGGTTTGAGTGAGAACAATAGCCTTGGGGAGATGGAAGATTTCGGTCATTTCATTGCAGAAATTAACTGTGTTGATTTGCCTATTTTGGAAGGTAAGTTCTCCTAGTCCAATCGTTCTGGTACGACCATGAGTAGAATAGATAGATTTCTGTTGTCGGATTCGCTTGCAGAAAGTTGGGAGTTCGTTGGTCAGATTATTGGTACGAGAGACATCTCTTATCACTCTCCTATTTGGCTAAAATCTGTTTCGGTTGATTGGGGCCCTAAACCTTTCATTTTTAACAACTGTTGGATTTCACATAAATATTTTTATTCCGTTGTGAAAGAATAGTGGAGCCGTTTCAAAGTTTCAGGTAGAGGAAATTTTGTTCTAAAAGAAAAACTAAAGAAGCTTAAATTCTGTTTGAGGCGCTGGAATTTTGAAGTGTTTGGGTAGGTGAATCTTAAAATTGATAAAGCCGTCACAGATTTGAATGTTCTTGATGCAGAGGCTGAGAACGTTGCTACGAGTAATCAGGATGTGTTTGCAGAGAAAAGGGCGATGGCTAACAAGGCGATATGGGATAACTTGAATCTGAAGGAAAGGATGTTAAGGCATAATTCTAAAGCTCTTTGGCTGAAGGACGGTGATCATAATACTAGATTTTTACACAGTGTTCTGAAGGCTAGACAAAGGAGAAACTACATCTCCTTTGTTCACACGGTTCATGGAAGATTCGAGAGAGTGAGAGAGGTGAAAGAGGAGGTGAGCAGACATTTTAAGGATAATTTCGAGGAGAAGATGTTCTCTAGACCTACTCTAGATTATGTGTGTTTTAAGAAATTGTCAGATGATGACAGCATCTCGCTTGAGGCTCCCTTCTTCGAAAGTGAAATAAAGGATGTGGTTTGGCAGTGCGGAGGTTTTAAGAGTCCTGGCTCTGACGGATTGTCTTTTCTTTTCTTCCAGAAATGTTGGGAGATTATTAAGGTTGACGTGATTAACTTTGTCAAGGATTTTTACTCTAATCCTAAGCTGTCTAAGGCTGTCATGGCTTTGTTTTTTACTCTGGTGCCTAAGATTTTAGCCCCTCAGTCCTTAGTTAACTACCGACCAATTTGTCTTGTTAACGCTTTCCAAAAAATTCTTGCAAAACTGCTTGCAAACAGGTCAAAGCCAGTAATTGGAAAACTTGTGTCTTTGGAATAGTCGGTGTTTGTGGCAGGGAGAAATATGCTAGATGGAGTTGTGGTTCTCAATGAAATCGTAGACATGGCCAAGAGGTCGAAGAAAGAATGTCTCATGTTGAAAGTTGACTTCGAGCGGGTCTACGACTGTGTTAGCTGGGACTATTTGAGACATATCTTGGGAGTTATGAATTTTGGCTCAAAGTTGAAGTGGTTGGAGGCTTTGGTTTTAGATGGAACTATGTTGGTTCTCGTTAACGGAAGCGCCATAAAGGACTTCAAGGTCAGCAAAGGTCTCAGACAAGGAGATCCTTTGTTCCCTTTCCTTTTTATCTTAGCCATGGAAAGTTTGAATGTTCTCATGAAGAAAGCTGTCGTTCGGGGTCGGTTCAATGATTTCAAGGTTTCTGAAACTGTATCTCACAACATCATTCAATTTGCAGACGATACAGTTATAATAGGAGATGGGAACAGGGAGAATTTATGGTGTATGAAAGTTGTGCTCAGAGGCTTTGAGTTGATCTTAGGTTTAAAAGTTAACTTCTATAAAAGTAGTTTATATGGTGTTAATTGTGAGGCTGGTTTTCTTGATTCCGATGCTGATTTTCTGAATTGTGAGTTGTATGCATTACCTTTTAAATTTCTTGGTATTTTTGTTGGAGACAGTCCGCGTAGAATTAGATTGTGGAGGCACGTCGTGGAGCTTTTTAGGAGAAAACTGTCAGCTTGGAAGGGCAGAAATTTAAGTATCGGTGGAAGGGTCTCTTTAATTAACTCTGTGTTAAATTCGTTACCTATTCACTCTTTCTATTTTTAGAGAGTGCCGGTTCGGATTCTGAAAAACCATTACCAGTATTCAAGCAAACTTCTTGTGGGGTGGTTTGTCAAAGAGCAGGAATATCCACTGGGTGAGCTGGAAGAAAGTCTGCTTACCGAAAGAGCAAGGTGGTTTGGGAATCAGGAATCTAGAGTATTTCAACAAAGCGCTTTTGATGAAATGAAAGTGGAGATTTACTACGGAAGATTCTACCTTGTGGAAAGGTATCCTGGAGGCTAGATACGCTCAGAAATTCGACAACTTAAGAATGGCGGTGTTGTGTAATGGAGACAAAAGTGGCAGCAAAACATCCTCAATCTGGTGGAGGTACTTGTTGGCGAACGGTTATGATAAGTATCTCCAATGTGACCTGTTTTCTGTTTCAGTTAAAGGCGTAACGGGTAACGGTAAATCTGTCCCTTTCTGGTTCACTTGCTGGGCTGGTGATAGGCAGTTGAAGGATGTATATCCTTTGGCTTTCCTAAGTGCTCATGACAGTCACAATTTCTCGGTTGGTACCATGTTGAACTGGTTTCATATCTTAGGCCAGGTTTGCTTTAACAGACCTATTTCTGTTACTGTCTTGGACTGGGTGTATTCTATTTCGGCTTTAGTTTCCTTGTTGGACTGTTTGCTTATTGATGAATCTAAGACTGATTCTTTCGTGTGGACTCCTGGCATTGAAGGTCATTACACTGTCAGTTCTGGATATCAACTTTTGTTGCAGGGTGAAAGCTTCGAGCTGGGTGATAGGTGCCTATTGGCGTTGAAGGCTATGCGGATTCATGTCTTGCTTTGGAGAGTGTTATGTGACAGAATAAGCTCTAAGGATCAGCTGCTTAGGAGAGGGATTTTCTCGGTTAATTTTAACCATCTCTGTTCTTGCTGCGGTATCGTTATCGAATCTTCTCACCACATATTTTTGGAGTGCCCTTTTGCATGACAGGTTTGGAGTAATGTTTAGAGCTGGTTAGGTGTAGACATTGCCAGGCAGATAAACATCGTTGAATTCTTCCTCAGCTTCTCTGCTCAGGTGAACTCGTTTTCTAGGTCCAATGCTGGTATTATGGTCTGGGCTTTTGTGATTTGGGCAATTTAGAAGAGTAGAAATGACTTCATATTTAGGGTTGTGCCTTATGATTTGGCCAATGTTATGTATTGCATTAAGTTGTCCTCTTGGAATTGGATAAACTCGATAGGTAATCCGTCGAAAGTTTGTACTTTTTTTGAGTAGTATTTAGCGCCACTTTCTTGCTTGTAACTTTGTTTGTTGTACTGTTCGTTGAGTACTTTTCGTGCTATTGAGTAATACATTGCCTATTTAAAAAAAAAAAAACACTACCACCTGAAACTAGCAACAGGATTAAAAAAGAGCTAAAATAGAGCCAATGCTAGATTCCAGCTTTGATCCAAAAGAAAGTGAGGACTGATCTCTGATCCTCTTAAACGCATTCCTAAACCATCAATAGCATGCTGCCAACCTTAAGAACACCAAACCCACCACAACAGCCATGCTCCGCTATACAACCACTATTTTTAATAGATTCGTTTTTAGTTACCTACATTGGAAATGGGTACTGTACTATTAACAACAATATTCATTTTTAATTACAACCACTAGATTCGTTAGCATATAATTAGTTTTTTTAATCAATTAGCATATAATTACTTAAAATTACTTATTTTCAACAACAAAATAAAACTCTTAAAATTAAAAATGCAGAGAAAAATGAGATAAACATCCAAAACAAAAGTAAAAAATAAAAATACCAGTAGTGTCGTTGCAATGGAAGGACCAAAATATTATTCATTTGTTTTTGAAAGAGTGTTTTATTTTTTAAAAAAGTTTGTTTTAAAATAAAAAGTTCAATTTTTTTTATTTATTATAATATTATTTACATCATTTTAAAGTTAATATCTTACCATTTGTATTTATAGTAGTGATGAATAAATCAATACTTGATTGAAATAATTTTATAATTTTTAAACTTAATATTCTTTTTGTGTCCGGTATGTTAATCTTTAAAATTATATTGGTCTTTGAACTTTAAAAAATATGTATTGGTCTCTTAACATTTTATAGCATATCATATTAGTAATTTTCGTCTAATTAGTAATGAAAAACTCAGAAATCAATATCTAATTTCGTCGCTAATTATTAGACAAATTGATTAATATGGTAAATTTTGAAGTGTTAAGCGATTAACATGGACATTTTTAACATACTAGACCAAACAATATATTAAACCTAATTTTTATTGTTATTTTAAAATACTCAAAGATATTGGTTATGGTAAAGATGGATAGAGTTGATAAATTGGTAGAATCTACTATTAGAATTAACTTATTAAAATGTATCTCATTTAATTGTGTGTATCTTTTTTTTTATAAGCAATTTGTATTAAAGGGAGAAACAGGGATTCTCCAACCTGATACAAAAAACCAATCAAAAGATGATTAGAAAGAGAACTTCCTAAATTACAAGAAATCAGTAGGATTTTTCATCCACTCATAAAAACTACAACTACTACGACCTAGTTCCAACCATCTCCACGAAAGAGTAACAATATGATTAAAAACGCCTTCAACATCGAAAATAACGTCATTAAAAATGATATTATTTCTAATGTTCAAAATGCACCAAACTGAGATAATCCACACGTAACAACTCATGTCCTCTTTGCCTTTAGAATACAAAGCCAAAAACCATAATAAAGCATGATTACTAATAGTATCAGAGGGGATCGTAGGATAATCTAGCCAACCAGCAATTTTAAGCCACAACATTTGCACTTTAGGACAATTCAAAAATAAGTGCAAGGCATCTTCATCTTCATGAAAGCATAAAACACAAACCTTATCGTGAGAGGAAACAATTATACCTTTACGAGCGAGGTTACATCGAGTTGGAAGTCTATCGTGAATCAGTCTCCAACAAAAGATCTTTAATTTCAAGGGGACCCGAGTTTTCCAAACAACCTTGAGAAACAATTCCTCCGATTAAGTTAAACTCAGGCTGGAAATATCAGCATTCAAAACAGAGTAGCAAGATAGAACCGTAAACTCCTTATAAGGGTCCAATCGCCACTCCCAAATATCCTGAACATCACACTTAATTTGATGATTAGATACCAGGTTAAGAAGTTCAAAGACAGCATCCGGATTGACAACATCCCCTGCCCTCCAACAGTCCTGGAGCGACCACTCCCAACGATGCTGAACCCAATTTATGAAATTCTTAACAACACCAACCTTATTGGCAGCAGTATCAAATAAATCTGGCCAAATATCTTTAAGCAAGACTTCCCCACACCAGGGAGAATACCAAAATAAAATTCTATCACCACTGCCAATAACAGGTACTACAGCAGTCGAGAATTCATACGTGACTCAAATTTTCTGAGCTTAAGAAGATCACGCATCCACAGCGACCAAGGAGTATTAGAAATTGGATGAATGTCGGGCTGAATTACCTTTACACAAATACTTTGATAATAAAGTTGCAATGTATTGAGAACAAAAGTATATTAATCAATTTGTACTAGCTTTCACTCAGGTAATCCTAATTCCCGAACATGCTCTAAGTGTTTTTCTCGCTGGCCTTGATCGCCACACTCAGATGCACATACAAATGTTTAATCCTTCATCCATGAAGCTTCCCAACATTCACCTCAAAAACTAATCTCTCGTTTCAAACTTTTTCTAAAAATCGAGGTCTACTGCTTAAACCTATTGTTGTCTGCTTTCTAAGTGTTTACTCTAATTAATTATTTTAAAGCAAAGGTGTCACATACAAATATACATGTATGTTTGATTGCAGCAAGTGATAAAATAAGAGATCGTACCCACAAGGAGTGAACTTGATATAGCTTTGAACTTTAAAGTATTCAATTCTTGTTAAAAACTAGTATGAGCAAGGTAATAAATAATAACAATGGTAACAGCAAGAAGAACACACTACAAACTAAAATCAAAGTAAGGAAGGATAAGATATCAGAGAGATGATTGATGAGCCAAGATCCATTAATAAATTGTTGCTAAATAGTTTCCATGAAGTGAAGTGTCGTGCCTCAAAAGGTCAGAACGTGATCTAGTGGTGTATTTCTACAACATCAAAACATACATAACTAGGGCAAGGGATCAAATCTCTAAGTCTCACTTATAACCCTAAAATCTGCCGGGTTTTAGTTATGTAAAATCTTTATGGACTCAACTTCTTATCTCTAAGCAAGTTGAATTAAGTGAATATCTCTATCCTACTTTGTTAACCACTTTTGTTATGAAATCAGCATGTTGTTGGATCTCTCTCAACCACATACTTTTACCTTTTTCTCAGTTGATCATTCTAAGAAGCAAGCATATATCAACAAAAACACATAACAAAATAAGGCATTAACAACACATCATTTCAATGTAAAAACAACTTTATATTAACTTCACTTTGCTCATCAACTACGAGTTTATCTCATAATGAGCTGAGTACAAACTACTGGAATGAAAATACAAGATGACTTATTCTTAACAAAAATGTAGATAAGAAATGACAACCTAGTAATAACTTGAAGATCCTTTGCGTTGGGTAAACAACATCAGAACTCCACAGTCATGACAGTTCCAAGCAGTATGTACAGAATTGGATGAGAAGAAAAAATCTCTCTAATCTTCCTAATCCTCAAGATAACTATAACATAACTAAAACAGAAAATATGAGTGTGTGCTTTCTAGCTTGTGGTCTCTCTCTTCAATGTTGAACATGGCTTGCTTTTTATAGCCTTTGAGAATGAGAATGGGATTTGATGGGTCTTGGATCATGGGCTTTTGATGAAAATAAGGTTTAACCCGAATCAAATCACAAATAGCTCCAGCTGTCACTTCTTCCTTTGTGAACAAGTTATCAAGGACAGACAACATTTGGAGACAAGATATCTTTGGCAGGCTACTGCAGTAGGTAATGGCACAGAGCAGACGGCGAGTGGCTGGGTGCAGGATACGCTTTTGCAGGCGTGGTCCCCACTTTACCCTCCTTTGTCCTTTAGCCTCTTTGATCCTATCTTGATGCTCTAGCTCCTTCTTGACACGAACTTCAGCCACGTATGCCCTAGTAATAGACATTCTTCCAAGCTCTTGGTGAAATTGCAATTAACAAATCTCATTATCTTTCTTCCTCTTATCTCCATTTTGCTCAGACTATGTCTTGAGGTGTCATGCCTCAGCTTGCCTTAATCTGAATTGCTTTAGGACCAAAAACACACAATAAACCATAAAAGGTGCAACTAGTACACTAAAGGCAAATTCATATTCAAACAAGAGAAATACAAATAAATATAATTAAACCTAGCTAAATTACTACAGAAAATGAATCATTATGACACACTAAAATAGTGATATCACTCCCCCAAACTTGAACTATCACCTGTCCTCAGGTGATGCGACAGTGATTGACCTGAGAGATTTTCAAGAACACTTTAGGATCATTATAGTGAAATGGCTTAACAATTGTTGGATGAATGGTCTGACAAGGAATTAGTTGGCATAACTCAGCCTATTATTATCCCAAAGATGTTATCACTAAAGAGATTGAGACACCTACTGTCACGCCACCACTCTTCTGAAGAATGAATTAACTTTCCTCTGTGATTCTCAATTGAGTACTTCTGTGAATTAACTTGTCTTCCTTTTAGGTCTTACGGTGGAGTTTTGCTCTGACTTTTCTGCTGACTTTTGACTATCACACTCTAGTTCACAACTTTCCAATTTTTTATTTCCTTTCTTCTTTTCTCTTGTTTTCTTTTTTTTTTGGCACAACACCCCATCTTTTCGCTCAACGGGTCTCACTTGTAATGAGTCCAACTGGCTATTGTGATGAAGGTGTTAGCTGTTCCTCCAGTTTCGGGCACAAGAACTTTTTCAACAAGAGTGGTCTTTGCCACCTTTTTGCACACTTTTGTGTGCTTTATTAACAATGATTGGGGCGTGCTCTATTTTTGTGAATAGCCTAAATATTTATCCAAATCAGCTCATCTTTCCACAGTAATTCCCTAAGGTTTCAACTTGCTTCTCAATTTCCAACAATTTGGTTTCTAAAAAAAAAGTTTTACTAATTCATCAGACTACCGGAGGCAGGACAGAAGTCATCAGATTCCTTCCGCCACAACATCCTAAGAAACAACTTGGCTTTGCAACACAACTATACCAGCAAACTTATTACCCAGCGCAAAATGATTATTTTTCTAACCCTTGGTTGTTCTCTACCAATTTCTCATATATCCTAAAAATTACTCATGCAAACAACAAACTAAGAAAACAAACAAAAAATATAAAAATGAACTAAGAAATGAATCAAACACTAGTTGAGTTAACCATCCAAAACAACAAAATACCAAAGTACCAAGAACAAAAATCCATGGCCAAAACATGTCCAAAAACATCAAGTCATGGCCAAAACACGACCTCCCATAGTACCAAACAATTATCCAAAACAAAACATCTCAATAGTGTAGCGAGCGATTTTAGACGTGGTTCTTAAGCACTGTCGCTCTGGGGTACTACAGGTCTATTCATTTTTATCCTATTAAGCCGACTAAGGAAGGGAAATAGATGTCTCCAATTAACCCTGCTTGCATACTGAGTTTAAACAGATGACTGTTGGTTTACAGATGCGGTTTAGATTGTGGGCCTCTCTCTGCTTATTTTGTTAAGATGTGAAGCTGAAGGGTTTAGGATTAGAGAGAATTTGTCATCTCTAAAGAGGGATATTTGGTCTGTTTGTCCCAACTGTTGGGTGACTGATTGTAAAGGAGAATTACTTTAACTGGGATATGTGAACCCAGTAATGCCATAATTTCCTTTATAAGGGATTTTCAACCTGAAGGAGAAGACTTTAAATCAGTTTAGAGCAATGCTTGTGAGGGAAGATTCTCTTTATGTACTTTATTTTTAATGATGTCAAAACCTTCATGATTAGAACATAGTGGTTTATATGAAAAACTCAAGTAGTTAAGTATTGCACATATGTTTGATTATGATTAGAAATGATCTAGGCTCATTAGAGATGTCCCAACACCTTAGGAATCTCAAAATCCTGATTTTTTGCATGTTTCTAGGGTATGCGTCGACTCATCACCCTGCATAGGTCGACCTATGCAGTTTGCGTTTGATAGTGTAGAAAACTAGGAGGTATGCGTCGACGCACTCCCTGTTCCAGTCGACGCATAGTATGCATTTTTGCATAGTTGTGCGCGCGGGCTTGCACAGGTCGCCTATACCTTCTGTATAGGTCGACCACTCGCTGATTCCTGCCAATTTTTTCACTTGTATTTTCATCTTAAAATTCTGTTATTTCCACATTATTACATAGCATAATATATATATATCATGTTAGTTCATTTTTCATCAGTAACAAGAAACGTGAAAGATTTTATACCATTTCTCATCAATTTCATCTTCTTCCTTGAGCATCCAAACAACTACACATAACCAATTTTTGTTTTTTGTGTTCATTGATTTGAAGTGATAAGGTTCGGATTTCAGGAAGTGTTATCTTCGATTCTGAGTTGAGATTTGTGGTAGGTGTTTCTTGAATAAAACCTTAGGGTTTTCTCCTCCAAGAATCAAAGGGATTTTGGGGGTTTTGCACAAGCCGCTTCGTTCTACAAGGATTCAGCTGGGCGAAGGTAACCGAAGAGATCGGTTTAGTAGCTGTAATCAGAGGATCGTAGAAGAGAGGCTTGGGTTCGAATCTTTCGTAGATTGCAATTGATCGAGTGAAGGTAATCGAAGAACGGTGTTTTCTTTCGGTTTAGTAGCTCGGGACGATAATTGAATCAACCATATTCGAAGCACTTGATTCATCTTGAATCAAGGGAAGAGAAGGCTCTACATCAACAATTCGAAGACGTTCGAAGATTTGTTTGTTCAGAAGTTTTCTCTTGTATAAACTCTCAATTACAACGATAATATATATATCTCAATTCCATGTTCGGAATTGGGGGCAGATGTACCCATAGCGAGGACGATTGGGGAACTGCCTAATCAAATCGCGTTCGTTCTCTTTCTCCTTTAACTCTTTACATTTTTCTGCATTGTTTGAATTTTCCAAGTTTTCAAGTTGTCTAAATTTCTGAGGTGTCGTAATCTAAAGCTGAAAAATTGTTTTGGTTAAAGTAATATAATTCGTTGAATTGTTTCTAAGAGCAGCTTGAAATTACTAACCAAGTGTTTGATAATTTGTCGCAAAGCAAATTCAAACACCGTTAGTGTTTCATTGTTTGCCTCATTAGTTTGGATTATACATAAACACGCTATAATTTGTTGATTGCATTTGATCACATTAATAGAACTGAATTTTTCTCTTCCATACTCTTTCGCAATATATATTCGTGCATATCCGATCCTTTTGGTAGAAGGTACGTTGTAGACTTTTAATCCAGTGGTAGCTTCCATTCAAACAATTTTTTAAAATTCAATTTCGCGTGTAAAAATCGATGGATCTATTCAACCCCCCTTCTAGATCCATAGCCATAGTCTAACAAGTGGTATCACGAGCTCCGGTTTATTCTGGTGCTTCAGTAAAACTTCTTAGATCATGGCGAACGAACGTAAGGGGGCTTATAATAGAGCTCCAGTTTTTACAGGTGAAAACTACTGCTACTGGAAGGATTGTATGCGCGTTCATATTAACTCCTTAGATCGGAAGGTTTGGAATGTTATTTTAAACGGTCCCATGGCAATCACTATGACTAACGCGGAAGGCGTTGTCGTTCCTAAACCCAAAGGCCAATGGACTGAGGAGGACGAGAAAAAGTACAGTTATGATTGGAAGGCTCGTAATATGATCATTTCCTCTTTGGGAGTTGATGAGTATTATCGAGTCTCCCATTGTGAAACAGCCAAAGCTATGTGGGATGCCTTACAAGTAGCCCACGAAGGCACTAATTACGTTAAATTGGCTCGTATTAATACTCTAACGCAAGAGTTTGATTTGTTTTACATGAAGCAAGGGGAAACCATTGCGGATATGCAAAAACGATTCACTCACATTATCAACAAATTGCATGTTCTTGGTAAACCAATTCCAAATGAGATTTCTACTAATAAAATTCTGAGGTGTCTTAGCAGGGAATGGCAACCGAAGGTTACCGCTATCAAGGAGGCCAATGATCTTGCTACTCTAGACCTCACAACACTCTTTGGTAAACTCGATGAGCATGAGCAAGTGCTCATTAGTCTGGATAAACATGAGAAGAGTATAAAGAAAGAGAAGCCAAAAGATACGGAGAAGAAGTCGATAGCTCTTAAGGCTTCTTGTTCAAAGTCCACACA
Organism: Lathyrus tuberosus; assembly: GCA_022829125.1. Lineage (NCBI taxonomy): Eukaryota > Viridiplantae > Streptophyta > Magnoliopsida > Fabales > Fabaceae > Lathyrus > Lathyrus tuberosus. Next base: position 1,978,396 of record JALAZF010000276.1, on the reverse strand, counting down.
TCAAGAGCTAAGTGATGATGAAGCCAAAAACGACAAAGATGAAGAATCCAGTGATGATATGAGCTTATTTATGAGAAGATATAATAGATATATTCGTAAGAATGATATTCAGCACTCAGACAAAAATCTTGTCAAGTTCCGGAAGCAATCTAGAAGTGAAGGAAATAAAAATGGCAAGGTAAAGGGGACGTGCTACAACTGTGGAAAATCCGGGCACTACAAGCCGGATTGTTCATCCCTAAAGAAAGACAAAGATAAGGATAAAGACAAGAGTCGCTCAAACAAAAAGTCCAACAAGTCTCGACGAGCATACATCACTTGGGAAAGCGATAGCGAATCGGAGAAAGATGACTCCTCAAGTGACGAAAGTGAAACCGTCAACCTTTGTCTCATGGCACGTCACAACAAAGGAAGAGAGGTAAAACACTCTAAATATGAAAACTATCAAAATATGTCTCATGCTGAATTAAAAAGAGCTTTTGATACATTACACCACGAAGCTAAGGAAGCATTTCAACGCTTAGCTTCGAATAAAAAGATTTTTCCTATTTAGAGAAAAAGGTTTCCGATTCCCAAAAGGAATTGGAAGATCTTACAAACTCCATGATGAATGTATAAAAAACTAAGATCGATGAGAATAAATATACATGGTTTGATCTTGGGGGCTGTGGTACTTGTCACATTTGGCAAAGAGAGGTGAGAACCCTCAAAGCCAAGTTAGACAAGGCTCTCAAGCCTAAGATTACATTTGCTATTAATCGATCACATTATCGTGAAACAATGAATAATCCATATCAACAATACAGGTATGTGATTCGAGATAGTGATAGCAAAGGTAAACTCCAAGTTAATCGTGATTGCTTATATTGTTGTAATCCCGGTCATACTATTGCTAAGTGCCGCTTTCGGAGATTTCTTGTTCCAAAGGGCATTTATCAATGGTTGCCTAAAGGCAATTTTGGTTTCACTCACCATAAAGGACCCAATGAGAATTGGGTACCTATTCTCCCTTGATTATTCTTGTAGGTACAAAGTCTTGAGACCACCGAAGGAAGATGGGTTCTAGATAGTGGGTGCTCAAGACATATGACCAGAGACATATCCCTTTTCATCGACTTTGTGGCGAAGAAAAAGGGGTTTGTCACCTACGGAGATAACAACAAGGGACAGATTCTCGGCAAAGGTAGTGTAGGTAACCCCTCATCTACTACTATCTCTGATGTGCTTCTTGTGGAAGGCCTTAGACACAATCTCTTAAGCATTAGTCAACTATGCGACAAAAATTATAAAGTCTCTTTTTCAAAGGATTGTTGCGTAGTTGAAGATTGCGATAAAAAGAATGTGTTTAAGGGCTTGAGGGTGAATAACGTCTATATGCTAGACTTAAACGAGGTATCACTAGATGTAGACAAGTGTTTAGTCACTATGAATGAAGATTCGTGGTTGTGGCATAAACGCTTGGCTCATATCAACTTTGATTTGCTTAACAAAATTGTTTCTAAAGACCTAGTCATCGGTTTGCCCAAAATTAAATTTACAAAGGATCGTCTTTGCGATGCGTGCCAAATGGGGAAGCAAACAAGGATCTCTTTTAAATCTAAAAACATTGTTTTAACTATGAGACCCCTTGAGCTCCTCCATATGGATCTCTTTAGACCATCTAGGGTTAAAAGCCTAGGTGGTAACTATTATGGATTTGTTATAGTCGATGATTTTTCTAGGTTTTGCTGGACAATTTTCTTAGCAAATAAGAGTGATACCTTCTCGGCCTTTGAACGATTTGCTAAATTATCTCAAAACAAGTTAAACACAAACATTGGGTCAATCAGAAGTGACCATGGGGGTGAGTTTGAAAATCATTTATTTGAAGCATTTTGTGATTCCAACGGAATTGATCATAATTTTTCCGCACCACGTACCCCTCAACAAAATGGGGTAGTGGAACGTAAAAACAGAGTTTTGGAAGAACTTGGAAGGACTATGATCAATGATAGTGGATTACCAAAATACTTTTGGGCCGACGCCATAAGTACGGCTTGTTATGTTTTGAATAGGGTGCTCATCGGGCCTATTCTAAACACGACACCGTATGAGCTTTTAAAAGGGCGTAAGCCAAACATCTCTCACCTTCATGTATTTGGTTGCAAATGCTTTGTGTTAAATAATGGAAAAGAGACTCTAGGAAAATTTGACGCCAAGGCTGACGAGGGTATTTTTCTTGGATACTCTCAGTCAAGTAAAGCTTATAGAATCTATAATAAAAGGTTACGTGTAGTTGAAGAGTCAGTTCATGTTTCTTTTGACGAGTCTTATCCGAGAAATGTCGGAGAAGGTAGTTCTTTTCATGGTGCAGGTGTACCTACTGAAGACATACTCAAGGACACTGATAAGGGAATTGATCAGCCTGAAGCAGTGCGTATTGAGGAGGAAAAAGAGCACCAACCAGTGAAAAGTGAGGATGACCATCATGCTAAGAAAGATGAACTTCCTCCAGCTTGGAAGTCTTCAAAAGACCATCCAATTGACGACATTCTCGGTGATATCTCTAAGGGAGTAACTACTCGCTCTAAACTTAGAAACTTTTGTTATTACTCTACTTTTGTTTCCCAAGTTGAACCTAAAAGCTCTAAGGAAGCGTTACTCGATGAGCATTGGTATCTATCAATGCAAGATGAACTAAATCAATTCGGGAGAAATGAGGTTTGGGACCTTGTCCCCCCTCCGCGAGACCATCGAGTAATAGGCACCCGATGGGTGTTTAGGAATAAACTTGATGAAAATGGAGTAATAACGCGTAACAAAGCTAGGCTTGTAGCACAAGGCTATAACCAAGAGGAAGGAATCGACTATGAGGAAACTTATGCGCCGGTTGCTCGACTCGAGGCCATACATCTTCTACTTCCCTACGCTTGCACAAAGAACTTTAAACTATTCCAAATGGATGTCAAAAGTGCATTCCTTAACGGATATATAAATGAAGAGGTTTATGTAGCCCAACCTCCAGGTTTTGAATCACACGAATATCCTGATCATGTCTATAAACTTAAGCGAGCTTTGTACGGACTTAAACAGGCCCCTAGGGCTTGGTATGAACGTCTAAGCAAATTTCTACTTGATCAAGGGTATTCAAGAGGAAAGGTTGACACAACCCTCTTTATTAAACGTCAAGGAAAACACTTTATTTTGGTACAAATTTATGTTGACGATATTATATTTGGGTCTACTAATATGACCTTGGTCAAGGAGTTTTCTAGTTTGATGCAGGGGGAGTTTGAGATGAGCATGATGGGGGAGCTTAACTATTTCCTCGGATTGTAAATCAAAGAACTTGAAGAGGGCACATTCGTGAGTCAAACGAAATATTGTCTTGAGTTACTAAAATGTTTTGATATGCTGAACTGCAAAGCTATAGATACTCCTATGCCTACGAGTGTTAATCTTGATCGTGACGAAAAAGGTAAGGATGTTCAGGTAAAGAGGTATCGAGGTATGACAGGGTCTCTTCTTTATCTTACCGCATCACGTCCCGATATAATGTTTAGTGTATGCATGTGTGCGAGGTATCAAGCACATCCCAAGGAATCCCACCTAAAAGCTGTTAAACGCATACTTAGATATCTCTCTGGTACTCCAAAGTATGGTCTGTGGTATTCCAAAGGTAGTGCTTGTTACTTAGTTGGTTATTCCGATTCCGACTTTGCCAGGTGTAGTGGCACGTGTCATCTTTTCGCAAATTCCTTGGTGAGTTGGCATAGCAAGAAACAGGTTTCCGTTGCTTTGTCAACAGCCGAGGCGGCATACGTTGCCGCCGGTAGTTGTTATGCTCAAGTCCTATGGCTTAAACAACAATTACTTGATTTTAATCTAAAACTTGAGCGGATTCCAATTTTGTGCGATAACATTAGTGCAATAAATCTAACTAAGAACCCTGTATTACATTCACGTACCAAGCATATCGAAATACGTCATCACTTCCTTAGGGATCATGTTGAGAAAGGTGATGTGATTTTTGAGCATGTTGATTCAAAAAATCAACTTGCTGACATTTTCACAAAACCTTTAGCCACTGAGCCTTTCTTTCATATCCGTAGGGAACTTGGCATTCTCGACATTTCGGATCGTGCTTAATTTCTCTATAAAATGTCATATCCTTACTTCATCTATATGCACATTTATACTTTTGTCACTAACAATTTAAAAAGCTATTACCACATATGTAAGGTATTGCATCATAAAAAACGATCAAGGTAATATCGTTCTCTTTCATTAGAAATTAAGTGTACCATGATTGAGTAATATTGTTGTTGTTTATTGCCTATAGTATGCTCACTTTCTTCATTTGTATGTTTGGTGTGCATGTTAGCTTTCTATTTAGCCAACACTATAGTTTAAATGTCACAAAATTTAATTTTTATGTTTTTTCAGCAAATTCATAATTTGCGTCGACTCATACAGTCTGTAGGTCGATCCATGGTTGATGCATTATTCCACTAGTAAGCGCAGGTCTGAACAGGTCGACTAAGTAGGTCGACGCACAACTTTAATTTTTAAAATTTCACATTTTTCTTCAGTATGTGTCGACGCGTAAGGGTCTTAGGTCGACCGTTCGCTCGACTTCTGCTATAAATGTTTGTTTTTTTTAAGTTGCTGATAAAACATTCTAGGTTTTCTTTGCATCATTACCTCATTGCATCATCTCCTCCTCTCCCCTAATCGTATCTCCACCCAAAACCCTAAATTCATCAATCTCACCCACAAAGCTTGGGCTCCATAACTATCTTGGGAAGTTCTTCATTACTCATCCTCTTTCAACATCAAGCATCAAATGGCTACACAGAGAGTCACCCGTAAAAGGGTCTCAAGAGAAACCTCTGCTCAAGCCAGTACATCTCAACCTGCACAAGATTCGCCGGTAACTCTTCCTTCTCTACTTTCTCCTGAAAATCTTGACTTGTTTAAGAGTATGAAGAAAAGAACTGTAATTAAACAATATGTGTATTATCGGCTTACGGTTCAACGCATGCACTTGGACGAAATCATAGAGTTATTGGATTTTCAGAATCTAAATGGCTTTTTCGAATGTGACGTCAAATATAATGAGGATCTGGTAAGGCTTTTCTATACGGGTCTCGTTGGACAATTTGATGATTTTATGTTCAACTGCAAACTAGGAAATAAGGTTCTTACTGTCCAAAACACCACATGGCAAGATTTATTCGGTCTGTCTGTAACTAATGAGATGCCTGTCCAGCACATCACTGATACTACGCATGTAAATGATTATGAGTATAAGAAGGCTTTAAATTCTATGCTCAGGAGACCATACACTGATGACATTGTGGCAAGTAATCTCTTCCCTAAGGCAGTGACAACGGGAAAACTGGCTCCTATCCCTAGAATTCTACAGTGGATCGTTGCTCATATTCTTAGACCCAAGCAAGGCGGTTATTCTAGGGTAGATCAACCTGAGATTCAGTTAATCTACATTCTGATGAATAAGATAAAAATCAGTTGGCCTTATTACTTTGCGAGTAGAATGTATGCTCTTCGTGGATCCGGTAGAGGGACTGCACTTGGGTATGCATCCGTGATTCAAAAGTTCTTCAATAATGCTACAATAGTTGTTCCTGGTATTCCCTATAAGTCCATCTCTACAAATCAAGAGTTCTGCCAGAAAACCATGACTATGATGGGCCACATGTGGGATGCTGTAGAGAGAAAATATAAGTATATTGTGAAAGCCAACACGGCTGTTCTGGAAGATTCTAGTGAAGAAGATGACGAAGACGAAGAAGCAGAAAGGGAAAATGAAGAAGGTGAAAATGAACAGAATAATGATGACGAGAATCAAAATGACAATGCTCAATGGTACCAAATGGATACAGGGGTTGATGATAATGCTGCATGGATGTATCAAGCATCTGAAGAAAATCAAGGAAGGCAATCTCCAATGGAAACTGAAGTTGACCAAGGATGGGGTCAATGGCAATATAATTGTTGGACCAATCTTGGTTCCAATTATAGGCCACCAACACAAGAGCTGAACTACCAAGAGTCATATTACACTCCTCCTTCACCTCCGCGTCCTCAACAAAATAATGAAGACATTCTTGAACTTATGAGGACGATGCAACTTGATCAACAGCGGTTTGCCACAGCTCAAGAGGAACGATTCAAGTCCCTGCAAGAAGAAATTCACTCTCATGCCAACAACTTTGAATCTTTTGCCACAAATGTGATGGGAAGATTCAACACAATGACCGAAACTTCTGCGAATTAGCACCGGGCTCTTACAAACAGCTTCAACATTCTGAATCGTACAGTGTTGGAGATGACCGAGCAGCTGGATGTGCAACCTCCACCACCTCATCATCCTCAACCGTTTCGCGGCCGAGGCCATTCATTTAGGGGGAGGAGGCCATGAGGAACACCATCTCATCTTGCATCATGTCATTTTACGTTTCACTTGCTATCTCATGTTTTGTTTATGATTCTAAGTGACTTTAGCCTAATTTTTAGTTCTCGTGACAATGTTTCAATTTTAACTGTGTGGCTGTTATGTTGCATGTTTTGCATATCCATTAACTGTTTTTAATTTAATATTCACTATGTTTCGTTAACATCCATTATGTGTGAATGTTTGTTAATGCTTATCGTTGTAATTTGTTAAGATGCACTTTCAGTTGATATTTTTTATTCATGCTATTTTCTCTCTCTCTCTCTCTCTCTCTCTCTCTCTCTTTGATGTTGTCAAAGGGGGAGAGAACATTGGAAAGAATAACAGGTACTGAGATAATCAAACATTAGTGGATGCATAAAGTCAGGGGGAGGATATCATCTCACATCGAGTGTTTTGCCATCATAAAAAAGGGGGAGTATTTGAGGGAAGATTCTCTCTATGTACTTTACTTTTAATGATGTCAAAACCTTCATGATTAGAACATAGTGGTTTATATGAAAAACTCAAGTAGTTAAGTATTGCACATATGTTTGATTATGATTAGAAATGATCTAGGCTCATTAGAGATGTCCCAACACCTTAGGAATCTCAAAATCATGATTTTTTGCATGTTTCTAGGGTATGCGTCGACTCATCACCCAGCATAGGTCGACCTATGCAGTATGCGTTTAATAGTGTAGAAAACTGGGAGGTATGCGTCGACCCACTCCCTGTTCCGGTCGACGCATAGTATGCATTTTTGCGTAGTTGTGCGCGCGGGCTTGCACGGGTCGCCTATACCTTCTCTAAAGGTCGACCGCTCGCTGATTCCTGTAACGACCCAGTTTTCGTGTACGTTTTATTTAATCGAGTCGTTTGATTATTATATTATTATTTTATTTTATTTTCGAATTTTATCTGAAAATATGTTATTTTTCAATGTTGTGATATTTTATCGGGTTTTGGGAACATTTGTGAGATATTTGAGTGTGGGGGTATTTTGGACATTTCATAATATTTTGTTAAGTTAGAATAGAAAGGAAAATAGAAAGAGAGAAAAATAGAAAGAAAGAAAGGGGAAAGAAAGAAAAAGAGGAGAAAAAGAGAAGAAGAAGAGAAATAGTAAGAAAACTTGGGAAATCAAAGAAAAATCAACTTCTAGAATCGATTTAATCGGGTAAGGGTGCGGAACTCAATTATTGTATACTTGTGTATGATTATGTATGTGTATTTGTGATGTTTGTTGGATTGAAATGAATAAATTTAGTAAAACCCATTTTTGGTAAAATTGATTAGGAATTGATCAAATGTGTTGGAAATCATGTTTTTAGTGTATCTTAATGTTGGTATATGATAGATACATGTTGCTATGCATTGTATTGGTAATTTTTCTGGGTGTAGGTGAAATTTGGATGAATTTGGGGGAGAAAATGCCGAACCACGTTCTGCAGAATTTTTTTTGGTTTTTCTAGGTCATACGCGTATGGGGCATGTTCATACGCGTATGGACCTTGGCAATACGCGTATGGGTGGGCGAGCCATGGGTCAATACGCGTATGGGTTGCTTGTTTCCTAGGCCATCTGCCCATTTGCGTATGATACGCGTAGCATTTTAGGGCATTACGCGTATGGTTTTGGTCATTACGTGTACGGACACTTTAACGTGGAATTGGGGGAAAAATGAGTCTCTGCTCATACGCGTATGGATCATGGTGATACGCGTATGAACAGGACTTTTGCAAAATGGGACTTTTCAAAATATTGTTTTTCGTTTTCTTTCGTAACTTGAGTTCCGTTTGTCCGATTTTTACATTCTTGGTATCGTTGCGTAGCTATTGAGCTGTACTTTCTTGTTAGGATGATTTCGAAATTGTTAGCCGATTTAATTATGTCGGGAAATCAGGAATAGTGTCGGTTGTCGACTTTTGTCGTTATAATTGTGCGTAATTGACGTGTATTATGCAAAGTGCTATTGTGCGACACAAATGTATGTGTTTAGATGATGTTGTGACGAGTTGTGGCTGTATGGCAATTAAATGCATTGTTTTGGGCATAAGTGCAAAGTGTGATTTTATCGATGTAAATGAATATGTGTGTGTGTGCATATTAAATGTTATGGGTCATTGTATGCCAAGCATCATGATATGCATTGTTGAAACGTCCTGAGTGATGGTTTGGATTCCAGAGGGAATTTGCTATAACTTCGTGTGCCCATGTGGGGTGTGAGCGATGATTATAGACAATCGTGTGCCCATGTGAGGTGTGAGCGATCGGGTCGTGTGCCCCGTGTGGGGTGTGAGCGATCCATAAACACCGTGTGCCCGTGTGGGGTGTGAGCGGTGGGGAACATCGTAGGCCCGACGGGGAGTTACAGTGATGTAACGAGCGATGATTCCAGCAGAGTTCCTGAGTGAACTAGTGATGAGAAACAATGGAAGTCGGTACCGCATGTGCATATGCATAGAGTCGTTGTGTCGCGGTCTTGCATTTGCATAAATCATTTATGGTTGGTTATGTGTGGATTTGTGGATAAATTGACATATGGATATGGGTTGGTGATGGAAATATGTATTGTGTCTTGTAATGCCTTGTGTTTGAATTATGGCGTGAGTTGTGGTGAGAACCGTATACATGTGTATTTTTGTGTTATATATATAATTGTATGCAATTATATTATGGTTGTTTTTCTCACCCTTCTGTTGTTTTATAATGCTCTATGAGGCATTGCAGATTAGAGTTGCTGGAGGTATTTTTGTGAAGCTTTACGTCTTCATTCTTTTGTCGGTCGGCTCTGATATGTGACACCGGGCAGTTAGGGAGGCCGTTTGTGATATTTGTATATTATGTGTATATATATATATATATATATATATATATATATATATATTATTCAGTTTTAGATTTTCCGCTTTTATTCTAAAATCTGAAATGTGGGTGTAAGGAACTGAGTTCCTCTGTTGCTTGCTACCCCACTGTTGCATATCTTTATGAGCAGGTGTTGTATGTATTGTTTCAATTTGATGTGACCCCTCGGTCTATGCCATGATAATTTAAATATACTCTGACGAAATTTTGAATTTTCTTTTACTGCTTTTTATTAATTGGGGGTATAGATTGGGGGTGTTACATTAAGTGGTATCAGAGCCAGTTTGTGTCAGTCCGTGTCAGTTGTGTCAGTCCTTGTTGGTCGTTGTGGTTGGATGAGCTGTTTGTTTAACCATAGTTTCTGTTATTGGAAATGAACAGAATATGGCCGGTAGGAATGATGCTGCTTTGGCTGCGGCTATGCAAGCAATGGCTCGTGCGTGCAGGGTGCACCTAATGCTGCAGGTAATGATGAGTTCAGGAAGAACAAACCGCCTGTCTTCAAAGGAAGATATGATCTGGATGGTGCACAGATTTGGCTGAAAGAGATTGAAAGGATTTTTCGAGTGATGGATTGTGATGAAGACCAGAAGGTGAGACTGGGTACTCACATGTTATTGGAAGAAGCTGATGATTGGTGGGTTAGTACTCGACGTGTGTTGGAAGCTGCAGAAGAGGAAGAAATTACTTGGGAAGTTTTTAGCCGGGAGTTCTTGAGGAGGTATTTTCCTGAAGATGTAAGGGGAAAGAAGGAGATTGAGTTCTTGGAACTAAAGCAAGGTAATATGTCTGTTGTCGATTATACTGCTAAGTTTGTGGAACTTGTGCAGTTTTATCCTCATTATGCTAAAGTGACTGCGGAATTCTCTAAGTGTGTGAAGTTTGAGAATGGCTTGCGTCTTGAGATAAAGCAGGCGATTGGTTATCAGAGGATTCAGAGGTTTTCTGATTTGGTAGATTGTTGTAGGATTTATGAAGAGGACAGTAAGGCTCGTTCTACTCATTACAAGAGTGTGAGCGAGAGGAAAAGGAAGCAACAGTTCTGTGGTGGTCCGTATGTGACACCAGATGATAAAGGTAAACAAAGAGGGAATTTTGAGAAAAGGTCAAGTGGAGGAGGAATGTCTGGTCCTTTGAGGTGTTATAAATGTGGTGAGTTAGGGCATCGTCAGTTTGAGTGCAGGAAAGATTTGAGGAAGTGTGCTAATTGTGGAGGTGTAGGACATGTTGCAGCTGATTGTGCAAGGAAGAATGTGGTGAAATGTTACAACTGTTGTGAACCTGGGCATATTAGTATGAAGTGTCCGAAACCGAAACAAGCTCCAGCTGGTGGAAAAGTGTTTGCATTATCGGGGACTCAGACTTCAAGTGCAGATCGTCTGATTCGAGGTACTTGTTTTATTAATAGTACTCCTTTGATTGCTATTATTGATACTAGAGCGACTCATTCGTTTATTTCGTCTGAGTGCGTGAAGCATTTGAATCTTGTGTTGTATGTGATGGGTGGTGAAATGGTTATTGATACTCAAGCAATGGGGTCCGTAACTACGTCTTTGGTTTGTCTAAGATGTCCTTTGACCATTTATGGTAAAGACTTTGAGATGGATTTGGTGTGTTTACCGTTGGAGGGATTAGATGTGGTTTTGGGTATAAATTGATTGCAATTCAATAGGGTTCATATTTATTGTTATCATAAGCTGGTAAGGTTTCCTTCTCTTGAGGAAGACGAAGACTCGAGTTTCTTATCTACCAAAGAGTTGAAGAAACTTTTGGCGGAGGAAGCTCAGTTGTTTGGATTGTTTGCATCTTTAACTGTGGATAGTCAAGTTTCACTTGATGTGTTTCCTGTTGTGTGTGAATTTCCGGAAGTGTTTCCTGAGGATATTTCAGACTTGCCGCCGGAGAGAGAGGTGGAGTTTTCTATAGATCTAGTTCCTGGTACTAGACCTGTTTCTATGGCACCTTATCGCATGTCGGCATCTGAATTGGTGGAGTTAAAGAGACAGTTGAATGAGATGTTGGAAAAGAGGTTCGTGAGACCAAGTGTTTCTCCTTGGGGTGCTCCAGTTTTATTGGTGAAAAAGAAGGATGGGAGTATGAGATTATGTATTGATTATCGCCAGTTAAATAAGGTGATGATCAAAAATAAGTATCCTCTTCCAAGGATTGATGATCTGATGGATCAGTTAGTTGGTGCGTGTGTGTTCAGTAAGATTGACTTGAGGTCAGGGTATCATCAGATAAGGGTGAAGGAGGAAGACATTCAGAAAACAGCTTTTAGGACACGATATGGTCATTATGAATATTCTGTGATGCCGTTCGGGGTTTCTAATGCGCCAGGTGTGTTTATGGAATACATGAATCATATTTTTCACGAGCATCTGGATCATTTTGTCGTGGTGTTTATTGATGATATGTTAATTTATTCTAAGTCTCGGGAGGAGCATGCAGAACATTTGCGTATTGTTTTGCAGGTTTTGAAGGAGAGGAAGCTTTTTTCTAAATTATCCAAGTGTGAATTCTGGTTGTCGGAAGTGAGTTTTCTTGGACACGTAATTTCAGGTAATGGTATTGCTGTGGATCCATCTAAAGTAGAAGTAGTTCTACAATGGGAGGCTCCGAGATCCGTTACTGAAATTCGAAGCTTTTTGGGCTTGGCCGGTTATTATCGCAGGTTTATTGAGGGTTTTTCGAAACTAGCACTTCCTTTGACCCAGTTGACTTGTAAAGGGCAAGCGTTCATTTGGGATATTCGGTGTGAGGAGAGTTTCACTGAGCTGAAGAGAAGATTGACGACAGCTCCGATCTTGATTTTGCCGAATCCTAATGAACCATTCGTGGTTTATTGTGATGCTTCTTTGATTGGTCTAGGTGGTGTTCTGATGCAGGAAGGTAAGGTGGTGGCTTATGCTTCAAGGCAGTTAAGAGTTCATGAGAAGAATTACCCTACTCATGATCTTGAGTTAGCGGCTGTGGTGTTTGTGTTGAAGATTTGGAGGCATTATCTCTACGGTGCAAGGTTTGAAGTCTTTAGTGATCATAAAAGTTTGAAATATTTGTTTGATCAGAAAGAGCTTAATATTAGGCAACGTAGATGGTTGGAATTCTTGAAGGACTACGACTTTGGCTTGAATTACCATCCTGGTAAAGCTAATGTAGTAGCCGATGCATTGAGCCGGAAATCGTTACATATGTCCGCTTTAATGGTTAAGGAGTGGGAACTTTTGGAATCGTTTAGAGACTTGAGTTTGGTTTGTGAAGTGACGTCGGATAGCGTTAGGCTTGGTATGCTAACGATTACTAATGATTTTCTGAGGACGGTTAGTGAGAAGCAAAAGCTGGAGGTGAAATTGGTGGATTTGATGTTGGTTGGAGGAAAAGATGCGAATAGTGATTTTCAAGTGGATATTAATGGTGTTTTGAGATTCTGAGGTAGGATTTGTATTCCAGATGATGCGGAGTTGAAAAAGATGATTTTGGAGGAAGGACATCGGAGTAATTTGAGTATACATCCGGGAGCGAATAAGATGTACCAAGATTTGAAGAATATTTTCTGGTGGTCTGGATTGAAAAGAGATGTGGCTCAGTTTGTTTATGCATGTTTGACTTGTCAGAAATCGAAGGTGGAACATCTGAGGCCTAGTGGTTTGTTGCAACCGTTGGATATTCCTGAATGGAAATGGGATAGTATTTCCATGGATTTTGTAACAGGGTTACCGAATAATCAGCGAGGGCATAACGCTATTTGGGTGGTTGTTGATAGGCTGACTAAATCGGCTCATTTTATTCCGATTAACATCAGTTTTACTTTGGAGAGGTTAGCAGAGATTTACATCAGTGTGATTGTGAAGTTGCATGGAGTTCCATTGAGTATTGTTTCTGATCGAGATCCTAGATTTACATCGAGATTTTGGGAAAGTTTACAGAAGGCGTTGGGTTCTAAATTGAGATTGAGTTCGGGTTATCATCCACAGACGGATGGTCAGACGGAGAGGACGATTCAGTCTTTGGAGGATTTGTTGAGAGCGTGTGTTTTGGAACAAGGTGGTGCGTGGGATAATTATCTGGCATTGATTGAGTTTACGTATAATAACAGTTTCCATTCTAGTATTGGAATGGCACCGTTTAAAGAATTGTATGGATGAAGGTGTCGGACACCGTTGTGTGGGCACGAATCCGGTGAGCGAACGGTGGTTGGGCCAGAATTGGTGCAACAGACGACGGAGAAAGTGAAGTTTATTCGTGAGAAGATGAAAGCTTCTCAGAGTAGACAAAAGAGTTATCATGATCAAAGACGGAAGGATCTTGAGTTTCAAGAGGGCGATCATGTATTTTTTAGGGTTACGCCGGTAACAGGTGTGGGTCGTGCATTGAAATCGAAGAAACTTACTTTTCGGTTTATTGGTCCTTACCAGATATCCGCGAGAGTGGGTGCTGTAGCTTATAGGGTGGCGTTGCCGCCGAATCTGTCGAATTTGCACGATGTGTTTTATGTTTCACAGCTTCGGAAGTATGTTCCAGATCCGTCGCATGTGATTCCGATGGATGAGGTTGAGGTAAGGGAGAACCTTACAGTTGAGGCATTACCAGTTAGGGTTTTGGATCGCGAGGTGAAGAGGTTGAGAGGCAAGGATATTGCACTTGTGAAAGTGGCGTGGGGCGGCGCTGCTGAGGGCAATTTGACTTGGGAGATGGAGAGTCGGATGCGGGAGTCGTATCCAGATTTGTTCGTCTCAGGTATATTTTCGAGGACGAAAATTTCTAAGTGGGGGAGAGTTGTAACGACCCAATTTTCGTGTGCGTTTTATTTAATCGAGTTGTTTGATTATTATATTATTATTTTATTTTATTTTCAACTTTTATCTGAAAATATGTTATTTTTCAATGTTGTGATATTTTATCGGGTTTTGGGAACGTTTGTGAGATATTTGAGTGTGGGGGTATTTTGGACATTTCATAATATTTTGTTAAGTTAGAATAGAAAGGAAAATAGAAAGAGAGAAAAACAGAAAGAAAGAAAGGGGAAAGAAAGAAAAAGAGGAGAAAAAGAAAAGAAGAAGAGAAATAGTAAGAAAACTTGGGAAATCAAAGAAAAATCAACTTCTAGAATCGATTTAATCGGGTAAGGGTGCGAAACTCAATTATTGTATACTTGTGTATGATTATGTATGTGTATTTGTGATGCTTGTTGGATTGAAATGAATAAATTTAGTAAAACCCATTTTTGGTAAAATTGATTAGGAATTGATCAAATGTGTTGGAAATCATGTTTTTAGTGTTTCTTAATGTTGGTATATGATAGATACATGTTGCTATGCATTGTATTGGTAATTTTTCTGGGTGTAGGTGAAATTTGGATGAATTTGGGGGAGAAAATGCAGAACCACGTTCTACAGAAATTTTGCTGGTTTTTCCAGGTCATACGCGTATGGGGCATATTCATACGCGTATGGACCTTGGCAATACGCGTATGGGTGGGCGAGCCATGGGCCAATACGCGTATGGGTTGCTTGTTTCCTCGGCCATCTGCCCATTTGCGTATGATACGCGTAGCATTTTAGGGCATTACACGTATGGTTTTGGTCATTACGCGTACGGACACTTTAACGTGGAATTGGGGGAAAAATGAGTCTCTCCTTATACGCGTATGGATCATGGTGATACGCTTATGAACAGGACTTTTGCAAAATGGGACTTTTCAAAATATCGTTTTTCGTTTTCTTTCGTAACTTGAGTTCCGTTTGTCCGATTTTTACATTCTTGGTATCGTTGCGTAGCTATTGAGCTGTACTTTCTTGTTAGGATGATTTCGAAATTGTTAGCCGATTTAATTATGTCGGGAAATCGGGAATAGTGTCGGTTGTCGACTTTTGTCGTTATAATTGTGCGTAATTGACGTGTATTATGCAAAGTGCTATTGTGCGACGCAAATGTATGTGTTTAGATGATGTTGTGACGAGTTGTGGCCGTATGGCAATTAAATGCATTGTTTTGGGCATAAGTGCAAAGTGTGATTTTATCGATGTAAATGAATATGTGTGTGTGTGCATATTAAAGGTTATGGGTCGTTGAATGCCAAACATCATGATATGCATTGTTGAAACGTCCTGAGTGACGGTTTGGATTCCAGAGGGAATTCGCTATAACTTCGTGTGCCCATGTGGGGTGTGAGCGATGATTATAGACGATCGTGTGCCCATGTGGGGTGTGAGCGATCGGGTCGTGTGCCCGTGTGGGGTGTGAGCGATCCATAAACACTGTGTGCCCGTGTGGGGTGTGAGCGGCGGGGAACATCGTAGGCCCGACGGGGAGTTACAGTGATGTAACGAGCGATGATTCCAGCAGAGTTCTTGAGTGAACTAGTGATGAGAAACAATGGAAGTCGGTACCGCATGTGCATATGCATAGAGTCGTTGTGTTGGTCTCTTGCATTTGCATAAATCATTTATGGTTGGTTATGTGTGGATTTATGGATAAATTGACATATGGATATGGGTTGGTGATGGAAATATGTATTGTGTCTTGTAATGCCTTGTGTTTGAATTATGGCGTGAGTTGTGGTGAGAACCATATACATGTGTATTTTTGTGTTATATATATAATTGTATGCAATTATATTATGGTTGTTTTTCTCACCCTTCTGCTGTTTTATAATGCTCTATGAGGCATTGCAGATTAGAGTTGCTGGAGGTATTTTTGTGAAGCTTTGCGTCTTCATTCTTTTGTCGGTCGGCTCTGATATGTGACACCGGGCAGTTAGGGAGGCCGTTTGTGATATTTGTATATTATGTATATATATATATATATATATATATATATATGTTATTCAGTTTTAGATTTTCCGCTTTTATTCTAAAATCTGAAATGTGGGTGTAAGGAACTGAGTTCCTCTGTTGATTACTACCCCACTGTTGCATATCTTTATGAGCAGGTGTTGTATGTATTGTTTCAATTTGATGTGACCCCTCGGTCTATGCCATGCTAATTTAAATATACTCTGACGAAATTTTGAATTTTCTTTTACTACTTTTTATTAATTGGGGGTATAGATTGGGGGTGTTACAATTCCTGCCAATTTTTTCACTTGTATTTTCATCTTAAAATTCTGTTATTTCCACATTATTACATAGCATAATATATATATCATGTTAGTTCATTTTTCATCAGTAACAAGAAACGTGAAAGATTTTATACCATTTCTCTCATCAATTTCATCTTCTTCCTTGAGCATTCAAACAACTACACATAACCAATTTTTGTTTGTTGTGTTCATTGATTTGAAGTGATCAGGTTCAGATTTCAGGAAGTGTTATCTTCGATTCTGAGTTGAGATTTGTGGTAGGTGTTTCTTGAATAAAACCTTAGGGTTTTCTCCTCTAAGAATCAAAGGGATTTTGGGGGTTTTGCACAAGCCGCTTCGTTCTACAAGGATTCAGCTGGGCGAAGGTAACCGAAGAGATCGGTTTAGTAGCTGTAATCAGAGGATCGTAGAAGAGAGGCTTGGGTTCGAATCTTTGGTAGATCGCAATTGATCGAGTGAAGGTAATCGAAGAACGGTGTTTTCTTTCGGTTTAGTAGCGCGGGACGATAATTGAATCAACCATATTCGAAGCACTTGATTCATCTTGAATCAAGGGAAGAGAAGGCCCTACATCAACAATTCGAAGACGTTCGAAGATTTGTTTGTTTAGAAGTTTTCTCTTGTATAAACTCTCAATTACAACGATAATATATATATCTCAATTCCATGTTCGGAATTGGGAGCAGATGTACCCATAGCGAGGACGATTGGGGAACTGCCTAATCAAATCGCGTTCGTTCTCTTTCTCCTTTAACTCTTTACATTTTTCTGCATTGTTTGAATTTGCCATGTTTTCAAGTTGTCTAAATTTCTGAGGTGTCGTAATCTAAAGCTGAAAAATCGTTTTGGTTAAAGTAATACAATTTGTTGAATTGTTTCTAAGAGCGGCATGAAATTACTAACCATAGAAATTCTGCAATTAGTGTGTGTGTACACACCAAGTGTTTGATAATTTGTCGCAAAGCAAATTCAAACACCGTTAGTGTTTCATTCTTTGCCTCATTGGTTTGGATTATACATAAACACGCTATAATTTGTTGATTACGTTTGATCACATTAATAGAACTCAATTTTTCTTTTCCATACTCTTTCGCAATATATATTTGCGCATATCCGATCCTTTTGGTAGAAGGTTCATTGTAGACTTTTAATCCAGTGGTAGCTTCCATTCAAACAATTTTTTAAAATTCAATTTCGCATGTAAAACTCGAAGGATCTATTCAACCCCCCTTCTAGATCTATAGCCATAGTCTAACAATGCTATCTTTCCTTAGGAATTTCTCATGCTAAAAGAGGGACAGTGGCGTGGACGTAAATAATCCAGAGGATTACCGCTTACAGCAATTAGATGGGGGGAAAAGGAGTTGTTGATGTTTGTATGCTATGAACAAGGCACAACTTTGATGCTAAAAGGCCGATTGACTCAACTGGGGTTTTCCTTATACAAAGCCTAAGAGGAGGCTATTGGCCCAACAAGAGGGTGTTTTTATGTGTCTTGTACGAAGCCCAAGACGGAGGCTAAAGGTTTGACTTAACAAGAAAGTCTTTTATACTCAACAAGAGAGTGTTTTGTATCCCGTGCGAAGCCCGAGATGGAGGCTAAAGGTGATTGACTCAACAAGAGAGTCTTTTATACTCAACGAGAGAGTGATTTTCTATCTCGTACGAAGCCCGAGATGGAGGCTGAAGGTGTTTGACTCAACAAGAGAGTCTTTTATACTCAATAAGAGAGTGTTTTGTATCTCGTACGAAGCCCGAGATGGAGGCTAAAAGGGTTTGACTCAACAAGAGAGTCTTTTATACTCAACAAGCGAGTGTGGGGAGAATCATTGTACAAAGCCCAAGAGGAGGCTGTTTATGCTGGTAACTGTTTCAGTTGAGTGACAGGTCCAGTGTGTTGGATGAAAGGGAAAATCAGTTCTTATATGGGTAATGTTGTGCTTAGGGATTGATCAGAGGATCTGTGTTATCTCCCAGTTGTAATACCCCAAAATTTGCTCTCCCTCTTTGTCATCATAGCATGGCATTATCATTTATCATATCATATCCACCTCATTAACATTACATTGCATTTAACATAGAAAAATGAAGCATAGCATCCTTCTTACCATCAGGGCATGTGATCAGGTGGAAGGTGGACAATCAATGGATCCTTCAGAGCACAAAAGGTCAATCAAGTTGGCTCTAGGCAAGCCAAGAGGTCTCTCATGTCTCATACTATCCCAATTGATCTTCCACAACCTCAAGAAGGTGAGATTCAATAGGAGATTGAAGCATTACATCCTACATTATGCAAGAAGTCCAAAAATTGAAGAAAAATCCTCAAAAGAGATAGCTCATTGATTCAAAATCATCCTCAAGTGGCATTTCTCATCATCCTTTAAGAGGATACACAACATACTCTGAGGAATTTGAAATTGAAGACTGCACTTTTTTCCTCCTAACCAGAAGGGGCTGAAATTAGGGTTTACAGTAAAATCAGGTTATCTTTGATTTTTTGGACAAAACTTGATATCATGGTATTCTACATGTCCTTAAGTGTATGTGTATGGAGAATTGCCCCTCAATTGGTTTTGGAGGTGGTTCAATTGGAAGAAAGATAAAAAATCAGGAAATTTGGGGCCAAGTCAAATAATCAGAGGAAAAAGTCAACTCTTGACTTTTTGAGCCCAAAATCATGAAATTCATGTTACATATGTCCAATGTACAAAATTTGGTCAAGAAACTCCAAAGGAATCATGAAAAAATCAAGAGGTGGAAAGTTGCCATTTTTGGAAGAGGAAGGGTTACTAAAAATAGCAAGTTTTGGCCATTTTGCATCAGAGTTTGAACCAAGGCCATTTAAAATTGAAGCACCAAATGAAAATTCCACTCGGCCACAACAAAAGATCTTGTTTTAAGCTTCAAATCCATGTGTGGAACATCTCCATTGGATAAAAATTGAGTGAGATATGATTGATCAAAGTTTGAGCAAAGTAGGTTCAAAACTAGGTCATGACCAAGATTTTCAGGGCACGCGCGCAGTCATTTTAACAAACAGTTGGTGTGCCATATATTCGCCTATTTTTCTCATGGTTAAAGGCCTCAAATGAAAAACTTGTCAACATCAATATTGTTCCTTGCAATGCCCTCTTCAATGTTCATGTTGGGCAAAATTTCATCTGATCAAGTTATGATGGAGAAATAGTGGCCTCAAGTCATGGTAATCATGCTGAAAATCCAGGTGCCAAGATGCCTTGTCAACCAACCAGTTGCCACGCCCTTCTATCAGTTCCAAATGTGGATGTTATAAGTCATTTTGTAACTTATTTCAAGCCTCATTTCAATTCATTTTTCATACCAAACATGTTCTACTATGTGTCCTCTCTCCAATGACCCCAAGAACTCATCAAATCATCCATTAAGTAGGGAGAATTTCATTGGCAAAGTACCATAATTATCACTGATGCAGTAAATGATGTTAGTAGGCTGTGTACACGATTTGGTTCAGTCATCCCACAAACACTTCATGTACTTTATTTCCTCATTTGAACAAACATCCTTATGACCATACTTATGCATATCAGCCATCATACATTGTGAAGGAAGGTTTTCAAAGGAGAAACTTGTACCATAAGCAATGCCATGACATGCTGCATAACATAACCTCATCATCCCAGCTTCACTCTCATCCTCACCACAACTGTCATAAGCTTAACCTCACCATATCACAGCCATGGATAACTCGCCCTAACTAACTTGGCTCAGTTAGTTAGGGTGGACTCAGCATAACCACTTTAACTCAGTTAACCTCACTCAGTTTAACCGTGGTTAAAGCCTACTATAAAACAAAATCTCACTTCACATTTTCATTCAGCTTCATTTCTCTCATTTTTCACTTCAAAACACTTCAAATTCTCCCTCACATTCTCTCTACTCTCTCTCTGATTTCACACGATTTTCACCATCTTCCATTCATATTTCATCTTCATCCTCATCAAGGTTTCACTTCTGATCAAGAACAAAAGAGAAGAAGTTCAGTTCATCAATGGCAGCTTAGTTCAGTTGAGTTTTCGTTGTGGTTTTCTTCAAGATCTCAAGTTCAGTGGCATTTATTTTGTTCCACTCAAGAGCATAGGAGGATCATCTCTGGTCTTCTGTTACTTTGAAGAACTTCAAATTCAGGTTTCTTCTCCAACCTTCGTTTTTCTGAAATTTCACTTGTTTTCTATTGTTTTGAGCTTCTTAGAAGCTATGTTGAATCCGGCTAGTTGATAGGCCTCTTAGAGGCATAGTTTCAAAAACCTAGGGCATGATTTGATTTCCTCTGTTCTTGCTATGTGTGTGTGTTTTGTGATTTTTATGAGCATATTCATGATGTACATAAGCTTAGCTTTCGATTGGTATACATTTTGTGCATTTTGGTGAGGTTTGAAAGTTGCAGACGGTGGTGATTGACCGGAGAAGGTGACCGGAGGTCCCTCTCCGGCCGGTGGTCATTATTTTAGGGTTTCTTGCCAGAATGAATGTCAGCCGTATGATGTTGTTGATCCAACGCACGAAAACACGCTAGCACATTAAAATACATGTGCCTCTCACGTGGTTCTTCTGATTTTATTTTTAAACGTGGTGTGGTGTGGTACATGGTAGGGAGTGTGGACCTGCACGCATGTTCTTTGATTTTGGTTACTTTGACTCTTACGTTGGCCAGACTTAATCCAATGGTGTGAATTGATTGACTTTTTTGTTGACTGAGTGAGCATGATAGTTAGTGTGTATTGCGCAGACTTGGACCTAATCAGATTGCTACCCACACCCCCATGTTTTCAAGCCCAATTAATTTGAACTGCATAATTGCTATGCTCACACCTCCCCTTCCCTTTGCATTTCATTTTATTTTTCTATTTTTTATACACGTTTACTTTTTAATTTTTAAAAATATCAAATAGCATCATAAAATTCCACAAAAATTCATGAGTATCATTAAAACATTTATGAAATTTTTGATGATTTTATTTTCTGATTTTATGACCTTTTTACCCCTGTTCTATATTTTTCTTTGAATTTCTTTGATGTGCATTCTTAATATGGTACATGATCTTGTTTAATTTTGTTCTTGATCATTAAAAATTGTTTTGATGCTCTTCTTTTTGCATTGAGTCATTATCATCTTGAGGTATGTTAAGTGATTTTTATTTGATTTTTTAGGTCAGTTTTATGGCATGTGTGGTGTTCACTTTTGTGCTACTTTGTATGATATGTCTATGTGACCTAAGTGCATTGTTTGACATCATTTTGCCTTGGTTTCTTGCATGCTACTTTGATATGTGATTCATCTCTGATTAGTGAACTCCAATACCATGTTTTCATAATTTTCATGAGGCCATTTGATTTTTGCTTGATGCATTTCATTTAAAGCATTATAACATGTCATATCATTGTAATCTTTTGTGCATGTTTACATGTTTTCTTTTGTACATAATGGCATGATCATTTGCATATTTGGTGAACCATTCACTTGACATTATAGGTCATTGGTACATATTATATGTCATCCTTGCATGTTGACTTTCATTTAAACCTTGTGCACCTTTAACATGTGGTGTTTGTACTTGTGTTTTCTTTTGAACTTCCATTTCAATTCTACTTCTTCTATCACTTCTTAAATGTCTTGATGTGCTTCATGAATACTTGTGAGAGGTTTGTGAATCATTTTTCATTTCATTTCAATTCTGATCCATGGATTACATGTTCCATTTATGCACATTTCTTCTTTTCTCTTTCATCTTTCATTCTCCCTTTTCTTATGATATCATGTCTAATGTCATGGAGGATGTTTGTTGCCTATCCACTTGAGTTTGATTGATAATAACCATTTGTTTCCATATGATGTACATTCTGGTTGTGGCTCTAGGATTTGGTTTTTCATGTAATTCTTTTGAGTTTTATGATGCATTACATGTTCTTTTACTTCTTATACTTCTTATACATGTTTACTAACCATGTAGGGGCTTTGGTAAGTTTCAATTGAATGTGGATAAGGAATCCAAATTCAACTTCTATCCTTTCTCCTTTACAATTCCATTTTATGTTTTGTTAAGCACTTATGTGCTTTCTTTTAATAACTCATTACTTTCCCTTTTTGAATTACAATTCATCTTCTACTTTAGAAGTGAATTGTTTAATTCTTTCTTTCTTTAGACTTTAGGTTGAAACCTCACAAACCTTTAGGATCACTCCCTTTAATCTTCAGTTAGGATTGAGTCTTAGTTCACATAGATTTTTACCTTTCTCCTCTCTTGAGTCTTTCTTCTTCTCATCTCAAAGAAAATTCAAAATATCTAATAAAGGTAGGCACTTATTGCATTTAGGCCTTTCATATAAAGAAAAGATTATAAGGGGTCTTCTCTTATAATCTTAGAATGTGTAGCATATGGCCCATCTTGGGTCAATGTGTTACATATTTGATCTTGTATGAGGGACTTAAATGCAATACTTGTTGAAAATACAAATAAAGAAAAACACTTCTTCATTTCATAATCAACAAAAACACTTAATAAACACAAGTATGCTAGTGTGTTTGAACCTTAATAATTGGAAATAAGTGTGGGGGTCTTCTTCATGCTTAGTGTACTTTCTTCCTCATTCCATCTTGGAGTGTGAGAATGTACACACTCCAATGACTAAGATTTAGATACACTATCATATGCAAACAAATAACAAAACTTCTTAAAAGAAAAAAACAAACAATAACGTCTTTCCTTCGGGAATTCTTTTCTCACCTCACTCACTCTCAGCGTACGAACGTGCTTCTACTCGTTCTCTTGCAAGATGGTAACGCACTCGGACCAGCGAGCCTGCACCACCTGAGCTAGAACGTAAGCCGTTCTCTAAAAAACACAAACAACTTTCCCTAGTGAAGGGAACTACGTCGCTCTGATTCTCATGCTCCCGATGAGATACGTAGGCAGTGGGGTAGGGCCCATGCGAGCACTTCTTTTATTTTCCCTACATTTGTTTCCCGTTCCTTTTCTTTTCTTTCTCCTTTCTTTCTTTCAGTTCCTTTTCCAGTATCCTTTCTTTACACCCTTTGATCGAAACAGCAAGCGTGGATCCCATCGGGTACGATGGACGCGTGGGGGTGCTAATACCTTCCCCGTGTGTAACCGACTCCCGAACCCAGTTCTCTTGGTCGTAAGACCATGCTTTTCCTTTCTCTCAGGTTTACGCGGTGTTTCCTTTCCCTCTCTTGGGATAAATACACATTGCTGGCGACTCTGTTTCGGTGCCACTTTCACGTTTGTACTTGGATGAAAATCCCGGGGAGCGACAGCTGGCGACTCTGCTGGGGACCGAACCCAGAATTTCTGGTTTCCTTAGCGAGTCAATCCTAGCGCTTGTCTGTTTTTCTTTCATTGGGTGTTTACTTTGATGCAGTATGTTGCTGTATTTACTGTTGTATTGTATTGCTATTTATTGTATTGCTGCTTTACTGTATTTTACTGTATTTATCGCATTTACTGCATTACATATCATTATTGTGCTGGATCGTGCTGTTGTTTTCTGTTTGGCGGGCAGGGTGTTCTGAGAGATAAGCTCACTACACAGGCTTGAGTACACACATAGGAATTAGAGTGGATAGTCATGACGCTTGCGTGGTGGTGACCACGTATTGTTGTTCATGAGACCCACAACCAGACGAGGTTCTATCAGGAGCTTTCTGCTACTGCATGTTATGCAGGCCAGTGGTTATTCTCTTGAGGAACTGTCGACTCTGGTGACCATTCCCGAGGACTCAGTTGCGGCACTCCTCCCGAGATGTGACAGTGGCATACCACATTCCGTGGCAAACCCATTGCACATCCTCGATCCGAGGACCCAATGCTGGGAACTTGCTATAGGACATCCCTTTTTGAAAGAGAATCAGCGGAAGCACTCCTCGATTGGCGATAGTACTGTACCCTGAGGGATGAATGTACTATTGCTTCTCGACCTCAGTGCCAGAAGCTGAGGACCTTTTTGTTTTGGAGAATCAGTTGAGGCCTCCTCGATTGATGATGATGCCAAACCAGAAATGGTGAACGTATCATCATTTCTCGACCTGAGAGCCCGGGATACTGAACATCCTAGTACCCACATGTGAGAAGGGCGGGTTGTTTACAGGTTTGCAGGTAACCATGACCTCCTACATACCCGGTTTTCTATCATCATTGCACAAAAAGGAAGTTTCATCCTATTGTATGCAGATGGTTCTTATCTATGGTTCTATATTAGTCTCAGAGCTACACTGACACCGTTCACAGTTCAGCACAAACACCTGATTACCTGATCACATTGCCCTTTGCATTGCATTATCATATCCTAACATACATGTTTATTCATTTCCAGGTGCATATATTACCCGTGATTCCAGTCATCAGGTCCCTGCAAAGATGAACACTAAAGAGAGGAAGAATATCATCAGCTATAAGTTCCTTACGCCTACTTTGGGCCCTATTGTTATGCTGAAGGGAATGGCGAGTCCTGCAGTACGAGAAGCTTTTGAAGAGAAATATGGGTGGATTTTATCTATGGTCCGTAATGTCAGCGATTATGAAGCCAGAGGTCTCCATACGTTGATGCAGTTCTATGATCTGCCTCTGAGATGTTTTGTATTTCCAGACTATGTGTTGGTTCCTACCTTGGAGGAGTATTCCAACATGTTGAGGATTGCTATCAAGGAGGAGCCCCCTTTCTTTGGATCGGTGGGGGATCTTGACTTTGGGAAGGTGGCTGGTGCTCTTTATTTGAGCAAATCAGAGTTAGACGCCAATGTCTCCAACAAAGGAAAGATTCGTGGTTACAAGCTGGAATATCTGATTAAGAAGGCCCAGGAAGCAGCTAAAGGCGAGAATTGGCTTGTTTTTAATGCTTTGCTAGCCCTTTGTATATACGGCATAGTGTTGTTTCCCAACGAGCCGGATTTCATTGATACAGACGCTATACGAATATTCATGATGAAGAACCCGGTGCCAACGCTACTGGGAGATCTTCACTACTCGTTGTACAACCGAAACGAAAAGAAAAGAGGAGGGATAATTCGTTGTTGTGCACCTTTGTTCTATAAGTGGTTTGCAGGCCGTTTACCACAATCAGGGGCTTTTGTGGATTCCAAAGATTCTCTAGAGTGGAAACAGCGTTTAATGGGATTGGTGGCCAAGGACATCGTATGGGTAGATCATGGGCTGATTGGCAAGAATATTATCCACAACTGTGGTAAGTTCCCTAACGTTCCACTGATAGGAAGAATGGGTGGGATTAACTACAATCCTTCTTTGGCCATTCGACAATTTGGGTATGCCCTGACCGGTCCGCCTATTAAGAGAGATGTGGAGGAGTCCCTCTATTTTCATACATCAGATGGTTGGGAAGCAGCACAGAAAGCTTCTGAAAGCTGGGGTAGCATACTGAGAAAGGGGAAAGTTACTCTAGGAAAGCCTAACAACCGGGTTTATCCAGCATATGAAGAGTGGGTGAAGAAAAGAGTTGAAGATTTTCTCTTGCCTTTTGGTAAGGCACCCCTTTTGTATCCGGAGAATGAGAAAGCAAGAAGCACTGCTACTGTGGAAGAAGTTGACAAGTT
This sequence comes from Lathyrus tuberosus, assembly GCA_022829125.1. Classification (NCBI taxonomy): domain Eukaryota; kingdom Viridiplantae; phylum Streptophyta; class Magnoliopsida; order Fabales; family Fabaceae; genus Lathyrus; species Lathyrus tuberosus. Next base: position 1,952,410 of record JALAZF010000276.1, on the reverse strand, counting down.
GCAAGCCTTGGTGAAAAAGCTCCAAGGAGAGAATTCCGAGTTGAGTAGCCGTCTTCAGAATGCTCTACATGCCAACAAAGAGCTGGAGCAGAAAACCCAAGATGCTGAACAAATCCTAACTGCAAAAGAGAAAGACTTTGCTGGAAGAGCCCAACATTTCCGGAAGATTAGTAAAGGTGCTGATGATGCTACTCAAGCTTACAAGCAAACCAAACAGGCGTTAGCACAGACCAAAGAAAAGTTAACAAAGTTTCAGCACGCTTGGGACGAAGTTAGGATAGTGAATGCTGAATTACAAGAACAGTTGCAGATTAAGGACGAAGAGCTTGAAAAGGCGCATGAGCAGAGGAGAAAGTATCGGGAAAGCCTCGGTAAGAGTCAAGAACAGCTAGAAGAAGCTAGAGGTGAGCTGAGGAATACCAAGAAAGAGCTTGAAGAAGTCATGATAGAAAGGGAGATACTCAAGACGCAAGCTGGCATAAAGAGACACAAAGGAGTGTGTGATGACGAGGCTCTGATGCTGCATATGGGTTCTTTAACTGAAGCTCTTGAGAAAAGGGATGTCTTGATCAAAGAAATGATTGAAAAGCCGAATCACCAGCGTACCCGTATACTTTTTGAGGAGATCAAATACTCAAGTGATAAGCTGAAGGATGTGGAATTGTCAGAGTGATGTTCTTTTCCTTATATTTTGTTGTTAATGGTTACCATCAGGCTTGTTGATGGATCCATTTTTCCTTGTATTGCATTTGCGGTTGAACCTTTCTTAAATGTACTTGAATACTTCGTTGAATGAGTATGAGCAGTTTTATTCAGAATTATTCCTTATCAGATAGCTGCACAAGCACATGACCACGACACGCCTCTTTATATCACGATGTCTGGTCCTCAGATTTCTGTGGTTGGATTGGAATCAGGGTATAAAAGCACCTCGGAAATGACAAACATGGCATTGCATGGCATTGCATATCATTTTGCATTTTTGTTACTTGCTTTTCAGGTACTCGTTGCAGGGTCTCTAACCTTTATTTGGTTTCAGGCAGTATAGCTGAGAATCATATTCACCGATATTCGACGCGAAGGAATCAAGTAAGAATCATGGATCAAGTGCAAAGTGATTTGGCTGAAATGAGGGCGCGTATGGACCAGTTCATGACCCTCATGACTGGCATGGTGCAAAATCAGGAGAGATTGAGACTTCTGGTCGAGCGTCCAGACAATGGGCCCGAAGGTGATCAGCATGACAATTCACAGGGACATGGCATCCCTCCTCCCGGTGGCAACCCTCCTCCTGGTGGTAATAATCGGGGTAATGGAAATGGTAGGCATGCTGGTGTTACTCTTGAAAATACTCTGGAAGACCAATTTACTCTGCTGGATGCTGATGTGGGTAATCAAGGGGATCGAAGGTATGATGAGTTAGCAGAGAAGATCAGGGCCATAGAATGCAAGAACTCTATGGGTATTGATGTTACCAGCTTGGGGCTGGTCTCAGGAGTCAGAATTCCCCCTAAATTCAAGCCTCCCACTTTTGATAAGTATCACGGCAATGCGTGTCCCCAAACGCATCTTCAAGCTTACTTTGGGAAGATTTCAGCCCATACGGATGACGAGAAGCTATGGATGCACTATTTTCAGGACAGTCTAGCTGGGGCGTCCTTGACCTGGTATATGAAGTTGAATAGAGCTGCTGTGAAGAGTTGGAAAGATCTGGCAGAAGCGTTCTTGAAGCAATACCAGTACAATATCGACATGGCGCCCAACCGCACCCAATTGCAGGGATTGTCCCAGAATGCCAAGGAGAGTTTCAAAGAATATGCACAGAGGTGGAGGGAAATGGCTGCCCAGGTCCAACCTCCCTTGTCAGACAGAGAAATGGCAGATATGTTTATGGGCACCTTGCAAGGGGCCTATCTTGATAGATTAGCTGCTTGTCCATCAACTGGATTTGCTGATATTGTGATTGCGGGAGAAAGAATAGAAAGTCTGTTAAAGCTGGGAAAGATCCAGGATGTGAGTGGGGCTGGCTCTTCGGGGACGAAGAAACCGTTTGCTAGTAGCCAGAAAAGAAGAGAAGGTGATACGAATGCTGTGTTTAGAGGACGAGGCAGAGGGCGTTCTCAAGCTTATTATCAGGTAGATGCTGTAACAATCCCCACACCGTCTGTTCAGAAACAACAACCCCAACAACAAGTTCAACAGCAACAACCTTTTTTCCAGCAAAGGTCTAGACAGAGGGATCGTAAGATGGATCCTCTCCCTATGACTTATGCCGCGCTGTTGCCCCGGCTACTCGAGTTAAAGTTGGTAGAACTCCGTACTATGAAAGCTCCGGTTGCTGGAAACCTGCCACCTAACTTCGATGCTAATGCTCGTTGTGAGTTCCACTCAGGTGCTCAAGGGCACTCCATTGAAAAATGCTGGGCTTTCCATCATAAAGTACAAGATTTGATTGATGCTAAAGCCATCAATTTCTCTCCCGCTCCTAATATTACTCAGCATCCCATGCCTGATCATAGTGCAGCCAATGTATATGCTATTGAAGATGGGAGGAGATTGAATTTGGTGGTAGACATACATCAGGTGAGAACTTCTTTGTTGTTGGTAAAAGATAGTTTATTGAAGGGACAGGTGTTCCCGGGCTGTAATCAAGATTGCTCTGAGTGTATGAATCAGGAGAATGGTTGTGATAAGTTGAAGATGGGTTTACAGAATCTGATCGATGAAGGATGTCTACAGTTCGACAGAGTCGTGAAAGACACTGATGAGATATCAACCGTGACCATCTATTACACTCCCGCTGAGATTCAAATGCCGGTCAATGCAGTTCCCGTGGCGAGTGTTGCGCCAGAAAGGCCCAGTCCTGTCACTATCACGGTGCCAGGATCAATTCCGTTCACGTCTACGAAGGCTATCCCATGGCACTATGGGGCAGATGTATATTACGAAGGTAAAAAGCAGGAAGTTGAGTCGTCAGTCAGCCCAAATATTGATAACGTAGGGGGTGTAGGGGGCTTTACAAGGAGTGGAAGGTTGTTCGCTCCCCAAACCTTGAGAAGTGATAAAGAGGCAGAAGCCGCACCAAAGGCTAAAGGTAAACAGGTGGTTGAAAATACGCCTACACCTGAAGCAGAGACAAAGATTACTTTTGATAAGGAAATGGAAGAATTTATGAAGATAATCAAGAAAAGCGATTATAAGATTGTGGACCAACTGAATCAGACCCCTTCAAAGATTTCAATCTTGTCACTATTGATGTGCTCTGATGCGCATCGGCAGGCGTTGTTGAAAGTGTTGAAGAGTGCATACGTGCCACAGGAAATTACTGTTAATCAGCTCGAGGGCGTAATCTCCAATGTTAATGTTAGCCATGGCTTGGGCTTTACAAGTAGAGATCTGACTATTGAAGGAAGAAACCACAATAAGGCTTTGCATATCACGATGGAGTGTAAGGGCGCAGTGTTATCTCATGTACTGGTAGACACTGGTTCATCACTCAATGTCTTGCCCAAGAAGGCATTAATGAAGCTGGAAGTTGATGGTTTGATCTTAAGGCCTAGTAAATTGGTGGTCAGAGCATTCGATGGGACCAGACGATCTGTGTTTGGTGAGGTGGAATTGCCCGTACAAATTGGACCACAGGTATTCAAATCCACGTTCCATGTCATGGACATACAACCTGCATATAGCTGCCTATTGGGACGCCCTTGGATTCACGGAGCCGGGGCTGTTACTTCTACTCTACATCAAAAGCTGAAGTATGAGTTTGAAGGGCAGGTTGTGACGGTGTGCGGGGAAGAAGACATCTTTGTGAGTCACTTGTCCACGTTCAAGTACATTGAAATGGATGGGGAAATTCATGAGATGCTGTGCCAATCATTTGAAGCAGTCAATATTGACGATGCACCTGAGTCTTCTTCTGTACCAGTTGGGGCTAGTACCTCCATTTCATCTTACAAACAAGCTGTCGAAGTCGTCAGGGCAGGCAACACCCAAGGTTGGGGCAGGTTGATAGAGACCCCAATGAAGGAAGACAAATTTGGTATTGGTTATCATCCCTCTACAACTTCAGATGCGGGGAGCAGGGGACCCATTACTTTCAATAGTGGGGGAATTATCTACACGGACCAGTCTTGTGCAGCCACAGAGGATAGTGTTGACAGTAATTGTGACCTGGACAACTGGGTACGCCCTCATGCTCCGGGACAACAAGTGCAAAACTGGTCCGTTGAAGAAGTCATCCAGGTTACTCTTCAAGCAGAGTAATTTTTCTTTGTTTTTTCTAACCATAATGCATGTCAAAATCTTGCGCTCTGCCCAAGGCGTATAGATTCATTTGTAGGGCCACCATGGTTGCATTTGCAATGTTTAATCATTAATAAAGGATGTTTTGCAATCAAATTTTGTTCTCTGTCTTTCAGTTTTTATTTTTGCACAAAAAATAATAAAATGGCAATGTTTCATTTTCTTTTGTTTTGCTTAAAAATAAATTCTAAAATAAGGCATGAACCCGTTCATGCAGACTTGATCCTCCGGATACCACTGATAACGATTTTGATATGGCCATGTATGACTTTGACAATCCGATTTATCAAGCCGAAGAAGGGGATGAGAAAGATTGTGAACTCCCTGAAGAACTGGCCAGATTGTTGAAACAAGAGGAAAGGGTCATCCAGCCTCATCAGGAGACTGTAGAAATCATCAATATTGGTACCAAGGACGCCAAGAAAGAGATCAGGATTGGTGCCAGCTTGCAAGCAGATGTGAAGCAAACTTTGACGGAAATGTTGCGCGAGTATGTTGACATCTTCGCCTGGTCGTATCAAGACATGCCGGGGTTGAATACGGATATTGTCGTGCACAGGCTGCCATTAAGAGAAGAATGTCCGCCAGTCAAGCAGAAACTTCGTCGGACTCACCCCGACATGGCTTTAAAGATTAAGGAGGAAGTCCAGAAGCAGTGGGATGCTGGTTTTCTTGCTGTGACAAAGTATCCTCCATGGGTAGCCAACATCGTGCCAGTACCGAAGAAAGATGGAAAAGTGAGAATGTGTGTGGATTATCGAGATCTTAATAAAGCTAGCCCGAAAGATGATTTTCCACTACCTCATATTGATGTGCTGGTCGATAATACGGCTCAGTTTTCAGTGTTCTCATTTATGGACGGTTTCTCCGGGTACAACCAGATCAAGATGGCACCTGAAGATATGGAGAAGACCACGTTCATTACTCCGTGGGGTACATATTGTTATAAAGTAATGCCTTTTGGGTTGAAAAACGCAGGGGCAACGTACCAGCGGGCGATGGTGACATTGTTTCATGACTTGATTCATAAGGAGATCGAATGTTATGTAGATGATATGATTGCCAAGTCGAGAACAGAAGAGGAACACCTGGTTAACCTGAAAAAGCTGTTTGAAAGGTTGAGAAAGTTTCGTCTGAGATTAAATCCAAACAAGTGCACGTTTGGGGTGCGTTCTGGAAAGTTACTGGGTTTCATTGTGAGCGAAAGAGGAATCGAGGTTGATCCTGCCAAGGTGAAAGCAATACAAGAAATGCCTGAACCGAGAACAGAAAAAGAGGTTCGTGGTTTCTTGGGTAGATTGAACTACATTGCAAGGTTCATATCTCACCTAACAGCCACGTGTGAGCCAATATTTAAATTGTTAAGGAAAGATCAAACGGTCAGGTGGAATGACGATTGCCAATTGGCATTCGATAAGATAAAAGAATACTTGCAGAAACCTCCGATTCTAATGCCTCCAGTTGAAGGGAGACCGCTGATAATGTATCTGACAGTGCTTGAAGGTTCCATGGGTTGTGTTCTTGGTCAACATGACGAGACAGGTAGGAAGGAGCATGCTATCTACTACCTGAGCAAAAAGTTCAATGATTGTGAGTCCCGATACTCAATGCTTGAAAAGACATGCTGTGCGCTTGCATGGGCCGCTAAGCGATTGAGGCAATATATGGTTAGGCACACGACCTTGTTGATTTCAAAAATGGATCCTATCAAGTACATTTTCGAGAAACCAGCATTGACAGGCAGAGTTGCACGGTGGCAAATGGTCTTGACAGAGTATGACATTCAGTACACTTCACAAAAGGCCATCAAAGGAAGTATCTTGTCCGACTATCTTGCGCAACAGCCGATTGATGATTACCAACCCATGAAATTTGACTTCCCTGATGAGGACATCATGTTTCTCAAAGCTAAAGACTGCGAGGAACCACTTCCAGAGGAGGGGCCAGACCCTGAATCCAAATGGAGTCTGATGTTTGATGGGGCTGTCAATATGAATGGGTGCGGAGTTGGAGCGGTTCTTATCACGCCGGAAGGTGTTCATATGCCTTTCACTTCCCGAATAACTTTCGGATGCACCAATAATGAAGCAGAGTACGAAGCTTGTATAATGGGGATCGAGGAGGCGATTAATCTACGGATTAAGACCCTTGATATATTTGGTGATTCAGCTTTGGTAATCAATCAAGTGAAAGGGAGTTGGTACACGCACCAAGCAAATCTAGTGCCGTATAGAGATTATACAAGGAGATTGCTGACATTTTTCACAACAGTGAAACTGTACCATATTCCTCGAGATGAGAATAGGTTCGCTGATGCCTTGGCCACTTTGTCTTCCATGATCAAAGTGCAAGGATGGAACCATGTACCTAAGATTGAGGTATCCCGCCTTGACAGACCAGCATTTGTGTTTGCGGTCGATGCAGCGTCTGATGACAAGCCATGGTTTTATGACATTAAGTGTTTCTTGAAAAGTCAAGAGTACCCGCCCGGGGCATCGTCCAAAGACAGGAAGACGTTGAGAAGGTTAGCCGGTAGTTTCTTCTTGAACAAAGATGGCGTGCTGTATAAAAGAAATTTTGACACGGTCCTGCTTAGATGTGTGGATAGACATGAAGCAGACTTGTTGATGATTGAAGTGCACGAAGGCTCTTTCGGTACCCATACCGGAGGACATGCAATGGCTAAAAAGTTGTTAAGATCGGGATATTATTGGTTGACTATGGAGTCAGATTGTTGCAAATATGCCCGCAAATGCCATAAATGCCAGATCTATGCAGACAAGGTGCATGTGCCTCCAAATCCGTTGAGTATCATGTCGTCGCCTTGGCCGTTTGCCATGTGGGGCATTGATATGATCGGAAAGATTGAGCCTACAGCTTCCAATGGTCATCGTTTCATCTTGGTGGCAATTGATTACTTCACCAAATGGGTTGAAGCCGCATCCTATGCCAATGTTACAAAACAAGTGGTCGCTCGTTTCTTAAAATGGGATATCATTTGCCGATATGGAGTTCCCGAAAGAATCATTACTGATAATGGTTCTAATTTGAACAATAAGATGATGGCTGAGTTATGCCGGGACTTCAAAATCGAACATCACAATTCTTCTCCGTACCGCCCAAAGATGAATGGCGCGGTCGAAGCGGCCAACAAAAATATCAAGAAGATTGTGCAGAAGATGGTTCTCACGTACAAAGATTGGAATGAGATGTTACCATTTGCTTTGCATGGGTATCGAATGTCGGTACGCACGTCCACTGGGGCAACCCCATTCTCACTTGTATATGGTATGGAGGCAGTGCTACCGGTTGAAGTAGAAATTCCGTCCCTCAGAGTTATGATGGATGTTAAGCTAGATGAAGCTGAATGGGTACGAGCCAGATTTGATCAGCTGAGCCTTATTGAGGAAAAGCGATTGGCGGCTGTATGTCATGGGCAACTATATCAGCGCAGAATGAAGCAGGCATTTGACCAAAAGGTGCGTCCTCGGGTTTACAAAGTCGGAGATGTGGTACTCAAAAGGATCCTTCCTCCCAATACAGATCACAGGGGCAAGTGGACTCCTAACTATGAAGGTCCATTCGTGGTTAAAAAGGTCTTTTCGGGCGGAGCTTTATTGCTTACAACCATGGATGGCGAAGACTTTTCATCCCCTGTCAACTCGGACGTAGTCAAAAAATACTTCGCATGAATAGACCCGCTGGATAATAAGAATAAAAAAATCCAGGCAAAAAAGGGCATCCCGGCGAACCAAAAACAGAATAAGGTTCGGGCAAAAATTAGGGATATAATTGAAAAAAATTTGTACACCCGGTAAGTTGAAAACCCGAAAGGGCAACTTAGGCAAAAAAGGGTATCCTGGTGGATCGAAAACCTGAAAGGGCGGTCCACACAAAAGAGGGATTTAAGCGAATGACTATGGTCTGAGTTATCTATCCCCCATTACCGTTTGAACAACTGACATTCTGAAGGATAGGAATCGGTCCGATCATTCCTCAGAAGGCAAGGTCGGGGAGTTTTGAAGACATACTGGTCATAACAGAATGGAAACTCAGTGGAATTCCGTTTTCACATTGCCATTAGGATAGTTTCTTTTCTCAATTTTCAGCGATCACCTCTTTCCAGGGATTGCTTCCAGATGTAATTGCCTATTCTGGGCTCTCAGTCAATAAATTGAATTTCAATAAAAAGCTTTCTATTTTTGTTTTATTGCTTTGTTTGTAAAAACGTCCTAATTTTTTATAAAACATTGCATTTGAAAACATGGCAGCCTTGTAATAACATGCGCAGAAAAAACATTTGAAATTACTTCGAATGTTGAATACTCCCGGATGGTGGATTCTAGCCACGCAATATTCGGGGCATGTGGGCATATTCTTTTGTTGCAGGTAGCAGGTGCAGATGATTTTAAGCACAAGACCAGCAATAAATCACCCCACGCAAAAGACTGGGGCAATTATGGGTAAGGAGATCGGCGTTCATCGTTCGGTCGACGATTGTTCATAACGGGTCGATATCAGTGAATTAAGTTCAACTGGGTACCGTTGCATCTTATTAAGTCGATTCTCTCATACAGTACTTCCAACAGCTACAAGCTTTTCTGTGTCGATAACGGTCACAGGTTCCCCAAAAGAGTGGTCTCGTCGACACCGAAACTGATGGTCATTATCCCCAGCGAAGTCACAAGAGTTTGAAGAGGCTAGATCTTCTGTAAAATCCTCTTATGACCTCCTCTTCGGGGACGAATTGTTGTTTTGTCCAAGCATGGGGCATGATTGTTTCCCCATCATGAAGTGTTGATCATCCCCAGTAGAGTTTGAGGACAGTTGGTCTTCTGTAAAATTCTCTCAAAAGGCATTCCCCAGCACGAGACGTTTTAAAGCAGTTTCCGCCAGCAGAGTTTGTTATAAACTCGTCATCCCTAACGGAATTGTCTAAAGGGAAGCTCGCCTAACATGGGGCATTGTGGTACTTGTCCTAAGCTTGACAGTCATATTCTTCAGAAGAATACTGTGGATTTGCTTTGGGTTTCCCCAACAGATCTCTAAGGACTCTTTCCTAGCAAGTTGCAGTGGAATGTTCTAACCAGGATTTGCATATCCCTGGCAGAGTAGCCCTGATACCCAGCAAGATCGTATCTCTGGTCATGGTATCCCCACAGAGGTCAGCATCGAATCTTGTCAGCAACTCCCAGCTGAGTTGTTGTTCTCCCTGCAGAGGTTTATCAGATCGACAGAATCTATTCCTCAACAAGGATGGTACAGCCTTTCCCCAGTCGGGTCAGAAGGTGGATAACCCCTACAAAGGGTCTTGGATTGGACAGATCCCCAAGCAGAGTTTTTATGACTTCTCTCCCCTAGAAAGACGCCATACAAAGAAATTCTCATCCCCAGCGGAATCGCTGTGACCAGAATTCATTCCCCCAACAGATGAAGTGATTCCTGGCAGATTTATTATTCTTCAAGTCCAATTTATTTTTGGCAAGCTTGACAATTCGAAGCAGACGGATTATTCATTCATTCTCCAGTGGAGAGGTTATCCTTTCAGGAATCTCCAAAGTCAAATCATTGGTCTTTGTTCCTCAGCAAAGTCGGCAGAGATGTCTGACACGGATGCAGAGTGTAATCCAGTATTGGAATTTTGCGAAAGTCCACCCGTAGTGTGGCAAGCCAGTAGTCGTCTGGCATTGTTAAAAGACGTTAGCAAAGTCCAACAGTGGATTGGCAAAAGTCCGTCTTCGGGTGGCAAAAGTCCAACAGTGGATTGGCAAAAGTCCGTCTTCGGGTGGCAAAAGTCCAACAGTGGATTGGCAAAAGTCCGTCTTCGGGTGGCAAAAGTCCAACAGTGGATTGGCAAAAGTCCGTCTTCGGGTGGCAAAAGTCCAACAGTGGATTGGCGAAAGGTCCATCTAAGGGTGGCATATTCTAAAAGTCCAACAGTGGATTGGCAAAAGTCCGTCTTCGGGTGGCACGAAGCTGCAAAGTCCACCAGTAGCGTGGCAGGCCAGTAGTCGTCTGGAATTGCATAAAAGACATTATTAAAGTCCACCAGTAGCGTGGCAAGCCAGTAGTCGTCTGGCGTCGTTCAAAAGACGTTATCAAAGTCCACCAGTAGTGTGGCAGGCCAGTAGTCGTCTGGAATTTCATAAAAGACATTATTAAAGTCCACCAGTAGCGTGGCAAGCCAGTAGTCGTCTGGCGTCGTTCAAAAGACGTTATCAAAGTCCACCAGTAGTGTGGCAGGCCAGTAGTCGTCTGGAATTGCATAAAAGACATTATTAAAGTCCACCAGCAGCGTGGCAAGCCAGTAGTCGTCTGGCGTCGTTCAAAAGACAGATCTCTCCGACGTTTCATCGAAGATTCAATCCAGCAGTCTCGTTGGGTTTATATCCCTTTTATTCTTCATCATCCAGAGCAAATTTTTGGTTATATTTGGTATTCAATCACTATATACCTTGAAAGTCCGAAAGCAATTGCTTTCAGGCATTCAGGTCTACAGCGCTTGAATAGGGGCAGCTGTAATACCCCAAAATTTGCTCTCCCTCTTTGTCATCATAGCATGGCATTATCATTTATCATATCATATCCACCTCATTAACATTACATTGCATTTAACATAGAAAAATGAAGCATAACATCCTTCTTACCATCAGGGCATGTGATCAGGTGGAAGGTGGACAATCAATGGATCCTTCAGAGCACAAAAGGTCAATCAAGTTGGCTCTAGGCAAGCCAAGAGGTCTCTCATGTCTCATACTATCCCAATTGATCTTCCACAACCTCAAGAAGGTGAGATTCAATAGGAGATTGAAGCATTACATCCTACACTATGCAAGAAGTCCAAAAATTGAAGAAAAATCCTCAAAAGAGATATCTCATTGATTCAAAATCATCCTCAAGTGGCATTTCTCATCATCCTTTAAGAGGATACACAACATACTCTGAGGAATTTGAAATTGAAGACTGCACTTTTTTCCTCCTAACCAGAAGGGGCTGAAATTAGGGTTTAAAGTAAAATCAGGTTATCTTTGATTTTTTGGACAAAACTTGATATCATGGTATTCTACATGTCCTTAAGTGTATGTGTATGGAGAATTGCCCCTCAATTGGTTTTGGAGGTGGTTCAATTGGAAGAAAGATCAAAAATCAGGAAATTTGGGGCCAAGTCAAATAATCAGAGGAAAAAGTCAACTCTTGACTTTTTGAGCCCAAAATCATGAAATTCATGTTACATATGTCCAATGTACAAAATTTGGTCAAGAAACTCCAAAGGAATCATGAAAAAATCAAGAGGTGGAAAGTTGCCATTTTTGGAAGAGGAAGGGTTACTAAAAATAGCAAGTTTTGGCCATTTTGCATCAGAGTTTGAACCAAGGCCATTTAAAATTGAAGCACCAAATGAAAATTCCACTCTGCCACAACAAAAGATCTTGTTTTAAGCTTCAAATCCATGTGTGGAACATCTCCATTGGATAAAAATTGAGTGAGATATGATTGATCAAAGTTTGAGCAAAGTAGGTTCAAAACTAGGTCATGACCAAGATTTTCAGGGCACGCGCGCAGTCATTCTAACAAACAGTTGGTGTGCCATATATTCGCCTATTTTTCTCATGGTTAAAGGCCTCAAATGAAAAACTTGTCAACATCAATATTGTTCCTTGCAATGCCCTCTTCAATGTTCATGTTGGGCAAAATTTCATCTGATCAAGTTATGATGGAGAAATAGTGGCCTCAAGTCATGGTAATCATGCTGAAAATCCAGGTGCCAAGATGCCTTGTCAACCAACCAGTTGCCACGCCCTTCTATCAGTTCCAAATGTGGATGTTATAAGTCATTTTGTAACTTATTTCAAGCCTCATTTCAATTCATTTTTCATACCAAACATGTTCTACTATGTGTCCTCTCTCCAATGACCCCAAGAACTCATCAAATCATCCATTAAGTAGGGAGAATTTCATTGGCAAAGTACCATAATTATCACTGATGCAGTAAATGATGTTAGTAGGCTGTGTACACGATTTGGTTCAGTCATCCCACAAACACTTCATGTACTTTATTTCCTCATTTGAACAAACATCCTTATGACCATACTTATGCATATCAGCCATCATACATTGTGAAGGAAGGTTTTCAAAGGAGAAACTTGTACCATAAGCAATGCCATGACATGCTGCATAACATAACCTCATCATCCCAGCTTCACTCTCATCCTCACCACAACTGTCATAAGCTTAACCTCACCATATCACAGCCATGGATAACTCGCCCTAACTAACTTGGCTCAGTTAGTTAGGGTGGACTCAGCATAACCACTTTAACTCAGTTAACCTCACTCAGTTTAAACCGTGGTTAAAGCCTACTATAAAACAAAATCTCACTTCACATTTTCATTCAGCTTCATTTCTCTCATTTTTCACTTCAAAACACTTCAAATTCTCCCTCACATTCTCTCTACTCTCTCTCTGATTTCACACGATTTTCACCATCTTCCATTCATATTTCATCTTCATCCTCATCAAGGTTTCACTTCTGATCAAGAACAAAAGAGAAGAAGTTCAGTTCATCAATGGCAGCTTAGTTCAGTTGAGTTTTCGTTGTGGTTTTCTTCAAGATCTCAAGTTCAGTGGCATTTATTTTGTTCCACTCAAGAGCATAGGAGGATCATCTCTGGTCTTCTGTTACTTTGAAGAACTTCAAATTCAGGTTTCTTCTCCAACCTTCATTTTTCTGAAATTTCACTTGTTTTCTATTGTTTTGAGCTTCTTAGAAGCTATGTTGAATCCGGCTAGTTGATAGGCCTCTTAGAGGCATAGTTTCAAAAACCTAGGGCATGATTTGATTTCCTCTGTTCTTGCTATGTGTGTGTGTTTTGTGATTTTTATGAGCATATTCATGATGTACATAAGCTTAGCTTTCGATTGGTATACATTTTGTGCATTTTGGTGAGGTTTGAAAGTTGCAGACGGTGGTGATTGACCGGAGAAGGTGACCGGAGGTCCCTCTCCGGCCGGTGGTCATTATTTTAGGGTTTCTTGCCAGAATGAATGTCAGTCGTATGATGTTGTTGATCCAACGCACGAAAACACGCTAGCACATTAAAATACATGTGCCTCTCACGTGGTTCTTCTGATTTTATTTTTAAACGTGGTGTGGTGTGGTACATGGTAGGGAGTGTGGACCTGCACGCATGTTCTTTGATTTTGGTTACTTTGACTCTTACGTTGGCCAGACTTAATCCAATGGTGTGAATTGATTGACTTTTTTGTTGACTGAGTGAGCATGATAGTTAGTGTGTATTGCGCAGACTTGGACCTAATCAGATTGCTACCCACACCCCCATGTTTTCAAGCCCAATTAATTTGAACTGCATAATTGCTATGCTCACACCTCCCCTTCCCTTTGCATTTCATTTTATTTTTCTATTTTTTATACACGTTTACTTTTTAATTTTTAAAAATATCAAATAGCATCATAAAATTCCACAAAAATTCATGAGTATCATTAAAACATTTATGAAATTTTTGATGATTTTATTTTCTGATTTTATGACCTTTTTACCCCTGTTCTATATTTTTCTTTGAATTTCTTTGATGTGCATTCTTAATATGGTACATGATCTTGTTTAATTTTGTTCTTGATCATTAAAAATTGTTTTGATGCTCTTCTTTTTGCATTGAGTCATTATCATCTTGAGGTATGTTAAGTGATTTTTATTTGATTTTTTAGGTCAGTTTTATGGCATGTGTGGTGTTCACTTTTGTGCTACTTTGTATGATATGTCTATGTGACCTAAGTGCATTGTTTGACATCATTTTGCCTTGGTTTCTTGCATGCTACTTTGATATGTGATTCATCTCTGATTAGTGAACTCCAATACCATGTTTTCATAATTTTCATGAGGCCATTTGATTTTTGCTTGATGCATTTCATTTAAAGCATTATAACATGTCATATCATTGTAATCTTTTGTGCATGTTTACATGTTTTCTTTTGTACATAATGGCATGATCATTTGCATATTTGGTGAACCATTCACTTGACATTATAGGTCATTGGTACATATTATATGTCATCCTTGCATGTTGACTTTCATTTAAACCTTGTGCACCTTTAACATGTGGTGTTTGTACTTGTGTTTTCTTTTGAACTTCCATTTCAATTCTACTTCTTCTATCACTTCTTAAATGTCTTGATGTGCTTCATGAATACTTGTGAGAGGTTTGTGAATCATTTTTCATTTCATTTCAATTCTGATCCATGGATTACATGTTCCATTTATGCACATTTCTTCTTTTCTCTTTCATCTTTCATTCTCCCTTTTCTTATGATATCATGTTCTAATGTCATGGAGGATGTTTGTTGCCTATCCACTTGAGTTTGATTGATAATAACCATTTGTTTCCATATGATGTACATTCTGGTTGTGGCTCTAGGATTTGGTTTTTCATGTAATTCTTTTGAGTTTTATGATGCATTACATGTTCTTTTACTTCTTATACTTCTTATACATGTTTACTAACCATGTAGGGGCTTTGGTAAGTTTCAATTGAATGTGGATAAGGAATCCACATTCAACTTCTATCCTTTCTCCTTTACAATTCCATTTTATGTTTTGTTAAGCACTTATGTGCTTTCTTTTAATAACTCATTACTTTCCCTTTTTGAATTACAATTCATCTTCTACTTTAGAAGTGAATTGTTTAATTCTTTCTTTCTTTAGACTTTAGGTTGAAACCTCACAAACCTTTAGGATCACTCCCTTTAATCTTCAGTTAGGATTGAGTCTTAGTTCACATAGATTTTTACCTTTCTCCTCTCTTGAGTCTTTCTTCTTCTAATCTCAAAGAAAATTCAAAATATCTAATAAAGGTAGGCACTTATTGCATTTAGGCCTTTCATATAAAGAAAAGATTATAAGGGGTCTTCTCTTATAATCTTAGAATGTGTAGCATATGGCCCATCTTGGGTCAATGTGTTACATATTTGATCTTGTATGAGGGACTTAAATGCAATACTTGTTGAAAATACAAATAAAGAAAAACACTTCTTCATTTCATAATCAACAAAAACACTTAATAAACACAAGTATGCTAGTGTGTTTGAACCTTAATAATTGGAAATAAGTGTGGGGGTCTTCTTCATGCTTAGTGTACTTTCTTCCTCATTCCATCTTGGAGTGTGAGAATGTACACACTCCAATGACTAAGATTTAGATACACTATCATATGCAAACAAATAACAAAACTTCTTAAAAGAAAAAAACAAACAATAACGTCTTTCCTTCGGGAATTCTTTTCTCACCTCACTCACTCTCAGCGTACGAACGTGCTTCTACTCGTTCTCTTGCAAGATGGTAACGCACTCGGACCAGCGAGCCTGCACCACCTGAGCTAGAACGTAAGCCGTTCTCTAAAAAACACAAACAACTTTCCCTAGTGAAGGGAACTACGTCGCTCTGATTCTCATGCTCCCGATGAGATACGTAGGCAGTGGGGTAGGGCCCATGCGAGCACTTCTTTTATTTTCCCTACATTTGTTTCCCGTTCCTTTTCTTTTCTTTCTCCTTTCTTTCTTTCAGTTCCTTTTCCAGTATCCTTTCTTTACACCCTTTGATCGAAACAGCAAGCGTGGATCCCATCGGGTACGATGGACGCGTGGGGGTGCTAATACCTTCCCCGTGCGTAACCGACTCCCGAACCCAGTTCTCTTGGTCGTAAGACCATGCTTTTCCTTTCTCTCAGGTTTACGTGGTGTTTCCTTTCCCTCTCTTGGGATAAATACACATTGCTGGCGACTCTGTTTCGGTGCCACTTTCGCGTTTGTACTTGGATGAAAATCCCGGGAGCGACACCAGTCTTTAAGGAAATGGGAAATCCAAAGGGTATTGAGACTGTCTAAGTCTACTGGTGTTTTGAGAAATCGATTCTCGGACAAGGGAATGATCTTTGTATAATGCCCAAGAGAAGGATGGTAAGTTAAGGGATGAAGATCAACCCATTAACTGGTCTGACACTTGACTCAGAAAGACAGCTCTAGCAAATTGATGAGTAGGTTCTATTCCTATACCTGTAGAGGTCTCTGGGTCCTTGTACTAAGCCCAAGAGAAGGCATGAGAGCTTTTAAGAAGTCGAAGGGTCCTTGTACAATGCCCAAGATGAGTCAGGGATGCTTTTAAGAAGCCTGTGGGTCCCCAAACCCCGAGAAGTTCAATACATGCCATTCACTGAGAATAGATCAAGCTAGAAAAGTCCGAGAATTTGGAAGAAACTCAAGAGATACCATTCACGGAGAAAAGATCATCTCTGGGTAGTAGAGTTTCTTTGACGATTTCTAAGGGTGACAGACTGAGAAAGGGTTCACCGAGAATGCTGCCTTTCACGTCTCCATATTGTTTAACCCCAAGAGGAGGGAAACTGTGTCTGGTAATCCTGTGGGGATCTAGTTTTGTTTGTATTTAAGAGTGACCAACAGGGCTTTACCTAGTGTTAGACGTAGTTGCCGGGGAAAACTCTAAATAGCTATACTATTATTACACAGTTAATATTTGACAGGTATATAAAAGTTTGTGAAAGAAGACTTACAGTGAGCAGCCCCACAATACAGTTATATATATATATATATATATATATATATATATATATATATATATATATATATATGAAAGCGGATAAAGAAAGCGGGTAAACACTTACTCGGTTGTAGAGCTTCCATGCTGTTTTGTTAGTTTGTTCAACAAAGAAAGCTTTGATAACAATATTATATACAAAATCAAAGGAGAAAGTGCTTTGAAAAGTTTGTTGGGGCTTACAGCTCAAGGAGAGGCCCAAGGTTTTATCAGTGATTGCACTGTTGTTTTGTACAGGGACTTATACAAGTGACTGAGGCCCAAAAAGGTTTTCTGTACAAAGGGATGGGTCTTACACTCTCTCAAGAGGCCCAAAAGGTTTATTTTTACAAGTGGTAGGGCTTACAGCTCAAGGAGAGGCCCAAGGTTTTGATTTTTGAACTGGCGGTCGCGCCGAGATTTTCTTTTAACGCAGAGGGACTTATACAATACCTGAGGCCCAAAATGGTTTCGGTTAAAAGGGGATTGGGTCTTACACTCTATTAGAGGCCCAATGATTTTGAATGGGTCTTATAGCTCGAGGAGAGGCCCAAATGATTTATTTTAAACGGGCGATGATCGCGCCAAACTTTTGAAATACAACGGGACTTATACAACATTTGAGGCCCAAAAATGGTTTGTATTTACAAAGGATTGGGTCTTACACTTTATTAGAGGCACATAAGGTTTTTGTACAAGTGATGGGGCTTATAGCTCAAGGAGAGGCCCAATTGATTATTTTTGAAAAGGCGATTGCGCCAAGATCTTTGAAAACACCGTGGGTCTTATACAATGACTGATGCCCAAAATTATTTTGATTTCAAAAAAAGGGTTGGGTCTTACACTCTATTAGAGGCCCAAAGGTTTTGAAAAAGATTTGTTAGGGTGAAAATCAAAGAAACCCCAATTTCATTTTTTAAAGGCATTTTTCAAAGAAAAATCAAGTAAAAAATGGTAATAATATCAAATAAAATCATTAATCATGTTATAAACAACGATTAAGGTTTATGAAAAAGTATTTTATCCACATGAATATTTAAAATCATTTTTGTTTTAAAAATCAAGAAAAAGAAATCATTTTAAAAGCATTTAAAACAATTTAAAACAATATTTTTGAATATATTAAAAATATATCAAATAATAATATTTTTTTGTGGATTAAAATATTATGGAGTATGAATAAGAAGTGTGTAAAATAAAATTGGAAAATGATGATTTTTGCTATGTAAAAGAATTGGTTGAGTTTTAAAGATAAAATAAGGAAAAGAGGAAAGATGTCACAACATCCTCTTCGACATCTCTTTTAGTTTTCAACATCTTTTTTATCAAACTTTCAACACTCATAACTCTCTTAATTTTTAACGAAATTAAAATCCGTAAGAATCTATCTTCACCGATTTTTTGCAAGGAATCCAATGGTATCACTCATACATACTGTAACTTAATGTACAGAACACACGATGCAAAAAACCAGAACTGCATGTTTAGTTTTCAACGTCTTTTCTCATCAAACTTCCAACACACATAACTCTCTCAATTTTTAACGAAATTAAAATCCGTAAGAACCTATCTTAACTGATTTTTCGCAAGGAATCCAATGGTATCACTCATACATACTGAAACTTAATGTACAAAATGCACGAAGCAAAAAACCAGAACTGGACATGAATTTTAAAACAGCATAAACTCCACATATAAACATGTTAAAGTGCAAACAGTAGGAGGATCACAACATACACATTAAGGACTACATTTTTGCTTCAAGAATTGTTCAATATGATGCATGTATGTGGACATCAAAGGAAAGCATGATTCAAAGAATTCAAGTTGTGATGCTTACCTCTTTTTTGGAGATTTTGTGCAACCTACCAAGTGCTTTGTTCCAGAAATGATTTGATGCTTTGGACACCCTCAAATGACCTCTTAGAAGTTTTTAGGATGGTTGGAATCAGCTGGAAACCTCTGGAGCAAGTTTGAGCTCTTTCTTGCAAAATGGGCAAAAGTGGCCAAAATGTCAACTCTCTCAAATGGTGTTCCAGATGTGTGGGGGGGGGGGGGGGGTGGGCCATTTGGAACAGTTCAAGGATGATTTTGGAGTGTGTTTGAGGTCTTATCTGGTTTGGAAAGTGACTGAATCAAGACATGGCTTTAAAAATTCAAAAAGCCCAATTTTGAGGTTTTGAGAGGTGACTTTGTGATTTTGGTGTTATAGGTCACTTATGAGAGTTTGGACAGCTTAGATATGACATATTGGATGTGTTTGGATCATGAGTTGTGATGGAAATGCTCTCTAACTCAAACTCAGAATTACCTTGCTAAAGAAGGCATTTTGGAGTGAAAGAAGTGATTTTGAGGAAAGCATCTGTTTGATGGCTTTGGTGTACTCAAACTGAGCACAAACGAGCTCTATTTATAGTAGAGCAAGTTTGTTTTGAAAGCAATAGTGAATGGTGGCTGTAGCAGAGGTTTGTCCAATGGTTGCATTTTGGAATCTCAAGTCTCCTCTAGCCATTGACTAGAGGTTAGGGCACCGGCTGCTGGTCCCCTAGTTGCTGGAGGAATCTTGACTGAATTCAGTTAGAGGAAGCTCAGTTCATGCCACCTCTAAGCATCCATTAAATGCTCCAAACCAAAATTGGAGTCTTGTCCCTCTTTTAGGGTTTTCTAGGTTTGGCATGCTATTTTTTGTTCCAAGGACTTTGGAGGTTTGGAGATCAGATCATTCCCCTTGGATTTGATCCTCAGATGGGTCCAAAATGATGGCAAGGCTTAAAAATTTGTGTGGCACAAGAAATGTGCAAATCTGTCCTGAAAGCTATCTTAAAAATCAGCTGCAGCAAGCCTTGTTGTAAAATCCATAACTTCTTGCTCAAGAATGATAAATGGTTGTTCCAGGACTTTATGGAAAGCTGAGATGACATACTTCAACTTTGATGTTTGACCCTAGACTTGGTTGAACTTGGATCATGGAGAAAAACATCCTTGAAGTTGGGACATTCTTGCTGGAAAAATATTAATGATGTCCTATGAAATGTTGAAACTTTTGACAACTTTGAACATTAACAATTCCAAACTCTAATCACTTATATCTTTTAATCCACTATGATATTTTGAGTTGAAGTGAATTGCACCTTTGATGTTTGTCCTGCATGGTGACAAAGCTTGAATATTGTGTGGCACAAGAAAAAGTGCACAAAATCTGTCCTAAAAAATAGCTGCAGCAAGCCTTACTGTAAAGTCCTTAACTTCCTGCCCGAGTATGATAAATGGACGTTCTACAACTTTTTGGAATTCTGAGATAAAGCACTTCAACTTTGATGTTCAAGGTTTGCGAAGATAAGACTTGTAAAGTTGTCAAAAATGACCTTGAACTTGTGTGATCAAATCTGTCCTAAAAGCTGTCATGAAAATTCTGTTTTATCAATGCCTTTTGCAGAGATCATAACTTTCTGCTCGAGAATGATAAATGAGTTTTCTACGACTTTCTGGAAAGGTGAGATTACGTACTTCAACTTTGATGTTCAAGGTTTGGCTTGAATGAACTTGGATCAGGGAGAAAAACATCCTTGAAGTTAGGACATTCTTGCTGGAAAAATATTAATGATGTCCTATGAAATGTCGGAACATTTGACATTAAGAATTCCCAACTTTGATCACTTATATCTTTCAATCCTTATGATATTTTGAGTTGATTCCTTCTACAATGTTGAAGTATCAAATACCCTCTTTAAAAGTAGCCCTTAAGCAAAATCAATGGATGCTTGGACCAATAGTTACAACCTTGAAAAGTTGTGCACTTGAACATGATTTTAACTTAGAAAAAATTTCTAAGTTTCTTTCAATTTGATCAATTTTGCAATTTTGCATGATTTCTTGATTTAAATTTGATCAAATTAAATCATCCATCATATTTTCTTGAGTAATGGCTTGTGAAGCTCAAAGTTAACCAAAAGTCAAACTTTGACTATCTGCGTCAGTTGACTTTGTATTAGACGAATTTGAGGCTTGATCCACTTGGAATGTTGTATCTTTTGTGCTTAATTCTTGATGTCGGAGTCCTCTTGATCCTTTGTGGATATTTGAGAGGTTAGACAAGTTGAAGATCATGTCATTCCTTGATTGATCCTTTGTCTAAATGGCCTGAGAGGGCTTGGAACCCTAATTCTTTGAGTGTAGAGAATGCTCACCCATCTTTAGGGAGACTAATGAGTATGAAAGTTCATCCATATTGTGATGATGATTTGCACAATGATGGGAATCTTAGTGGTCAAAATTTGGGGTATGACAGATGCCCCTATTTAATCTTCTTGGACCCGAAGGTGTGAATGGCGAAGGTATTCGGGCATTCGGGGTGCAAGAGAATTAAATATCGGAATACCCGAAATTTTGATGGTGGTTATGAACGGTAGTTCACACATCCTTCTTCTTTTGGTAAGCAATGATGCTTAGAAAAGGTAAAAACTTCCCCTTGATCCTGGTCTTCAGCCAAGGAACTGGTATCAGTTTTCTTAAATAAACTTCCCTTCGATCTTGGTTTCCTACCAAGGAACTGATCTAAGTTTCTGATGTAAACTTCCCCTCGATCCTGGTTTCTTACCAAGGAACTGGTCTAAGTTTCTTTTGTAAACTTCCCCTCGAACCTGGTTTCCTACCAAGGAACTGGTCTTAGTTTCTGATATAAAATTCCCCTCGATCCTGGTTTCCTATCAAGGAACTGGTCTTAGTTTCTGATATAAACTTCCCCTCGATCCTGGTTTCCTACCAAGGAACTGGTCTTAGTTTCTGATATAAACTTCCACTCGATCTTGGTTTCCTACCAAGGAACTGGTCTTAGTTTCTTTTGTAAACTTCCCCTCGATCCTGGTTTCCTACCAAGGAACTGGTCTTAGTTTCTTGTGTCAATTAACTTTCTTGACAAGGGACGCTATGTGTAGCGATTTTCCTCAAACTTCTCGCCGAATTTTCCTAGGGAGATGCCATTTGATAGAAAAAGATATGATGTCTGACTTGCTGGGGAACCCAGTCGTCTGAGTTGTAGAGGTGTACAAACTTCTCTGTTGGAGACGCCATTTGTCGATTCTACTGGGAAAAAGACTCTCTTGAGAGACTGCTTTCGCTTGGGGATATTACATCATACCTTTCTAGGGATCTTCTCGGATAAATGCCATATGATGTGATCCAATTTTGAGGTGCTGATGACTTTTTCGTCAGCGGATTTTTCAGAGAAAAACTTCCGTACTGCCGAATCTCTAATTGAGAGGCTTTCTCTGTGGATTTTCCTTAATCCAGGAAAGCGGAGATATCATCTTCACTGGCGAAGAGTGATGTTTGTCTAAAGTTCTCTGGTCTTTCAGAGGTTCAAGTTATCAAAGTGGTCAAGGACCAATTCTAATCCAGAAATAAACTAGAGGAGAGATTGTTCAGCCCCAACGTTTCCTGGCGAGGAAAGAACTGACAACTCGATTGAGAGGACGGTTATCACGATGTGACAAGACCAACTAGAGTGATAGTGATGTAATATGAATGCGAATGTAAATCAATAATGCATGATGTATGTATGTTAATGCTGACAAAACTGACGCAACATACAGACTAGTAGATGAACACGACTGGATACTTGGCCACAGCGGGAGATGAAAATTATCAATGGTTCACGATAGCAATTCTGCCTTGCTTAGGAGAGATAGTCCCTGCAGGGACAACCATTGGTCGGGCTTAGGAGATAAGGACTCTGCTGAGGATGTCAGATGGAGTATTCCCATCTGACATAACTGATCCTTTATTCAGGCGCACTGGTTTAGAAGGAGTACTTTGATTCTGCACTTTGAAGCTCGCTTACTTCTGGAGAAGCGATTGATGTTCTTTCGATGTTCAATAGTCAAAAGAATTGCCATCTTTATTTTAAAAGCAGAAAAAGTTTAACAAGTAAATTCATTTTTGTTTTATTTCAAGAATCGTTAATCATGTTAAAAACGTCGCTCTGTAAAGCTAAAACAAATAAGAATTACAAGCAAAAGCACAAGGGCTCAAATTTTATTGATAGGATGGAAATCAGCCAAACGCATGATTCCATAGAGTATTTACAAAGTTAGAAAATGGTAATTTAAGGGAAAAGGGCTACATTGAAACATAACGACCGCTATCCTTCTACCAACTTTGAATTCTGGACATCCTGAGCTTCCGTCGGAGATGACATTGATTGGAGTTTTCCTGATGGATGGCAGGACTGCTGCTGAGGGACTTGCCCCTGTTGAACATAGTTACTTGCCGTTATCCCTAATTTTTGCCTGGATTGTACTTTGAGATTTCCAATCCACCGGGATGATTTTTTATTCTGTCTCTAATTTTTTTAGGCGAAGTATTTCTTGACTACATCAACATTCGTGGGATAGGCAAATTCCTCTCCATCCATGGTTGCGAGTCTCAAGGCACCGCCTGAGAAAGCTTTCTTAACCACATAGGGGCCGTCATAATTCGGGGTCCATTTGCCCCAAGAATCAGTGAGAAATGATTGTATCTTTTTTAGCACAAGGTCTCCTTTCCTGAAGACGCAAGGTCAAACCTTTTTGTTAAATGCCCTCTTCATTCTTTGTTGATACAACTGACCATGGCATAACTCCGTTATTCTCTTTTCTTCGATCAGGTTTAGTTCATCGTGTCGACTTTGACACCATTAACCTTCTGTAAGCTTAGCTTCCATCAATACCCGGATTGATGGGATCTCTACTTCTATGGGGAGCACTGCTTCCATGCCATATACTAGAGAGAAAGGGGTTGCCCTTGTTGAAGTGCGAACAGATGTTCGATAACCGTGAAGAGGAAAGAGTAGCATCTCGTGCCAGTCTTTGTAGGTTACGACCATTTTCTAAACAATCTCCTTGATGTTCTTGTTAGCCGCTTCTACCGCTCCGTTCATCTTGGGTCGGTAGGGAGATGAGTTATGGTGTTCGATCTTGAATTCAGCGCACAACTCTTTCATCATCTTGTTGTTCAAGTTAGATCCATTATCTGTAATGATCTGGCTCGGAACACCATAACGGCAGATGATATTGTTTTTGATAAATCGGACTACCACTTGTCGGGTTACATTAGCATATGACGCTGCTTCGACCCACTTGGTGAAATAGTCAATGGCTACTAAGATGAACCGATGTCCGTTTGAGGCCTTAGGTTAAATCATGCCAATCATGTCGATTCCCCATATAGAAAAAGGCCATGGGGAAGAGAGAACTTTGAGATGTGTTGGCGGTACATGGATTTTGTCGGAGTACATCTGACACTTCTGACACCTCCTCATGTACTTGTAGCAGTCGGGTTCCATGGTCAACCAGTAGTACCTTGCTCTTAGAATTTTTATCGCCATTGTGTGTCCATTGGCATGAGTGCCAAAGGATCCTTCGTGAATTTCTTTTATCAGCATGTCTGCTTCTGGTCTGTCTACACATCGGAGCAAGACCATGTCAAAATTTCTCTTATAGGGTGTATCACCGCTCAGGAAGAAGCAGCCTGCTAGCCTTCTGAGGGTCTTTCTGTCATTTCTTAGTGTCCCAGGTGGGTACTCTTGTTTCTAAAGGAAGCATTTGATATCGTGATACCAAGGTTTGTCGTCGATGACTGCTTCAATCGTGAAGATGTAAGCGGGCCGTTCAAGGCGCATCATGTCGATCTTAGGTAAGTCGTTCCATTGACCTACACTAATCATGGAAGAGAGAGTGGCTAAGGCATCAGCCATGTGATTCTCATCACGAGGGATGTGATGAAACTCGATTCTGTTGAAGAAAGGTAACAACCTTCTTGCATAATCTTTGTAAGGAATCAGTCCTGATTGGTATGTGTTACAACCTCCTTTGATCTGATTGATAACCAGGGTTTAGTCGCCATATACATCCAAGTTCTTGATCCTTAAATCAATCGCTTCCTTGAGACCCATAATACAAGCTTCGTATTCGGCCTCGTTGTTTGTACACTTGAATGTAAGTCTGGCGGTGAAAGGAATGTGGGTACCCTGAGGTGTTATGATGATTGCCCCAATTCCGTTTCCGTAATGATTGACAGCTCTGTCAAAGATTAGTCCCCATTGGGAACCTGGTTCCGGCCCTTCACTGGGTAGTGGTTCCTCGTAATCTTTCATTTTTAGATACATGACATCTTCGTCTGGGAAGTCGAACCCGATTGATTCCTGATCGTCAATCGGTTGATGAGTGTAATGATCGGCTAAAATACTCCCTTTAACGGCTTTCTGAGTGTGGTATTCGATGTCATATTCTGATAATAACATCTGCCAACGGGCAATCCTTCCCGTGAGAGCAGGTTTTTCAAAGACATACTTAATTGGATCCATTTCGGAGATTAACCAAGTAGTGTGACGAATCATGTACTGGCGAAGATGTTTGGCTGCCCAAGCCAAAACGCAACAAGTTTTCTCAAGCATAGTGTACTGAGTCTCGCAGTCGGTGAACTTCTTGCTCAAATAGTAGATGGCAGACTCTTTCCTTTTTGTTTCGTCTTGTTGGCCAAGTACACAACCCATTGAGTCTTCCAAGACTGTGAGGTAGATGATCAATGGTCTTCCCTCCACTGGAGGTGATAGAATCGGTGGGTTCAACAGGTATTCCTTAATACTGTCGAAGGTGGTTTGACAGTCCTCTGTCCAAATGCAGTCCTGGTTCTTTTTAAGTAATTTGAAGATCGGTGCACACGTTACGGTCATGAGGAATATGAATCTGGAGATGTAGTTTAAACGTCCCAGGAATCCTCTGACTTGTTTTTCAGTTTTCGGAGAAGGCATTTCTCGAATGGCCCTGACCTTGTCAGGATCAACCTCAATTCCTTTCTGGTTGACGATGAACCCTAAGGGTTTCCATGAACGGACACCGAAGGTGCACTTGTTGGGATTCAAGCGGAGTTTGTACTTTCTCAACAGCTCGAATAATTTTGACAGGTGGGTCACATGCTCCTCTGCTGTTCTAGATTTAGCAATCATATCATCGACATATACCTCGATTTCCTTGTGTATCATGACATGAAACAGAGTAGTCATGGCCCTTTAATAGGTTGCCCCGACATTCTTCAAACCGAATGACATTACCTTGTAACAAAAGGTACCCCATGGGGTAATGAACGAAGTTTTCTCCATGTCTTTCAGCGCCATTTTGATATGGTTATAGCCCGAGAACCATCCATGAAGGAGAAAACTTTGAACTTTGCTATACTGTCAACCAGCATGTCAATGTGTGGTAAAGGAAAGTCGTCCTTTGGACTAGCCTTGCTTAGATCTCTGTCATCGACACACGTTCTGACTTTTCCGTCCTTTTTTGGAACGGGTACGATGTTGGCTAACCATTGAGGATATTCTGATATGGCGAGGAAACATGCATCAATCTGTTTTTGTACCTCCTCTTTGATTTTGATGGCCATGTCCGGGTGAGTCCGTCTCAACCTTTGCTTTACTGGCGTACATTCTGACCTTAACGGTAAATGATGCTCCACGATGCTGGTATCCAACCCTGGCATGTCCTAATAGGACCAAGCAAACACATCAGGAAATTCTCTGAGAAGCTTTGTCAAACTCTCTTTGGCAGTTGGACTGAGCAGTGCCCCAATCCTGATTTATTTTCTCTCTTTTTCTGAACCCAAGTTGACCGTTTCCAACGGCTCTTTGTGAGGTTCAATGGACCTTTCCTCTTGTCTGAGTAGTCGGGAGATCTCTTCTGGAATTTCGTTGTCATCTTCTTCTTCAGCCCCAAATACTGGGAACTCAAAGTTGGGAGAAGGCATCAGATCATATGTTTCAACGGGGTTAAAAACAAGTAATCTGCATGACGGTATGATTCGTGTTTAGAAGAGGTAGAGAGAATGCAAAAGTGTGTGCAGTGTATATATTTTTTTGGATTACCATTTTCTGAGAAAAGCAAAAGGAGAAAACAGCAATTAATGCGAAAATTACAGAACGACATTATTTTATTTATGAACAAGTCGATTCTTGGAACTACAGCCCTATAAAACAAAACTCTGTCGCTTTGGGAGAAGCAAAGAGGGAAATTTACAGAAAACGAGCCCTATCAAAACATCCGTTTCACCTGGGCAGGGCGAAAGGTTAAAGACGACAATTACTTTGACTTATGAACAATCTTCAGAACATCGACTGCAACCCATTGGCGGTGAACTCCTCGGTGAATCACAAAGTCTAGTATCTTTCTTGATTTGTCTTCAGAAATAACGCTGATTTCTGGTGGAGCAGGATCATTGGAATCTGTCTCCCAGGCGGAGTTGTCGTACGAGGATTCCTCAGTTGTATTTTGCATAGTATTTGTTCTCTCGGGTAAATCTCCCCCCCAGTTGGCTGGATGTCTTCGATCCTGATACGAGAGCTTTCAGGAGCGGTGTACTTGACCAAGTAGTCAAATTTTCCACTTGGTTGTCCTAAGGTGTACCACACTTTGGAACTGGAGGAGTCATCCCTCTCGATGATTTTGACCTCGGGAAAAGCATAGTTGATGAATTCTAGTCCTGCAAGCTTTGGAAATTCATCGTCGTGCTGGATATTTTCTAAATGCCCTGAGTAATGATCCCATGATTCGGTGGGGACGCAGGTATTCTGTTCAGTGATGCTCAGCTGATTTTCATTGTTCGGCTGATTTTCTTGCCCCAAGTCTCCTAGGTACGGCTGCCAAATAGGCAAGTCATCCATTGGGACATAATAGTCGTGGTCAAAGTTATCCTTCATCAGAGTGTTTTCCTCTAATGAGTTTGGTGGAGCACGACATCCTTCCAGATCACAATCTCGATATATTATTTCGACGTTTGACCTGGGTATAAATCTCAGACTCTGTGCGGGATCGCAAAATGGCGTAGGCACCTCTTCTTGAGACATATAACCGTCCTCGTTGAGATAAGACTTTCATTCCTCATCCGTATCAGAGGGATCCTCCTCGTTGATAGTATGGACTGTTTAAGGTGCTGGGTGAAGGAAACCTCCACTGTGGAAGAAATCCTGAATGGGATGAAGACTTTCATCGTTAGTAGCTGTCTGGGTACAGGTTACAGAAAAACCAAAACCCTTCTTTGTTTTGTTATCGGTAGGAATGACAAGTTGTCCCCATCCTTTTGCATTGTTATTTGCAATCACTTCGAGAGCATCTCTGTGCAAGGAAATTGATGTTCCTTTTTCTGATTGATTCTCGTTGCTCACCGAAAGTGCTTGGAACTGAGTCCCAACAACCTCCTCGGGTTCTACACAAGTAGATAATGACAGGTTACTCACGATCAAGGCTTGTTCTCCACATACCATGATGAGTTGATCGTTCTTGATGAACTTTAGTTTTTCGTGCAGTGTCGAAGTGACTTCCCCAACCTGGTGTATCCAAGGTCTTCCTAATAAACATCTGTACGCTGCCCGAACGTCCATGACCTGGAAAATGATTAGGAAAGTGTGAGGACCGATAGTTATGGGAAGGTCGACTTCGCCGATAACTACTTTCCGAGATCCGTCAAAGGCTTTGACGATGACCTCATTGCCCCTCATCGGGGATCCTTTGAATGATAGTCGCATTAAAGTTGACTTTGGCATAACGTTGATGGTCGATCCTGTGTCTACCAGTACGCTGGCTAAAGCATCATCCTGGCAGTTAACTGTGATATTGAGCGCCATGTTGTAACTTTTACCCTCCTCTGGCAAGTCCTCGTCACTGAATGTTACAGGAAGTGATGTTAGAGATGATGCTATCGAACTGTCGTATTGACACATCCTGTTCCACAAAGGCCTGTTCTAAGACTTTCTGTAGAGCCTCTCTGTGGGCTTCGAAACTGAGTAAAAGTGATAGCACTGAGATCTTTGAAGGAGTTTATAACAGCTGATCCACAATGTTGTATTCACTCCTTTGGATGAGCTTCAGCATCTCATCATTGTTCTTTGAAAGGTCGGGATCACTGGACTGACCGACTGGTGGATTGGGAGCTTCTGTCTGAAGTTCCTTTTCTTTGTTAGGTTCCCCAACTCCTCGGTTGAAGATTCGACCGCTCCGTGTTACTCGACTGATGTCTGCAATATTAACGACGGAGGGTAATGGAATTTCCTTTCCATTCTCAATTATCATTGCATCGTATTTGTAAGGGATTGCCTTAGCTGATTCATACGGTAATGGTCCTGGCAGATAGATCACTACAGGAGCCTTCTGATTTTTCTGACTGTCATAAGTACAGTGATTACAACCACATCTTTGATTTGATCAGCGAATAGTCTGGCGTCCAGTCGATTAGCTCAGAACTCGGACACGAGTGAATCTCTTTAGGATCCAACTGACCTTGAAGAGTTGCCCGCACAAGGTAGCATCCTTGGTTACTCTCCGAGCAGACTCTACAGTCTTCGTAGTTATGTGGTGGCACCTGGCCACGCCCGCTTTGAATGCAGTGCAACCTTACCAGGTTTGTTTCCATAGATTGGACATCCTGATTTTGACGCCGAGTAGGATTTCCATTAAGCACACTGATTTGTTGCGTGTCTTCCTCCAGATAGATCGGAAGCTACAAGTGGTTTAACAAGTGTTGTAAAGTTCTTTGAACGAGAGCGCACCCTTGGTTACTCTCACTGCATACTTTGCAGTTCGGATAATCGTGAGAAGTGAGAAAACCAAGTTGAACCTGCCCGGCGTGTAACTCCACCAAGCTGGTATTCATCAGACGAATATCAAAGATTTGAATCATGTTGATCTGATAAGGATTTCTATCATGGTAGTTCTGGATCCACCCAAGATCCATCTGACACTGGATGGCCTCTTGTACAAAAGAGCATCCCTGTTTGTTTACCGAGGAAGTCAGACAGGAATTGTAATCGTGCCGCATCAGATTATGATATTGGCTTTGCCTTGAGTGCATCGCCACCAAGTTAACATTCATTGCACGGATGTCGTGGTTCTGAATGATGTTGGAATTCGTATAGGTCATGTTGACCCCACGAACTCGATGCTCTTGGATCCACCCGAGATCCAATTGTTCTTGTGGAGCTGATTGCACCACAGAACATCCTTGATTGTTCTAAGAGCAGATATCACACTGGTGATAATTATGAGATGGCACATGGCCATATCCACTCTGTCTACAATGTATCTTGACCAAGTTGGCCCTTAATAAGAGTACATCGTGAATTTGATAGCTGTCGTTAGACTGTACTTCTATCAAGTTGACTACGACTTTTTCGTGTTGAGGCAGCGGGTTTGTGTGAACATTAGGATTCGTATCTTTGAAAGATAAGACCCCGCTCTTAACAAGCTTTTGTACGTCGGATTTGAAAGTGAGACAGTTCTCTATGTTATACCCTGGTCCTCCTTGATGGTAAGGACAAGTCTGATCCGTTTTAAACTAAAAAGGTGGATTTTGCGGTACTATAAGAGGAGACTTGGTTTGGACGTGCCCCTTGACCAGTAATAATGGAAGCAATTCTGCATACAACATTGGTATAGGGTCGAACCCTGATGTTTGTGTTGCACGATTGTTGTTGTATGGAGGACGAGCCTGCTGAAGAGGCTGTTGTGCCCTTTGTTGATATTGCTGTTGATTAGGTTGGCTCTGCGCAACCTGAGGTTGATACGTAGGAACAGACGCAGGGTTAATAGCAGGAGTTACAGCTGCTACTGGTTGGTAACGTCGCCTTTGCTTTTCGAGAGAGATATTCCCAATACCCTACTCTTTTTTCTTAGGGAGAGCACTACCATATCGTTTTGTACTACTTGATGATCCAGCGTCTTTAACTAGGTGTCCTTCTCGGACAGCTTCCTCAAGACGAACTCCCATGCCCACCATCTCGGTGAAGTCATTGGGCGCACTGGCAACCATTCTATCGTAGTAAAATGAGCTCAATGTTTTTAAGAAGATCTTTGTCATCTCTTTTTCCTCAAGAGGTGGACATATCTGAGCGAAAATTTCACGCCATCTCTGAGTGTATTCTTTAAAGGTTTCCTTGTCCTTCTGTGAAATCGATCTGAGTTGATCTCTGTCCAGTGCCTTGTCCAGATTATATTTGTATTGCTGAACGAAGGCAGCGCCCAGATCTCTGAATGTGCCGATCGTAGTGCGGTTTAAACCCATGTACCATTTTAAGGCGGCACCGGTTAAACTATCCTGAAAGTAGTGAATTAGTAGCTCCTGGTTCTTTGTCTGAGCTGACATTCGCCGAGCGTACATCACTAAATGGCTCTGAGGGCAAAAGTTACCCTTGTACTTTTCAAAGTCGGGTACCTGGAATTTGTGTGGAACTTTCACATTAGGGACCAAACAAAGGTCCGCAGCGTCCTTTCCAAATAGATCCTGACTGCGAATGGCTTGCAGTTCTTTCTGCATTTCCAAGAACTGTTCCTGGAATTCATTCATTCTATCAAACATGCTGTCGTTTCCACCAGAAGGTATCTGGGGAATCTGTCCTTCCGGGACAGTGTGTACCACGGGCGGTGGTATAGTCATTATGGCCGAGACTCTCGGTGTCTCCCGAAGTTTGTAACCTTCAGGAGTTGCTGTCATTCCCCTGGCATCTTCGCTTTCCCGAAGTTTGTAACCTTCAGGCCCAGCGGTTCCTGCTGTGGTTCCCTGATCCTCAGCGATCGGAAGAATATATCCTTCCGGGATATAGTTGAGTGGCATGCCCCAGGGACGATCTTTCGGCATTTTGTACCTAAGATCATACTTCTCCACTATGGGCGTAGATGTGATCTCTGAGATCACAGTCCATTGTTGTTGCATCTGAGATTCTGCTAGAGCTTGCATGTCGTTATGAAGTTTTCTCAGATCCTCTTTCAGAGTGTCGATCTCTTCCCTCAACTCTTTGTTCTCTTCCTCGAGATCATCCATCTTTTTCTGACCATTGGCCCGAGTATTGTACGAATGAGACAGTTTGACTCTAGAATCGAGACATAAACGTAAAATTCGTAGGTAAGAAGAATGTGTTTACGCGAGAATGATGAATGATATGCAATGATTATATTAATTGTATGTTTTTGTTTTATCAAAGTAAACTTCGACAATTAGATTGCAAATATCAAACAGTGGAGAAACCCCGTTTTATTGAATTCAAAGGACTGCGGAAACGGAAATACAATAGATTACAAAGTTCTAAAAAAGGAAATCTAAACTAATGGATCCTGAGTCCTCTCTGAGGAGATCTCAAGTGATGGTTCTGGTACTTTCCTCTTCTTTGACCGGGGCTCTTTAGCCGTTGTCAGGTTGTCATTCCTTTGACAAGTGAAAGGAGCGAGCAAATTCCTTTGGTCATCCTGATTTTCTACAGCATGTTGCTCTAAAATCTCAATCAGAGCATCATTTTCTCTTAATAGCTACTGTATTTTCTTACACTCCACATTGAGAATACGGTACTTGTTCCTCCAAGACCTCTTCTCCTGTTGAACTTTGCTGAGAGTAACCTGAAGTTTTTCTGTCTCAGACATGAAATAAAGGGAAGAGTCCCTTAACGGAAGAACCTCCCGACGAGGGTAAGGCATCCTCAGCTTGAGAGCTCTAGTTTGTACCCAGTGGAGATAAGGCTCCACCGAGACACAGTCTGGTTTCCCTAGAGACTCTCGTCCTTTCCTATGAACATGTTTCTGGGCATGCACTATTTCTGTCTTTAGTGCCCTGTCATTTTCTCCTTCCTTGAAGAAAAGACCTTCTAGATGAGCATTACACGGGACATGCCTCATCGGGTATCCAAATTGACGACGAACGAGAATTGGATTATAGTTGATTCCTCCCTTAGTTCCTATAAGGGTACATTTGGGAAGTTTCCACAACGGTCAATGATTCTGATCCCGTCATAGATTCGATAGTACCAATCGATGTCAGAGTTGGTAAGAGACATGACTCTCTGCGACCAACATAAAGTATTCTTTTGATCCTAAAATGCAGCATACTTGGGCAAATGGGAAGTGAACCATTTGTATAGCAGGGGTACACAACATGTGATCATTCCTCCGCAGTATAAATTCCTTAAGTGTACCGAATGATACGCATCTGCGAGTAAGGTCGGTACAGGGTTTCCAATCAGACAAATCTTAATGGCATTGATGTATACGAAGTTATCAATGTTGGGAAACAAAAATAACCCGTAGGTGAGAAAAACAAAGATGCTCTCGAAAGCAGACATATTCCCTATACTAGCAAAGTATAGAGCCTTCTTTGTTAAGAACTGGGCTGGTAAACCTTGGATGCCACCCTTAGTGGTCATGTGAGTCCTGACTTCAGACTCGTCCAAATAAATTGCTCTTGCAATGGTTTGATCATTCGGAATTTCTTCCAGTCCAGAAAAGGGAGCTTGATCAGTAATGTGTAGATAATTCAAGTGAGAATACTCCTCCAGTGTTGGTGCTAACTGATAATCTGGGAATGTGAAACAGTGATAAACCGGATCGTAGAACTGGATTAGCATGGACAGGATTCCTTCGATTACATGGACCCATAATAGAGACAACAGTCCTCCATACTTGGCTCTGAAAGCCTCGTGGTTGGTGATCATTCTTGCCAAACCTCTTAAATCCTCCAACTTTGGAACCTTGAAGGTGTACTTATGAGTTTTCCTTCTACCGAAATCCATTAGCGCAATCTCCTTTCTCTGACATTTGCAATCATTGTCTTAGTTTAATTTGAAAAAGAGAGACTAGAAGAGAAGATTTGTCTTTGTTTTAATGTTTTTTTAAATGAATGTATGAATGCAGCACACAAAAACATAGAAAAAACATGGGGTCAAAGGGTCGGTGTCATGAAGTCAAGGCTCTACCCCCCCCCCCCCCAAAAGGTTTATACTGGTGATTTTTGTACCTGTCTCTCAAAATGATTGATTCCCTTCGAGATAACATCAGCGGGCCGGGAACCATGCTAGGTGATGTATCTTAAAGTAATCTCAGATGAGGGTAGTATCGCGTGACAACTATTTCCGATAGCTTCCGCACTAAAAAATGGCTTAAGTCTGCTAAAAACCTCAGCTTCTCAGATAACCCAGTCGACCACACTACTTTCAACAACCGAATTCGTATAGGCAATGTATCTGCAAAAGGAGTCTCCACTGAGTTTGATGGTCGATCGGGGGCGCTTAACTGGAATTCACTCCCAATAAGATTACCCGCATTGCCATCACCTATCTTAGGTGTATACTCAATCTTTCCACACGTGGCATCACACGCTTTCCCATTAGCAGAAAAATAAACACAGATATTATTTAGGAAAAGCAGTATATATATTTGTCTTAATCATCCTAGACCTCTAGTCTTATGATCCTATACAGACAATGACTCCCCAGCTGAGTCGCCATTCTATGACATGAATGTGAACTCAAGGTTTCTACCTAAGATATGGGAAGAGAACAAAATCTCGTTGTCCCTAGTGAAGTCACCATTCTTTCTGGCAGTTTTCAGACTTAAGGTTTCACCCAGAGAGATAAGAGGGACAAGATGGCCTGCATGGCCCCCCGGTGGGCGCCATTTTTCTGTAGAGGGCGATTTTAGACGTGGTTCTTAAGCACTGTCGCTCTGGGGTACTACAGGTCGATTCATTTTTTATCCTATTAAGTTGACTAAGGAAGGGAAATAGATGTCTCCAATTAACCCTGCTTGCATACTGAGTTTAACCAGATGACTGTTAGTTTACAGATGCGATTTAGATTGTGGGCCTCTCTTTACTTATTTTGTTAAGAATGAAATGACGGGACTATTCATGGGGATTTTGGATAGGTACTGGATTTGATGTTTTAATTAGTGTGCTCGCTAAGATTCTTTTGCAATCTTATGCCTACGTATTCCCATTTAACGAAACAAGGAAATCAGAGCGATCGTAGTTCCTCCTATTCTATGGGAGGAAAGAGGTGTTTTGGTGTCTTGTTCAAAGCCCGAGACGTGAAGCTGAAGGTGATTTGTATCTTGTTCAAAGCCCAAGATGTGAAGCTGAAGGGTTTAGGATTAGAGAGAATTTGTCATCTCTAAAGGGGGATATTTGGTCTGTTTGTCCCAACTGTTGGGTGACTGATTATAAAGGAGAATTAATTTAACTGGGATATGTGAACCCAACAATGCCATAATTTCCTTTATAGGGGATTTTCAACCTGAAGGAGAAGACTTTAACTCAGTTTAAAGCAATGTTATCTTTCCTTAGGAATTTCTGATGCTAAAAGAGGGACAGTGGCGTGGATGTAAATAATCTAGAGGCTTGCCGCTTACAGCAATTAGATGGGGGGAAAAGGAGTTGTTGATGTTTGTATGTTATGAACAAGGCACAACTTTGATGCTAAAAGGTTGATTGACTCAACCGGGGTTTTCCTTATACAAAGCCTAAGAGGAGGCTATTGGCCCAACAAGAGGGTGTTTTTATGTGTCTTGTACGAAGCCTAAGACGGAGGCTAAAGGTTTGACTCAATAAGAGAGTCTTTTATACTCAACAAGAGAGTGTTTTGTATCCTGTACGAATCCCGAGATGGAGGCTAAAGGTGATTGACTCAACAAGAGAGTCTTTTATACACAACAAGAGAGTGATTTGTATCTCGTACGAAGCCCGAGATGGAGGCTGAAAGTGATTGACTCAACAAGAGAGTCTTTTATACTCAACAAGAGAGTGATTTTCTATCTCGTACGAAGCCTGAGATGGAGGCTAAAGGTGTTTGACTCAACAAGAGAGTATTTTAAACTCAACAAGAGAGTGTTTTATATCTCGTACGAAGCCCGAGATGGAGGCTAAAAGGGTTTGACTCAACAAGAGAGTATTTTATACTCAAGAAGAGAGTGTGGGGAGAATCATTGTACAAAGCCCAAGAGGAGGCTGTTTATTCTGGTAACTGTTTCAGTTGAGTGATAGGTCCAGTGTGTTGGATGAAAGAGAAAATCAGTTCTTATATGGGTAATGTTGTGCTTAGGGATTGATCAGAGGATCAGGGTTATTTCCTGTTTTTTAAGGAAATGGGAAATCCAAAGGGTATTGAGACTGTCCAAGTCTACTGGTGTTTTGAGAAATTGATTCTCAGATAAGTGAATGATCTTTGTATAATGCCCAAGAGAAGGCTGGTATGTTAAGGGATGAAGGTCAACCCATTAACTGGTATGACACTTGACTCAGAAAGATAGCTCTAGCAAATTGATGACTAGGTTCTGTTCCTATACCTGTAGAGGTCTCTGGGTCCTTGTACTAAGCCCAAGAGGGGTCCTTGTACAACGCCCAAGAGGAGGCGGGGATGCTTTTAAGAAGCCTGTGGGTCCCCAAACCCCGAGAAGTTCAAGATATGTCATTCACCGAGAATAGATCAAGCCAGGAAAGTCCGAGAATTTGGAAGAAACTCAAGAGATGCCTTTCACGGAGAAAAGATCATCTCTGGGGAGTAGAGTTTCTTTGACGATTTCTAAGGGTGACAGTCTGAGAAAGGGTTCATCGAGAATGCTGCATTTCACGTCTCCATATTGTTTAACCCCAAGAGGAGGGAAGATTGTGTCTGGTAATCCTATGGGGATCTAGTTTTGTTTGTATTTAAGAGTGACCAACAGGGCTTTACCTAGTGCTAGACGTAGTTGCCGGGGAAAACTCTAAATAGCTATACTAGTATTACACAGTTAATATTTGACAGGTATATAAAAGTTTGTGAAAGAAGACTTACAGTGAGCAGCCCCATAATACAATTATATATATATGAAAGCGGATAAAGAAAACGGGTAAACACTTACTCGATTGTAGAGCTTCCATGTTGTTTTGTTAGTTTGTTCAACAAAGAAAGCTTTGATAACAATATTATATACAAAATCAAAGGAGAAAGTGCTTTGAAAAGTTTGTTGGGGCTTATAGCTCAAGGAGAGGCCCAAGGTTTTATCAGTGATTGCACTGTTGTTTTGTACAGGGACTTATACAAGTGACTGAGGCCCAAAAAGATTTTCTGTACAAAGGGATGGGTCTTACACTCTCTCAAGAGGCCTAAAAGGTTTATTTTTACAAGTGGTGAGGCTTACAGCTCAAGGATAGGCCCAAGGTTTTGATTTTTGAACTGGCGGTCGCGCCGAGATTTTCTTTTAACGTAGAGGGACTTATACAATATCTGAGGCCCAAAAGGGTTTTGGTTAAAAGGGGATTGAGTCTTACACTCTATTAGAGGCCCAATGATTTTGAATGGGTCTAATAGCTCGAGGAGAGGCCCAGATGATTTATTTTAAATGGGTGATGATTGCGCCGAACTTTTGAAATACAACGGGACTTATACAACATTTGAGGCCCAAAAAAGGTTTGTATTTACAAAGGATTGGGTCTTTCACTCTATTAGAGGCCCATAAGGTTTTTGTCTAAGTGATGGGGCTTACAGCTCAAGGAGAGGCCCAATTGATTATTTTTTAAAAGGCGATTGCGCCTAGATCTTTGAAAACACTGTGGGTCTTATACAATGACTAAGGCCCAAAATTATTTTGGTTTCACAAAAAGGGTTGGGTCTTACACTCTATTAGAGGCCCAAAGGTTTTGAAAAAGATTTGTGAGGGTGAAAATCAAAGAAACCCCAATTTCATTT
Organism: Lathyrus tuberosus; assembly: GCA_022829125.1. NCBI lineage: Eukaryota > Viridiplantae > Streptophyta > Magnoliopsida > Fabales > Fabaceae > Lathyrus > Lathyrus tuberosus. Next base: position 1,914,997 of record JALAZF010000276.1, on the reverse strand, counting down.
TTTAAGGGCATTTTTCAAAGAAAAATCAAGTAAAATATGATAAAAATATCAAATAAAATCATTAATCATGTTATAAACAATGATTAATGTTTATGAAAAAGTATTTTATCCACATGAATATTTAAAATCATTTTTGTTTTAAAAATCAAGAAAAAGAAATAATTTTAAAAGGATTTAAAACAATTTAAAACAATATTTTTGAATATATTAAAAATATATCAAATAATAATATTTTTTTGTGGATTAAAATATTATGGAGTATGAATAAGAAGTGTGTAAAACAAAATTGGAAAATGATGATTTTTGCTATGTAAAAGAATTGGTTGAGTTTTGAAGATAAAATAAGGAAAAGAGGAAAGATGTCACAACATCCTCTTCGACATCTCTTTTAGTTTTCAACATCTTTTTTATCAAACTTCCAACACTCAATACTCTCTCAATTTTTAACGAAATTAAAATCCGTAAGAACCTATCTTGACTGATTTTTCGCAAGGAATCCAATGGTATCACTCATACATACTGAAACTTAATGTACAGAACACACGATGCAAAAACCCAGAACTGCATGTTTAGTTTTCAACGTCTTTTCTCGTCAAACTTCCAACACGCATAACTCTCTCAATTTTTAACGAAATTAAAATCCATAAGAGCCTATCTTGACCTATTTTTCTCAAGGAATCCAATGGTATCACTCATACATACTGAAACTTAATGTACAGAACGCACGAATCAAGACATGGCTTGAAAAATGCAAAAAAGTCCAATTTTGAGGTTTTGAGAGGTGACTTTGTGATTTTGGTCTTATAGGTCACTTATGAGAGTTTGGATAGCTTAGATATGACATATTGGATGTGTTTGGATCATGAGTTGTGATGGAAATGCTCTCTAACTCAAAAACTCAAAATTACCTTGCTAAAGAAGGCAGTTTGGAGTGAAAGAAGTGATTTTGAGGAAAGCATCTGTTTGATGGCTTTGGTGTACTCAAACTGAGCACAAATGAGCTCTATTTATAGTAGGGAAAGTTTGTTTTGCAAGCAATAGTGAATGGTGGCTGCAACAGAGGTTTGTCCAATGGTTGCATTTTGGAATCTCAAGTCTCCTATATCCATTGACTAGAGGTAAGGGCACAGGCTACTGGTTCCCTAGTTGTTGGAGGAATCTTGACTGAATTCAATTAGAGGAAGCTCAGTTCATGCAACCTCTAAGCATCCATTAAATGCTCAAAATAAAAATTGGAGTCTTATCCCTCTTTTAGGGTTTTCTAGGTTTGGCATGCTATTTTTTATTCCAAGGACTTTGGAGGCTTGGAGATCAGATTATCCCCCTTGGATTTGATCCTCAGATGGGTCTAAAATGATGACAAGGCTAAAAAATTCGTGTGGCACAAGAAATATGCAAATCTGTCCTGAAACCTATCTTAAAAATTAGCTGCAGCAAGCCTTGTTGTAAAATCCATAACTTCTTGCTAAAGAATGATAAATGGCTGTTCCAGGACTTTATGGAAAGCTGAGATGATATACTTCAACTTTGATGTTTGACCCTAGACTTGGTTCAACTTGGATCATGGAGAAAAACATCCTTGAAGTTGAGACATTCTTGCTGGAAAAATATTAATGATGTCCTATGAAATGTTGAAACATTTGACAACTTTGAACATTAACAATTCCAAACTCTAATCACTTATATCTTTTAATCCACTATGATATTTTGAGTTGAAGTGAATTGCACCTTTGATGCTTGTCCTGCATGGTGACAAAGCTTGAAAATTGTGTAGCACAAGAAAAAGTGCACAAATTCTGTCCTAGAAAATAGCTGCAGCAAGCCTTACTGTAAATTCCATAACTTCCTGCTCGAGTATGATAAATGGACGTTCTACAACCTTCTGGAATTTTGAGATAACGTACTTCAACTTTGATGTTCAAGGTTTGTGAAGATAAGACTTGTAAAGTTGTCAAAAATGACCTTGAACTTGTATGATCAAATCTGTCCTAAAAGCTGTCATGAGAATTTTGTTTTATCAATGCCTTTTGCAGAGATCATAACTTTCTGCTCGAGAATGATAAATGAGCTTTCTAGGACTTTCTGGAAAGGTGAGATTACGTACTTCAACTTTGATGCTCAAGGTTTGGCTTCAATGAACTTGGATCATGGAGAAAAACATCCTTGAAGTTGAGACATTCTTGCTGGAAAAATATTAATGATGTCCTATAAAATGTCGGAACATTTGACATTAAGAATTCCCAACTTTGATCACTTATATTTTTCAATCCTTATGATATTTTGAGTTGATTCCTTCTACAATATTGAAGTATCAAATACCCTCTTTAAAAGTAGCCCTTAAGCAAAATCAATGGATGCTGGGACCAATAGTTACAACCTTGAAAAGTTGTGCACTTGAACATGATTTTAACTTTAAAAAAAATTCTAAGTTTCTTTCAATTTGATCAATTTTGCAATTTTTCATGATTTCTTGATTTAAATTTGATCAAATTAAATCATCCATCATATTTCCTTGAGTAATGGCTTGTGAAGCTCAAAGTTGACCAAAATTCAAACTTTGACTTTCTGCGTCAGTTGACTTTGTATTAGATGAACTTGAGGCTTGATCCACTTGGAATGTTGCATCTTTTGTGCTTAATTCTTGATGTAGGAGTCCTCTTGATCCTTTGTGGATATTTGAGAGGTTAGACAAGTTGAAGATCATGTCATTCCTTGATTGATCCTTTGTCTAAATGCTCTGAGAGGGCTTGGAACCCTAATTCTTTGAGTGTAGAGAATGCTCACCCATCTTTGGGGAGACTAATAAGTATGAAAGTTCATCCATATTGTGATGATGATTTGCACAATGATGGGAATCTTAGTGGTCAAAATTTGGGGTATGACAAGTAGCAACAAAACTTCAAATAGAAGTAGAAAACAATCAGAAGATAGGGTAGAGAAAGAGAGGTTTAAGCTTTATCTGCCTTCCCCGCAAACTTAAAGTAAGAACAGTGTCCTCACTGTCAAGCGGCCAGGGGAGACAAGACTGGGCAAGTCTCTACATGATACCAATTAGGCTCTGAGTGTAACACCCCCTTTCTATACCCCCAAATAATCACATAAATCATTTAGGCACATATAAAAAAATTCGCCAGAGTACGATTAAAACATAGTACAAAAGAGGCATGTCACATCATACACGCATTTAATACATACAACACCTGCTCAAAATATTGATATGCAACAGTGGGGTAACTTGCCACAGAGGAACTTTGTCCTTACACCCACATCTCAATATTTAGAATAAAAGCGGAAAATCCAAACATTGAAATACATCCAAGTATATATACGTAGATATATACATCACCAAGTATCATCCATCATTATAAGTCATGTTTACATAAACATTCATCAACAAGATACATGTACAAATGTATCACAAAAGAATAATATACATCCTAGCTACCCGGTGCTACATATCAGAGCCAACCGACCAAAAGAAAGAAGACACGCTTCACAAAAAGACCTCCAACATACCTACTCTGCAATGCCTCATAGAGCATCATAAAACAACAGAAGGGTGAGAAATATTATCATAATAACAATGCATATAATTATATATATATAAACATAAAAATACACATATTACACATTCTCACCACAATTCATCACATTTTCATCCATATACATCACAATGTATATATATATATCCACCAAGCATATTCATCATGCACACTTTCACAATTCTCAATCATTCTGTATAAACATACACAATTATGTTCATTCAACAACACATCATTATAAAGATGATAAATGCAAATCATAGAGACCGACTCACGACTCTATGCAAATGCAATGCGGTACCGACTCAATCATCACTAGTTCACTCAGGAACTCTGCTGGAACCATCGCTCGTTACCGAAGTAACTCCCCGTCAGGCCTACGATGTTCACCCATTGCTCACACCTCACATGGGCACACAATGTTTATGGATCGCTCACACCCCACATGGGCACACGACCCGATCGCTCATACCCCACACGGGCACACGATCTGATTGCTCACACCCCACATGGGCACACAATCATTCGTAATTATCGCTCACACCTCACATAGGCACACGACGTTACAACAGATTCTCATTAGAATCGCTCAACACAAGAATGCACATCATGATGCTTCACATGCAAAATGACTCAAAAGACATTCTTGAAATGCATACATATTCACAATATATTCATGCATTCATCACATATAATCCACATACATTCACATCAATTGTATAACAACATACACAATTATCCAAACAATTCAATTTACGGTTCACCGTAAAAGTCAGTTAAAAGTCGGCTAAAAATAATATTTTTCATCACCATCAAATAGAACAAATTTTTAGCTTCAGTTTGATATAAAGAACAGCTCAATCGGATAAACGACGAAAAAGTTACAGACTTTTAAAGAAAACATTTTTTGGAAAACTAGCAGAGTGCAATCGATTGCACTCCTGATGCAATCGATTGCACAGTCCCAGACTTGCAATTTTTCGCCCTTTACATATGTGCAATCGATTTGCATCCTGCTGCAATCGATTGCACCTGTTAAAAACCAAAAAATATAGCTGCTGCCCAAACACAAAACCCTCCGGAAACCCGACCGATTCAATTCTATGATACGAAACAAATACACAGTAATCCTTACCAAATATATATCAACGTTTTAGGACCATAAAACGATAATTCTACGACGTTCGATTTTCACCCGGAAACTCAAACCCTCTAATATCCAAAATATCGAAATTTACGAAACTCAACCGATTTCAACCAAACAAGTTTCTATAATCACGACCTAACATCATACGACTAATCTACACAATCTATTCCGAATTTCATCCGCGAAAACATCGGTTTCTATCGATTGTGTTCAAATTCAACCTAACCACAAATATCTCTAAAACAACCAAACAATTCCAACACACACCCACATAATCATAAGCATGGATAATATAACAATGTTTCACACCCTTACCCGGATTCCAAATGATCTAGCTCTTGTTCTTGATGATTTCCACTCTTTTTCCTCTTTTCTTCTCTTTTTCCCTTTTCCTCTTTCTTTCTCTTCTTTTTCTTTCTATCTTTCTCTATTTCTCTCTATTTCTCTTTTCTATCTATTTTCTTTCTTTTCTATTTCTTTTCTCTCATTTTCCACTAAATCAATTAATTCATTTTTCTCACATAATTCTAATTCCACAAAATTTCTAACTTATGATTAATTGAGAAAAGTCTAAAATACCCTTCATTCTAATTTTCCCGAAAACTCTCGAAAACGGTAAAATAACATTTAACACACCAATTTAACAAATAAAATAATTTATCACCCAATTAAAATAAAATACTCAAGAATAATGGAATAATCAAAATCGGAGCGTTACAACTCTCTCCCACTTTAGAAATTTTCGTCCTCGAAAATAATACCTGATTCAAACAACTCCGGATACGACTCTCGCATCCTACTCTCTAGTTCCCAAGTCATATTGCCTTCCACAGCGCCTCCCCACGCTACTTTCACAAGCGCAATATCCTTGCCTCTTAGTTTCTTAACTTCGCGGTCCAAATCCTAACCGGTAAAGCTTTCACCGTAAGGTTATCTCTCACTTCAACCTCGTCCATAGGAATAACATGTGACGGATCCGGAACATATTTCCGAAGTTGCGAAACATGGAATACGTCATGCAAATTCGAAAGGTTCGGAGGCAACGCCACATGGTAAGACACAACACCAACTCGTGAAGTAATCTGATACGGACCAATAAAACGAGAAGTCAACTTCTTTGACTTCAAAGCACGACCCACACCCGTAACTGATGTAACTCTAAAAAACACATGGTCGCCTTCTTGAAACACAAGATCTTTCCTTCTCTTGTCATGATAGCTCTTTTGTCTACTTTGAGAAGCTTTCATCTTCTCCCGAATAAACTTCACTTTCTCCGTCGTTTGTTGTACCATTTTCGGTCCAACTATCGTCCTCTCGCCGGTTTCATGCCAACACAAAGGGGTTCGACATCTCTGACCATACAAAGCCTCAAATGGTGCCATACTTATACTCGAATGAAAACTGTTATTGTAAGTGAATTCAATCAACGCCAAATAACCATCCCAAGCACCACCTTGCTCGAGTACACAAGCACGCAATAAATCCTCCAACGATTGAATCGTCCTCTCGGTTTGACCGTGCGTTTGCGGATGGTAAGCCGAACTCAATCTTAGCTTAGAACCCAAAGCCTCTAGTAAACTCTCCCAAAACCTCGATGTAAACCTAGGATCTCTATCCGATACAATACTCTTAGGAACTCCATGTAACTTCACCACCACAAGAACATAAATCTCGGCTAACTTCTCCAAAGGATAACTAATATCAATTGGAATAAAGTGAGCAGATTTAGTAAGCCTATCAACAATTACCCAAATAGCATTATGACCTCTTTGCGTATTCGGCAATCCTGTAACAAAATCCATCGATATACTATCCCATTTCCATTCCGGAATATCCAACGGTTGCATAAATCCACTCGGTTTTTAATGTTCCACCTTAGACTTTTGACAAGTTAAGCATGCATACACAAATCGAGCCACATCCCTCTTTAAACAGGACCACCAAAAGATTTTCTTCAAATCTTGATACATCTTATTCGCACCCGGATGAATACTTAAATTACTTCGGTGTCCTTCCTCTAAAATCATCTTTTTCAACCCCGCGTCGTCGGGAATACAAATACGACCACGGAATCTCAAAACTCCAAAGTTATCAACCTTGAAATCCTCATTCTCATTTATCATTAAATTAATGAACTTCAAATCCAACTTTTGCTTTTCACTAACCGTTGCAAGAAAATCATTCGTAACATGTAACATACCAAGTCTCACACTTCGCGGCGTCATTTCACAAACCAAACTCAAATCTCTGAAATCCTCCAAAACTTCCCATTCTTTCATCATCAATGCGGACATATGTAACAACCTCCGACTTAAGGCATCGGCCACCACGTTTGCCTTACCTGGATGGTAATTCAAACCAAAATCATAATCCTTCAAAAGTTTTAGCCACCTCCTTTGTCTCATGTTCAATTCTTTTTGATCGAATAAATATTTCAAGCTCTTGTGATCACTAAAAACTTCAAATCTCGCACCATAAAGGTAATGCCTCCAAATTTTCAAAACAAACACCACGGCCGCTAACTCCAAGTCATGTGTAGGATAATTCTTTTCATGCACTCTCAATTGTCTAGAAGCATATGCCACAACTTTTCCATCTTGCATCAAAACACCACCTAAACCTGTCAATGAAGCATCACAATACACGACAAATGGTTCATTAGGATTAGGCAAAATCAAGATCGGAGTCGTTGTCAACCTTCTCTTTAGCTCATTGAAACTCTCTTCACAATGAATATCCCAAATGAAAGCCTTTCCTTTACAAGTCAATTGCGTTAAAGGAAGTGCCAACTTCGAAAATCCCTCAATAAACCTCCGATAATAACTCGCCAAGCCTAAAAAGCTTCGAATCTCCGTAACCGACCTAGGAGCCTCCCATTGCATCACCGTATCTATCTTGGACGGATCAACACTAATACCACTACCGGAAATAACATGTCCAAGGAAACTTACTTCCGACAACCAAAATTCACATTTTGACAACTTAGCATACAATTGTTTCTCTTTCAAAATTTGCAACACAATTCTCAAATGCTCTTCATGCTCCTCTTGAGACTTAGAGTAAATCAAAATATCATCGATGAACACAACCACAAAACGATCCAACTGTTCATGAAAAATACGATTCATGTATTCCATAAACACACCAGGCGCGTTAGAAACCCCGAATGGCATCACGGAGTATTCGTAATGACCATACCGTGTCCTAAATGCCGTCTTTTGAATATCCTCTCCTTTCACACGAATCTGGTGGTATCCTGATCTCAAATCAATCTTGCTAAAAACATTCGTACCAACCAATTGGTCCATCAAATCATCGATCCTTGGAAGCGGATACTTGTTCTTAATTGTCACTTTGTTCAACTGTCGATAATCAATGCATAACCGCATACTCCCGTCCTTCTTCTTTACCAACAATACCGGAGCACCCCAAGGAGAAACACTTGGCCTTACAAATTTCTTGTCGAACAAGTCATTCAATTGCTTTTTCAATTCTACCAATTCCGATGCCGACATACGATACGGTGCCATCGAAATCGGTCTAGTACCCAGAACTAGATCAATAGAAAATTCAACTTCTCTTTCCGGAGGTACATCCGTAATATCTTCCGGAAACACTTCTGGAAATTCACACACCACTGGGAACACATCAAGCTCAACTTGACTCTCGACCGACAATGATGCAAACAAACCAAACAATTGAGCTTCGTCCGCTAAAAGTTTCTTCAACTCTTTAGTGGATAGGAAACTCTCAAATTCATCATCTTCCAAAGAAGGAAACCTTACTAACTTGTGATAGCAATCTATATGAACTCGATTAAATTGCAACCAGTTCATACCCAAGATCACGTCCAATCCCACCAACGGCAAACATACTAAATCCATAACAAAGTATTTACCATACATGGTTAAAGGACAACTCATACACACCAAAGATGTATTTACCGACCCTGAAGCAGGAGTCTCAATAACCATTTCAGCACCCATCAAAGTTAACGCAAGATTCAAACGCTTCGCGCACTCAGACGAAATAAACGAATGAGTTGCTCCCGTATCAATAACAGCAACTAAAGGTGTACTATTAATAAAGCATGTACCTTTAATCAAACGGTCTACACTCGTAGTTTGAGTCCCCGCCAATGCAAACACCTTTCCGCCCGCTTGAGCTTGTTTCGGCTTAGTACACTTAGTACTAATGTGACCCACTTCTCCACAATTATAGCACTTCGCCATATTCCTTCTACAATCTGTAGCAGCATGCCCAAGACCACCACAATTAGAACATTTCGCTACAGGCTTCCCACACTCAAATGATTTATGACCTATTTCACCACATTTGTAACACCTAACAACACCGGAACCTCCTCCTCCAGATCTCCTATCAAAGCTTCCCCTATGCTTGCCCTTATCAACGGGTGTCACATAAGGTCCACTTCTAGCTTGTTGCTTCCCCTTCCTCTCATTCAAACTTTTGTAATGTGTAGAACGAGCCTTACTATCTTCTTCGAAGATTCTACAACATTCCGTCAAATCCGCAAACCTCCTTATCCTTTGATATCCCACAGCTTGCTTAATCTCAGGATGTAAACCATTCTCATATTTAATACACTTTGAGAACTCAGCAGTAATCGCAGCATAATGAGGATGGAATTGAACCAACTCCACAAATTTAGCAGTATAGTCCACCACAGACATACTACCTTGTTTCAGTTCAAGAAACTCCATCTCCTTCTTTCCCTTCACACTCTCAGGGTAATACTTCCTCAAGAATTCAGTACGAAATAAATTCCAAGTTACCTCTTCATCATCCACCTCAAGAACTTCACGTATACCGACCCACCAATCGTCGGCTTCTTCCTTCAACATGTGAGATCCAAGCCTCACCTTATTCTCCTCCGCACAGTCGATAACTCTGAAGATTCTTTCAATCTTTTTCAACCAATTTTGAGCTCCATCGGGATCAAATTTTCCTTTGAAAACCAGTGGTTGATTCTTCCTGAACTCGTCATTAGCATTCACGTTCGGCGCACCTTGCACCGCCCTAGCCATTGATTCCAAAGCCGCAGCCATCGCATTGTCGTTTCTACCCGACATATTCTGATTATTCCCAAAAATAACAACAAGGTTAAACAACAGTTCAACCAACACAACAACAAGACAGACACAACTGACTTAACTCTGGCTCTGATACAACTTAATGTAACACCCCCTTTCTATACCCCCAAATAATCACATAAATCATTTAGGCACATATAAAAAAATTCGCCAGAGTACGATTAAAACATAGTATAAAAGAGGCATATGACATCATACACGCATTTAATACATACAACACCTGCTCAAAATATTGATATGCAACAGTGGGGTAACTTGCCACAGAGGAACTTTGTCCTTACACCCACATCTCAATATTTAGAATAAAAGCGGAAAATCCAAACATTGAAATACATCCAAGTATATATACGTAGATATATACATCACCAAGTATCATCCATCATTATAAGTCATGTTTACATAAACATTCATCAACAAGATACATGTACAAATGTATCACAAAAGAATAATATACATCCTAGCTACCCGGTGCTACATATCAGAGCCAACCGACCAAAAGAAAGAAGACACGCTTAACAAAAAGACCTCCAGCATACCTACTCTGCAATGCCTCATAGAGCATCCTAAAACAGCAGAAGGGTGAGAAATATTATCATAATAACAATGCATATAATTATATATATATAAACATAAAAATACACATATTACACATTCTCACCACAATTCATCACATTTTCATCCATATACATCACAATGTATATATATATATATATATATATATATATATATATATATATATATATATATATATATATATCCACCAAGCATATTCATCATGCACACTTTCACAATTCTCAATTATTCCGTATAAACATACACAATTATGTTCATTCAACAACACATCATTATAAAGATGATAAATGCAAATCATAGAGACCGACTCACGACTCTATGCAAATGCAAGCGGGTACCGACTCAATCATCACTAGTTCACTCAGGAACTCTGCTGGAACCATCGCTCGTTACCGAAGTAACTCCCCGTCGGGCCTACGATGTTCACCCATTGCTCACACCCCACATGGGAACACAATGTTTATGGATCGGTCACACCCCACATGGGCACACGACCTGATCGCTCACACCCCACACGGGCACACGATCTGATTGCTCACACCCCACATGGGCACACAATCATTCGTAATCATCACTCACACCTCACATAGGCACACGATGTTACAACGGATTCTCATTACAATCGCTCAACACAAGAATGCACATCATGATGCTTCACATGCAAAATGACTCGAAAGACATTCTTGAAATGCATACATATTCACAATATATTCATGCATTCATCACATATAATCCACATACATTCACATCAATTGTGTAACAACATACACAATTATCCAAACAATTCAATTTACGGTTCACCGTAAAAGTCAGTTAAAAGTCGGCTAAAAATAATATTTTTCATCACCATCAAATAGAACATATTTTTTGCTTCAGTTTGATATAAAGAACAACTCAATCGGATAAACGACGAAAAAGTTACGGACTTTTAAAGAAAACATTTTTCAGAAAACTAGCAGAGTGCAATCGATTGCACTCCTGATGCAATCGATTGCACAGTCCCAGACTTGCAATTTTTCGCCCTTTACATATGTGCAATCGATTGAACCTGTTAAAAACCAGAAAAAATAGCTGCTGCCCAAACACAAAATCCTCCGGAAACCCGACCGATTCAATTCTATGATACAAAACAAATACACAGTAATCATTACCAAATATATATCAACGTTTTAGGACCATAAAACGATAATTCTACGACGTTCAATTTTCACCCGAAAACTCAAACCCTCTAATATCCAAAATGTCGAAAGTTACGAAACTCAACCGATTTCAACCAAACAAGTTTCTATAATCACGGCCAAACATTATACGACTAATCTACACAATCTATTCTGAATTTCATCCGCGAAAACATCAGTTTCTATCGATTGTGTTCAAATTCAACCTAACCACAAATATCTCTAAAACAACCAAACAATTCCAACACACACCCACATAATCATAAGCATGGATAATATAACAATGTTTCACACCCTTACCCGGATTCCAAATGATCTAGCTCTTGTTCTTGATGATTTCCACTCTTTTTCCTCTTTTCTTCTCTTTTTCCCTCTTCCTCTTTCTTTCTCTTCTTTTTCTTTCTATCTTTCTCTATTTCTCTCTATTTCTTTTTTCTATCTATTTTCTTTCTTTTCTATTTCTTTTCTCACATTTTCCACTAAATCAATTAATTCATTTTTCTCACATAATTCTAATTCCACAAAATTTCTAACTTATGATTAATTGAGAAAAGTCTAAAATACCCTCCATTCTAATTTTCCCGAAAACTCTCGAAAACGGTAAAATAACATTTAACACACCAATTTAACAAATAAAATAATTTATCACCCAATTAAAATAAAAGACTCAAGAATAATGGAATAATCAAAATTGGGGCGTTACACTGAGCCTGGTGCTTTTGCGCGCCTGCTAAACATCTCCCTTTTTCTTCTTTTTTATTTCCTTCTTTGCTTTCTCCATCTCCTTAGCTTGATATTTGACAACTTCTTGCACAACAGTTTCTTCATGGACTGGCTCCTCCAAAATAATCTTTTCCTTCTTTTTCATTTCCCTCTTTCTTGGGCTGGTCACTTTCTCTTGGACAATTTCTTCCTTGCTCTCAGCAACTGCCTTCACATGGGTCACGACAGGAGAAAGCACAGGTGTGACTGTTAATGCTTCCTCTTGGCTTGCAGCCTCTTCACCTTCATCTTTTTCAGCAACTTCTTTTCCTGCAGTCTTTTAGGGTCATGTAGAGGATTCCTCTGTTGTTGAATAATACTTGGGCAGATTTTCATCTACCAGTTGGTCTTCATCCTCAATCAGATCTTCCTCCATTTTACTGTCAACCACTTCCTTGTCTTGGTCCATCTCTTCATTGTCTTTATTAGCTTCCTTAATTAACTCGTCTAAACCATTATCCTTTTCTGTTGCACTCAACTCAGGGTCTGTTTGGTTTAAGTCAAATTCCTTTGGAGGACTATCCTCTGGGGACTTGACTTCAGGGGTCTGAACATCAGGGTTTTGAACATTAGGGATTTCCTTCCGTTTCCACTCTTTCCTCACTTTCTTCTTCTTTGGAGACACTTCAACCTTTTCAGCCTTTCCACTCTTTTTCTTTTTCTTATGCACAGGACTGTCTTGGACAGACATGCCTTGACTTGTCTCTGCAGCAGTATCCTTATTCCTCTTTTTCTTCTCTCTTTTCCCTTTCTTCTTTTTGGACTTCTCCTTCTTCTTCAGTTTCTTGTCTTTCTGAACTGACCTCTCTTCCACTTTACTCTCTTCCAAAATTCCCAGAATATGATTAGGAAAAATAGGAGGAACCAACATGCTTGATGGAAATTGTAAATCCACCACTTTCTCTTGCCAACAAAACTTCTCTTTCTCAAATTTGAAATACTCCCTTTGATCCTTCTGCATTTGCAGAATGGTATCCAACATCATGTCTTCTCTTTGGTGATCCTCTGCAGCCTCTGCCTGGCGCGCCTCCGCTAGTCGCTCTTTTCCTTTTGGCCTCATCAATGTCTGAATCAAAGGCTTGTCTAATGTAGCTTGTGGCTGACCAGTCTCATCAGTATCCAACTCAGGTACTCCGTGTCTCCTGCACAACATGTTAATCACACAAGGAAAATACAACATTCCTTCCTTCTTTCGCGAGCAGGCCTGGATCTCTTGTATGATGATTTTTCCAACATTGATTTTGCTTACTGAAGTGATGTAGTGAAGCAACACAAGTTGAGTTCTACTCGCGGTTTCATTATTAGCGGTAGGTTTTAGAGAATGCTTCACAAATTGGTACCAAACTTTCACTATAGGCAGCAGGTCCATTCTTCTTACAGGTTTCTCAAAGCTTGATTCCACCCACTTGGTCCCTAGGTTGCACAATGACTCCATAATAATATGCCTCGTCCAGTTTTAACAACAACTTTTGATATTCATCTCCTGGCCCCTTAATATTCAGCACCAGGTTCAAAGTAGCCTCATTGTAGACCACCTTAGTACCTCTCACGACAACCTCAATCCTCTTATGGCCAGGATCAGTGAGGTTTGAGTAAAATTCCTTCACAAGTGAAATATTGTAGGGACCGAGTTGACGACAAAGTTTCATCCACCCTAGTTTTTTATTGTAGTTCCCAAATCTCCAGCAAGCCCCAAGTTCTCTACTTGGTTGTCTAAAGCGAAACCCCTTTCAGCATGGAAGCCCATATTTCTGAAATACTCCATGAAGCGGCGAGAAGCGTCACTATTGATGAACTTCTCGAATCTGTCTTGCTCTTCATCTGAGTAAACAACATATGGTGTTGCATTTTTCCTTGCAGCCATGTTAACTCTTTTTCCAGTAGGAATCTCCATTGTTTTGGTGTGAAGGTGTTTTAGGTTGAACGAAAATGGTGAGTCACAGCAAAGAGGGAAGTTGAGAAGGTGATGGGAATGTGGGAGAGAGAGTGAGATTTTGTGATAGTGAAGTGGAATGGTTGGAAAGAGAAAAGTGAAAAAAATATTTTTGTGAAAATTAGGGAAAAACTGAAAAGGCAGGTTGATGTAACGTATGGGAAAGGACAAGATTTTGAATTTTTGGCATGGAAAAGGAATTGCTTGTTGTTGTGACCCATCAGTCTGACGTGTCAGACTGGTCATCATGATTCCCTAGTGCAAGGCTCAAGGCGCGTGATGTCCACCCTATTAATTTCTCTCTCCATCACTCAGACTCTTCAATTCCCGTCCAAATAAAATAAATAAATTGTCAGCTCAGCATTTTATTTAATTTTCAGGACTTAGAAATATTTACTTTGAATATTTTGTTCCTTTCTCATTTGTTACTGTACCATGGTCGTGACACCAAATGCCTGTTGCTGTCATGAAAAGAATACTCAACTGTACAAAAATAAAAAGAAAACTGCATTAAGCTGAGCTGCCTCCCAGTAGCGCTATTTTAAGGTCTTATAGCCTGACCAACACAAAACCACTTAATCCATGAAATCAATGGTTCCCCTAGGGTTGCTTGAAGGGTCACCAAAATAGGTTTTAATCCTTTGACCATTAACCTTGAACTTTTCACCATCTTTTTCATTCATCAACTCCACAACTCCATTAGGGAAAATTGTCACTAACTTGAATGGTCCTGACCATCTTGACTTTAATTTTCCAGGAAATAATTTCAGTCTAGAGTTAAAAAGAAAAACTCTTTGACCTTCCACTAATTCCCTTTTCTAGCATTTCCTGTCAAGCCATCTTTTGGTATTTTCCTTATAGAGTTCAGCATTTTCATAAGAGAACATCCTATGTTCCTCTAACTCATTGAGTTGGAGAATTCTAGCTTGGCCAACCGTTTTAAGGTTGAAATTTAATTGCTTAACTGCCCCAAATGCTTTTTGTGCTCCAATTCTATGGGTAGATGACATGCCTTCCCATAAATAAGTCTATAAGGAGATATATCTAGAGGAGATTTGTAGGCAATTTTGTACGCCCAAAGAGCTTCGTCCTAATGCTTGGACCAATCCTTCCTTATAGGGTTAACAAACTTTTCTAAAATCCTTTTAATCTCTCTGTTAGATAGCTCCACTTGGCCACTTGTTTGGGGATGGTAGGCTGTAGCGACCTTGTGTTTAATCCCATATTCTGCCATTAAATTTTCAAATATTTTATTGCAAAAATGTGACCCACCATCACTAATGATTTCTCTTGGCGTGCCATTCCTTGTCAGAATTTTTTTAAGCAAAAATTTGGCCACAACTCCAGCATTATTAGTGGGTGTTGCTACTGCCTCTATCCACTTGGAAACATAGTCCACAACTACAAGAATGTATAAATTACAAAAAAGATGGAGGAAAAGGTCCCATGAAGTCAATGCCCCACACATAAAAAATTTCAATTTCAAGTATGTTGGTGAGTGGCATCTCTTGCCTCATGGAAATATTTCCTACCTTCTGACACCTATCACATCTTTTAACTAGTTCATGAGCATCTTTAAAAAGAGGGCCAGAAATAACCTGATTGCAAAACTTTTGCAGCAGTTCTGGTTCCTCCAAAGTGTCCTCCGTACGGAGCTTTGTAACGCCCCAAAATAATTATAACGTTTATTTATTAAATTATTATGATTATTCGGTGTTTTGGTGCTTTTGTTGATTTTGTGGGGTAGCCTTAGGTTAAGGAGTTTTGAGACCTCTTAGAAGTAGTGATTAATTAGATTATTTTATTAATAATAATATTAGAATAATTTGAGTAATTATAATATTATTTAGATTATTATTATTATTGTTAATTAAAATAATTAGAAGACCATTAAGGGTAAGACGGTAATGTTGAGGGGATTAAGTGAGGATAATACGGTAAGTTGTAATTAAGGCCCAAAACATAGGTTTAACAAAAGAGAAGTAGGGATTATGAGGATTAGTCTTGTGCAACCCTAAGAAGTGATTAGAGAGCTGAGGAAAGGAGGCTAGAACAAGGAATCGGCCGTTGAACCCCGAAAAACAAAGAATCTCTGCTGGAAATTCGAGGTATGGGGGGTAATCCGGGTTAATATGTTTGATACGGGTTTAAGGTAGAGGTAGTTGTGTGTTTTCTTCTGATGATTTTGTATGGATCTGTGATGAAATTTTGTGCTGATATGTGTATGATTTTCTATGATGATTTATGTGTAAAGTTACTGTAATCACTGTGATTTTCGTGTGATTGTTGATGCTGCTGTGATGAACTTGTGGGTAACCAGATCTGAGAATCGAATCTAATAATAACCAATTTCAGACTTAGTAATTAGGGAGAATTGATGTAGATGATGAAGTAGGATGAAAAACTTAGATTTGGGATGAATCGAAGTTGGTTTGAGGTTGTTTTAGGTGGATCGAAGGTGCTGGAATGAGGGAATTTACGTTCAGATGTGAGATCTGCATTTTGGAGTAGTTTCTGGTGATACGCGTAATGGGGAAAGTGTTAGTTCTTGTATTGGCTGGAATTTTGGTAAAACAAAGTTGAACATTGTTGATGTCATATGTCTGATGTCAAAACATTGGTTCCTAACATTAGTTGTTGCAGGGTTGAAGTTTTATATGCTGATGTTATAAGTGATGTCTTGACTTCACTATATCAGAACATCAGAACATCAGATTGTGATGTTTTAGGGCTGCGCGTGTTAGTGAGTTTTGAGGAGATCTGTTAGAGTGATTGGATGCGAATATCTTGGGGAAGAGATTTCCAATCAGATAAATTTGCAGATTATGGAGCAGATTCTGTAACCAACATTAGGGCTGATTTGGAGAGATTTAAAAATATTTAAAGATCAAATTTGTTTTAAAATCAGATATTTTTGGAAGAGATCCAAGCCCAAGTCAGAATTATATAAAAGCAGCCTCAACCCTTGTTGAAAATAAAAACGAAGAAAGACAGAAAAAGACTGAGTGCCATTTGTGTCTTCGTGTGTTTTGTAAACCATTCGTGTGTGAATTGGTGTTACTATTTTGAGTTGTAAGTGTATTCACTCTAGAGCTTTTAAGCAAGAGTGTGTTGTTCTTGATCAAAGCTGTTAAGCAGAATCAATTTGGGTGATTAGTGTGTAATCATTGGATTGTATCACTATGGTGAATTAGGGAGTAAGTGGTTTCTCATACCTAAGTGGTTTCTTAGGTAGAAGTGTCATTGGGTAGTGATCAAGTTAGGTAGATGTCAACTAGGATTGTTGAGTCTGTAATTTGATACTGCAAATAGTGGATTTCCTCCCTGGCTTGGTAGCCCCCAGACATAGGTAGTTAGACCGAACTGGGTGAACAATTCTTTGTGTTATTTACTGTTGTTTCTACCTTGTTCATATAGCAGATTGTGTTGTTGTGACATCACACTTAACATCACACATCTTATACCAGAATTTCAATTAGTATCAGAGCAGGCATCCTGCTCCGCATCTGGGTGAGATCTAGGGCTGATACTTTCTGGTATAATGGACAAGGAGACTGGTGGATTTGTGAATAGACCCCCTATTCTAGATGGCTCTAATTATGACTATTGGAAACCATGGATGGTTACCTTCTTGAAGTCATTAGATAGCAGGGCTTGGAAGGCTATTGTGAAAGAATGGAAACATCCTGTTATTGTGGAAAAGGATGAGAATGGAAAGGAAGTAGAGGGTAGCTCAAAACTGAAACCTGAAGAAAAATGGACCAAGGAAGAAGATGAGCTTGCCCTTGGGAATTCTAAAGCCTTGAATGCCATATTCAATGGTGTTGATAAGAACATCTTCAGGTTGGTCAACACTTGTGAAGTAGTTAAGGAAGCATGGGATATCTTCAAGACTACTAATGAAGGAACCTCCAAAGTCAAGATGTCAAGACTTCAACTTTTGACAACAAAGTTTGAAAATCTGAAGATGAAGGAGGATGAGACTATCCATGATTTCCACATGAACATCCTGGAGCTGTCAAATGCTTCTAGTGCCCTAGGAAATAGGATGACTGAAGAGAAGCTGGTGAGGAAAATTCTTAGATCTCTTCCCACGAGATATAAAATGAAGGTGATAACTATAGAAGAAGCCCAAGACATCAGCAAGATGAGAGTTGATGAGTTGATAGGTTCTCTTCAAACCTTTGAATTAGGAATGGAAGAGGAACCTGAAAAGAAAACCAAAAGTATAGCGTTGGTATCTAGTTCTGAAGATTCTAAGAAAGAAAAGGGTGCTGAGTCTCTGGAGGAGCTGTCCCAGGCCATTGTTTTGCTGGGAAGACAGTTTAATAAGGTTATTAAGAGGATAAATAAGAGTTATAATCCTAATGTCAAGAACATCACATCTGACACTAACAGATCAGGAGATCATGGGAAGAAAACTAGAGATGAAGAGAAGTCCAATAATGACAAGGGAGTCCAATGCTATGAGTGTGAAGGGTATGGTCATGTCAAGAAGGAATGTCCTACTTATCTCAAGAATGAATCATCTAAGCTTGTTAGAGCTATGATTGGGGTTTGTGAGTCAGATGATCATTCATGTGATGACGAGGTTACTTATGAAGAGCTTGTTGCCTCGTATAAAGAACTGTGCATGAGAAGTGAACAAGTGTGTCTTGAAGGAGAGAAGCTGAAGAAATCCATAGTGCAGTTAGAGGCTGAAAAGACTGAACTTGAAAATGAAGTCAGGATGCTTAACTCTAAATTGGATTCTATGACCAAAACTGTCAGAATGTTGAACAATGGTACTGATGCTCTAGACAGCATTCTTAGTATTGGGAAAATTGCTGGAGACAAAAGTGGTTTGGGATTCAACAATGTTGCAGCTTCTGATGATGTTATTACCAGCTCCAAACCAGTGATGTTAAAACAGATGTTTAAACATCCTGACAGGATTCCTTCTAGGAAGAAATTCAGGCGCTAGAGATGTCATCACTGTGGGCGTTTTGGACACATAAAGGCCTACGGTTATAAGCTACATGGGTATTCTCAAAAGGCACATCAGTATACTCCCACACAGAAGTTTCCCATTTGTAATCAGGCCTTAAATTCTAAGAAGCAATGGGTTCCAAAAGGTAAAGTTACCAGCATAATAGCTCACACTTCTCTTAGGGTTTCTACCAAAGAAGACTGGTACTTTGATAGTGGGTGTTCAAGACACATGACAGGAGTTAAAAATTTGTTGGTAGATGTTAAGCTTCAGTCTTCAGGTCATGTTACATTTGGTGATGGTATCAAAGGAGAAATCAAGGGGATGGGAAAGCTGAATTGTGCTGGTGCTCCTAGACTGGATGATGTTCTACTTGTCAAAGGGTTGACAGCAAATTTGATCAGTATTAGTCAACTTTGTGATCAAGGATTCAAAGTAGACTTTACAAAATCTGAGTGTAATGTCACAAATGAGAAAGGAGAAGTCATCATGAAGGGTGTTAGGTCTAAGGACAACTGTTATCTATGGTTGCAACAAGACTCAAGTACCTCAACATGTGTGTTTGCTAGAGATGATGAAGTCAAAATTTGGCATCAAAAGTTGGGACATCTTCATCTGAAGGGAATGAAGAGAATAATATCCTTAGAAGCTGTCAGAGGAATTCCTAAACTCAATATTGAAGAGGGAAGAGTTTGTGGAGATTGTCAAATAGGGAAGCAGACCAAGATGTCACATCAGAAGCCTCAACATAACACCACCTCCAAAGTTTTTGAACTTCTTTATATGGACTTGATTGGACCTATGCAGGTAGAAAGTCTAGGAGGGAAGAAGTATGCTTATGTTGTTGAAGATGACTATTCTAGGTACACCTGGGTGAGCTTCATTAAAGACAAATCAGAGGTGTTTGATGTTTTTAAAGATCTTTGTCAAAGACTCCAAAGGGAAAAGGAGAGTAATGTTATTAGAATAAGGAGTGATCATGGAAGAGAGTTTGAAAATAGCAAGTTTGCTTAATATTGTTCTGCTGAAGGCATAAGTCATGAGTTCTCTTCTCCAATCACTCCTCAGCAAAATGGAGTTGTTGAAAGGAAGAATAGAACTATTCAAGAGTCTGCTAGGACAATGATTCATGCCAAAAAGCTTCCTTACCATTTCTGGGCTGAAGCTATGAACACTGCTTGTTATATTCACAACAGAGTTACCTTGAGAAGGGGCACTTCTGCTACTCTGTATGAACTATGGAAAGGAAGAAAGCCAAATGTGAAGTACTTTCATGTTTTTGGAAGTAAATGTTACATTTTGTCAGATCGTGAACAGAGGAGAAAATTGGATCCTAAAAGTGATGAGGGAATCTTTCTAGGATACTCTACAAATAGCAGAGCTTACAGGGTTTTCAACTCCAAAACAAAGGTTATGATAGAGTCTATAAATGTGGTGATTGATGACATTGATAAGCAGGAAGATGCTGATGTCCTGGATGATGTTGAAACATCAGTTGAAGAAGTCACAGAAGAAACTGAAGACAGAAGTGGGTCTCCTAGTCATGTTGATGCTGAGCCTGAACATGAACTATCTAATAAAGAACCTTCTATTAGAGTGCTAAAGGATCATCCAAGGGAGCTTATCATAGGTGATCCTAAATCAGGGGTTAGCACTAGATCAAGAGAGGTTGTATCAAATTCTTGTTTTGTTTCTAAAATTGAGCTCAAGAATGTCAAAGAAGCCTTGACTGATGAGTTTTGGATCAATGCCATGCATGAAGAGCTGGAGCAATTCAAAAGGAATGAAGTGTGGGATCTTGTACCAAGGCCTAATGGAGTTAATGTGATTGGCACCAAGTGGATTTACAAGAATAAATCTGATGAACAAGGAGTGGTCACCAGAAACAAGGCCAGATTAGTTGCTCAGGGATACACTCAGGTTGAAGGAATTGATTATGATGAAACCTTTGCTCCTGTGGCAAGACTGGAATCTATCAGATTACTCTTAGGGGTGGCTTGTAATTTCAAATTCAAGCTTTTTCAGATGGATGTTAAGAGTGCCTTCTTGAATGGGTACTTAAATGAAGAGGTGTATGTTGATCAACCAAAAGGATTTATTGATCCAACATTTCCTGACCATGTTTACAAACTAAGGAAAGCTCTCTATGGTTTGAAGCAAGCACCAAGAGCTTGGTATGAAAGGCTTACTGAATTCCTGGTTGTGAATGGCTACAGAAAAGGAGGTATTGACAAGACTTTGTTTGTTAAAGAGGAAGGAGGAAAACTGATGATAGCTCAAATATATGTTGATGACATAGTATTTGGTGGGATGTTAGATGCAATGGTGAAACATTTTGTGGAACAGATGCAGTCTGAGTTTGAAATGAGTCTTCTTGGAGAGCTCAACTATTTTCTTGGTCTACAAGTTAGACAAATGGAGGACTCCATATTCATTTCTCAGAGCAAGTATGCAAAGAACATAATGAAGAAGTTTGGTCTAGAGAATGCTAATCACAAGAGGACACCTGCTCTTACTCATTTAAAGTTGTCCAAGGATGAACATGCACTAGCGCAAAAACGGTTTTAGACAGCGCTTTTTTAGCCTTTAGACAGCGCTTTAAAGCGCTGTATAAACCAGCGACGCTATAGGTTTAGACAGCGCTTTTGGTATTACGAAAAGCGCTGTCTAAAGGGGCGTGTATTTAATGAAAAGCGCTGTCTATGGTACCTTTAGACAGCGCTTTTTCACATTATATGGATTACTTTAGACAGCGCTTTCGTCAAAAGCGCTGTCTAAGCCCTACCTTTTTTTGACTTTTTTGGTGCACCTTAGACAGCGCTTTCTCCAAAAGCGCTGTCTAAGACCTTCCTTTTTTGACTTTTTTAGTACACCTTAGACAGCGCTTTCACCATAAGCGCTGTCTAAGACCTTCCATTTTTGACTTCTTTAGTACACCTTAGACAGCGCTTTCACCATAAGCGCTGTCTAAGACCTTCCATTTTTGACTTTTTTAGTACACCTTAGACAACGCTTTCACCATAAGCGCTGTCTAAAGTGGACCTTAGACAGCGCTTTCACCAAAAGCGCTGTCTAAGGTGTACGAAAAATTTTATATAATTTTTTTTTAACCACAATTTTACCAGGTTTTTTCAACCAGAATTTGACCTGTAATTTTCAACCAGCAATTTTTTTCAGAATTGGCAATTCAAACCATTGGCCTTTCTACACCAAAATTATATATCCAAAATTGGCATTTCATACCAATATATATATTTAAAATTACAAACCAAAATTGTATATACACCTATTTATAATTACAAATCATTACATTTTTCTACAAATGCACATTTTACTTATTCACCAAAATTGCATCCAACCAAAGCATTGCTTCCAACCAAAGTTATTGCTTCCAACCAAAGCATTTTTTCTACAATGCACATATTACTTATACACCAAAATTGTATATACACCAAAATTGCATCCAACCAAAACATTGCTTCAATCTACATTATAGGTCCTGAAAACACAAAGATTGTAATTCAAAGTATTAAAATTCAAAGTATATACACCAAAAATTGTAATTCAAAGTATATACACCAAAATTGTAATTCAAAGTTTGTAATTCAAAGTATATACACCAAAATTGCAATTCAAAGTATATACACCAAAATTGTAATTCAAAGTATATACACCAAAATTGCATCCAAAATTGTAATTCAAAGTTTGTAATTCAAAGTATATACACCAAAATTGCAATTCAAAGTATATACACCAAAATTGCATCCAACCAAAGCATTACTCCAACCAAAGTTACACATATTAAAATTCTCATCAATTAAAGTAAGAGTATAATATTATACCTTAAGTTTGTAAAATTCCGAGCTCCATAATGTATTGACACCACTCCTCTTTGATTTCATCCAATAGAGCCTTTGTGTAAGTAGCACTCCTGAATTCTTCAAAATACTACATAATAATATAACATATAGTTTGATTTAGTTTTAACTATTTCATTAGACAATATGAGAGATATGTGTTAAAATAACTCATAAGTTAGAAATACATACATCGGGTGGAATCTCCATTCGATCCAACGAAATAGTGTCTCTCATAAATCTCAACATGAAATAGCCGCAATCTATTTGATTGCGTTGCCGAGGACACTACAAATGAAAATAAAATATGGATAAATTCTAAGTTTTATCAAGTAAGCATCACTAATATAATAAAACATGTGATAATTAATATACCTTCACATAATTCCATGTAATGGTGTGGTCGATTCCCCGATGTTCTAGGAATGCTTGTATAGTGCTAATAAAATATAAATGAATATTTAGAACAATTCACATAAGCTGCAGTTGATACTATCCTTCTCTGATCCATCTCTAACACCAGAAGCGTTATCCCTTTCTTTTTCCTTTCTTAATTCCCGCACCTCGGCTTCTAGTGCTTCCAATTTAGCTTCAAGTACTGAATAACTAGCAGCCTTTCCCTTTTTAATATTCAGGGAGGTCGGGGTGATCCCAAATGCCTTACCCCTCACCCGACCAGGATACTCAGGGACATCTAATGCCCGACTAAGTATGCTCCTGGTATCATCTGCAGGTACAGACTGAGATAACGCCTCCTGAAAATCAGATGAATATCGAATATTTGTCAAATATTTGTTAATAAAGTTTTGACTTAATTAAAGAAATATTGTTATACTTACACATTTCTCATATACTTGTAGAACCTCTTCTGGAACAGATCCAGACTTGCCCACACGGGCTTCCTTCCACAAGACATGTGCAGGAAGAGATGTTTCAGAGCTACCCGCCTTTTGTAACTACATATAAAGCCAAATAATATGATCAAATATAACTCATGATGAACAATTATTATGTCATTGCAATTTATTGATACTTACCAATTGTTGCTCCAAACGTCCATATCCAGTACGTCCTTTCCTGTATTTATATTGGGGATCTGATGCTCTATCCCGATTAATTGCACTTAAACTCTTAAATTGCTCGGTTTGTCGTTTGGCTTTAAACTTCACCCATTCTTGTGGTGAAATGAAACTTGCATATTTAGATGGAAACTCTCCATCAACAAAATTACCTTCAGCATCCTTAAGATAGGTTTTGTTTAAATATGTCCTAAACCCTCTTAGGAGCTTCCCTGCCAATCTCATCAAATAAGCTTTTCTGTCGTCCTCGACATTAAAGCACCTCTAATAAAACCATACACATTGGTTAGTACAAATAATTTAAACGACATAATTAGTTGGCATAATTAAAGACATAATTATGGTACCTTTATCTCATTCCAAATTTTTTCTTTGGTTTCCTTCAACTGTTTGTTTCTCCAGTCATCTAAAGTAATAGGAACCTCATTCCTTACAAGTGTACCAATGAAACTTGTCAACATATGACCGTTAGGCTCAACAAGTGTGCCTGTTTCGCTCCAATGCACATTATAAGTCATGCCTTGATTTCTAGCATGGATCACTCTCCTCATTATGGTTATTCCTCTCCTAATCTCTTCTTCCATAGTTCTGCTACTTCCAACCTGATCATCATGTGGATGATCATCATCATGTGCGTGATCATCAGCATGTGGGTCATCATTGTTAGTAGCCATCTAACCTGTAATAAATAAATCAAGGATATCAAATATAATATATAACAAATATAATAAAGAAATAAAGGATATCAAATATAAAAAATATGACATAATATATAACAAATATAATAAAGAAGTCAAGGATATCAAACATAATATATAACAAATGTAATAAAAAAATCAAGGATATCAAATATAACAAATATGACATAATATATAACAAATATAATAAAGAAATCAAGTATATAACAAATTTTACCTCTTTCACTAACATCTCTTTCTTTTCTTGGTTGGAATATGAATTACTTGTTTCTTATCAATGCGGACGGATGAATGGATCCAAATTCCCTCGTTATGGTCAATGTAGAAAAATGTAGAAAAATGTAGAAAAATGTAGAAAAATGTAAACAAACACATTATATAGCAATAGTTAACAATGTAGAAAAATGTTAACAAGAACAAACTATAATAGATGTTCTAAACTAGCACTAACACTAACACTAACACTAACCTAACACTAACCTAAACTAAACTAAACAAACACATTATATAGCAATAGTTAACAATGTAGAAAAATGTTAACAAGAACAAACTAAACTAACACATTATATTGATTCTATTCCTATATCACCAAAAATGAAGTTAGCACATATTTTATTCTTATATCCAACAACAGTCCAACATTAGCAACAACATTAACAACATTAGCAACATTATCAACATTAGCAACAGTCCAACATTAGCAACAACATAAACAACATTATTATCAACATCAACAACAACATTATTATCAATCAACAACAACATTATCAACATTATCAGCAACATTATCAACTGAAACTCTGAAACTCTGAAACTTCCAAACTGAAACTCTGAAACGTGTAAAATGTGTAATACTCTGAAACGTGTAAAATGTGTAATACATCAACAACAACATTATTATCAACATCAACAACAACATTATCAACAGCAACATTATCAGCATACCTTATAAAATGTGTAATAATCTGAAACTCTTAAACTTCCAAACTGAGTGACGAAAACGCGAAATGAGAGAGGAACAGACGGTCACGGTGGAGTAAAGGTCGTCGGAGTCGCGAAATGAGGGAGGAACGGTGGACGACGGCGCGGTGGACGACGGCAAGGGTTTAGCTCAGGTTCGCAAGTATCCGTTCGCAACAGGGGAGGGAGAAGAAAGAGCGCAAAACTGAAAATGAAAACTGAGTATATTCATATATTTTAATTTTATTAGACCTTAGTCAGCGCTTTTCAACAAAGAGCTTTCTAAGGTGGCCCTTAGACAGCGCTTTAAAAGCGCTTTCTAAGATTGGCCTTAGACAGCGCTTTTGTTTTTATTTTTTTAAATATTTAAGACCTTAGACAGCACTTTCCTTAAAAGCGCTGTCTAAGGTCTTATATTTTTTTTAAATTTAAAAGGCCTTAGACAGCGCTTTTAAGGAAAGCGCTGTCTAATATTTTCCATTAAATTTTTTTAAAAATTTAAAAGGCCTTAGACAGCGCTTTTCACTAAAGCGCTGTCTAAGGTCTTATATTTTTTTGCGCTTTTCCTTTATTAAATTAATAGATTCCGTGTTTTTGACCTATAGCAGCGCTTTTGTAATAAAGCGCTGTCTAAGGTGAGATGTTATAAGTCCTTTTTGTTGTAGTGATGGTGTTAGTGTGGATCAAAGTTTATACAGAAGCATGATTAGAAGTCTATTGTATCTCACAGCTAGCAGACCTGATATTTCTTTTGCTGTTGGAGTATGTGCTAGATATCAATCTGAGCCCAAAGTTAGTCACTTGAATCAAGTGAAGAGGATTCTGAAATATGTGAATGAGACTAGTGACTATGGAATGCTTTACAGTCATGGATCAGGCACTGAGTTATGTGGTTTTTGTGATGTTGATTGGGCAGGGAGTGCTGATGATAGAAAAAGTACTTCAGGAGGTTGCTTCTTCTTAGGGAATAATCTGATATCATGGTTTAGTAAAAAGCACTGTGTCTCATTCTACTGCTGAAGTTGAGTACATAGCAGCAGGGAGTAGTTGTTTTCAACTTGTTTGGATGAAGCAGATGTTACCAAATACAATTTCAAGCAAGATGTCATGACATTGTACTGTGATAATTTGAGTGCTATCAATATCTCTAAGAATCCTATTCAACATAGCAGAACTAAGCATATTGATATAAGGCATCATTTTATAAGAGATTTGGTTGAGGACAAAGTAGTTGCTTTGGAACATGTTTCTATAGATAAACAATTAGCTGACATTTTTACTAAGGCCTTAGATGCAAATCAATTTGAAAGTTTAAGAAGCAAACTGGGAATTTGCATTTATGAGGATTAGGTGTGCTGGAAGGAGTATTTGGGCAGTTGTGATTTTTCATATGAAAACAACATTTTATTCAACTGCTGAAAGCATACAAGATTGGATTTTGGTACATCAATAGAAATATATATAAGATCTAAAGATTATCCCAACCCCCTGCATCAAGAAAAGTTTTCTAATCTTCATCCCATTCATCATCAGAAGCATGGAGTTGCACTGGAGGTTTCTTGATGGTTTTTGTCTCTGAAGGTTTTCTTGTTCTTGTTGCTCCTGAAGAAGTTCCAGCGACTTTCCTTGATGTGCTCTTGTTCTTCAGGGGATCTGGCTTATTGTCCACTTGCATGTGTTGCTTTCCTGCATCTTTGGTTGACTGACTCATTCTTGTGTGGTTTCTAGTGCTATTAGAAGGAAGAAGGCTGGATTTTATAGTACTATAAGAATCCATAGGTTGTATCGCTTGACCAGTCAAAGTTTTTGGGATATTGTGTTCCTTGGGAAGCTTGCTTTTGGCCATGTCTTAATGGATGTCAGATCTTTGTGTTTGGTGTAGATGTTGTCAAATTGTGGCTAAAAAGGGGGAGAGTTAGCCTATGTGTTGCCTAGTTGTCTGATGTGGCTCTAGGCTTGAGGGGGAGTGTGCATGTTTGAACAGCTGGTATGCTTGTTCTTGCCTTGAGGGGGAGTTTAGCTTTGTGCAACTTGTTATGTGATTGTTCGTTTGAAGTTTCTTTCTGCTGTAGGTACCTCTGATGATGGCAGAGTTTGTTTTAGCCAAAATTAGCCAAAGGGGGAGATTTTTAGTTCTTATATTGGCTGGAATTTAGGTAAAACAAAGTTGAACAATGTTGATGACATATGTCTGATGTCATAACATTGGTTCCTAATATTAGCTGTTGCAGGGTTGAAGTTTTATATGCTGATGTTATAAGTGATGTCTTGACATCACTATATCAGAACATCAGAACATCAGATTGTGATGTTTTAGGGCTGCGCGTGTTAGTGAGTTTTGAGGAGATCTGTTAGAGTGATTGGATGCGGATATCTTGGAGAAGAGATTTCCAATCAGATAAATTTGCAGATTATGGAGCAGATTCTGTAACCAACATTAGGGCTGATTTGGAGAGATTTAAAAAGATTTAAAGATCAAATTTGTTTTAAAATCAGATATTTTTGGAAGAGATCCAAGCCCAAGTCAGAATTATATAAAAGCAGCCTCAACCCTTGTTGAAAAGAAAAAAAAAGAAATCATTTGTGTCTTCGTGTGTTTTGTAAACCATTCGTGTGTGAATTGGTGTTACTATTTTGAGTTGTAAGTGTATTCACTCTAGAGCTTTTAAGCAAGAGTGTGTTGTTCTTGATCAAAGCTGTTAAGCAGAATCAATTTGGGTGATTAGTGTGTAATCATTGGATTGTATCACTGTGGTGAATTAGGGAGTGAGTGGTTTCTCATGCCTAAGTGTTTTCTTAGGTAGAAGTATCATTGGGTAGTGATCAAGTTAGGTAGATGTCAACTGGGATTGTTGAGTCTGTAATTTGATACTGTAAATAGTGAATTTCTTCCCTGTCTTGGTATCCCCCAGACGTAGGTAGTTAGACCGAACTGGGTGAACAATTCTTTATGTTATTTACTGTTGTTTCTACCTTGTTCATATAGCAGATTGTGTTTTTGTGACATCACACATCTGATACCAGAATTTCAGAAAGTATTATGAATAATGGGGACACTCCCAAGGTGATACGTGTAGCGTACGCACCTGTCCCTAAGGGATGACACGGCCCTCTGCTGATACGCGTACCATACATGTATGGAATACTGGGAAAATGGGAATACGCGTAAGAGGTGATGCTTACGCATATGGGATTGGGAAAAGTGCCTTACGCGTATGGGCTAGCCATTACGCATAAGGGAAGACTCGAAGAAGAATTAAGAGGACAAACCTCTCTGTTGATACGCGTATTGGGAAAAGTGCCATACGCGTAACAGGGTGGTCCCTACGCGTATGGGCAGTGATGTGTGCAGAATTTCCCGTTCTTGCGATTTTGTCTCGATTTTGTTTGTAACGTGGTTTCCTTGAAACGTAGGGATATGATACGGTAATATGACACTAGTAATCTAGTAATAATGATGAATGGGATAAAACTCGGGGAAATTATATAATGAACCCAATATGAAATTGTGAGGTATTATGACGAACTTGACGAGTCCAACTTGGGGTGATGTTATGATATTTGTTTGATGTGGTTTATGGATGATGATGCAATTATGGCGATTTTATGATGATGTTATTTATGACGATTTGCATAATGCATTCATGGCATAGTTAGGACTTCGGTCCATTTGGTGGCTTTAATCCCATTGTGTGGATTGAAGTGTTTTTATGACGTGCTCCGGTTCTTGTGTAGAATCGATCCTATTGGTGGGGATCTTTGGAGGGTGATGGCCCAATGTCCATCTATTATGACGATGTTGGTACCACATGCGTGACTCTATGTTGTTGCATTGCATATTATGTGACATTGCACTATATTGATGTTATTGAGGTATTCTTGACGTTGTGCGTGCCTTGATGATGATGTTGCTTGTGCTTTATCTTTTATTTATATCTTATATATTGATTTCGTGATTACTCACCCTACCTGTTTGAATGTTACCTCCACGTGGGTAACGTGCAGGTGATCAGGCTTAGCTTCCTTTGGCGCATGAAGATTTAGATTTGAAGCATTTTGATTTCTCCGTCGATTAGAGGGTCTTGCTCTGATATGTAACATTGGGTCGGGTCGTTTGAGTCGAACGATTATGTTCTTTTGTTTTGTGGACATGATGTTTTTCATGAGTTTTAATTGAGAAGTTTTGATTTATAAAAATGTTTCGTTTAAACTTGATTTTTCCGCTGCGTGGTGTTTAATGAAGTTATGATGGTAAAACCCGTGTTTCGGGACAGGTCAATATTTGATGATTTTTGATGATATGTGATGCCCTTTTTGGGACTATACTCTGATTATTTGTCGTTTAAATCGTGATGTTTGTTGGGTAGAAAAAAGGGTGTTATAAGCTTCATGACAGGCAGACAAGATTTGTTGTGCCTCTGTATGATCCACACATCTTCTTAGCAATTGATCTGCAAACTTTTTGTAAAGGAAAAGTTCATTACAAAAGTAGCTCTTGATTGTATGAAAGAACCGTTTCCTTTGTTGGAAGTTGAAATCAGGGGGCTCATATATGCTGACCAGATAATTCACTATATCAGCATACCATGGTGTCACGTCAGTGCTTATCAGTAGTAACTTTTCATTAAGAAAAGTTTCTTGAATGTCTCCACTATTATTTCCTTGCACTTCTTTTGGCAATCTTGAAAGATGATCAACAATAGAATTCTCTATCCCCTTCTTGTTCTAATATCTAGGTCAAACTCTGGCAACAAGAGAATCCATTGTATGAGCCTTGGTTTAACATCTTTTTTAGCAATCAAGTACTTGATAGCTGCATGATCTATGTATACAATGACTTTTGTTCCAACCAAGTAAGGTCTGAGCTTGTCAAATGCAAACACTACAGCCAGCAAATCTTTCTCAGTTGTGGTGTAGTTGATTTGTGCTTCAATCAAGGACTTACTAGCATAGTAAATGGTGTGAAAAACCTTGTTGTATCTTTGACCTAGCACAACTCCAATAGAAAAGTCACTTGCATCACACATTAACTCGAAGGGTTTTATCCAATCAGGAGTCTTCACAATGGGTGCAGAGATGAGGGCCCTCTTCAGCAGGTTAAAAGATTCCACATATTCCTGACTGAGTACATATGGCACGTCATGCTGCAATAGCTGGCACAGAGGTTTGGTAATTTTTGAAAAATCCTTGATGAACCTTCTATAGAATCCAGCATGCCTAGAAAACTTCTGATTCCTTTTATGTTCACAAGGGGTGGTAATTTCTCTTTCACCTCCACTTTTGCTTGATCTACCTCTAAACCCTTCTTGGAGATTTTGTGCCCAAGAATGATCCCTTCTTTTATCATAAAATGACACTTCTCCCAATTAAGGACCAAATTATTTTCCTCACATCTAGCCAATACCAGATCTAAATTTTCCAAACACTTTTTAAATGATTCTCCAAAGACAAAGAAATCATCCATGAACACTTCCATGGAATTTTCAAAGATATCTGAAAATATTGCAATCATGCAGCGTTGGAAGGTGGCTGGTGCATTGCACAGTCCAAACGACATTCTTCTGAAAGCAAACGTGCCATAAGGACAAGTGAATGTTGTCTTTTCTTGGTCTTCCGGGGCAATGGCAATCTGATTGTACCCGCAATACCCATCTAAGAAACAATAGTATTATTTTCCAGCCAATATATCCAGCATCTGATCAATGAAAGGGAGGGGAAAATGATCTTTCCTTGTTGCTTTGTTCAACTTTCTGTAGTCCATACAAATTCTCCAACCAGAAACTGTTCTGGTGGGGATTAATTCATTCTTCTTGTTGACAATGACAATCATGCCTCCCTTCTTTGGAACACATTGAATGGGACTTACCCACACACTATCAGATATAGGATAGATAATTCCAGCATCCAACCACTTGATAATTTCTTTCTTGACAACTTCCTTCATGATTGGGTTCAACCTCCTTTGACTTTCAATGCTATTCTTAGCATTTTTTTCCAACAGAATTTTGTGCATGCAAATTGTTAGGCTAATCCCCTTTATGTCGGAAATGTACCAAGCAATTGCCTTTTTGTGTTTTCTCAACAATGCTAATAACTGCACCTTCTGCTCTTCTTTCAAATCTGTAGCAATGATGACTGGTAACTTCTATCCTGCCTCTAGATAAGCATATTGCAAATGCTCGGGCAGTTGCTTTAGTTCCAGTTCAGGAGGTTCTTGTATGGAAGGTAGATGCTGTTTGTGACCAACAGTTGTAGATTATATTACTTCCACAGTTTCTTCCTCATGCTTCTTCATTGGACCATAAATGATTCCACCTTGTGGCTCTTTCTCTTATTTTAATTTTCCTAGCTCTTGTTCCAACACATCCTTGGTCTTGATAAGGTTTTTATGAATTATACCTTCCCAACTGGATATCATGGAACAATCAGCTACATCCTCTTCAGGATACTATAGAGCATTGAGTACATTAAATACTACTTGTTGTCCATTGACTCTCATGGTGAGTTCTCCTCTTTCCACGTCAATCAAAGTTCTTTCAGTTGCTAAGAATGGTCTTCCTAACAATATAGAGGTTTCTTCATCAACATCAAAATCTATGATAATGAAGTCAGCAGGGAAAGCAAATTTGTTAACCCTTACTAACACATCTTCTATCTTTCCTTGGAGGTATCAAATACTCATATCTGCCAGTTGCAAGGTGATGGTTGTAGGCCTGGCAGCTCCTATCCTTAACTTCTTAAAGATGGATAAGGGCATAAGATTAATGTTGGCCCCAAGATCACATAGCGCTTTTCCACAGAAAGTGTTTCCAATGGTGCATGGAATAGTGAAACTCTCAGGATCTTTTAATTTAGGTGGAAGTTTTCCTTGAACCAACTGACTACACTCTTAAGTGAGTGCAACCGTGGCAAACTCTCCCACCCTCTTTCTTTTGGTGAGCACATCCTTCATGAATTTTGAATAATTTGGTATTTGTTGATTGGCTTCAATTAATGGTATGTTGATGTTTAGCTGCTTCAGAATCTCCATAAACTTTCCAAATTGTTGTTCTTCCTTGGCCCTCTTAATCCTTTGTGGAAAAGGCGGGGGTCCTTTTTCTTGAGTAAACTTTGGCTTTCTGTAGGTGTCAGTCATGACCTCCTACGTCTCTTGAGGAGTTAAATCTGCATTAGTATCCTCTTCATTCTGCTTCTGTTGTTGAGATGGTTCTTCATCAGTATCTTTTCTTGTTCTAGAACTGTATGGCTCAGACAATTTTGCACTTACCTCTTTGTCTTTTGAGATGGATTCTTCAACTTCTTGTCCACTTCTCAGCTTTATGGCTTGGCATGTTTCAATATTCTTTACTCCAGTAGGTACAATTGGAGTTTCAGTGGAACTGGGGAGAGTTCCTATGTTCCTTGAACTCAAAGCAGTAACTATTTGCCATACTTGATTCTCCAAATTCTTGATACTCACTCCTTGTGCTTGAAACTGATTCTTTGTTTCTTGAATGAATGACTTCAAACCATTCTCCTGCTGGTTGTTACTCTGATTCCCCCCACCGTAGTTAGGAGTAGGAAAACTAGGAGAAGATTGCATTGGTGTCGTTGCTTGTGGCTTTGGTTGATTTTGATTATTACTCCAAAAAAAATTTGGATGGTTACGCCACCCTGGGTTGTATGTGTTACTGTAAAGATTGTTGTATCTATTATTATTGTTGCCAACATAGTCGACTAATACAGGATTTGAAGACCATTCTTCAAACAGATGGGGTCCTCCATAGTAGACACTGGCAATTGTAGCCGTGTAAGTAACCACCTTTATTGGCTCTGGTCTTGTTACTTCAGGAGTCATCATATTCTTCATCATCTGGTGAATTTGAGCCACTTGAATGGCAAGAGCTGTTGTCTCAGTGACTTCATGAACTCCAACAGTTTTTATGTGAGTTGAGTTTGCAAAGCCCTAGTGACAGGCCACTGGTATGTGTTGGCCTTAATTCTCT
Source organism: Lathyrus tuberosus (assembly GCA_022829125.1). Classification (NCBI taxonomy): domain Eukaryota; kingdom Viridiplantae; phylum Streptophyta; class Magnoliopsida; order Fabales; family Fabaceae; genus Lathyrus; species Lathyrus tuberosus. The sequence goes on along the minus strand of JALAZF010000276.1, from coordinate 1,881,200 downwards.
CAATCAACTTGTAACCATCTTCATAAGATTTGGACAATAGAGCTCCACTACTGGATGCATCTAGCATATTCCTTGAGGATGGAATTAATCCGTTGTAGAAAGTCTCAAGGTGAATGCAGATGGGAATCCCATGATGAGGGAATTGTCTTAGTAACTCTTTAAATCTTTCCTAAGCATTAAACAATGATTCGTCATCTCCTTGCCTAAATGAAGTAATCTCATTTCTCAAGTTTTCATTCTTTGAAGGAGGGAAGTATTTTGCTAGAAATTTTTCTGCCAATGTATTCCACGTATTGATGGAATTTAGTTCCAAGGAATTTAGCCAGCTCTTGGCTCTATCCCTTAGAGAATAAGAAAATAGCCTTAACCTAAAGGCATCATCAGTCACGCTAGGAATCTTGAAATTGTCAGCAACATCTAGAAATTGTCTTAAGTGCAAGTGTGGGTCTTCATGAGGAGAACTTGAGTATTGACCACTGGTTTGCAGCATCTGGAGCATCATAGGTTTGAACTCAAACTGTGGTGTAGTGATCTCTGGTCTAAAAATACCAGTGCTCATGGCAGGTGGATCAAAGACAACATAGTCTCTGATGTTGCACGCCCTGTCATTGGCAATGCCAATGATGTCTTGCTTAGCCATGACACTTTCTGGCTGTGTCTCATCTGATGATGATGATGACGAAGATTCTTCGTCTGTCTCCACGTGCACTTCTTCCTCTGGTTCAGCAACAATTGATGTAGATGGATCTCCAGATGGTTGTTGAGAACACAAAAATCTCCTTCGTGCTCTTAGAATTCTTCCAGGTTCATGATAACCTTTGTAAACTAGTTGTAACGACCTACGCATGCAATAGGTTAAACCTGTCGTAACACCAAATCACAACAAAAACGTTAAAGGCTCAAATACAACCTTTAATAAAAAACAACAAATGCAGTAGTTCAAAGTGTATCTATCACTCCCCCGCAACGGCGCCATAAACTTGTTGTCTACTTTCTAAGTGTTTACTCTAATTAATTATTTTAAAGAAAATGTGTCACATGCAAGTATACATGTATATTTGATTGCAGCAAGTGATAAAATAAGAGATCGTACCCAAAGGGAGTGAACTTGATATAGCTTTGAACTTTAAAGTATTTAATTCTTTTTTAAAACTAGTATGAGCAAGGTAACAAATAATAGCAATGGTAACAACAAGAAGAACACACTACAAACTAAAATATAAGTAAGGAAGGATAAGATATCAGAGAGATGATTGATGAGCCAAGATCCATTAATAAATTGTTGCTAAACAGTTTCCATGAATTGAAGTGTCGTGCCTCAAAAGGTCAGAACGTGATCTAGTGGTGTATTTCTACAACAGCAAAACATACATAACTAGGGCAAGGCATCAAATCTTTAAGTATCACTTATAACCCTAAAATGCGTATGGTTTTTGTTTTGTAAAATCTTTACGGTCTCAACTTCTTATCTCTAAGCAAGTTAAATTAAGTGGATATCTATATCCTATTTTGTTAACCAGTTTTGTTATGAAATCAACATGTTGTTGGATCTCTCTCAACCACATACTTGTACCTTTTTCTCAGTTGATCATTCTAAGAAGCAACCATATATCAACAAAAACACAAAAAAATAAGGCACTAACAATACATCATTTCAATGTAAAAACAACTTTATATTAACTTCACTTTGCTCATCAACTACGAGTTTAGCTCATAATGAGCTGAGTACAAACTACTGGAATGAAAATACAAGATGACATATTCTTAACAAAAATGTAGAAAAGAAATGACAACCTAGTAATAACTTGAATATCCTTTGCGTTGGGTAAACAGCATCAAAACTCCACAGTGACAAAAGTTCCAAGCAGTAGATATAGGATTGGATGAGAAGAAGAAATCTCTCTAATCTTCCTAATCCTCAAGATAACTATAATGTAACTAAAACATAAAATATGAGTGTGTTCTTCCTAGCTTGTGGTATCTCTCTTCAATGTTGAACATGGCTTACTTTTTATAGCCATTGAGAATGAGAATGGGATTTGATGGGTCTTGGATCATGGGCTTTTGATGAAAATAAGGTTCAGCCCGAATCAAATTAGAAATAGCTCCAGCTATCACTTCTTCCTTTGTGAACAAGTTATCAAGGGCAAATAACATTTGGAGATAACTCGCCTTTGGCAGGCTGCTGCAGCAGGTAGTGGCACAGAGTAGACGGTGGGTGGCTGGGTGCAGGATGCGCTTTTGCAGGTGTGGTCCCCACTGTACCCTCCTTTGTCCTCTAGCTTCTTTGATCTTATCTTGATGCTCTAGCTCCTTCTTGACACGAACTTCTTCCACGTATGCCTTAGTGATAGAAATTCTTCCAAGCTCTTGGTGAAATTACAATTAACAAATCTCATTATCTTTCTTCCTTTTATCTCCATTCTGCTCAGACTATGTCTTGAGGTGTCACGCCTCAACTTGCGTTAATATGAATTGCTTTAGGACAAAAAACACACAATAAACCATAAAAGGTGCAACTAGTGAACTAAAGGCAAATTCATACTCAAACAAGAGAAATACAAATAAATCTAATTAAACCTAGCTAAATTACTACAGAAAATGGATCATTATGACACACTAAAATAGTGTTATCACCCACCACACCACCATTTACGTCTTCCAATCTTTCTATTGTGGGTGCCCACTATGTCATCCAAAAACAAAATTCAAAAAATCAACCTTATACTTATTCCTCCTTTGAAATGGTCGAGAGGAGAGCAAAAGGATTATGTATGTTCTGCGATGAACAATTCACATCTTGTCATCAATTTAAGCATAAATGTGCCAACTTATGGTTTTATAAACGAATGACGATGACTCACCTAAAGAGGAATTTAGGGAAGATACATACATGGTTGAACCGAAACAACCTCAGTAAATTGATAATCCTCAACTGTCCTTGCAAGCATCGACAAATGTGGCTAATTTTAAGATTATGCATATTACAGGGATCCATGACAAGAAGATGATACACATTTTGTTGGATAGTGGAAGCACACATAATTTTTGGGATTTAGAAGTTGCTAAATCCATGGGATGTAAGCTTGAAACTATTTCACCTCTAGTTGTCACAAGAGGCAGAGACCATCAACGGAGGCTGCTTCCATATGTCGCGAATTTAAGTGGTATTTACAACAAGCACGGTTCATTGCATATGTCATTGTGTTACCTTTAATATGTTGTGATTTAATCTTAGTTATATAATGGATGAAATCCTTGGGCCATATTCTATGGGATTTTGACAAGCTACAAATGGAATTCACCATAAATGGTTGTATGTTTGTCCTTAGAGGTTCAAAGACTCCTAGTCATAAACTCATTAACAATAAATCCTTTACACAAGTGTTGCGCAAAGGTGCTGAAATGTGTTTTTTATCAACCTTCATGAACACATATTCTCTTCTTATTCCCCTTTGTCATGCCCTGTCAACTAACCATGATAGCCAATTGTAACACCCCAAAATTTTCCATCCTATTTATACCATCAATAAGTGTCTTATGCTTCACATTGGATGTACTTTTAGGTCATAAGCATGATGCATGCATCATTGGCTTTCACAAGGTATGGGATCAGAGGCTTTCATGGTATTGGTTGTTCAAAGAAAAGAGATTGGGACGTACTCAATCACTCAAGCTACAAAGGATCTTCATGCCTCAAAGACATCATATATGGTTCTTCATCCCATTAGGAGAGTGGAACTTGCAAGAGACTTGAAGAGAATCACTTCCTCCTATCTACTGATCCTCAAATTAGGGTTTTGAACATCTGAAAATGTGACCTCTCATGGGAAAGGACCTTGAAGCCTCAACATCCTCATATCATGTAAAACATCTTAGTTTAAAGGTTTCTCCCTTCTCTCCAAAGGAATTAGGGTTTTGAAGAACAATCAACATCTCCTAACTTTTGGGGGCCAAATAAGGGTTTTGCTTTAATTCAGTTTATTTCTGATACTTTGGGAAAAACTTGATTCCATAGAATTTTATATGTTCTCAATTATCTAAGAGTGGAATATGGACCATCAATTTCATTCAGAAGAGTTTCAATTGGCCAGATTATTAAGAATAATTCAAATTGGGGATAAAGTCAACTAATCAATGAAAAAGTTAGCTCTTGACTTTTTGAGGTCAAATGTGAGTTCATCATGTCAAATGTGATCAATAGGTGAGATTTGATCAAGAAATACCAAAAGAATAATCAAAATCAAGCTTGTGTGGAAAGTTACCCAATTTGGAAAACTAGGGTTTTAGAAACTTTACATTTTGACAAAGTTTTTACGCCATGCAGCCATCTTCAAAGCCATTTTTCAGCATGAACGAGACTTCATTTCAATTTTTTTTCTAACATGAAAGTTGTAGTATGCATTTCAAGTTTTCCAACCATATGTAATTAACTCCATTGGATCATTTTTGAGCAAGTTATGGTTGTTGCAAGCTAGGGATTTTCATACTTACATTTTCAACACTTAGAAAATTTTCTAAGTGTTTAAGGGTCATGTTTGGTGCCAATGTTCAAGCCTGTTTTTGAATGTCTTCCAGGCCTCATTTGGAGTTCATTTTCAAATGAAAATTGTAGAGGGATCTTCCACCTTTCACCCCATATAAAGTATGTGCCATTTGGATTCTTGGATCAAGACTTATGAGCCATCAAAGTTGAGTATTTCAAGTTATGGAATTGAAAAACACTTAGAGTTTGTCTAAGTACCCAAGCTCAGTTTTGTGACCACTATTTCAAGGCCATTTTCTATGGTGTTCTAGAACTCAAATCCATTTCCATCAAACATTAACATTGTTGTATGTAATGCCCTCTTTCCAATGACATCAAAACCACACCAAATGATTCAAAACTCACCAAGATATGGTCCTCCAAAAACCACCCTATGAACATGTTTCCCATCAACATAAACCATGTTATTTTTGACTCAAAAACTCAAAAGAGATTTACTTCATTCTTGTTACAACCCACCATGCGCATGACATCACCACCCATTACTCAAAATAACCACCCAAGTCCTTACATACCATGCACATGTCACCAAATTTACCCCATCTAAAAGAAAGAGAAAAAGAAACTTAGACAACAAGTGTCAATTTTCCCAGCTAGTATTCACATCATTTCCCATTCAACATTACCACATGATACATCACTCCATACACACAAAAACTTCCTAACCCGTATACACCACAACATCATTCTCATTTTTTCATTTTTCACTAATTAAGGTTTCAACTAACTAACCAACTAGGATTAGCATCTAACCACACTTTAACTAACCTCATATAAGGCTCTAACAACCATTAACCCAGTTAGTTACAACAGTTTGGAAAAGAGAGATCAAAATCCCATTTTGACACCTCCATGTTCATGCTTTCGAAGCTCCCTTGTATTTGAAGCTTTCATCAAACTTCCTTCACAATTGTCATCACCATTCTTCACTCTACCTTTTGGTTGCAAAAGTTTTCATCTGGAATCATCATAGCACCCGTCCACGAGTTCACTTTTCTCACCATCAAACTTGGGATTTCCATTAAGATTTGAAACATTCTGAGCATTTATTTTGCTTTTATAGTAGATCTTAAGGCTTGCAAGAAGTTATTAGGGTTTCTAATGCATGTGGAAAGCATTTTTGATCAGGTTAGGTTTCTTGATCATGCAACATCAGTTTAGGGCAATACCGAAGCTTAGAGGCATCTAGGCATACACATCTGAAGTCCTACATCATTGTAGGCAATGCTGGTAACTTATTTGTGTTGATTTGAGCAAGTTCCAAGATATAGGTCAAGTTTTCTTGTTCTGTTTTCATGGCCTTAGAGTAGTTGTTTATAAAAACCAATGGGATATTATTGATCAACGTGAAATTTCGTGCGAAACGGTGTTAAGATTTATCATTTTTGGTCATGTTTTGCGTGAACTCTGACGAGGGTGATCGGGGAAGACGACCGGAGCCCTAGCTTCGGTGTCACCGTTGGCAAGGTGAGAAAAGTCAGACGCGTGTGTTTAATTCCCATTGGGCCGTATTGTCTTCATTAATCCACCTGGGCCAGTGTTAGCCAGCATGGAATTCTTCACGTAGCAACCAATGGGATGGCTCCAGCACATTAATGAATGTGCATGTATTGAATCACGTGCTATATTCCTCTCTTTTTTCTGGCATTTTCTTTTTATATTTTATTTTTAAATGAATAATAAAAATCAGATAAGAAGGAGGTAATGTGAAATTGGTATGAGCCCAGCGTGTTTCTGCTAATAACACCCCCTTTAGCTGGCCCCAATGCATTGTGAACTAAACAATTACTAACCTGGCACCCCCTGGCTTGTTTTGTGGTTTTTTTATATTTCATTATGATGCACGTTTCAAGAATGATTTTTAAAAATAGTAGAAACTATAAAAAAAATTCTATAAAAATTCATGAGTGATATTTGGTGGATTAATTAATTTTTGATCATTTTTTAATTCCATTTTTGGATAATTTGCTATTTTTCCTGAATTTCTGATTGGAATGTGTTCAAATTCAAGTACCTTGTGCCTAAAGCTTTGAAAAGTGATTTTACCAACATGCTTTTGATTCCAATTTTTGTGCTCATTTAGTCACTAGATTTTATGAGATCTTGGTGTTCAATTGATGTTTGTGCCATGATTTTTGAGTCATTTTTGGTGCCATTCTTTTAGGCTTGTTTGTATGGTCATTGTTGGATAACATGTTATGTGTTTGCAATTGTTTGAACACCTTTGGTGAATATTTTTGAGCCAATCTTTTGAACATGATTAGCTACTGACCTTACCATTACATGAATAATTTTCCATAATTTTCCAAAGCTTTCATCTATTTTTCATGAGTGGATCAATGTGCACCTAATGTTTGAGTGTATGTTTGGAATTAAGTGGAATTTTAAGGTTGTGTATGCTATTCTTTGGTCAAATTTCTTGACATGATTAAGCACATCCATGATGATATTTTATGTGCCATTGTGCTACTTTGACATTGATTTTTGATCATGTTTTAGATGCTTACTTTAAACCCTAAAAAGGTGCCTAAATGCATGTCCTTTTACTTGAGCTTTTGTGTTGATGCTTAGGATATTTAGGGATGTAATGTTGACATGAATGTTGAACTTGATCATTGGTTTCCACTTGTTATAACATGAAGCACAACCATCTAAACTCACTTTATAGGTCCCCTTTGAATCCCTCTAATGAAGGTCATTTGAGCCATGTTTACTTGTCAACTTTGACAACTTGCTTTTGGTACTTTGGTATGCAATCTTTGGTTGGTGTTTGCATGACTCAAAAGTGAGATATTACATGTCATTTGCTACTGCCTTGGGTGCTTGGATACCTATTGGACTTGACTTGGATCATCCTTTACTTGCTTGACAATTAACATGCCCTTATGGAAGTGTTTTTGTGTTTGTTTTGACATTTGCTTGCCTTAACTCTTGATAATGATTTGACATGAGAAATTTTGTGGTAACTTGAGATGTTTGTACATTGAATCAAATGCCTTAGCATCTTACCTAGTTCACTTACATGCCTATCTTCATGTTTGTTTGCTCATTGTATAGTTATGATTGAATGATACATCCTTAAAGCGACATCTTTGTGTATAATTTTCAAATCTCTCGAACATGAATTGATATGTATTTCATGATCACTTCTCAACATTTCAAGCATGACTTTGATATGATTACATCATGCATGTTACTTGAATGCATAACTTAGATTCATTTGTTTGACCTTTAAAGGTTGATTTGACATGGCCTTTGAATGGTAAATGTTTGTGTGCTAGTGTAAGGCATAACTTGATTTCTTTTACACTTTCTTAGGATATTAACATGAAGTGGATATAGTAGGTTTAGCTACTGCCCCTATTAGGTTAAAACACCTTTAGGACTCACTTCACTTTGCTTATTGTTTGCATTACACCTAATGTAGTCTTAGGACCTTAGCATAGGCATAATTGCATAGTTTTGCATTTTCCTTTCAACTATTCAATAGTTAAGCTTGGCTTGGAGTTGGTAAGTACTTGTGTTACTTTACATGGTTGTCTACACTCGCATGAAATATTTTTCATCTCCCTTCTCTTTTCTTCTTTGAATTGTGATTGAATCATCTAGTGTTTACTTGTGTGTGATCATATGTTCCCTTAGGATTCCTAGATTGAATCTAATTTTGGATTAGATTCAAATTAGGAGAGACATTAGGTTACCAATCCAAACATGCTAACATAGGTAGAGATTCCCTTTAATCCTTAACCATAGGATCAATCATGGCATGACAACTTATAGGATGGAGATCCCCTAGTTGTTTTCTTTTAGTCACTTGAGTCTCTCTTATCTCTCTAAAAGAAAAGCAAAAACACTTAATAAATATTATATGTGGAGTGTTCCACGAGCCTTAAGCACATGGGAAGTGATAAGTGGAACTCCCTCCTTACCTTATCTAGGGTGTTTTGCATGCGTCCCGTCTTACGTCGATTTTGCAATACATTCGATCCTATGTCATAGTCTTTAGCACGATACATACTGCAAACAAAACAAATCAAAATACTTCTTCTAAAAGACAAAAACAAGCCCATCGTCTTCCTTCGGGATTCTTTTCTCATCTCACTCACTCGAATCGTAAGGATACGTTATTTCCGTTCTACCACAAACATGTAATGTATAAGTCTCCATGCAACGAGCGGCAACACCTAAATTGCTAGAATGCGAATGTTAGCGTCATCCACCTAAAAGACACCAAACAACAATGACCTTATAGGTCGAACTACAACTGCTCTGACTTCCTCTCTCTCGTCCTATTGAGGATACATAGGAACTAGATGACGATGTCTTGGCGAGCAACCTTCCCCAACAATTTCGTAGTCCTCCGAACATCGTTGACTCTGACTTTCCCACTCTCGAGGGAATACGTAGGCCTAGGACGAAGATGTCCTACCGAGTCACCTTTTCTTTTCTTTCCCCGTTTCTTCGTTTCTCATTTTATCCCTTTCTAGTTAACAGTGGAGCTTCAGATACCTACACCCTTTGATTTGAACAACAAGTGTGGATCTCATCGAGTACGATGGACGCGAGGGGGTGCTAATACCTTCCTCTCGCGTAACCGACTCCCGAACATAGACTATGGTTGCGATGACCATTGCTTTCCCTCCTTTAGGTTTCTTTGATCATTTCCTTTCCCTGCGTCGGGATAAATAACGTTTGGTGGTGACTCTTCTGTCTTTTTCGCCGATTGATTTTCACAGTTGCGACAGCTGACGACTCTGTTAGGGACTTTCTCATCCCTAAGCGAGTAAAACCTAGCGCTTGCTTGTGTTTGGTTATTGGGTGTTTATTTGTATGCTTTGCCTGCTTTATTTATCGCTTTTATTGCACGGTTATTGCATGTTTATCACATTGATTTGCTTTGTTACATTCATTACTGTCGCTCCCGGGATTTTCATCCAGGTACAAACGCGAGAGTGGCGCGGAAAAACAGAGTCGCCAGCCGTGTAAATTTATCCCAAGAGAGGGAAAGGGAACACCGTATAAACCTGAGGAAGAGGGAAAGGAATGGTCATCGCAACCATAACCTGGGTTCGGGAGTCGGTTACGCGAGGGAAAGGTGCTAGCACCCCACGCGTCCATCGTACTCGATGGGATCCACTCTTGTTGTCTATTCTAAGGGTGAGTAATACTATCATCTAGGGTTGTACTAAAACGGGGAGGGGAAAACAAAGACCGACTCGGTAGGACGTCGACGTCCTAGGCCTATGTAGTCCCTTTGTGCAATGGGGAATTCAGAGTCAACGTTGTTCGGACCAAGTTCTTTTTGTGTTTTTTATGAGCGACGTTAAGCTCGCGTCCGCAGTTAGGGTCGATGCCTGTTTGCGACTCAGACGGAAGGTAACGTGCCCTTTTTTGAAAATATCCTTTAAGTTGAAGGTCCCGAAGGACAAAAAGTTTGAAATTGGTTTGTGTTTTTTAGGACAGAAGTGGCTTAAGTTAGTTCCTAAGCTGCATTGCACCAAAGTCTAGGGCACAGGGGCGAATACTTAACGCATCGTCCCAAGACAGGACGCTCGCTAAGCACTCTAGAAAGGTGAGAGGAAGCCCCTCATTTCTCATTCCCCATACTTAAGGCTCGTGCGCAATACACCTTATTATTATTAAGTGTTTTAAAGAGATTCGAGATGAGAAGAGAGAAGACACAAGGGTAACTCTAAAGGGAAACTAACGGTCCTAATGTTATCATACATGGGTGACCTACGGTTAGTGAGGCTTGAAGACGACCTAAACCCTAAAGAATAAAGATAGGAAATAAGAAAGGTAAGGGTAACCATGGATACTTATCCATACCCTTAAGGAACTTACCTTGATCCTGCATAAAAGGTTAGTGAGAAACGGACGTGAATAAGAGCAATGGGTGAATAAAAATCAGACAACGACAAACAATGATGAGAATAATCCAAACATGAATCAAGGAAACAAAGAAACAGCCCCAAAGCAAAGGGCATAAGTGCCTTTCAGACAAGGTAATCATATAAGGTCAAAGATGCGCCTGCAAGAAAATCTCAAGTAAAAAGAACTCCAATAATTAGAAAAATGATTCCTAAAATTCCCAAATTAAACAATAAAGTTCCTCAACCAGAGGTAAACAATATATAAAAAGCCCCTGCAAAAATCCAAAATGTTAGCCGTTCAAATAATCATATAGAACTCGAGTAAGGGATATGGTTCAATGTGCCAAAGAGACGGATCTAAATGCAATGTGAAAAATATTTAAAAATGAAATAAAAATATTTTTATGCAATGTAGGATGTCAATGAATAAATTCAAAAAGAACAGATCAAAAATGTTTTGTGGATGAGGAGAATTAAAATGAAGAAGTTTATGTATGCATGCGATGTGTAATTAAAAGGAGATTAATGAAACAATTAATTTAAATGACAAAAATAAAATAAAAAAATAAAAATAAAATTTGTAAAATTTTTATAAATTAATAAAGATGATGCATGAATTTTTTAGGATTTTTTAGATGCAATTTACTATTTTAAAAATTAAAATATGAAAATGTAATGAATATAAAGTAAATAGAAAGAAAAATCAAATGGGGGGTGCAAGGAGGAGCCCAAAGGCGTTGGGGTAATTGAAATGGGCCTGGAGGGGGGTGCGAACAGTGCGTGGTCCACCAGAATAATAAAACAATAAAAAAAATAAGATAAAGTCTGGGGGTGCGTTAGCAATGGAAACCTGCTAGAATGATGGTTGGGCCAAACGTTGGGGGATGCGAATAGTGACCCTGGCCCAATTGATTAATCAGCCAACAAAAATAAAAAAATTACCAGCATACTCCCTCCATGTGCACCGCATGTGACCTCATTAATGAGGTGTCACAAACCCAGCCGCGTGATCAAAATTAAAAGAAAATAAAAGGCCATGATTAATGGAAGCATGGTGGAATTCATGGAATGAGAAACATGTGATCAACAAATAAAAACAGAAATAAGAAGGACATGTGGCACGCCGTGGAGCGTCCGATCTAGAAATGAAGGGTGGAGATTTCGTCTTCTCCGTCCAGCCAACCTGTTCGCCGGACCACCACCTTCGCCGGAGCTCCACCGCCGGCCGCCACCTGTAACCACCCAACCTGCCCAGAAAATGCATATGGGTACACTATCCGACCCAGAATTTCGCGAGGAATCCAAATATGGCCTTAAAAATCGCAAATTGTTAGTGTATAATAAAAAACAAATAAAAAACCATTAGGGCACAAAACTTTAAATCCATATTACAAGCAATTCACGCATCTATAATTAAAAATAATTATACTAGAGTGATCAACATTCATCACACGTCAATATTCATGCAAAAAATAGGAGTTTTAAGAATACGAAAAAACCTCTCAACCGGAGATGGAGCAGCTTCAATCCTTGCCTTTGGCTGCGAATAGTGGTTGATTTGCACTCTAGAAATCCCCAGGAAAATATTTGTGGAAGAACTTATGGCAAAAACCTTGTGGATCGTGAGTTTTGATGAAAAATCTTCTCTTAGGGTTTTCTTGAGATCTCCTCCAATTGTACGTGCCTCTCTTTCAACCCTAACGTGAATTGGCTTATAAAGACTAGGGTTTTCTTCTGATCATGACTTGGGCTTGGGTAATTCCAAGTTTAATGATTTTTGCATTATTTCATTTAATATTGAATTTTAACTAATTAAATCCAATAAAAATAAAATAAAATGAGGAAAAATCAAATATATGCTCTTTGGGTCGTTCATGGCTTTATGTTTATGTTTGGTTTAAGAAACTTATGGCCCATTTGTCAAAATTTGGATTTTAGGCATAGTTTGCTTTGTGCACCTCCTCAAAATTTCTCAACTTTGACTAAGCATAACTCCTTCAATTTTTAGCTCCTTAATGCAAACTAATACTTTTTAGAAACCACAATATGTCCTCTAACCAACCTTTTTGGTCCCATGTCAATTTGATCTTCCATGTTCAAGTTATGAGCTTTTGAAAAAGGTTGACTTTTGTTGACTTTCAAAATGACCTATAATCTCTTGGCTCATATCTCCCAAATGAAGCATTTCTGGCCTTGGCTTGTGAGACACAAAGTTGTAGGGAATTAAATTTCCTTCAAGATGGTCTTTGGTTGAGGAATTTTTGATGAAGTATGTGGAAGTTAGGCCTGGTCAAAGTATAGTTGACTTTTCCTACAAAAACCCTAATTTAGTAACTCCTGATTCTTGATGATTCTGAAGTTTCCATGATGAATCATGATCAACCCTTGATCAAATGATGAATTTCACCCCATAATCTTGATTTTGACCAAAAATCCTGAGGTTTGACTTTGTGTTGACCATAGTTGACCTTTTGAACAAGTTAACTGATTTTCAATCCATTGGCCAATTGAACTTCGCCTGAATCAAACTGATGGACAACCTTCCACTCCTAGGTACTCAGGGACCCAAGGAATACCATGGAATCAAGTCTTTCCCAAAAAATCAGAAATAAACTGACTTTATTGCAAACCCTAGTTTTGGTACCCTCAGTCTATGAGGAAATAACACAGTCTCCAAATCAAAATTCCCCTGAATATGATGTGTATGCTCTCCAACAAAGATAAGATATGCCATTTGGTGATGATAAAAACCCAAGGAGCCTGCCCATTGAAGCAATAAACCCCAAGAATTTCAAACCCTAATTCATGCACTGGTTAGGAGGGAGTAACCCACTTGAAATCCCTTGCCACCTGTGAACCCCTGATGATGTAGTAGACCAGATAAGACCTTCTTGAACTGTTTCAAGCACCTTGACCCCATGCTAATGATATGCATACATGATAATGTAAAAAAAATGAAATGAAACATAAGCCAGTTAGTAAAAGGTAAGGAGGGCAAATTTTGGGGTGCAACAGCTGCCCCTATTCAATCAACTTGGTCCTCAGTGTATGATAGCAACGGCTCTCAGACATTCCAGGATACACGGGGATTGAATACTGAAAGAACTCCAGAAAGTTGCGACCAACAGAAGAGGGATGACTCGCTGGGGAACGAACAAAAATGCTGCACTTGTCACGATACGTACGAGTGTTGAAAACCAAGGTATTGGAAAGTCACGAAATAAACACAAACGAATGTTAACTATGCCGAGGATAAACACTGACGGGTGTCAAGGAATTCAGAAAATCAAATACGGACGGGTATAAAAAAGGGACACGGACGGGTGTAAAGGTTTCAATACGGACGGGTATCTAAAAGGTACACGGACGGGTGTAAAGGTTTCAATACGGACGGGTATCTAAAAGGTACACGGACGGGTGTAAAGGTTTCAATACGGACGGGTATCTAAAAGGTACACGGACGGGTGTAAAGGCTTCAATATGGACGGGTATCTAAAAGGTACACGGACGGGTGTAAAGGTTTCAATACGGACGGGTATCTAAAAGGTACACGGACGGGTGTAAAGGTTTCAATACGGACGGGTATCTAAAAGGTACACAGACGGGTGTAGAAAGCTCAATACGGACGGGTATCAAAAAGGTACACGGACGGGTGTAAAGGTTTCAATACGGACGGGTATCTAAAAGGTACACGGACGGGTGTAGAAAGCTTAATACGGACGGGTATCAAAAAGGTACATGGACGGGTGTAAAGGTTCCAATACGGACGGGTATCTAAAAGGTACACGGACGGGTGTAAAGGTTCCAATACGGACGGGTATCTAAAAGGTACACAGACGGGTGTAAAGGTTTCAATACGGACGGGTATCTAAAAGGTACACGGACGGGTGTAGAAAGCTCAATACGGACGGGTGTCAAAAAGGTACACGGAAGGGTGTAAAGGTTTCAAGCAACTTTTACCGGGGATTAATCTCGCTGGGGAATGGATAAGTCTAAATAAAAGCCTCTGTGGGGAACACAAATATGAGGAACGCGCCCCTCCAAAATTTCCTGAGTTATGCCATCTCCGCTGAGAAAAAGAAACTGGCAAAGAGGGCGTCAAACCTGGCTTATGCTTCGAATGCAAATGTTTGAATTTTGCCGTAATGCTCCACACGAAGTTGAAATGCTACGCGTTTGAGGATGCAATGCAAGTTCTTATGATATGTAAAAGGGGTCCCTCCAGCAAAATAAATGCCGGAGAGAAAAGAATGATTCAGATCGGGCTAAAAAATAAATTGTCCTCTGAATCCCAGAACTCCGTTGAGAAGGATCACCGTGACCGACTCTCTGGATCAATAACTTCTGCTGGGGATGAAGTCTCAGATGAACATTCGCTCTACTGGGGATTATACATAACTCTTTGAAAAAGGGGGCCACGGCCTGGATCAAGAGAGTGTCAAATATCACTTGGATTTAAAACCTGCTGGGGATACTGCTGGACTTAGCCTGCTGATGGGGGAGAAGGAGCACCTTGACTTTGTGGGGAAATAACGTCTTGACCTGGGGAAAATACCTCCTAAGTCTTCTTCTAGGGAAGGTCTGCTCTGCTGAGGGAAGTGCAACCTCAATGCTGGGGAGAGCAAGCTGCTGGGGAGGTATGATCCCGTTGCCACTCAACCTGACATGTCTCTATGTTCATAAACGGCCCTTTGAACTTTCCACTTGCCCCAGACAACCAGGTCTAATGGAAGAAATCATCTCAAGAGGATTTTACAGAAGACCGGGCGTTCGCACTGCCCCAGGGTCTTCAAGCTCTTGGAGAGATTTATCATATCTTGACATAACTGCCCCAGTCTTCATAATCCATGAAGTACATTACCTCGAAAGGGATTTGCAATGACCTGAAATATTATGTCTTGAAGAGGTGCTTTCAATTAACCATTTTCAGGAGTGGGTAATCTCCCACGCTCTAGAGGTGTCCTGCCCCAATATGATCTTTGAAGTGACTTTGCCCCTGATCTTAGAATGAATGCCCCAGAATAACTGAATTTTAGAGGGACTTCTCAACGTGACTACCCCAGATTGGCTCCATCTTAACACGACTTACTGGGAGAGCCCACTCTACACTGAGTCTCTTGGCAGCATGCCTCTTGATATGATTGTCCTTCGGAATTTTCAAGCAACCCAACTTGGCAGGATCAAGCTTCTTAACTGACTTTCACTGTGTAAGCTACATTGATGCTTAGGCACATGTATGCAAACAGAACAAGTTATCTATGAGAATTCTAATGCAACACTCATGTTAACCTTGAAGTTTTTATTGAAAATGCGTCGCCCAACCTTGTGAACGAATCACTAAATGGGACGCGACCTTGATTTTTGAATGGCAAAACAATGCGCACATGCAATACCAACAAATCTTATTAAAACAACTTATAGGAGTCAGGAACGCTGTCCTGTTGAAGTACGCCTTCGGAATAAACCCTGTTTCAATTAGGACTTTAGAGGGTTGTAACGTGGTCTGGTTCACGGTTTCAGAAAAAAGGATTTATGGCTCAAAGTTTATCGGTGCCCACCCACTCTTCGTGATGTTCTCCAGTCCTATGTTCAGTTAATCTGACCCAAACGCTCATTTCTCGAAAGATTTATGATCTTCAAGGAACCTATGCCACTAATGGATTGACCCCTAAGGAGGTTTTGGAGTGACAGTCATCCCTTTTATCTTTTGTGTCTGTAATCACACGAATTTGTTCTTATCGGGGATTTTCTTTTCGCCTTTCGCTTTTTCTTTCTTTTTTTTGTATCCCTAATTTTTGCCTGGACTGACTCTTTTGAGTTTTTTCGATTTTGAAGTCCAGCGGGACGCCCTAACTTTTGCCTAAGTCGCTTGTTCTCAAGCTTCGACTTAGCGGGCTTTCTCTTTTTATTCCCCTTTTGAACAAAGTGTGTGACACTGGTCGTCTTACTTGCTTGAAAGGATTGTGACTACCTCACTCCTTAGTTGTTGACGGATAACCATCGGGGTTTCATATCTCTTGCACACTCTCCTTGGAATTTTGAGCGCTCGGTCAAACTAACTGACGCCTACCCTGCCCCTGGGTTAAATATGAGGGTTTTTTCGTACTAAAGAAAACTCCTACTCCGAGGCTCAAAGGGGTTAACGAGGGTTTATCTCCTTATCTCTCCAGTGTTTATGGTTTTGAAACAATGCCTGTACATCCTCAACAGGGTTTTATCCAAATGCGCACCATTAGAAATCTGCGTTCTTATTTCGTCATCCTCCCTCAAGAGTTCTTAACAAGAAAAATTGATATTGCAGTGCATATAAACATTTAAGAGTGAATACGAATGGTTTTCTTCAAGGAAAACATACTCATTGCATTAATATCATCATAAAAACAAACAAGTCTTGCATACATAAGATGCTTTAACAGAAAATAAAAACTACAAATGAAAATGCAGTAAAGAAGCTGAAGATTGCTATTGCTGAGGAAGCTTAATTCTGCCCGGACGTACTTGCAGACTGAGTGTTCATTTGAGAAATGAGGCTTCCATTGATGTACATATCGTCTTCAGTGAATACAATGATCTCTGAGTCCACCAGGTCTTGCACCTTATGCCTGAATACATTACACTCATCAATCGTGTGCCCGAACGTTCCCGAGTGGAACTCGCACCTAGCAGTCATGTCATAATCGGGAGGAATAGGGTACGGTACTGGCGCGGTACCCCTTATTTGAATCAGATACTTCTTAAGCAAGCGCGTAAACAGCTGACTATAAGGGATAGGAACAAGATCAATTATCCTTTTGGGCCTTCTTGGTCTCGACTGCCCCTGTTGCTGATAATTCTGCTGTCGGTGCTGATTTGAGCGCCCAGTCTGGCCCTGCACTTTCCTTTCTGCCCTCGGCTGAGGCACAAACAAGGGTTGTGGAATAGATCCCTGACGCGAGGTGGATCCTTTGGCAAAAGAGGGAGTCATCAGTCCCTTTGCAACACTGGGAGTAACATCACTTTGTTTACCAGTGCCAACTGATGTAAACTTGATTGCCCCTGAGTCAATGAGCTCTTGGACTTTATACTTGAGCATCTTACAATCTTCAACATTATGACCAGGCTCCCCTGAATGGAATTCACACCTATCATGGACATTGGAACTCATACGAAACTTGGTGTGTGGAGGTCCCGCAACAATCAATTCAATCAGCTGAAACTTGAGCAAGTGCTGAAGCAACTGAGCGTATGGCATCGGGATCTGATCAAACTTCTTTTCAAGCTTTTCTGGATTAAGACCCTCAAGAAATGGTTGTTGATGAAAAAGCTCTGACGGTGGGGAGGATCCACGAGGCAGTTCATGGTCTAGAGGAGACCCCAGAGAGATGGGAGGAGTGAGATCCTCTGCTGTGGAAGCGGGCACAGGACTGTCTTCCTTTTTCAACACCCTATTCAAAATTTCCATGATCAAACCCATCTGAGTCTTCATCTGATTGATCTCTTCCCTTAGCATCCTCTGCTCCTGGAGCATGTCTTCCCCAAATTGCCCCATCTGGCTTCGCATTTCCCTCAACTAAGCTTAAACTTGCTCCATGATCAACCCTGAACGGCCTGAGGAGTTATGTCTGCAATTCTGAGATGAGAACAAGATAAGAATACCGGAGATAAACACCTGTCATGCAAAATGATTATGCACAATGATTATGAATATGCAAATGCAAATGAACATGTTTGCATATTAGCAGGGCGATCCACCCCTTGATTCCGGTTTAATAACAAGATACAATGGAACTTCTGCTCATATATTAAGAAAACCAGAGAAAAGCCAAATGTCAACAATCACAAATCCGAGATAACAAGTCTGAATATAAAGACCATAGGTCCCAACCAACAAGCCTGGTGGTGATCCATATACAATGAAAGAAAACAAAAAACTATGGCATATCATCAAAGTTTACAAGCGTCAATCGCCCCCATCCATTATGCTTTCTGCACCAGTCTTGAATCTCCTTGAACAGCTTTCTGGTATCGAGATGCTTCGGCCTCTGAATTAGCACTTGAATGAGAAGGTCTCTCCTGTGTATGATCCCATCCAAGTATCGGCAATGTAGCTCCCAAGCGTCTTCTCCAGTAGCACCATCTATGCTAGGACCCTCATGTCTAGTTTTCTTCACTTCAGCTTGGACTTTCAGTTCTTCCACGGAGGCTATTGCTTCCTTGAGTCGACCTTCGACTACTTGTCTCTTGAATATCCCTGATAAGATCTCGGCGTCTTTCTTCTTGAGCGTCGACTTCAACTGATCAATCTTAGCTATGTAGTCGTCTTCCTTTCTTTTATTCTCAGCCATGGCGGTCTCTTGGTGATCGTTGAACCTGTGAATCTTCAACAAAGCCTTGCCTAATTCCTCATCCTTAGACCTGAGAACGCTACTGATACCATCCAAAGCTTGTTTCATTCTTTCCCTGGATGCGACCATGTCAGCAAGCTCTTTTTCTGCTTTAGCAAGGAGCTCTGTCTTCAACTTGGCGGTATGAACAGCTTTACCCCGCTCATGCTTCCACTGATAAATTTCTCTCTTTAGCTCATTATTTTCTTCCCACAACCTTTCCTTTTCAGCCCATAATGTGTTATACTTCTCCAACTCAACGGTGGTAGGAGGCTCGATCACCAAAGGATACAGAGGTGGTTCCACCGGGAATGGGAGAAGCTCCTCTTCTGCTCTCTTCTTAATCCACTCTTTATATGGATGGAAATCCCGATTGTTACTTTTCCCGAATGGAATCTTACCCTTCTTAGTCACCTGTTTCCAAGCATTCACAACTTTCCTTATCAACCCTTGATCCTCAATACCATTGAAGAATAAGGATTCTCGGACATCTCGCTCTTCGGGTGGATTCTTCAAAGGATAGCCAAACTGTCTGATAGCTAGGGAGGGATTATAGTTAATTCCACCTCTCCTCCCTATCAAGGGAACATTAGGGAATTCTCCGCATTTGCAAATGATCTCCATTCCTAGCAAGTCACGATTAATCCAAACGATGTTATCAGCAGTCAAGCCCATAACCCTCTTAGACCACTTCAGAGAATCTTTCGTATCAACGAAAGCGCCAGATTCAGGGAGACGACTCAGAAACCAAGTAGCTAAGAGCGGCGCACAGCAACTCACAGTTTTCCCACGCCTATTCTCATTCTTATAGTGAACTGAATGGTACACATCTCCTAGCAAGGTAGGTATAGGATTCTTCGACATAAAGATCCTGACGGCGTGCATATCCACCAGATCAGGAATATTCGGAAACAAAACAATCCCATAGATACACACAGCCAGAATAGCTTGGAAAGCAGTCCAGTTCTTCTCTTTGACATGTATGCAAGCCTGATCGAACAAGAACTTCAACAAGAAACCCTTAACTCCTTGTTTTTCTGCAATATTACTGTTAAGAACAGATTCATCAATATGAAGAGCCACAACCATTTCTTTCATACCGGGGTGTTCCTTAGAAAAGAAAACTATATCATGACTGATAGGAATTCCCAAAATAAATGAGAACTCCTCCAACGTCGGAGCCAAGATATAGTCCGGGAAAGTGAAGCAACGCAGAGGCGGGTCGTAAAACTGAAGAAGTGTGTGAATGACATCCTTCTCATACTGGGAGATATTATAGACAAATTTCAGAAGTCTTCCATACCTTCCACTGAACTCTGTACGAACTCCAGAACCAGCCATATTAATCAATTTGTGAATCAGTGTCAAAGTCTGCTCTAGGAATGAATAGGCGACAGTCTTCTTTCTCTGAACATCCATGCCTCAGAAAACCGGAATCAAGAGTAAGATGCAAGCCCTACAAAATATCAAACATGTCAGAATGCAAAAAATGATATGCTCATGCAAACATGGGGTCAAGGCACACTGCTGGATGTGCTGTGCTGTTAGCTGAACGAGAAACCAGAAAACCAGAACTCTGAACCACTGAGGAACCCACATAATCAGACATTGATGAGAAATCCAGAATAAGGGTAGGTTGAAGGTCTCGGTTACCTGCAAACCTGCAAACACCCATCCCCTCTCACATGTAGGTACTAGGATGTTCAGTATCCCGGGCTCTCAGGTCGAGAAATGATGATACGTTCACCATTTCTGGTTTGGCATCATCATCAATCGAGGAGGCCTCAACTGATTCTCCAAGGCGGAAGGTCCTCAGCTTTGGCATTGAGGTCGAGAAACAATAGTACGGTGGAGAAATGACTTTTTACTTTTGTTTTTCACAAAACATGTTGCGGTTAGCAATAGTCGCCACCGACTTTTCTTTTATCTAATTTATTTAGGAAAGGTGAAAAGAACAGGAAAGACCGTTTTGAAAAGATTTTTGAGTTCGGGGGGTAAGTTATGAAAAGGGAAGGTGTTAGCACCCCTTTTCATCTGTAGTTATCTACGGGCTCTTAATTGCTAGCTCACTTTAACTTGCTTTTTTTTTGAAATGTGGTGTGTGTTTAGAAAATATTTCGTAAAAGTTGACTTTGTAATAATTCATGTAAGAACGTATACAAAGTGTTTGTTTTTGAAAATATTTTTGAAAGTGTGAGGTGTGAAAAGTATTTGTTTTTTAGTTGTGAGCAAGCATTTAAAAGTTACCTACCCTTAATTTATAAGGTCTTTCTTGTACTTATCATTTTCCTTGAGAGATAGTACTATCCATACCATTAGTGGGTAGGTAGTCCTATCTATTGGATGTGGAGGGACAGCGAAGGGTCATCAAATGGTCATAGAAGGCAACATGTAAGGATACTTAGCAATTCGTAGGGACTACCATCAGTTTTCCGTAGGGTCATCGAGGGACAAGATCATTTTTGGTAGGCAACTTGAAGGGTCATCGAGGGACTATGATCTTTATATCGAAGGGACTGTGATGATATTATTCGTAAGCGTCTTTTGCTAAAGTATCCCTACATTCGAGGGGCATTCATCCCTCGGGGTACATTACTAAAGTCAATCGAGGAGTGCCTCCGCTGATTCTCTTCAAAACGTAGGGGCCGTCCTATGCGAGTTCCAAAGAGGGCCCTCGGGTGCGAATGGGTTTGCCACAGGATGTGGTCTGCCACTGTCACCACTAAAGAGGGATGTTTCCACTAAGGTCCTCAATGATCGGTCACCAGAGTCGACAGCTCTCTAGATCAACACCCCAACATGCGCAAGACACACACGTTAGAATGCGTCCCAAGATAGCCTCGTATGGTTGTGAATTTCGTGAACACACAAACGTACCAAGCGGGCACGTAGGTCCCACTACTTTCCACTCTAGTCCTAGGGTATTCTCAAGCCTTGGTATTGGGCTTAGCTCTCAAACCCACCCAACCTGCAAAACAAAGACAGCCAGCACAGCACAGCAGCATGACAGTAATAAAAAATGAAATGCAGAAAATGCGGTAAAAAAATAAAAATAAAAATACAACATTTAAAGAAAATCAAAACCAAACACCCAAAAAGAACAAAGACAAACAAGCGTTAGGACTGACTCGCTTAGGGATGGACCAGCATAGGTCAACCAGAGTCCCCAGCAGAGTTGCCAGCTGTCGCTCCCGGGATTTTCATCCAGGTACAAACGCGAGAGTGGCGCGAAAAAACAGAGTCGCAAGCCGTGTAAATTTATCCCAAGAGAGGGAAAGGGAACACCGCATAAACCTGAGGAAGAGGGAAAGGAATGGTCATCGCAACCATAACCTGGGTTCGGGAGTCGGTTACGCGAGGGGAAGGTGCTAGCACCCCACGCGTCCATCGTACTCGATGGGATCCACGCTTGATGTCTATTCTAAGGGTGAGTTATACTATCATCTAGGGTTGTACTAAAACGGGGAGGGGAAAATAAAGACCGACTCGGTAGGACGTCGACGTCCTAGGCCTACGTACCCCCTTTGTGCAATGGGGAATTCAGAGTCAACGTAGTTCGGACCAAGTTCTTTTTGTGTTTTTTATGAGCGACGTTAAGCTCGCGTCCGGCAGTTAGGGTCGATGCCTGTTTGCGACTCAGACGGAAGGTAACCTGCCCTTTTTTGAAAATATCCTTTAAGTTGAAGGTCCCGAAGGACAAAAAGTTTGAAATTGGTTTGTGTTTTTTAGGGCAGAAGTGGCTTAAGTTAGTTCCTAAGCTGCATTGCACCAAAGTCTAGGGCACAGGGGCGAAAACTTAATGCATCGTCCCAAGACAGGACGCTCGCTAAGCACTCTAGAAAGATGAGAGGAAGCCCCTCATTTCTTATTCCCCATACTTAAGGCTCGTGCGCAATACACCTTATTATTATTAAGTGTTTTAAAGAGATTCGAGATGAGAAGAGGGAAGACACAAGGGTAACTCTAAAGGGAAACTAACGGTCCTAATGTTATCATGCATGAGTGACCTACAGTTAGTGAGGCTTGAAGAAGACCTAAACCCTAAAGAATAAAGATAGGAGATAAGAAAGGTAAGGGTAACCATGGATACTTATCCATACCCTTAAGGAACTTACCTTGATCCTGCATAAAAGGTTAGTGAGAAACGGACGTGAATAAGAGCAATGAGGTGAATAAAAATCAGACAACGGCAAACAATGATGAGAATAATCCGAACATGAATCAAGGAAACAAAGAAACAGCCCCAAAGCATGGGGCATAAGTGCCTTTCAGACAAGGTAATCATATAATGTCAAAGATGCGCCTGCAAGAAAATCTCAAGTAAAAAGAACTCCAATAATTAGAAAAATGATTCCTAAAATTCCCAAATTAAATAATAAAGTTCCTCAACCAGAGGGAAACAACATATAAAAAGCCCCTGCAAAAATCCAAAATGTTAGCCGTTCAAATAATCATATAGAACTCGAGTAAGGGATATGGTTCAATGTGCCAAAGAGACGGATCTAAATGCAATGTGAAAAATATTTAAAAATGAAATAAAAATATTTTTATGCAATGTAGGATGTTAATGAATAAATGCAAAAAGAACGGATCAAAAATGTTTTGTGGATGAGGAGAATTAAAATGAAGAAGTTTATGTATGCATGCGATGTGTAATTAAAAGAAGATTAATGAAACAATTAATTTAAATGACAAAAATAAAATAAAAAAATAAAAATAAAATTTGTAAAAATTTTATAAATTAATAAAGATGATGCATGAATTTTTTAGGATTTTTTAGATGCAATTTACTATTTTAAAAATTAAAATATGAAAATGTAATGAATATAAAATAAATAGAAAGAAAAATCAAATGGGGGGTGCAAGGAGGAGCCCAAAGGCGTTGGGGTAATTGAAATGGGCCTGGAGAGGGGTGCGAACAGTGCGTGGTCCACCAGAAAAATAAAACAATAAAAAAAATAAGATAAAGTCTAGGGGTGCGTTAGCAATGGAAACCTGCTAGAATGATGGTTGGGCCAGACGTTGGGGGGTGCGAACAACGACCCTGGCCCAATTGATTAATCAGCCAACAAAAATAAAAAAATGACCACCATACTCCCTCCATGTGCACCGCATGTGACCTCATTAATGAGGTGTCACAAACCCAGCCGCGTGATCAAAATTAAAAGAAAATAAAAGGCCATGATTAATGGAAGCATGGTGGAATTCATGGAATGAGAAACATGTGATCAACAAATAAAAACAGAAATAAGAAGGACATGTGGTACGCCGTGGAGCGTCCGATCTGGAAATGAAGGGTGGAGATTTCGTCTTCTCCGTCCAGCCAACCTGTTCGCCGGACCACCACCTTCGCCGGAGCTCCACCGCTGGCCGCCACCTGCAACCACCCAACTTGCCCAGAAAATGCATATGGGTACACTATCCGACCCAGAATTTCGCGAGGAATCCAAATATGGCCTTAAAAATCGCAAATTGTTAGTGTATAATAAAAAACAAATAAAAAACCATTTGGGCACAAAACTTTAAATCCATATTACAAGCAATTCACGCATCTATAATTAAAAATAATTATACTAGAGTGATCAACATTCATCACACGTCAATATTCATGCAAAAAATAGGAGTTTTAAGAATACGAAAAAACCTCTCAACCGGAGATGGAGCAGCTTCAATCCTTGCCTTTGGCTGCGAATAGTGGTTGATTTTCACTCTAGAAATCCCCAGGAAAATATTTGTGGAAGAACTTCTGGCCAAAACCTTGTGGATCGTGAGTTTTGATGAAAAATCTTCTCTTAGGGTTTTCTTGAGATCTCC
This sequence comes from Lathyrus tuberosus, assembly GCA_022829125.1. NCBI lineage: Eukaryota > Viridiplantae > Streptophyta > Magnoliopsida > Fabales > Fabaceae > Lathyrus > Lathyrus tuberosus. The sequence goes on along the minus strand of JALAZF010000276.1, from coordinate 1,856,604 downwards.
TCCAATTGTACGTGCCTCTCTTTCAACCCTAACATGAATTGGCTTATAAAGACTAGGGTTTTCTTCTGATCATGACTTGGGCTTGGGTAATTCCAAGTTTAATGATTTTTGCATTATTTCATTTAATATTGAATTTTAACTAATTAAATCCAATAAAAATAAAATAAAATGAGGAAAAATCAAATATATGCTCTTTGGGTCGTTCATGGCTTTATGTTTATGTTTGGTTTAAGAAACTTATGGCCCATTAGTCAAAATTTGGATTTTAGGCATAGTTTGCTTTGTGCACCTCCTCAAAATTTCTCAACTTTGACTAAGCATAACTCCTTCAATTTTTAGCTCCTTAATGCAAACTAATACTTTTTAGAAACCTCAATATGTCCTCTAACCAACCTTTTTGGTCCCATGTCAATTTGATCTTCCATGTTCAAGTTATGAGCTTTTGAAAAAGGTTGACTTTTGTTGACTTTCAAAATGACCTATAATCTCTTGGCTCATATCTCCCAAATGAAGCATTTCTGCCCTTAGCTTGTGAGACACAAAGTTGTAGGGAATTAAATTTCCTTCAAGATGGGCTTTGGTTGAGGAATTTTTGATGAAGTATGTGGAAGTTAGGCCTGGTCAAAGTACAGTTGACTTTTCCTACAAAAACCCTAATTTAGTAACTCCTGATTCTTGATGATTCTGAAGTTTCCATGATGAATCATGATCAACCCTTGATCAAATGATGAATTTCACCCCATAATCTTGATGTTGACCAAAAATCCTGAGGTTTGACTTTGTGTTGACCACAGTTGACCTTTTGAACAAGTTAACTGATTTTCAATCCATTGGCCGATTGAACTTCTCCTGAATCAAACTGATGGACAACCTTCCACTCCTAGGTACTCAGGCACCCAGGGAATACCATGGAATCAAGTCTTGCCCAAAAAATCAGAAATAAACTGACTTTATAGCAAACCCTAGTTTTGGTACCCTCCGTCTAGGAGGAAATAACACAGTCTCCAAATCAAAATTCCTCTGAATATGATGTGTATGCTCTCCAACAAAGATAAGATATGCCATTTGGTGATGATAAAAACCCAAGGAGCCTGCCCATTGAAGCAATAAACCCCAAGAATTTCAAACCCTAATTCATGCACTGGTTAGGAGGGAGTAACCCACTTGAAATCCCTTGCCACCTGTGAACCCCTAATGATGTAGTAGACCAGATAAGACCTTCTTGAACTGTTTCAAGCACCTTGACCCCATGCTAATGATATGCATACATGATAATGTAAAAAAAATGAATTGAAACATAAGCCAGTTAGTAAAAGGTAAGGAGGGCAAATTTTGGGGTGCAACAATTACTGCCATATATATATACTTGACTGTGCTGGGTTGCTGTTTTCTTTGGTGGGTAGGGTGTTCCGAGAGATAAGCCCAATACACATGCTTGAGTATACACATAGGATTAGAGTGGAAAGTAATTGGACTACGTAGCATCTTGGTACGTTTGGTTTACACGAAACCCACACGCAGACGATGTTTTCTTGGGAGACATTCTGATTTGCGCATCTTGTGCTTTTTAGGGTGTTAACTTAGAAAGCTGTCGACTATGGTGACCATTCCCGAGGACTCAGTTAAGGCACTCCTCTAAAGGGGTAATAATGTCAAACCAAAAATGATGAATGCATTATCACTTCTTGATTCAAGGACCCGAGACTGGGATTATGCTATAGGATGACCTTTTTTAGGGGAATCAGTTAAGGCCTCCTCGATTGATGATGATACTAAACCAGAAATGGTGAACGTGTCGTCATTTCTCGACCTGAGAGTCCGTGATACTGAGGATCCTCTGTTTTAGAACCCACATGTGAGAGGGGATGGGTGTTTATAGGTTTGAAAGTAACTTTGACTTCCAACCTACCCAATTATCTGGTATTCTTAAAGAAGTGGACAGTTGATCCTATTATATTCAGTCACTTGTTATTCACTCAATTCATCACAGACACTATTCACACAGTTTATCACAGACACGTCTAGATATATGTGGCACCTCTGATCCCATGCCTATGCATTGCATCATTTCATACCCTAACATTCATATTTTTTTTCATTTCCAGGTTTATATCTTACTATTGATTCCGGTCAGTGGGTTTCTATAGGGATGGATACAAAGAGAAAGAAAAATGTGGCATACAAGTTTTCGAAGCCGACTCTAGACTTACTTCATGAAGTGATTTCTATGGTTGATCCTGATGTTCTTACTGATTTCATAAAGGAATATGGGAGGTTATTGAATGTTGTCTGTAATATCACGAAGTATGAGCACGATGCTATTCATACACTATTCCAATTCTATTAGCCTCTGTTGCGCTGTTTCGTCTTTCCGGATTATATTCAGGCTCTGACACTAGAATAATTCTCTTTCATCCTGGGGATCTTTATCAAGTAAAGAGTACCGTTCTTTTCTGAGGAGTGTCCAAATTTAGAATAAGTTCTAGCTGCCTTTCACGTGGGTTAGTCTATTCTGAGTGATAATGTTGTCGATAAAAAAGGTTTTAAAGGTTTTCAGTTGGAGTTTCTGGTTGGTCAAGCTCGTAAGTATGCCGACTCGAAAATTTGGATTGTTTTCAACGGTATCTTGGCTCTATGCATCTACGAGATTGTCTTGTTCCCCAACGTACATGATTTTATGGACATGCACGCCGTTAGGATCTTCATCTTAAAAAATCCAATACCTACTCTTCTTGGTGATTTCTATAATTCTGTGCACTTCAAGAACGAGAAGAGAAGAGGGGGAGGGGTCTATAAATTGTTGCACGCCGCTCTTGTCGAATTGGTTTCTAAATCATCTTCCTCAAACCGGTGCCTTTGTTGATACAAAGGATTCTCTGAAGTGGTCCAAAAGGGTAATGGGTCTGACTGCAGATAACATTGTCTGGTGTGATCATCGGTCATTGGGTATGGAAATTATATCTAGTTGTAGAAACTTTCCGAATGTACCCTTGGTGGGTAGGAGAAGTGGAATCAACTATAACCCAATTTTGGCCTTCAGACAGTTTAGGTATTCTTTGAGTAATCCTCCCAAAGATCAAACTGTCGAAGAATCTTTGTTCTTTAATGGTACCGAAGACTAGGAGATGCTCAGGAGGGCCGTGAATGCTTGGGCATATATTCATAAGAAAGGGAGGATTGTTCTTGGAAAAAGTAATTGTAGAGCTTATCCTTCTTATGTAGAGTGGATTCAGAAGAAAGTGGAAGAGATGCTCTTGCCTTTCTCAAGGGAGCTACCTTTGTACCCGTTAATGATAGAGCAATCCACTATTGTTGCTATTGAAGAATTCAACAAGCTGCAAGCTATTATGAATGAACTTCGTGTGGAGAACTCCTACTTGAGTAGCCGTCTTTAGGATGCTTTGCATACCAAAATGGGATTGGAATGTAAGGCTCAAGATGCAACGAAGCTTCTAGTAGAAAAGGAGAAAGACTTTGCAGACAAAGCTCAGTTTTATCGGAAAGCCAAGTTGGCTGTAGAATCCTCCGCCAAGGCTCAAAAGCACACTAAGCAACTCTTGGTTGAGGCCAATGTCAAGCTCACTGAATCTCGATAAATGTGGGACGACTTCGTGGCCTGCGAAAAGAGATAAGATGTAATCAGGGCTGAGAATGAAGAACTGATGGAAAAACTCAGAGTGAAAGAGGAAGAGCTCCAGAATGCGAGAAGAGGCAAGAAGGCCGAAAAGGAAATCGAAGAGCTCAATGTTCAGGCTGGAATAAAGAAGGCAAAGCTCTGAGATATCTTTGGTGATGATGATAGCGCAGAGCATATTGGAAAGCTGAACCAAGACATTGGGAAGAGACACAAGCTGATCAAGGGGTTGATAGAGCGACCAACTCATCCTGACACCGAAGCACTTTTCGAGGAAGTCAAGACTAGTTTGTATGGGCTAGGGGTTTGGGATTGATTTGTCTCTGTATTTTTGTTGCTTATTGTGGTTACCATCAAGCTTGTTAATGGAATCACCTATGGTTGTATCAAACTCATTTGTATGACTCTTCGAAGTATTATATGATGAGATGTTGTTTCTGCAATACTTGTTTCAGTATTATTTGTTTCAGTATTATTCTCTCAACAATGTTTGTTCCAAATATTTTCTCAGCAATGCCTATCTGTTCCAGTAATTTCTCCACGGCAATGTATCCAATCCCTCGCCCAGTCAAACTGGAATCAAAGTATAGATATTCCTTGGAAATGATTAAACATGGCATATGCTTGCATTCACGCATTTCATTTTTTGCATAACAGGTGTTTACTACTGAATTTCTTACCCTATATGATTTAACAGGCATGATTGCTGACTATCATCATCACCGTTATTCAACTCGTCAGAACCAACAAAAATCAATGGACCAGGTGCAAGCAGTACTCCAAGACTTCTGTACTCGTATGAATCAGTACATGGAAATGATGTAGAATGTAGCTCAAGGACAGGAGCAGCTGAGGACTTTGGTGCAACCTTTAGTTGCACGTGTTGATGCAGAAGGCATTGTTCACGGTGGTCTTCATGTTGTTCCTCCGGGCGGAGGTAGTTAAGCTGGTGTTCATGTTTTTCCTCCAGGCAGAGGTGTTCCTATTCCTACTGTTGTCATTCCTTGGGGCGGAGGAGCAGCTGGAGCTATTCTGGTCATCGTTGGTGGAGCTGGCAGCGTAGGTGCAGTGCGTAGTGCTGGGGGCCATCACTGGGAAGATTATCAGGATGATGTGTTTTTTATGCAATGGGTTGATGCTGGTATTCCAAATGAAGCTGACAGAAAGTTTAAGCTGATAGAGGAGCGACTGAGAGCCTTTGAGAATCAGAACTCTTTGGGGCTTGACATGGCTGATTTGGGATTAGTCCCAAGGGTGAAAATTCCTCATAAATTCAAAGTGCCTTCCTTTGACAAGTATACTGGAACCACTTGTCCTAAGACCCATATTAGGGCGTATTACAGAAAAATGTACGCTTATTCGGAAGATGAAAAGCTGTTGATTCACTTCTTTCAGGACAACTGTAGCGAGCGATTTTGGACGTGGTTCTTAAGCACTGTCGCTCTTTTGGGGTTACTACAGGTCGATTCATTTTTTATCCTATTGAAGCTGATGAAGGAAGGGAAATAGATGTCTTCAATTAACCCTGCTTGCATATTGAGTTTAAATAGCGGTCTGTTAAGTTACGGATGCGATATGGAAGTGGGGCCTCTTTCTTCTTACTTTTTTTTTGGTTGAAATGATGGGACGATTCATGGGTAGGATTTAGGACTAAGGGTATGGTATTTTGGGTTTTTGATTAGTGTGCTCGCTAAGATTTTTCTTTCAATCTTATGCCTACGTATTCCCGTTTACCGAAACAGGGAAATCAGAGTGATTGTATTTCCTCCTATTCTATGGGAGGAAATGGTGTTTTGGTGTCTTGTTCAAAGCCCAAGACATGAAGCTAAAGGGTAGTTTGTATCTTGTTCAAAGCCCAAGATGTGAAGCTGAAGGGTCTCGACTTTATTGAGAATTTGTCATCTCTAACAAGGGGTCTGTCGGTCACAACTGTTGGGTGACTGATTATAAAGGAGGATTACTTTAACCGAGATATGTGAATCCGGCAATGCCATAATTTCCTTTATAGGGGCTTTCCAACCTAGAGGAGAAGACTTTAACTCAGTGTAGAGTAATGCCATATTTCCTTAGGAATTTCTCATGCTAAAAGAGGCACAGTGGCATGGATGTAAATATTCCAGAGGCTTGCCGCTTACAGCAATTAGATGAAGGGAAAGGAGTTGTTGATGTTTGTATACTGTGAACGAGGCACATCTTTGATGCTAAAACGTTGATTGGCTCAACCGGGATTTCCTTATACAAAGCCTACTTAGAGGCTGTTGGCCCAACAAGAGGGTGTTTTTGTGTGTATCTCGAACGAAGCCCGAGAGAGAGGCTAAAAGGGTTAACTCAACAAGAGAGTATTTTTGTATCTCGTATAAAGCCCGAGATGGAGGCTAAAGAAGTTTGACTCAACAAGAGAGTGATTTGGTATCTCGTATAAAGCCCGAGATAGAGGCTGTTTGACTCAACAAGAGAGTCTTTTTGTATCTCGTACAAAGCCCGAGATGGAGGCTAAAAAGAGATTGACTCAACAAGAGAGTCTTTTGGTGTCTCGTATGAAGCCCGGGACAGAGGCTAAAAGGTTACTGTTTCAGTTGAGTGACAGGTCCAATATGTTGTTTTAAAGAGAAAATCAGTTCTTATATGAGTAATGTTGTACTCATGGATTTGATCAGAGGATCAGGGTTATCTCCTGTTCTTTAAGGAAATGGGAAATCCAAAGGGTATTGACACTGTCCGAGTCTACGGGTTTTATCTCCTAGTTTTGAAAGGAGCTTAAGAATGTCTTTGAGACTCAAGGAAATTAGACTGTCTAAGTCTAGAGTTTCATCTTTTGTACTATGCTTTAAGAAACAGTTGTAGGATCTAGACTCTTTGAAAGACTGTTCTATTAAGATGATTAATTTCTGTTCCTATACCTCTAGGAGGTCGTCGGGACAATTTGTACGAAGCCCAAGAGGAGGCTATCATTCTCGGAGGAATAAATCATTTATACGAAGCCTAAGAGGAGGCTGTGAATACTTCTAAGAAGCCGACGGGTCCTTGTACAACGCCCAAGAGGATGCGGGGATGCTTTTAAGAAGCCTGTGGGTCCCCAAACCCCGAGAAATTCAAGACAGGCTATTCACAGAGAATAGATCAAGCCAGGAAAGTTTGAGAATTTGGAAGAAACTCAAGAGATGCTATTCACGGAGAATAGATCAACTCTGGGGAGTAGAGTCTCTTGACAATTCCTAGGAGGGGCAGCCGAAGAGAAGACTGTATCTGGTGCTCCTATTGGGGATCTAGTTGTGTCTATCTTTAAGAGTGATCAACGTGGCTTTACCTAGTGCTAGACGTAGTTGCCAGGGAAACTCTAAATATCTATACTATTATTACACAGTTTATATGAGTTGATGAAAGAAGACTTACAGTGAAACAGCCCCACAGTACAATTATATACATATGAAAGCAGTAAATGAAAGCGGGTAAACACTTACTCGGTTGTAGAGCTTCCATGCTGTTTTGTTAGTTTGTTCAACAAAGAAAACTTTGATAACAATATTATATTCAAAATCAAAGGAGAAAGTACTTTGAAAAGAAAGAGTGGGGCTTACAGCTCAAGGAGAGGCCCAGTGTTTTATCAGTGATTGCACTGTTGTTTTGTACAGGGACTTATACAAGTGACTGAGGCCAAAGAAAGGTTTTCTGTACAAAGGGATGGGTCTTACACTCTCTCAAGAGGCCCATAGAGTTTTAAAGAAAAAGAATGGGGCTTATAACTCGAGGGTAGGCCCAGATGATTTTTCGTTTGAAATGGCGATCGCGCCGAGATTTCTTTTAACACAGAGGGGCTTATACAATATCTGAGGCCCAAAATTATTTGGTTAAAAGGGGTTTGGGTCTTACACTCTATTAGAGGCCCAAAATTTTTTTGAATGGGTCTTATACCTCGAGGAAAGGCCCAGATGGTTTATTTTAAACGGGCGATGATCGCGCCGAACTTTTAAAATACAACGGGACTTATACAATAAGTGAGGCCCAAGATAGGTTTGTATTTACAAAGGATTGTGTCTTACACTCTAATAGAGGCCCATGAGTATTTGAAAATGATTTGTGAGCGTGAAAATCAAAGAAACCCTAATTTTATTCTTTAAAAGTAAATATTTAAAGAAAAATCAAACAAAATACCAAATAAATTTGAATAACCCATTTGTGATTTTGTTTAAGGTTTGAAAAAAATGAGGGATAATCACAAGGGATATTTAAACTCATTTGTTTTTGATTTTCAGAGTAAAAATTCACCTTTAAAATGTTTAAAAATAATTAAAAATGAATTTATTCACAAAAATACTAATTATATTAAATAAATAATATAAATCTAATTTTTTTGTGGAATAAAATTTTCAATATTTTTGTGATTTTTTGCAAAAAGAACCAATAAAAAATAATTAAAATTGAAAGAGTTATTAATTTTCCAATTAATTAATAAAACATAAAAACATTGGGAAAATAGAAAAAATGTGAAAAAACACAAAATGGCATGGGTGAGGTTTGAACCCAAGACCTCAAGGTTACAAGGCGTGCGCCTTACCACTGGGGTGGTGATACATCCATTGTTTAAAGTGAAAACACAAATATACAAGTCATGCCTTGGTTTTAGGCCTGGCCCAAGGCAAGGCGAGGCAAGGTTTGGCTCAGAAACGTGAAGGTCATAACTTTCTCAATTCTTAATGGGTTGAGACAAAATTTATATGCATCTGGACCAGAATTTCACAAGGAATCCAATGGTGGTGGTAGTTTTTTCAGACCACACTCCCTCCTCAAAACCCGATAGTGGTTTTGAAAGAGACCTATAATTGCATTTTCTATGCTACACTTTGATACAGGTATGAATTACATGATCAATTGGTTCAAACACAACATATATAACATGTATAAGGTGTGCATGATCAGTGGACTTCAAAGCAATGCATATTTTGGAAAGTTCAAGTCATGAGGCTTACCTCTTTTTGAGCTTTTTGGAGTTTTTGTGCAATCTGCCAAGCCTCTTCTTCCAGAAATGATTTCATGCTTTAGACACACTCAAATGATCCCTTAAAAGCTTTTAGGATGATTGGAATCAGCTGGTACCTGCAAAAACACAAACTGGCCCTTTCTTTCAAAAGGGGTTAAAAGTGACCAAAATAGCAACTCTCTCAAATGGTGTTCCCGATGGGGGGAACTATTTGGGACAGTTCAAGGATGATATTTGGAGTGTGTTTGAGGTTTTATATGGTTTGGACAGTGACTGAACCAAGACATGGCTTGAAAAATGCACAAAAAGCCTATTTTGAGGTTTTGAAAGGTGACTTTGTGATTTTAGTGTTACAGGTCACTTGTGTGAGTTTGGATCACCTACATATGATGTTTATGAGGTGTGTGTGTGATTGGTTTGATTGGAAAAGCTATGAAACTCAAAAACTCAGAGTTACCTTGCTAAAGAAGGCATTTTTGCCAAGAGAAAAGGATTTTGAGGAAAGCATCTGTTTGATGGCTTTGGTGTACTCAAACTGAGCACAAATGAGCTCTATTTATAGTAGAGCAAGTTTATTTTGGGATCAATTGTGAATGGCAACTACAGTAGAGGTTTGGCCAATGTTGGCAAATGAAAATCCAAGTCTCCTCTAGCCAGTGACTAGAGGTTAGAGCACAGAGCTTTGGTTCTCTACTTGTTGGAGGAATCTTGAATGAATTCAGTTGCAAATGTGTTAGTCCATGCCACCTCTAAGCATCTATTAAATGCTTCAATCCAAAATTGGTGTCTTGTCCCTCTTTTAGGCAATTCTAGGTTTGGCATGCTACTTCTTGTTCCAAGGACTTTGGAGGCTTAGCTTAGTGATTGTCCCCTTTAGATTTGATCCTCAGATGTGTCCAAGATGATGACAAGGCTTGAAATTGGCTGATTTTGGCAAATCGACCAAAAATGAAAAATTCTGCCTTGCCTTGGCAGCTTTCAGCAAGGCATTTTGCCGCTACCATAACTCTTAGCTCAAATTGAATTTGGTGATGTTCTGGGCCATTTTGGAAAGCCCTCATATGATACAACAACTGTTTGATCATATTTGGTTTTGATACCTTTTGGATCCAAGTGAAAAATCCCCCTACATTTGGAGAAAAGTGAAGGCAGATTCTGACTTAGTGAAAATTTCAGTAAGTGTTGGAAAAAAGTGACATTTTCACTTTTTGTGATTTTGATCATTCCATAACTCAAAATCCCTAATGAATTGGAATGAGGTCTAGTTGAAGTTTTTGTAGAGGGCCATGAGGGCTATAAATCAAGCTTTATATAGGGAAAAATGGCTTTGTGGTTTAGGAGTTATGATCCTCCAAAGTTGGTACCCTTGCCACTTTGTTCATAACTTAGAAAATTTTCTAAGTTTTTTTATGGTTACCCCTTTTACAAGTTATCCCATTTTCTTTGATTTTTCTTGATGAATGATGATTAAAATCATACATTAACATCATTTTAGGGTTAAAAATCCATTTTTGTGAAAAATCTCAAAAAGTCAAAGTTGACTTTTGTGCACAGTTGACTTTTTAGCAGATGAATTCCAAACTGTGCAATCCTTTATGAAATCATGTCCTTGACCTAAATCAAACTTGATGGACATGTTCCATGGGTGTTATAGGGTGTATTGAATCATGTCTTAGGGTTTGGGAGCATGTCCTAGTTAAAAGTCAAAGTTACAGTTGACTTTTTCCGCGAAACCCTAACTGTAGTTCAGATGAAATTTAGACTTGTTGCTCAAACTTCTTGGATCAATCCATTGGTGTAAAGGGATCCATGTGGTATATTAGAGACCCTCAAATCCTCTCTTGATGTCTTGGCTCATGATTTGTCCCAAAAGTCAACTTAGGGGTGAATTAGGTCAAGAAACCCTAATTCCTGATTTTTGATGCATGCATCCCCTGAGGTCAAATTGACTTAATGATTGGGTCCATGAGGTTCCATAGAGCATATTAGGATATGATTTGAGGCATTGGCTCATGCCCAGAGGAAAATTCCTATCTGGAGGCCCTGGTCAACCAAAACCCTAATTTGGTGACACTAGCAATCTCGAGGCTTGATCCACCTAGAAGGGAGCAGCCTTGTGCTTAATCCTTGAAGTGGGAGTCCTTTTTGATCCATTGTGGATATTTGAGAGTGTAGACAAGTTGAAGATCATGTCAATTCTTGATTGATCCTTCTGTCTAAGAGCTCTGAGAGGGCCTGAAACCCTAATTTTAACTGTAGTGGATGCTTACCCATCTTTGGGGAGACTGATGGTTCACCCATATTGTGATGATGATTTACAAAATGATGAGAATCTTAGTGGTCAAAATTTGGGGTATGACAACAGCCTTGCTAGGGCGTCCTTAGAATGGTATATGCAGTTGGAAAGGAGTCATATCCGCGGCTGACGTGAACTTGCCGAGGCGTTTGTTAAACACTACCAGTATAATACAGATATGGCACCCAACCGTATGTAATTGTAGAGTCTTTCACATAAGAACAATGAGAGCTTTAAAGAATACGCCTAGAGGTGGCGTGAGTTGGCTGCTACAGTTCAATATCCTATGATGGAGAGAGAACTTATATATATGTTCATGGCCACGCTCCAAGGGCCGTACTATGAGAGATTGGTGGGATGTTTATCTATAGGATTTTCGGATCTAGTGTTGGATGGAGAGAGAGTTGAAAGTGGTATTAAGTCTAGAAAGATACTAAGCAATGGTGGATCCTCAGCTGGAGGACATAAGAAGTCGTATGGGGGAAAGAGAGAAGGAGATGCAAACTCATCAAGTTGCTACCGTGGCTATTCCGACTGTGCCACAACAACAGAACCCTGCTCCGTGCAGATATCAGGACAAATCTAGAGTAAGCAGGCATTTTGAGACACCTCCGCTGCCGTATGCCCAGTTATTCCAACATCTGCTACAACTCTAGTTGGTGTAAACAAGGACTTTGGCTCCTCCCACGGGCGCTCTGCCACCTGGGTATGATGCCAACGCACACTGTGAGTTCCATTCCGAAGCTCCGGGTCATAGTATCGATAATTATAAGGTATTCAAGCACAAAGTTCAAGACTTGCTTGATTCAAAGGCTATCAATTTTACAAACGATGGTCCAAATGTAATCCAAAACCCTATGCCCAATCATGGTTGGGCAAGGGCAAATGCCATAGATGATGGGGAGCCACTGGATTTAATAATGGATGTGAACGAGCTGAAAACTTCTTTTTCTGTAGTCAAGGAGAGATTGTTGAAAAGTAGGATTTTTCCAGGGTGTTCAGATGATTGCCAAGATTGTTTGGTTTAGCCTGAGGGTTGTGTTTCCTTGAAGTCAAATATTCAGAGGTTGATGGACGACGAGCAGTTACAGTTTGATCGGGTTAATAGTTAAAAGAAAGTTGTTAATAACAGTGAAGATGTTGCTACAATCTCCAATCTATATAAGATAATCAATAATTCAGCATTGGTGAGGCTAGCACCGGTTATTATTACCATTCCAGAACCGATGCCCTACGAAAGTACTAAAGCCATTGGGTTCATCTGGTGTAGGATCTACTACTAAAAATATTGTGGAGGCTAGAGCTATTACCAGAAGTGGTAGAGTCTTTTCGCCGTCTAATGACAATACGGGCAGTTCAAGTCAAGACAATGGTAGGCAGGTGGTTGATAATTCTGGACAGAGGCCAGTTGTAGATGATTCTACACAAAAGCAGGTTGATGAATCTTTCTTGAAAGACGTGGATGAATTCATGAGAATAATACAGAAGAGCGATTATAAAATTGTGGAACAGTTACATCAAATGCCTTCCAAAATTTCTATTATGTCTTTGTTGTTGTGCTCTGAAGCGCATAGGAATGCTCTGCTAAAGGTGTTGAACCCATCATATGTGCCACAAGAGATATCGATGACTCAGCTCGAGGGTGTGGTGGCGCACGTAAATGCTGGTAACGGTTTGGGTTTTACGGATCTGGATTTGAATCCCGTGGGGAGAAACCACAATAACGCTCTGCACATCTCTATAGAGTGCAGAGGTTCATTGTTATCCCATGTGTTAGTAGATACCGGTTCTTTATTAAATGTTCTTCCCAAGAAAGTACTTAAGAAGCTTGACACTCAGGGGATGATTTGCACACCTAGAGATTTGGTGGTGCGTGCTTTCGATGGTTCCAAAAGGTATGTGTTTGGAGAGATTGTTATACCCATCAAGGTGGGGCCACAGGTTTTTGAACCAACCTTCTATATTATGGATATTCAACAGCATATAGTTATTTGTTGGGTCGCCCCTGGATTCATCATGCTGGGGCAGTGACGTCGACGTTACATCAGAAGCTGAAGTATATGGCCGAAGGGAAGGTTGTTACAGTGTGTGGTGAGCAGGATATATTGGTCAGTCATTTGTCAACTTTCAAGTATGTAGAAGTGGATGGAGAAATTCATGAAACTTTATGCCAGGGTTTCAAGGTCGTTCAGATTCCGAAGGAGCCTCCAGTAGAGGTTAAGGAGCCTGAAGTTTCAATGTCTTTGTACAAGGACGTACGCGTAGTGGTAGATTCTGGCAATTCCCAGAAATGGGGTCAGGTGATAGATGTGCAGATGAAGAAGAATAAATATGGGTTGGGATACAAACCATCCAAGTCATCTCAAGGGCCTCCAAAGTATAGTAGTCCTGTTCAGTTCACCAGTGAGGGAGTATTCTTCAACAAAATCAATGCTATTAGGGACGACGAAGGTGACACTGATTGCAATATGGACAAATGGGTCCGCCCATGTGTTCCTGGCCAAGAGCTGCGTAATTGGTCTACTAAGGAAGTTATTCAAGTCACATGCAAAAAGTAATTGTTTTTGTTCTTGTACATGTTCAATCCTACGTTCTGCCCAAGACGTAGTGACTATTTCTGTAGGGCCACGTTGTTTTACGTTCAATTTTATCATTAATAAAGATCGTTTTCGCATTCAAATATAGTGATCCCTATCTTTCATTTTTTACTTTTGTGCATTTATTAAAAGTAAAATGGCAATGTGTTTTTGTTTGTTCATGATTGCATTCATAATAAACATAAAACATCGCTCATGAAGGTTTATCAGTTAAGATTCCACTGATAATGATTCAGCTATCGCTCGGTATAACTTCGATAATCCCATTTATCAGGGTGAAGAAGAGGCTGACAAAGACTGTGAATTGCTTGAGGAATTAGCCAGACTGCTAAAACAGGAGGAACATATCATTTTACCTCATCAGGAGGACATCAAAGTTATCAACTTAGGCACCGAGAATGTGAAGAAAGAAATTAGAATCGGGGCCGCCTTGGAAGACAGTGTTAAAGGAAGATTGGTTGAAATGTTGCGAGAGTATGTGGACTTCTTCGCCTGGTCTTACCAAGACATGCCTCAGCTTGACACCGATATTGTTGTGCACCGGTTACCGCTTAAAAAGGATTGTCCTCCAGTCAAGCAGAAGTTGAGGAGAACAAGACCGGACATGGCTATTAAAATTAAAGAAGAGGTTCAGAAACAGTTAGACGCTGGTTTTCTTACTGTGACGAATTATCCTCTGTGGGTTGCTAACATCGTTCTTGTACCTAAGAAGGATGGAAAGGTCATAAATGTGTGTTGATTATCGAGACTTGAACAGAGCAAGCCCAAAAGACGACTTCCCGCTCCCTCACATTAATGTGTTAGTTGACAACACTGCTCAATATTCCGTATTTTTCTTCATGGATGGCTTCTGTGGGTACAACCAAATCAAAATGGCCCCAGAGGACATGGAGAAGATGACGTTCATAACACCATGGGTAACTTTTAGCTACAAGGTAATGCCGTATGGATTGAGAAATGCTGGGGAAACCTATCAGCGGGGGATGGTGACTCTCTTTCATGATATGATTCACAAGGAGATCGAGGTTTGTGTTGATGACATGATTGTGAAGTCATAGACGAAGGAAGAACATTTGGTGAATCTTCGAAAGTTGTTTGAAAGGCTGAGAATATTCATACTGAGGTTGAATCCGAACAAGTGCACCTTCAGGGTGAGATTGGGTAAATTACTGGGCTTCATTGTCAGCGAAAGAGGTATCGAGGCAGATCCTGCCAAAGTAAAAGCCATTCAAGAAATGCCTGAACCAAGAATGGAGAAAGAGGTTCGTGGTTTCTTAGAGATACTGAACTACATAGCCCGGTTCATCTCTCATCTCACAGCCACGTGTGAACCTATATTCAAATTATTGAGAAAAGATCAAGAAGTCAGGTGGAACGAAAACTGTCAAAAGGCGTTTGATAAGATAAAAGAATATTTGCAGGAACCTCCGATCCTTATGTCGCCAGTGCCAGGAAGACCGTTGATTATGTATCTTATGGTTCTAGAGAACTCGATGGGGTGTATGCTCATTCAACACTACGAGACCGGTAGAAAAGAGCATGCCATCTACTACCTGAGAAAACGTTCACTAATTATGAGTCAAGATACTCAATGCTGGAGAAGACATGATGTGCACTCGTTTGAGCAGCTAAGCATTTAAGGAAGTATATGTTAAATCACACAACCCTGTTGATTTCGAAGATGGATCCGATTAAGTATGTGTTTGAGAAGCAAGCACTTTCTGGAAGGATAGCTCGTTGGCAGATGGTTTTGACGGAATACGATATTCAGTATATTTCCTAGAAGGCCATTAAGGGAAGGGTTCTGTCAGAATATCTTGCTCAACAACTAATCGAGGACTATCAACCGGTGAAGTTTGAATTTCTGGATGAACATATCATGTTTTTGAAGATGAAAGACTGTGATGAACCTTTGCCTGACGAAGGGCCAGAAATTAGATCTCAGTGGAGTTTAATCTTTGATGGGGCCGCTAATTCATATGGTAACGAAATCAGGCCGATCATTACCACTCCAAGGGGTTCTCATATACCCTTCATTTCACGGTTAGCATTCATATGCACCAACAATGAGGCAGAGTATGAAGCATGCATCATGGGGTTGGAAGAAGCTATTGATTTAAGAATCAAGAACCTTGATATATGTGGTGATTATGCGTTGGTGATTAATCAGATCAAAGGAGAATGGGAAACTCGTCAGGAAAACTTGGTACCTTACAAAAACTATGCCAGAAGGTTGTTACTATTCTTTGATAGGGTGGACTTTCATCATGAACCCCGGGCTGAGAATCACATGGCCGATGCGTTAGCAACGTTGGCTTCAATGAACAAGGTGAATTGGTGGAATGAAGTTCCATCAATCAGAATTATGCATCTTGACAGATCGGCTTTCGTGTTTGCAGCCGAAGAAGTATCAGACGACAAGCCTTGGTTTCATGACATCAAGTGTTTTCTCAAGAGTCAAGAGTACCCGACCGGGGCATCCACCAAGGATAAGAAAACTATAAGGATATTAGTAAGCAAATTCTTGTTGAATGAAGACGATGTGCTGTATGAAAGGAATTTCGACATGGTCTTATTGCGCTGTGTTGATGAACACGAGGCAAACCAGTTGATAAAAGAGGTTCACGAGGGTTCTTTCGGCACTCAACCCAATGGGCATGCTGTCATATCCCAAATTTTGACCACCAAGATTTCTCATCATTGTGCAAATCATCACCACAATATGGATGTAACATCACACCTCATCAATCTCTTCAAGGATTGCTGAGTATTCACCACAATTAAGAGCTAGGGTTTTTCAGCCCTCTCAGAGCACTTAGACAAAGGATCAATAAAGAATTGACATGATCATCAACTTGTATAGTCTCTCAAACATCCATGAAGGATCAAGCGGTCTCCCATATCAAGAATTAAGCACAAGGTTGCAACATTCCAAGTGGATCAAGCCTCAGGATCGCTAGTGTCACCAAATTAGGGTTTTGGTCTACCAAGGCCTCCAGATGAAAATTTCCATCTGGGCATGAGCCAATACCTCAATATATGGTCCAATAAGTTCAATGTAACCTCAAGAGGCCATCCACAATGGCAAAATCACCTTTAAAGACCATCTATAAAAAAAATCAGGAATTAAGGTTTTTGACCTAATTCAACCCTTGAGTTAACTTGAGAGCAAGGCATGATTTGAAGCTTCAAGGTGAACTCCAAAGACCTCTAATACATCATATTGATCCATTTACAAGATTGGATTGATTCAAGGAGCTTGATTCATAAGCAACAAGAACTCAGAACCATCTGATCATAAATTAGGGTTTCTGATTAAAAAGGTCAACCCTACCATTGACTTTTGACCTACTCATGATCTCATACCTTGGGGAAGGGTCCAAGGAATTCCTAAATACTCCTAGAGGCCATCCATGAAGTTTTATTAAGCCCAATGATTGATTTCACAAAAGGATCACAAAATTCAAAATTCATCTTATAAAAAAAGTCAACTGTGTCAAAACCAAGTTTTACTTTTGAGATTTTTGGTCAACCAAGGTTTCCTCAACCCTAAAATGATGTTAATATGTGATTTGAATCATCATTCATCAAGAAAATTGA
Organism: Lathyrus tuberosus; assembly: GCA_022829125.1. Classification (NCBI taxonomy): domain Eukaryota; kingdom Viridiplantae; phylum Streptophyta; class Magnoliopsida; order Fabales; family Fabaceae; genus Lathyrus; species Lathyrus tuberosus. The sequence continues at coordinate 1,839,499 of JALAZF010000276.1, read as the reverse complement.
GTTAACTTGCAAAAGGGGTAACTTAGAGAAACTTAAATTTTTCTAAGTTATGGAACAAAATGGATTTGGTACCAACTTTGCAAGATCAAATCTCCCAAACCCTAAAGCCTTTTTCTCCCATTCAAAGCTCATATTGAAGTTCATGTTACATACTTCAAATATGTAAACTAGACCTCATTCCAATTCATTATGGATTTTGAGTTATGGACTGATCAAAATCACAAAAACATGAAAATGACACTTTTTCCAACACTTAGTGAAATTTTCAATAAGTCAGAATCTGCTTAAGTTTTTCCAAAATGTAGAGGCATTTTTCATTGCAATTCAAGTTACTTCAAAACCAAAGTTGGACATCATGTTAAAGTAGGATACATCAGCTTTCCAAAATGTCCAAGAACTCAACGAAACTCCATTTTAGCTAGGAGTTATGGATCTCACAAAATGCCTTGAGGCAAACTGTCTTCATGATAGCATTAGGCAGATTGTGTGCATTTTTTATGCCATACTGTCATACCCCAAATTTTGACCACCAAAGATTTCCCATCATTGTGCAAATCATCATCACAATATGGATGTACCTATATACCAAAGATGGGTGAGCATTCACTACAATAAAAGATTAGGGTTTCGAGCCCTCTCAGAGCCCTAAGACAAAGGATCAATCAAGAAAGGACATGATATTCAACTTGTCTAACCTCTCAAACATCCACAAGGGATCAAGAGGACTCCCACCTCAATAATCAAGCACAAAGTTGCAGCATTCCAAGTGGATTAAGCCTTAAGATCGCCAGTGTCACCAAATTAGGGTTTTGGTCGACCAGGGCCTCCAGATGAAAATTTTCGTCTGGGCATGAGCCAATGCTTCAAAATATAACTTAAGATACTCCAAGGCGCCTCTTGGACCCAATCATCCAGTCAATTTAGCCTTAGGGGAGGTATTTACCAAAAATCAGGAATTAGGGTTTCTTGACCTAATTCACCCCTAAGTTGACTTGTGGGACAAAACATGAGCCAATACCTCAAGACATGATTTAAGGGCCTCCAATACACTAGATTGATCCATTTGCAACAATGGATTGATCCAAAAAACTTGATCCACAAGTTTCAACTTCATCTGGACCACAATTAGGGTTTCGCGGGAAAAGTCAACTATACCTTTGACTTTTGACCAAGACATGCTCCCAAACCTTGGGACATAATTCAATACACCCTATAACACCTAGGGAATGCATCCATCAAGTTTGATTTAGGTCAAGAACTTGATTTCATAGAGGATCGCACAGTTTGTTGTTCATCTGATAAAAAGTCAACTGTACCAAAAAGTCAAAGGACTGTGATTTCAGAGATCACATCAACACCCATAGTGGAGAAGTATGATCCTAGGTATAACATGCCGAAAGGATATGTTCCGCCAATCAACGAAGATCCAGGAACTGTAGTAGGAGCCGTTGGGCCTGAAGGTTACAAACTTCGGGAAAGCGAAGATACCAGGGGTATGACGACAACTCCTGAAGGTTACAAACTTCGGGAAGCACCAAGATTCACTGCCGTAATGACTGTACCACCACCCGTGGTGCACGCTGTCCCGGAAGGACAGATTCCACAGATACCTTCTGTTGGAAACAAAAGTATGGATAACATAATGAAGAAATTCCAGGAACAATTCCTGGAAATGCAGAAAGAACTGCAAGCCCTTCTCGGTCAGGATCTATTTGGAAAGGACGCCATAGACCTTTGTTTGGTCCCCAATGTGAAAGTTCCGCACAAGTTCAAAGTGCCCGAATTTGAAAAGTACAAGGGTAACTCTTGCCCTCAAAGCCATTTGGTGATGTACGCTCGGAGAATGTCAACGCAGACTAAGAACCACCAGCTACTGATTCACTACTTTCAAGATAGTTTAACCGATGCCGCACTCAAATGGTACATGGGATTAAACCGCATTAAGATCGTTACCTTCAGAGATCTTGGCGCTGCCTTTGTTCAACAATATAAGTATAATCTGGACATGGCACCAGACAGAGATCAACTAAGAGCCATGTCGCAGAAGGACAAGGAAACCTTCAAGGAATATGCTCAAAGATGGCATTAAATTGCCGCCTAGATTTGTCCACCTCTCGAGGAAAAAGAGATGACAAAGATCTTCTTAAAAACCTTGAGCTCATTTTACTACAATAGAATGGTTTCCAGTGCACCCAACGACTTTACTGAAATGGTCGGCATGGGAATCCTTATCAAGTCAACATGATTCAAATCTTCGATATTCATTTGATGAATACCAGCTTGGTGGAGTTACACGCTACACAAGTCCAGCTCAGTTTTCTAACTTCGCATAATTATCAGAACTGTACAGTATGTCGTGAGAGTAATCAAGGATGTGCTCTCGTTCAAAGAATACTACAACACTGGTTAAACCACTGGTGGCTTCCGATCTATCTAGACAAAGACACGCAACAGGTCAGCATTGTTAACGGGAACCCTACTAGACATCAAAGTCAGGACGTTTGATCAATGGAAACAGATCTAGTGAGGTTACACTACATTCAAAGCGAGCATGGCTGGGTGCCACCACACAACTACGAGCGTTGTAGAGTTTGCTCAGAAGATAATCGAGGATGTTACCTCGTGTGAGCAGCCCTTCAAGGTCAGTTGGATCACCAAGAGATTCAACCTTGTCCAAGTTTTGGGTCAACGAATTTGATGCCAGACTATTTTGCAGATCAAATCAAGGATGTTGTCGTAATCTCTTATCATAAGAGGAACAAAGATGTTTGTATCATCATCCCTCTACTTGACAAATCAAAAGTTCCCAACCAGGAACTGATTGAAATTACTTATAGTGGTCAGAAGAATCAGAAGGCTCCTATAGTTATCTATCTGCCAGGACCACTACCGTATGAATCAACTAAGGTTGTCCCTTACAAATACGGTGCCACAACAATTGAGAATGGAAAGGAAACTCCATTACCCTCCGTCGTGAATATTGCAGACATGAGTCGAGTAACACGGAGCGGTCGGATCTACAACCGAGGAGTTGGAGAACCTAACAAAGAGGGGGAACCTCAAACAAAAGTTCCCACTCAAGGAATCGGGCAAACCAGTGATCCTGACCTTTCAAAGAACAATGATGAGATGCTGAAGCTCATCCAGAAGAGTGAATATAACATTGTCGATCAACTGTTGCAAACTCCTTCAAAAATCTCAGTGTTATCACTTTTACTCAGTTCCGAGGCTCATAGAGATGCTCTACAGAAAGTCTTAGAGCAAGCCTTTGTGGAACAGGATGTAACCATCAAACAATTCGACAACATCGTCTCTAACATCACTTCCTGCAACAACTTGGGATTTAGGGATTAGGAATCTCCAGAGGAAGGCAAAAGTCACAACATGGCACTCAATATTACAGTCAACTGTCAGGACAATGCTTTAGCCAGCGTACTGGTAGACACTGTATCGGCTTTAAATGTAATGCCGAAGTCTACATTGATGCGATTATCATATCGAGGGTCTCCGATGAGAACCAGTGAGGTCACTATCAAAGCATTTGATGGATCCTGTAAAACAGTTATCGGCGAAGTCGACCTTCCCATAACTATCGGTCCTCACACTTTCTAAGTCACTTTCTAGGTCATGGACATCCGAGCAACATACAGCTGTTTTTTTTGGAAAGAACTTGGATACAGGAGGCTAGGGCAGTCACTTCGACACTTCACCAGAAGCTGAAGTTTGTCAAGAACGACCAACTTGTCACAGTCTGTGGAGAGCAAGCCTTGATCGTGAGTAACCTATCATCATCCACTTGTGTAGAACCTGAGGAGGTTGTTGGAACTCAGCTCCAAGCACTGTCGGTGAGCAATGAGAATCAGTCAGAAAAATGAACCTCGATTTCCTCGTACAAGGATGCTCTCAAAGCAATCGAGAGTAACCATGCAAAAGGATGGGGACAGCTTGTCATTCCAATTGATAACAAAGCAAAGAAGGGTCTTAGTTTTTCTTCAAGCTGTACGTACCCAGGCTGCTATTATCGATGAAATTTTTCATCCCATTCAGAACTTCTTCCACAGTGGAGGTTTCCTTCACCCAGCGTCTCAAGAAGTACATACCATTAACGAGGGAGATTCTTCTGATACAGATGAAGAGTGGAAGTCCTATCTTAATATGGATGGTTATATGTCTCAGGAAGAAGCGCCTACGCCATTCTATTTCCCCGCGCCGGGTTCGAGATTTATACCAAGGTCTGATGTCAAAATGATCTATGGAGATTGTGATCCGGAGGGATGCCGCGCTCCACCAAACTCATTAGAGGAAGACACTCAGATGAAAGACAACTTTGACCACGACTATTATGGCCCGATGGATGGATTTCCTATCTGGCAGTCGTACCCAGGAGACTCGAGGCAAGGGAATCAGTCGAACAATGAAAATCAGCTGAGCATCATTGAAAGCATTACCTGCGTCCCCACCATGTCATGGGATCAACACTCATGGCATTCTGAAATTACTCAGCACGATGATGATTTGCAAAGCTCGCAGGACTAGAATTCATCAACTATACTATTCCCGAGGTCAACGTCATCGAGAGGGATGACCCCCCCAGTTCTAAAGAAGTGTGGGACACCTTAGGACAACCGAGTGGAAAGTTCGACTACTTCGTCAAGTACACCGCTCCTGAAAGTTCTCGTATCAAGCTCGAAGACATCCAGCCAACTAGATGGGGAGATCTTCCTAAGAGTACAAATACTATGCAAGATAAAACAGAGGAATCCTCCTACGACAATTCTGCCTGGGAGACAGATTCCAATGATCCTGCTCCGCCAGAAATCAGCGTCATTTCTAAGGACAAACCAAGAAAAAAGGTACCATACTTTGTGATTCACCGAGGAGTTTGTCGCCAATGGGTTGTTGTTGGTGTCCCGAAAATCGTCCATAAGTCTAAGTAATTGCCATCTTTAACCTTTCACCATGCCCAGGTGAAACAGATGTTGTGATAGGGCTCACTTTCTGTAAATTCCCCTCTTCGCTTTGCCCAAAGTGACAGAGTTTTGTTTTATAGGGCTGTAGTTTCAAGAATCGATCAATCATAAATAAAATAACGTCGTTATGTAATTTCCGCATTTATTGTTGTTTTCTCTTTTCGTTTTTTCAGAAAATGGTAATCCTAAAAATACAACAAATAACAATAAACAAGCAATTTTTCAAAGAAAACACACTGCACACACTCTTGCATTCTCTCTATCTCTTCTAAAAACAAATCATCACGTCATTCAGATTTCTTGCTTTAAACCCCATTGAAACATACGATCTGATGCCTTCTCCCAACTTTAAATTTCTGGTATTTGGGGCTGAAAAAGAAGATGACGAAGAAATTCTAGAAGAGATCTCCCGATTACTCAGATAAGAGGAAAGGTCCATTGAACCTCACAAGGAGCCGTTGGAAACAGTCAACTTGGGTTCAGAGGAAGAGAGAAAATAAATCAAGATTGGGGCGCTGCTCAGTCCGACTATCAAAGAAAGTTTGATAAAGCTTCTCAAGGAGTTTCCCGATGTATTCGATTAGTCCTATCAGGATATGTCAGGGTTGGATACCAGCATCGTGGAACATCATCTACCGTTGAGATCAGAATGTCCATCAGTAAAACAAAGGTTGAGACAGACTCATCCAGACATGGCCATCAAAATCAAAGAGGAAGTACAGAAACAAATTGACGCGGGTTTCCTCGCCACATTAGAGTATCCTCAATGGCTAGCCAACATAGTACCAGTTCCAAAAAAGGACGGAAATGTCAAGATGTGTGGGGACTACAGGGATCTTAATAGAGCCAGTCCAAAGAACGACTTTCCCTTACCGCACATTGACATGCTGGTAGATAGTACCGCAAAGTTCAAAGTTTTCTCTTTCATGGACGGATTCTCGGGCTATAATCAAATCAAAATGGCACCGAAAGACATGGAGAAAACTTTGTTCATTACCCCATGGGGTACTTTTTGTTACAAGGTAATGTCGTTCTGTCTGAAGAACGCCGAGGTAACCTATCAAAGGGCCATGACTACTCTGTTTCATGACATGATACACAAAGAAATCGAAGTGTATATCGACGATATGATTGTCAAATCTAAAACAGAGGAGGAACATGTGACCCACCTATCAAAATTATTCAAGTATTTGAGAAAATACAAACTCCGCTTGAATCCTAATAAATGCACATTTGGTGTTCGTTCAGGGAAACTTTTTGGGTTCATCATCAGCCAGAAAGGAATTGAGGTTGATCCTGACAAAGTCAAGGCCATTCAAGAAATGCCTTCTGCAAATACTGAGAAACAAGTCAAAGATTCCTAGGACGTCTGAATTACATTTCCCGATTTATATTGCTCATGACCGTGACCTGTGCGCCGTTCTTCAAATTACTCAAAAAGAATCAGGATTGTGTTTGGACAGAAGACTTCCAAACCACCTTCGACAGTATCAAGTAATACCTGTTGAACCCGCAAATTCTATCACCTCCAGTGGAAGGAAGACCACTGATCATTTACCTAACAGTCTTGGAAGACTCAATGGGTTGCGTGCTTGGCCAATAGGACGAGACCAAAAGGAAAGAGTCTGCTATTTACTATTTGAGCAAGAAATACACAAACTGTGAATCTCGGTACACTATGCTCAAGAAAACTTACTGTGCTCTGGCTTGGGCAGCCAAATGTCTTCGCCAGTATATGATTCGTCACACTACTTGGTTAATCTCCGAAATGGATCCAATCAAGTACGTCTCCGAAATGGCATATGTTGTTATCAGAATACGACATCGAGTACCACGCTCAGAAAGCCGTTAGAGGAAGTGTTTTATCCGATGATTTGGCTCATCAATCGATTGACGATCAGGAATCAGTCGGATTTGACTTCCCAGACGAAGATGTCATGTATTTAAAAATGAAAGATTGCGATGAACCGCTACCTAGTGAAGGGCCAGAACCAGCTTCCCAATGGGGACTGATCTTTGACGGAGCTGTCAACACTTATAGAAACGAAATTGGGGCAATCATCACAACACCTCAGAGTACCCACATTCCTTTCACCGCCCGACTGACCTTCAAGTGTACAATCAACGAGGCCGAATACGAAGCTTGTATCATGGGTCTCGAAGAAGTTATCGATTTAAGGATCAAGAACTTGGATGTATATGGCGACTCAGCCCTGGTTATCAATCAGATCAAAGGAGATTGGAACACATACTAATCAGGACTGATTCCTTATAAACATTACGCGAGAAGGTTGTTACCCTTCTTCAACATAATCGAGTTTCATCACATCCCTCGTGAGGAGAATCACATGGTTGATGCATTAGCCACCCTCTCTTCCATGATTAGTGTAGGTCAATGGAATAACATACCTAAGATGGACATAATACACCTTGAACGACCTGCTTACATCTTCACGATTGAAGCAGTCATAGACGATAAACCTTGGTATCACAATATCAAATGCTTCCTTCAGAAACAGGAGTACCCACCTGGGGCATCCAGAAAAGATAGAAAGACCCTTAGAAGGCTGGCTGGCAACTTCTTCCTAAGCAGTGATACACTCTATAAGAGAAACTTTGACATGGTCTTGCTTTGATGCGTAGACAGGCCAGAAGCAAACATGCTGATAAAAGAAATTCACGAAGGATCCTTTGGCACTCATGCCAACGGACACACAATGGCGAGAAAAATTCTAAGAGTCGAGTACTATTGGTTGACCATGGAATCCGACTGCTACAAGTACATGAGGAGATGTCACAAGTATCAGATATATTCAGACAAAATCCATGTGCCGCCAACGCATCTCAAAGTTCTCTCTTCCCCATGGCCTTTTTCCATATGGGGAATTGACATGATTAGCGTGATTGAACCTAAAGCTTCGAACGGACATCGGTTCATCCTGGTAGCCATTGACTACTTCACCAAGTGGGTCGAAGCAGCGTCATACGCCAATGTAACCCGACAAGTGGTGGTCCGATTTATCAAAAATAATATCATCTGTCGTTATGGTGTTCTGAACCAGATCATTATGGATAATGGATCTAACTTGAACAACAAGATGATGAAGGAGTTATGCATAGAGTTCAAGATCGAAAACCATAACTCATCTCCCTACAGACCCAAGATGAACGGAGCGGTAGAAGCGGCTAACAAGAACATCAAGAAAATCGTTCAAAAGATGGTTGTAACCTACAAAGACTGGCACGAGATGCTACCCTTTGCTCTTCACACGGTTATCACACATCTTTCCGAACATCAACAGGGGCAACCCCTTTCTCTCTAGTATATGGCATGGAGGCATTGCTCCCCATAGAAGTAGAGATCCCATCGATCCAGGTATTGATGGAAGCTAAGCTAACAGAAGCTGAATGGTGTCAAAGTCGACACGACGAACTGAATCTAATCGAAGAAAAGTGAATACAGCTCTATGTCACGGTCATTTGTATCAGCAAAGAATGAAGAAGGCGTTTGACAAAAAGGTCCGACCTCGCATCTTCAGGAAAGGAGACCTGGTACTCAAGAAGTTACAATCATTTCTCACTGATTCTAGGGGCAAATGGACTCCGAATTATGACGGCCCCTATGTGGTCAAGAAAGTCTTCTCAGGCGGCGCCTTGAGACTCGCAACCATGGATGGAGAATAATTTTCCTACCCCACAAATGTGGACGTAGTCAAGAAATACTTCGCTTAAATATATAAAAAAAAATAAGAGAAAAGAAAAAAACGTCTCAGTGGATTGAAAACACGAAAGGGCGGTCCAGGCAAAAATTAGAGACATAAGCAAAAATCATCCCGGTGGATTGGAAATCTCAAAGTATAATCCAGGAAAAAGTTAAGGATTAATGGCAAGTAATTATGTCTGATCTGTTCAACTCCCCAGCAGTCCTGCCGTCCATCAGGAAAACATCAGTCAGGGACATCTTCGACAGAAGCTCAGGATGCCCAAAACTCAAAGTTGGTAGAAGGATATCGGTCGTTATGTTTCAATGTATCCCTGTTCCCTTAAATTACCATTTTCTAAACTTTGTAAATACTCCATGGAATCACGCGCTTGGCTGATTTCCATCCTATCAATAAAATTTGAGCCCTTGTGCTTTTGTTTGCAATTCTTATTTTGTTTTAGCTTTACAGAACGACATTAAAACATGATTAACGATTCTTCAAATAAAACAAAAATGAATTTACTTGTCAAAATTTTCCGCTTTTAAAATAAAGATGGCAATTTCTTTTGATTGTTGAACATCAAAAGAACATCGATCGCTTCTCCGAAAACAATTGAGCTTCAAAGTGCATAATCAAAGTACTCCTTCTAAACCAGTACACCTGAATGAAGGATCAGCTGTGTCAGAGACCATGTTCCATCTGACATCCCCGACAGAGTTCTTATCTCCTAAGCCCGACCAATGTAGCTCCACGCGGGAACTATTTCTCCTAAGCAAGGCAGAATTGCTATTTTGGACCAAATGGTACTTCTTCGTCCCCTGCAGTGACCGAGTATCCAGTCGTGTTCATCTATTAGTCTGTATGTCGTGTCAGTTTTGTCAACATATACATACATACATCATGCATTATATGATTTTCATTCATATTCATACTGCATCACTATCACTCTAGTCGATCTTGGTCCCTAGTGATAAAAGTCATCTCAATCGAGTTGTTAGTTCTTTCCTCGTCAGGAAGTGAATCATCCAAGCGATCTCTCTCCAGTTTATCTCTGGATTAGAGCCAGTCCTCGACCACTTTATAACTTGAACCTCTGAAAGAAAAACAAACTTTCGATAAATATCACTCTTCTCCATTGAAGATGATATCTTCGCTTTCCCTTATTAAGGAAAACCCTCATAGAAAGCCTCACAACTAAAGACTCTCACCAACACGTTGGTTTCTCTCCAGAAATTCAATGTTAAGGAGGTCATCAGCACCTTAAAATTGGATTACATCACATGGCATTTCTCCAAGAAGACCTTGGGAAAAGTATGATGTAATGTCCCCGGGCGGAAGCAGTCTCTCAAGAGACTTGTATTCCCCAATAGAGTCGACAAATGGCGTCTCCACTAGAGAAGTTTGTGCACCTCTACAGCTCAGACCGATGGGTCTCCCAGCAAGTCTGACAACAAAACTTCTTCCATAAAAAGGCGTCTCCCCAGGAAAATTTGGCGAGAAGTTTGAGGAAAACTGCTACGAATAGCGTCCCTTGTCAAGAAAGTTTTTTGACAAAAGAAACTGAGACCAGTTCCTTGGTAGGAAACCAGGATCGAGGGGAAGTTTATTTCAAAAGAAACGGAGACCAGTTCCTTGGTAGGAAACTAGGATCGAGGGGAAGTTTATTTCAAAAAGAAACTGAGACCATTTCCTTGGTAGGAAACTAGGATCGAGGAGAAGTTTATTTCAAAAACTGAAACCAATTCCTTGGTTGGAAACCAGAATCGAGGGGAAGTTTATTTCAAAAGAAAACCGAGACCAGTTCCTTGGCTGAAGACTAGGATCGAGGGGAAGTTTACCTTATCTAAGCATCATTGTTTAGAAAAATAAGACGGATGAGCACACCACCATTCATAATCACCATCAAAATTTCAGGTATTCCGATATTAAATCATCTTGCACCCCGAATGCCAGAATACCTTTGTCATTCACACCTTCGGGTCCAACAAGATTAAATTGGGGCATCTGTTATACCCCAAATTTTGACCACCAAAAATTTCCCATCATTGTGCAAATCATCATCACCATATGGATGTACCTATATACCTCATTAGTCTCCCCAAAGATGGGTGAGCATTCACAACAATCAAAGATTAGGGTTTCAAGCCCTCTCAGAGCCCTTAGACAAAGGATCAATCAAGAAAGGACATGATCTTCAACTTTTTTAACCTCTCAAACATCCAAAAGGGATCAAGAGGACTCCCACATCAAGAATGAAGCACAAAGTTGCAGCATTCCAAGTGGATTAAGCCTCAAGATCGCCAGTGTCACCAAATTAGGGTTTTGGTCGACCAGGGCCTCCAGATGAAAATTTTCATCTGGGCATGAGCGAATTCTTCAAAATATAACTTAAGATACTCCAAGGAACCACTTGGACCCAATCATCCAGTCAATTTAGCCCTAGGGAGGCATTTACCAAAAATCATGAATTAGGGTTTCTTGACCTAATTCACCCCTAAGTTGACTTGTGGGACAAACCATGAGCCAATACCTCAAGACATGATTTGAGGGTCTACAATACACTACATTGATCCATTTGCAATAATGGATTGATCCAAGAAGCTTGATCCACAAGTTTCAACTTCATCTGGACCACAATTATGGTTTCGCGGGAAAAGTCAACTGTACCTTTGACTTTTGACCAGGACATGCTCCCAAACCTTGGGACATAATTCAATACACCCTATAACACCTAGGGAATTCATCCATCAAGTTTTATTTAGGTCAAGGACTTGATTTCATAGAGGATCGCACAGTTTGGAGTTCATCTGATAAAAAGTTAACCGTACCAAAAAGTCAAAGTTTGACTTTTTGATTTTTTTGGTCAACCAAGGTTCCTTAACCCTAAAATGATGTTAATGTGTGATTTTAATCATCATTAATCAAGAAAAATCAAAGAAATTTGGATAACTTGTAAAAGGGGTAACCATAAAAAACTTAGAAATTATCTAAGTTATGGAACAAAGTGGTTAGGGTACCAACTTCCAAGGATCATAACTTGAGATCCAAGCAACCATTTTGGCTGATCCAAATATGGATTTGTAGATCTCATGGCATACTTTAAAATCTGCAACTACAGCTCATTCCAATTCCTCATGGATTTCAAGTTGTGGAGTGATCAAAATGGCTAAAAACATGAAATGCCACTTTTTCCAACACTTAGTGAAATTTTCACTAAGTCAGAATCTGTTTCACTTTTTCCAAAATGTAAGGGCATTTTTCACTTGGATCCAAAAAGTGTCAAAACAAACTATGATCAGACATGTGTTGTATCATATGAGAGCTTTCCAAAATGATCAAGAACTCCATCAAACTCAATCTGAGCAAGAAGTTATGAAAATGGCAATATGCCTTGCTGCAACCGTCATAACAAAGCAGATTTGAGCATTTGGCTCGATTTGATCAAATTTTGCAAATGGCAAACAAGTTTATCCATCTAAACACCTCAGGGGGAGACCAAGGAGGAACCAACACTGATCCATAAGCCTCCCAAGTCTTTGGAACTACAAGTAGCATGCCAAACCTAAAAAGCCTAAAAGGGGGACAAGACTCCAATTTTGTTTTGGAGCATTCAATGGATGCACCAAGGTGGCATGAACTGAGCCATTTCCATCTGAATGAGTCAAGGATAAGCTCTGAACCAAAGACACATAGACATGTGCCCTAACCTCTAGCAATGGCTAGAGGAGACTTAAGATTCCAAAGTGATGCAATTGGACAATGAGCTGCTGCAGTTGTAATTCAGTATTGCTTGCAAAACAAACTTGCTCTACTATAAATAGAGCTCATTAATGCTCAGTTTAAGTACACCAAAGCACTACAACACTTGCTTTCCTCAAAATCTCTTTCTTTAGGCCAAAATGCCTTTTTTGCAAGGTAACTCTGAGTTTTTGAGTTAGAGAGCATTTCCATCACAGCTCATGATCCAAACACATCCAATATGTCATATCTAAGTTGTCCAAACTCTCATAAGTGACCTGTAACACCAAAATCACAAAGTCACCTCTCAAAACCTCAAAATTGGACTTTTTTTACATTTTTCAAGCCATACCTTGATTCAGTCACTTTGAAAACCAGATAAAGCCTCAAACACACTCCAGATATCATGCTTGAACTATCCCAAATGGTTCCCCACATCTGGAACACCATTTGAGAGAGTTCCTATATTGGGCACTTTTGCCCCTTTTGCAAGAAAGAGCTCAAACTTTTTCCTTAGGATTCCAGTTGATTCCAACCATTCTAAAAGCTTCTAAGGATCATTTAAGGGTGTTCAAAGCATCAAATCATTTCTGGAACTAAGCACTTGACCGGTTGCCCAAAAAGCTCCAAAAGAGGTAAGCATCTCAACTTGAACTCTTGGGAATGTGTATTGCTTTGAAGTCCACTGATCATGAACATCTTATACATGTTATATATGTTGTGTTTGAACCAATTCATTATGTAATTCATCCCTGTAACAAGAGATAGCACAGAAAATGCAAATCATGGCCTATTTCAAAACCACTATCGGGTTTTTCAATAGGAGCCTCATCTGAAAAAACCACCACCACCATTGGATTTCTTATGAAATTCTAGGCAGAATAGACCTAAATTTTGTCCCAGTCCATGGAGAAATGAGAAAGTTACAAGCTTCACGTTTTTGGCCAAAACCTTGTCTTGCCTTGCCTTGGCCAGGCCAAAAACAAGGCAAGCCTTGTATATTTGTGGGTGGGGCTTGATACACGGATGTATCACCACCCCAGTGGTAAGAGGCGCGCACTGCACACAATAGGTCTGGGGTTCGAATCCCCCTCGCCCCAGATCCTCTTTTTTACCACTTTTTTATATTTTATTATTTTTCATATTATTTTAAATGATTTGGAAAATTAATAACTCACGCAATTTTAATTATTTTTTATTGGTTCTTTTTGTAAAAAATCACAAAAATGTTGAAATATTTTATTCTACAAAAAATCAAATTTATATTATTTATTTAATATAGTTGGTAATTTTGTGAATAAATTCATTTTAATTGTTTTTAAACATTTTAAAATGAATATTCATCTTGAAAAATCAAAACCAAATGGGTTTTAAATCACCTTGTGATCAAAACCTCATTTTTCAAACCTTAACCAAAAATCACAAGTGGTTTATTTAAACTTTTTCGGTATTTTTACCCTTTTTTATTAATTTTCTTTGAAAAAATTACTTTAACAAAGTGAAAATTAGAGTTTCTTTGATTTTTAATCATACTCAAATATTCCACACACTCTTTCGTCTTCTTGATAGAGTGTAAGTCAAATCCTTTTGTGAATAAAATCATTTTGGGCCTCAGTGCATTGTATAAGTCGCGATACCGTCAAAAAGTTCGGCGCGATCGTTGCCTTTTTAAAAAACCATTGGGCTTCTCCTTGAGCTATAAGACCCATCTTTATTCATTTTCAAACTTTTTAGGCCTCTAATAGAGTGTAAGACCCAATCCATTTTTGTAAATACCAAAAAAACTTGGGCCTCAGTCATTGTATAAGTCCCACTGTATTTTCAAAAACCTCAGCACGATCGCCAGTTCAAAAATAAGCATTGGGCCTCTAATAGAGTATAAGACCCGTCCCTTTATACAAATGATCTTTCTTTGGGCCTCAGTCATTTGTATAAGTCCCTGTACAAATTCAAAACGACGATGTGATCACTGTTAAAACTGTGGGCCTCTCCTTGAGTTGTAAGCCCCAACCATCTTTTCAAAATACTTTCTCCTTTGATTTTGAATCCAAATATATAGTTGTTATCAAAAATTTCTTTAATTTCTTTGTTGAACAACTAAAAAAACAGCATGGAAGCTCTACAATGGGTAAGTGTTTATCCGCTTTCATTTACTGCTTTCATATACATAACTGTATTGTGGGAAGCTGCGCATGGTTAGTCTTCTTTCATACCTCCTATATACTCGTCATATATCAACTGTATATATACTAGTATAGTTATTTAATGTTTTCCCCGACAACTACGTCTAGCACTATGTAAAGCCCTGTTGGTCACTCAAATAAAACAAAACTAGATCCCCCATAGGATTCCAGATACAGTCTTCCCTCCTCTTGGGGTTAAACAATATGGATATGAGAAAGGCAGTATTCTCGGTGAACCTTTTCTCAGACTGTCACCCTTAGAAATTGTCAAAGAAACTCTACTCCCCAGAGATGATCTTTTCTCTGTGAATGGCATCTCGAACTTTCTTGGAATGATCTCTTCTCTGTGAATTGTATTTCTTGAACTTCTCTTGGTTTAGGGACCCACACGCTTCCTAAAAGCATCCCGGCATCCTCTTGGGCATTGTACAAGGACCCTTCGGCTTCTTAGAAGTTCTCATACCTTCTCTTGGGCTTAATACAAGGACCCTGATGACCTCTTAAAGGTATAAGACATAACTTAGTCATCCTTTGCTAGAGCAGTATTTCCAGTGTCAAAACTCCGGTCATTCTTGGGTTGATTCTCATCCCTTAATGCCCCGTACCTCCTCTTGGGCATTATACAAAAGATAATACTCTAGACTTGGACAGTCTAAACTGCTTGAGTCTCAAAGACATTCTCAAGCAGCCTCGGTCATTTTGGATAAATCTGTAGGAAAACCCAAACCCAGTCTCTCTCATGAGAGTTCCCCAACCAAGGTCAATTTATCATCATGATAACACCATCTCAAATCAGAACCTCAAGGTATCTGATCTCTTTGGACCTGTTGTTGGATCACAATAATCCTCAGCAAAAGATAACCTCCTCTTGGGCTTTGTACAAACAATCATTCCCAGCTGAGCTAAGCTTTTCATACTCTTTTGTTGAGTTAATCTTCCTTTTAGCCTCAATCTCGGGCTTCATACGAGAGAGAAAAAATCACTCTCTTGTTGAGTATAAATGACTCCCTTGTTGAGTAAACCACCCTTTTAGCCTTCGTCTTGGGATTTGTACAATACATATAAAACACTCTCTCATAAAGTATAAAACACTCTCTTGTTGAGTATAAAAAACTCTCTTGTTGAGTCAATCACCCTTTTCGCCTCCATCTTGGGCTTTGTACAAGACATATAAAACACTCTCTTGTTGAGTATAAAAGTCTCTCTTGTTGAGTCAAACCTTTTAGCCTCCGTCTTGGGCTTTATACAGGACAGATAAAAGTACTCTCTTGTTGAGTCAAACTTATTTCAGCCTCCATCTTGGGCTTTATACAAGATACATTCTCCCCAACAGAGTCAAAAACCCTTTTTATCCTCAATCTTGGGCTTTGTACAGGACAGAAAGTACATTTTCTCTGGAAAAGTCAACCTTTTAGCCTCCTCTTAGGCTTTGTATAAATAAATCCTCGGTTGAGTCAATCAACCATTTAGAATCAAATTTGTGCTTTGCTCATAGCATACAAACACCAATAACTCTTCTTTAGAGATGACAAATTCCCTCTCAGTCGGGACCCCTTTAGCTTCATATCTTGGGCTTTAAACAAGATACAAATCACCTTTAGCTTCAATCTTGGTCTTTGAACAAGACACCAAAACACCTTTTTTCCTCCCATAGAATAGGAGGAACTGCGATCGCTCTGATTTCCCTGTTTCGTTAAACGGGAATACGTAGGCATAAGATTGCAAAATCTTAGCGAGAACACTAATCAAACACTCTACGTCCAGTACCTTCATCAAAGAAAATCTGGTCTAGTATCCTAACCAAAAGCCTCATGTACAGTCAAGACACTCCGTTCTTAAGCAAATAACCTAAGAGAGACCCCCTATTTTGATAGCATCTGTAAACCCACAGTCAGCTGTTTAAACTCAGTATGCAAGCAGGGTTAATTGGAGACATCTATTTCCCTTCCTTAATCAGCTCAATAGGATAAAAAATGAATCACCAAAGCGATAGTGATTCGAAACCATAAAAACTGCGCTACACACACGAGTTCTTTGTCCAAATTTGTGATATTACCAACTTTGTCATCTTCCCAAATCAATGAGGATCAGATTGAAGCAAGTACCTCTGATCCACAAGCCTTGCAAGTCAAGAAACCATCAATTTTGGCATGTGGGATTCAATGATGAAAAATCCAAAAACTTCAAATTTGGCAAGGAGCATTCAATGGATGCATCAAGCTGGCATGGACTGAGACAAAACCAACTGAATGAGTCAAGATGAACTCAAAGATCAGCTGACCATAGGCCTGCTCCATTGACTCAAGTCAATGGCTAGCAAAGACCAAAGATTCTCTTTGAAAACCATTGATCAATGGGCTGTACCAGTTTCCAAACACTATTGCTCCCGAAACAAACTTGTTGCACTATAAATAGACCTCATTTCTGATCAATTCAAGTCCCCCAAAGCACTACTACACTTGCTTTCCTCAAAATTCTCTCTTTCACTCACATTTTCCTTCTTTTGCAAGTAACAACTGAACTTTTGAGTTAGAGAGCAATTTCATCACAGCTTATGATCTAAACATATTCAATATGTCATATCTAAGCTGTTCAAACACTCACTTGTGATATGAAACACCAAAATCAGAAAGTCAACCTCCAAAACCTCAAAACTTGACTTTTCTGCATTTTTCAAGCCATGTCTTGATTCAGCCACTTTCAAAACCAAACAAAAGTTCAAATACACTCAAAATATCATCCTTGAACTGTCCCAAATGGTTTCCCTCATTGGGAACACCATTTGAGAGAGTTGCCATATTGGCCTCATTTGCCCCTTTTGCAAGAAAGAGCTAAAACTTGTCCCTGAGGATTCCAGTTGGTTTTGATCATCCTAAACGCTTCTAAGGGATCAATCAAGAGTGTTCAAAGTATTGGATTACTTCTAGCACAAGGATCTTGACAGATAGTATAAGAAGCTCCAAGAGGTAAGTGCATGACAACTTGAACTTTTTGAAATATGCATTGCTTTGAAGTCCACTAATCATAAACATCTCATACATGTTATATATGTTGTGTTTGAACTAATTTATCATGCTATTAGTGTGTATATGATGTGTTAGCATAGAATATGCAAATCTTGGAATTTTTCAAAACCACTATCGTATTTTAAAATAGAACTTCATCTGAAAAATTTAAGGGCACCATTGGATTCCTTATGAAATTCTAGGTCAGATGCAACTAAATTTTGTCCCAATCCACGGAGAAATGAGCAAGTTACAACCTTTATGCAAATCCACCATGACTTGGTTTCTTGCCTTGGTCAGGCCTAGAAACCAAGCCACCCTTATGTATTAATGGGGTGGTTTTGATACACGAATGTATCACCACCCCAGTGGTAGAGCGCGCGTGTGTTTGTCTTGAAGGTCATGGGTTCAAACCCCACCCAGACCTTTTGCTATTTTTTTGCCATTTTTGCTATTTTTCAATATTTTCATGATTTTTGTTAATTAATTCAAAAATTAATTTCTCTCTCAAATTTTATTATTTTTTATTGGTTCCTTTTTTGAAAATTCACAAAAATATTAAAATATTTGATTCTACAAAAATTTCACAAAAATATTATTTATTTCATATACTTGATATTTTTGTAAAGAATTATATTTCTTTTGTTTTTTAACATTAAAAATATTTCTTTCTCTTGGTTTTGCAAAATTCAAATGATTTTTTTTAATCATCCCATGAATGAAACATAATTTTTCAAATATATATCCAAGATCATAATCTTCTTTTACATGTTTAATTATTTTAATTAAATATTTATTCAATTAAAATATATTTTTACACCAAAATTAGGGTTTTGATCACTATCCCCCTAGCAAATCTTCTCAAACATTTTTTGGGCCTCTAATAGAGTGTAAGACCCAACTCCTATTGAAAACCAAAATCTTTTGGGCCTTAGTCATTGTATAAGTCCCACTACGATTTCAAAAATCTCGGTGCGATCGCCATTTCATTTCAAAATCAACCGGGCCTCTCCTTGAGCTATAAGTCCCATTATTTTTCTTTAAACACACTTTGGGCCTCTAATAGAGTGTAATACTCAATCCTCTTTGTAAATATAAATCAATTTTGGTCTCAATCATTGTATAGGTCCCTCTGTACTTTTCAACCTACGGCGCGATCGTCGCCTTTTCAAAAGAATTCATCTGGGCCTCTCTTGTTGTATAAGACCCAAATCTCTATTCAAAAACAACTTTATTTGTGATTTAAATTCAATTGCATAGTTGTTATTAAAACTTTCTTCAATTTCTTGAACAACTAACATTACAGCTATGGAAGCTTGCTCACCTGTAAGTTTTTATCTGCTTTCATTTACATGCTTTATATATATAACTGTATTACTGGAAGCTTGCTCATCTGTAAGTCCTTCTTTCATATCCTTTTAAATACTTGTCATATATCAACTGTATATATACTTGTATATCTGTTTAGAGTTTTCCCCGGTAACTAAGTCTAGAATTAGGTAAAGCCAGTTGGTCACTCTTTCAACACAATCAAAACTAGATCCCCATAGGATTTCCAGATACCGTCTTGCCTCCTCTTGGGCTTATACAATATGGAACAAAGAGAAAGGCATTATTCCCGGTGAAACTTTTCTCAGACTGTCACTATTAGATTTTGTCAAAGAAATTCATTTCCCCAGAGAGGATTAATTCCTGGTGAAACTTCTGTTGAATTTCTTAGAACTATTCACTAAATAAAGGATTAATTCCCGATGAAACCTTTCTTGAAAATTCTTAAGTTTGGACCCATAGGTTTCCTAAAAGCATCCCCGGCCTCCTCTTGGGCTTTGTACAAGGACCCTCAGGCTTCTTAAAAGTTCTCATGCCTCCTCTTGGGCTTAGTACAAGGACCCAAAAGACCTCTTAAAGGTATAGGACATAACCTAGTCATCCTTTGATAAAGCTGTCTTCTTGTGTCAAAATATCAGATCAATTTAGGGTTGACCTTCACCTCTTAAACATCTCAGCCTCCTCTTGGGCATCATACAAAGAAAAATACCTCCATACCAGTAGACTTGGATAGTCTCATCCTTTTCTGATTTCAAAGAAATTCTCACATCTCTAAGCAGAGATAAAACTCCACAAACTTCATCTTTAAATCCTCACTTTAATTTTCCCAGTTAGGGTCAATTACTGTGAATTCACCATTAACAAAAGGAAAAAACCTTCAAAGGAAAGAACTTCATCTGTGATATCGTCAGTTCAAAAATCCCCAGCTAGGGTCAATTTACTATTACAATCCTTATCAGAACCTCAAGGCGTCTGATATCTTAACTTTTCAGCAATCCCCGGCAAGAGTTGAATTACCAAATTTGGACCTGTCTTTGGATCTTAATAATCCTCAGCAGAAGTTAGTCTCCTCTTAGGCTTTATATAAGAAACTTCCCCAACCTTCCTCCTCTTAGGCTTTGTATATTGATAATTCCTCAGCAATCTTTAGCCTTAATCTTGGGCTTTGTACAAGACATATATAATCTCTCCTCAGCTGAGTCATAAATCTTTAGCCTCAATCTTAGGCTTTCTACAAGACAGATATAAAAAATTCCTTAAACAGAGTCATAATCTTTTCAGCCTCAATCTTGGGCTTTGTACGAGATAGATAATCTCCAGCTGAGTCAACCCCTTTAGCCTCAATCTTGGGTTTTGTACAAGATACATATAAGTGTCCTCCCCATATGAGTCAAGTCCTTTTTTAGCCTTAATCTTGGGCTTTGTACAAGACAGATAAAACCTTTCCCCAAAAGAGTCAATTCTCTTTCAGCCTCAATCTTGGGCTTTGTAAAAGACAAATAAATACTCTCTTGTTGAGTCAATCCTTCAGCCTCCTCTTAGGCTTTGTATAATGATTTCCCCAGTGGAATCCAATCAACCTCTTAGCTTCAACCTTGGGCTTTGATCAAGGCGCTCAAAATCAATTTCCCCTCAGAGGAAATCAAAATCTCTCTGCTGGAAGACATTTCTCTGAATATCACAGATCAAATATAGTCACTCAAAACAAAACCCTAATTCCAGATAATTGTTGTAAGTGGCACACTTGTTGATACAAACATCCAAGCTGTCTGTCCCTCATTATCCTGGTTAAAACCTTTCATCTAATTGTTGTCAGTGGCAAGCCTCTGGAGTATTACATCCAAGCCAATGTCCCTAACTTAGCATGGAAACTTCCTAAGGAAAATGAAATTACTCACACAGGGAATACGTAGGCATAAGATTGCGAAATCTTAGCGAGCACACTAAACAAAAACCTTAGGTGCAGTACCTTACCAAAAACATCGAAAAACCTAAAAACAACAAAAATTCTCTCTCTCTCTCTCTCAGACATCCCACAAAAAAGAATCTTTCCCATTTATAGACAAACATAATCAAGTACAAAGAAGAACCTAAAACTATCATCTCATGGATAACCATGTATAGGATGGGTAATTGACAACTCCTCATTGTATAACCTGACCCCGGACTCCTCAATCTCTGTCAAGCATTTGTTCAGTTAAACATTCGCGTGAAAGGTTAGTTTTAGATAACTTTCCCTTTCCCTTCCAGCTTCACGGGATAAATAAGAAATCAGAAAGTAGCACCCAACGTTCCTTCCATTGAGGTAAGGAAATCCCATGGCAATACGGTGGTCGCGTCACCGACAAAAATCGCACGCTACACATGCTATGGCCAAAAAACTATTGAGAGCAGGTTATTACTGGATGACTATGGAGTTCGATTGCTTCAAATACGCCAGGAAATGCCATAAATGACAGATTTATACTGATAAGGTGCATGTGTCGCCTACTCCTCTGAACGTATTGACATCTCCTTGGCCTTTTGCTATGTGGGGCATCAACGTGATTGGAAAGATTGAGCCGACTTCTTCCAATGGGCATCCTTTTATTATGGTCGCCAATGATTATTTAACGAAATGGGTAGAAACAACCTCGTTTGCCAATGTCACCAGACAACTGGTAGCCCAGTTTATAAAGAAGGACATCGTCTGCCGTTATGGTATCCCGGAGTGAATAATTACTAATAATGGTTCAAATTTGAATAACAAGATGATGAAGTAGCTATGCCAGAGCTTTAAGATGAAGACTGTGAAGAATGCCATGAAGATGACCAAGGGTGCGCGCTGGTGTAAAGAACACTTCAACACCTTTTGGACCACTGGTGGCTTCCGATCTACCTGGATGAAGCTACACAAAAGATCAGTATGACTGATGGGGTTCCTGATAGACTTCAAAGTCGCGATGTTCGTTCAATGGAAACAAATCTCATAAGAATGCACTAGATGACGCGACCACCTTATCCCCATGGGATTTCCTTACCTCAATGGAAGGAACGTTGGGTGCTACTTTCTGATTTCTTATTTATCCCGTGAAGCTGGAAGGGAAAGGGAAAGCTATCTAAAACTAACCTTGCACGCGAATGTTTAACTGAACAAACGCTTGACAGAGATTGGGGATTCCGGGGTCAGGTTATATAATGGAGAGTTGTCAATTACCCATCTTATACATGGTTATCCATGAGATGATAGTTTTAGGTTCTGCTTTGTACTTGATTGTGTTTGTCTGTAAATGGGAAAGATTATTTTTTGTGGGATGTCTAAGAGAGAGAGAGAGAGAGAGAGAGAGAGTTTTTGTTCTTTTTAGGTTTTTTGATGTTTTTGGTAAGGTACTGGACCTAAGGTTTTTGTTTAGTGTGCTCGCTAAGATTTCACAATCTTATCCCTACGTATTCCCTGTTATGAAGTATAGGGAAATCAGAGCGATCGTAGTTCCTCCTATTCTAAGGAAGGAAAAGATGTCTGATGTCTTTTTCAAAGCCCAAGATTGAAGCTAAAAGGTTATTTGTGTCTTGTTCAAAGCCCAAGATTGAAGCTAAAAGATTTGACTGAGAGAGAATTTGTCATCTCTAAAGGGAGATATCTCATCTGTTTATCACTGTTGTTGGTGATTAGTTTTTAAAAGAAAATTACTTTAACTGGGATGCAGGATCAAGCAATGCCATAATTTCTTTTGAAAAAAGGTATATCATGAAGGAGGAAACTTTAACTCAGTTTAGAGCAACACAATTTTTTCTTATGACTTTATCATGCTAAAAGAGGGACATTGGCTTGGATGTAAATAATCCAGAGGCTTGCCACTTACAGGAATTAGATGAAAGAGGTTTTCCCAGGATTAAAGATGGGCTACAGGTTGGATATTTGAATCAACAAGTGTGTCACTTACAGCAATTATCTGGAATTAGGGTTTTGTTTTGAATGACTGTTTTGATGAGTGATTATACAGAGAAATGTCTTCCTACAGAGAGATTTGATTTCCTCTTAGGGGATGTTGATTTTTGTGTGCCTTGATCAAAGCCCAAGGTTGAAGCTAAAAAGGAGTTGACATTGCTAAGGGAGTTTTATTCCTGTCTTGTACAAAGCCTAAGATTTAGGCTAAAAAATATTGATTGACTCCACTAGGGAGATCATTATACAAAGCCTAAGAGGAGGCTGAGGGATTGACTCATTAAGCGGTTGTTTATCTGTGTCTTGTACAAAGCCCAAGATTGAGGCTAAAAGAGAATTGACTCTTTTGGGGAAAATTTTTATCTGTCTTGTACGAAGCCCAAGATTGAGGCTAAAGAGATTTTAGTCTGTTTAAGGAATTTTTATATCTGTCTTGTACAAAGCCCAAGATTGAGGCTAAAAGTTATGACTCCACTGTGGAGGACACTTATGGGTGTCTTGTACAAAACCCAAGATTGAGGCTAAAAGTCATGACTCAGCTAAGGAGAGACTATATCTGTCATGTACAAAGCCCAAGAGTGAGGCTAAAAGTTAGGGAATGATCATTATACAAAGCCTAAGAGGAGGCTGACTGCTGAGGAAGAATCATTATACAAAGCCTAAGAGGAGGCTGACTTCTGCTAAGGATAATTGAGATCCAGAGACAGGTCCAAATTTTAGGAAAAAAACAACTCTTGCTGGGGATTACATAAGAGTTGAGATATTAGATACCTTGAGGTTCTGATTCTGTTGGGGATTATAGTGAGGGTTCAGAGATTGAAATCTATGGAGGTTTTATCTCTGCTTGGAGATTGATCCGTTTCTTTGAAATATAAAAAGGGAATGAGACTGTCCAAGTATATTGGTATGGATATGTTTTTTTATTGTATGATGCTCAAGAGGAGGCTGAGATGTTAAGGGATGAGAGTCAACCCTAAATTGTTTTGATATTTTGAGACAGGAAGACTGCTCTATCAAAGGATGACTAGGTTTTGTCCAATACCTTTAAGAGGTCTTTTGGGTCCTTGTACTAAGCCCAAGAGAAGGCATGAGAACTTCTAAGAAGCCTGAGGGTCCTTGTACAAAGCCCAAGAGGAGGCTGGAGATGCTTTTAGGAAGCCTGTGGGTCCAAACTTAAGAAAGTTCAAGAAAGGTTTCACCGGTAATAAGTCATTTCTTTAGTGAACAGTTCTAGGGTTTGAATAAATTCAAGAGAAGTTTCACCAGGAATTAATCCTCTCTGGGGAAATGAATTTCTTTGACAAGTTCTAATAGTGACATGCTGAGAAAAGTTTCACCGGGAATAACGTATTTCTCTTTGTTCCATATTGTATAAGCCCAAGAGGAGGCAAAACTGTATCTGGAAATCCTATGGGGATCTAATTTTGACTGGGTTGAAAGAATGACCAACTGGCTGTAATCTAAATGCTAGACCTAATTTTCGGGGAAAACTCTAAGCAGATATACAAGTACATATACAGTTTATATATGACAAGTATTTAAAAGGATATGAAAGAAGGACTTACAGGTGAGCAAGCTTCCAGCAATACAGTTATATATAAAGCATGTAAATGAAAGCAGATAAAAACTTACAGGTGAGCAAGCTTCCATAGCTGTAATGTTAGTTGTTCAAGAAATTGAAGAAAGTTTTGATAACAACTTATATATTGGAATTTAAATCACAAAGAAAGTTGTTTTGAAAAGATATTTGGGGCTTATTTAACAGGAGAGACCCAAAGGTGTTTTAAAGAAAAGAAATGGGGCTTATAACACAAGGGTAGGCCCAGTTGTTTTTTGAAATGAAATGGCGATCGCGCCGAGATTTTGAAAATGTATTGGGACTTATACAATATCTGAGGCCCAAAATGGTTTTGGTTAAAAAGGGATTGGGTCTTACACTCTATTAGAGGCCCCAAAGTGTTTATAGATGCTTGATAAATATCAAAATCAAAGAAAACCCTACTTTCATTCTTTTAAAGTAATTATTTAAAGAAATTTAATTAAAAATGATAAAATATCAAATGAGTTTAAATAAACCACTTTTAATTTTTGGTTATGGTTTGAAAAATGATGTTTCAATCACAAGATGATTTAAAACTCCTTTGATTTTGAAAGGATCAAGAGGAAAGAAATATTTTCAAATGTCTTAAAATAAATAAAATAAGTATTTTTTATAAAAATATTAAATATATAAATAAATAATATTTTTTGTGAGATTTTTATAGAATAAAATATTTTAACATTTTTGTGATTTTTCAAAAAAAGAACCAATAAAAAATAATAAAAATTGAAAGAGAAATTAATTTTTGAATTAATTAAGAGATATTAAGAAAAAATTAAAAAAAATAAGTGGTAAAAAATTAGGAATGGTCCTCTCAAGGTTTGAACCCACGCCCTTGGGGTGGAGAGGTTAAAAGTTTGCCAA
Organism: Lathyrus tuberosus; assembly: GCA_022829125.1. Classification (NCBI taxonomy): domain Eukaryota; kingdom Viridiplantae; phylum Streptophyta; class Magnoliopsida; order Fabales; family Fabaceae; genus Lathyrus; species Lathyrus tuberosus. The sequence continues at coordinate 1,814,181 of JALAZF010000276.1, read as the reverse complement.
CTGAGCCACTTGCGTGTGGCTGATAGAGAGTGGCAAGTGATAATAATATATGAAAAAACCTTTGAAAATAGTTCAAAAAAATAAACCAAAAGGTCTAGGGCGAGGGGGATTCGAACCCCAGACCTCTCGCTCGCTCACACACAAAAACATAATAGTGTTTCCACTATGGCGCAATGCCAATTCAGTTATAACATGGTAACTGAATAATATATAGTAAAACAAGTTGGATTTCTGAAGAAATGGCGGCATGGTCATCATCTTCCTTGAGCCAAATGCGTGAAGCATCCTATCTCACTCGTTTCTCAATCATTTCAAATGATCCAAATATGAAAATCATGCGTTTTTGAACAAGGAATGCAACGGCAATACTCATTTTTGTTTAAATTAATTGAATCAAGAGATAGCATGGTAAAACCAGATGAACCCTAAAATTTGCAAGAACTTAATGAAATTCTATACATGAACTATAAACATCAATTAATTTAGGGTAAATGATCTACAAACATTCAGAAACACAATGCTAATCGTAAAACATGTTTATGATGTATGATTCAATGAGTTTGGAAGTTTGAGGCTTACCTTTGCAGGTGAGAATTGAATTTTGGCTTAGAGGTGTTACAGTTGTGTTCCAATGATCTGGACAGCTTCCTTGTACCTCAGGGAATGTGTTTGAATGCTTAGACTGATTTGAAAACCTCTAGATTACTTGACACTACCCAATCTGCAGCGGCAAACTTGAGCAAGAGGATGGTGACTTGAAGATTTTGATGTGACAGATAGGATGTGAGTGTTTAGATAACTTCTATACATTGTATCTGAGGTGTTTGATCCATTGGATTGAATTGCATTGTCCTCTAACTCAAAAACCGAAAGTGACTTCCTCAAAAATGAAGTTTTGTGCTTAAAGAGTGAATGAGAGAAATCCTTGTTGTAATGAGCTTTGGTGTGGTTTTAATGATCAATTAGAGGCTCTATTATAGGCAAAGGGTTGTGCTGAAGTGTTTCTCTTGAAGCTCAGAAGATAAGGGCTTGGTTCAATGGTCTTTGCTTGGTATAAATGCTTCTTACACAAGGTACAATGGCTCTTTCAAATAGCTCAGCTATGCCTTGACCAAAATCACATTCCTCAGTCCTTTTAATTGTTGTTTAATCAGATAACTTGACTGAGGAGAGTGAGAATCTTGAATATACACTATTCCCCATTTATTGCCTTTGAATTCAAGGAATATATGCCAAAACTCATCTTTCACAAATGAAAAGCTTCTTGGCATCTTGAGTTAATTTTACAGGTTTGATCTGATGTAGCATGACCATATTGAATGTATTTGGCATGATGATCATTGCTTCTTGACTCAAAATCGTGTTTGGCAAGAAATCACACAAACGGGTTTTTCAAAACAGTTGTACCATGGTGTCTTGCAGCAGCCATAACTCTTGGCTCAAGTTGCGCTGTTTCATGCCAATGAGTTCCTTGAATTGTTGGCAATATGTACAACAACTTTGATGTTTACATCTTGAATTTATTCAACTTGTAACTGTGTGAAACAACCCTCCAAGTTTTGGAGTTTTACTTGTTTTTCAACTTGGACAAAATCTTGTCTAAGTGTTGGAAAAAAGGTATTTTCACGTTTTAAATTATTTTGATCAATCCATAACTCAAAATCCATGAGGAATTGGAAACTCTTGTAGTTGACACCTTTAAAGTATGTAAGATGAAATTTAATCTGAGCTTTGAATGGGAGAAAAAGGCCTTAGGGTTTGGGAGATATGACCTTGCAAAGTTGGCACTAAATCCATTTTGTTCCATAACTTAGAAAAAATTTAAGTTTCTCTAAGTTACCCTTTTTGCAATTTAACTCATTTTTCTTGATTTTTCTTGATGAATGATGATTCAAATCACATATTAACATCATTTTAGGGTTGAGGAAGCCTTGGTTGACCAAAAATCTCAAAGGTCAAACTTGGTTTTGGCACAGTTGACTTTTTCATCAGATGAATTTTGAACTTTGTGAACCTTTTGTGAAATCAATCCTTGGGTATAATCACACTTCATGGATGGACTCTAAGGGTATTTAGGAATGTCTTGGACCCTTCTCCAAGGTTTTAGATCATGGGTAGGTCAACAGTCGATGATAGGGTTGACATTTTTCATTAGAAACCCTAATTTGTGATCAGATGGTTCTGAGTTTTTGGGGCTTATGAATCAAGCTCTTTGAGTCAATCAAATATTATAAATGTATCAATATGAAGTATTTTAGGTCCTTGAAGTTCATCTTTAAGCTTCAAGTCATGCCTTGCTTCACAAGTTAACTCAAGGGTTGAATTAGGTCAAAACCCTAATTGTTGATTTTTTTTATAGATGGACTTTCAAGGTGATTTTGACATTGTGGATGTGCTCTTGAGGTTCCTTTGAGCTTATTGGACCATTAATTAAGATATTGGCTCATGCCCAGATGGAAATTTTCATCTGAAAGCCTTGGTCGACCAAAACACTAATTTGGTGACACTGGCGATCCTAAGGCATGATCCACCAGGAATGTTGCAACCTTGTGCTTAATTCTTGATATGGGAGACCCCTTGATCCTTCATGGATGTTTGAGAGACTAGACAAGTTGAAGATCATGTCATTCTTTGATTGATCCTTTGTCTGAGTGCTCTGAGAGGGCTAAAAAAACCCTAGTTCTTGATTGTAGTGAATTCTCAACAATCCTTGAGGAGATTGATGAGGTATGATGGTACATCCATATTATGGAGATTATTTGCACAATTATGTGAAATATTAGTTGTCAAAATTTGGGGTATGACAGACGCCCCTTTTTAATCTTCTTGGACCCGAAGGTGTGAATGGCGGAGATATTCGGACATTCAGGGTGCAAGAGGACTAAATATCGGAATACCCAAAATTTTGACGGTGTCTATGAATGGTAGTTCACTCATCCATCCTCTTTTTCTAAGTGTTAATACTTAGAAAAGGTAAAACTTCCACTCGATCCTGGTTTTCAGCCTCGGAACTGCACTTAGTTTTTTTTGTCTATAAACTTCCCCTCGATCCTTGTTTTCAGCCACGAAACTGGTCTTAGTTTCGTTTATCAATAAACTTCCCCTCGATCCTGGTCTTCAGACAAGGAACTAGTCTTAGTTTCTTCTTGTCAAGTTTCTTTCCTTGACAAGGGATGCTATATGTAGCGGTTTTTATCAAACTTCTCGCCGAGTTTTACTGGGAAATACCATTTGATGAAAAATTTGATATCAGAATTGCTAAGGAAACCCATTGGTCTAAGCTGTAGAGGTGTGCAAACTTCTTTGTTGGAGATTCCATTTGTTGACTCTACTGGGGAAAACGAGTCTTTTGGGAGACTTCTTTTGGCTTGAGGAGGTCACACTTTTCTACGAGATTCTTTCGGAGAAATGCCATGTGAAGTGTTCCGATTTTGAGGTGCTGATGACTTCATTAACACCGAGTTTCTTTGGAGAAAGACCGATGTATTATCGAGAGTCTTTGGTTAAGAGGCTTTCTCTGGGGATTTTCCTTAATCCGGGAAAGCGAAGATATCATTTTCAATGGTGAAGAGTGATGTTCCAAAGGGTATCTATCGAACTTCTTTCTTGTCTTTCAGAGGTTCAAGTTATCAAAGTGACCAAAGACGGTCTCTAATCCAGAAATAAACTGGGGAGAAATTGCTCGGACGACACTTTTCCAGATGCGGAAAGAATTGACAACTTTCAATGAGAGCATTTTTTTATCACTTGGGGAATGAATATGACCAAAGTGAAAGTGATGTAACATGAATATGAATATGAATTAACAATGCATGATGTATGTATGTTTATGCTAACAAAACTGACACGACATACAAACTATTATGTGAACACGACTGGACACTCGACCACAGCGGGGAATGAAAAGTATCGTTGTGTTCATGATAGAAATACACCCTTGCTTAGGAGAAAGAAATTGTTAATTGGTCTTAGGAGGTAAGAACTCTTCCAGGGATATCAGGTAAAACCTAATATTTGAAACAGTGGATCCTTCATTCAGGTGTACTGGTTTAGAAGGAGTACTTTGATTCTGCATTTTGAAGTTAATCACTTTCGGGGAAGCTATTGATGTTTTTTCAGACGTTTAAAGTCAAAAGGAAACACCATTTTTATTTTAAAAGCAGAAAATTTTGCAACTAAATTCATTTTTGTTTCAAGAATCGTTAATCAAGTTAAAATGTTATTCTGTAAAAGCAAAAATTAGTAAGAATTACAAACAAAAGCACTAGGCTCAAATTTTATTGATAGGATGGTATTCAGGAAAACGCGTGATACCATAGAGTATTTACAAAGTTTAGAAAATGGTAATTTACGGGAAAAAGGCTACATTTAAAACATAACGACCGTTATCCTTCTACCAACTTTGAATTTCGGACATTCTGGGCTTCTGTCGAAGATGACCTTGACAAAAGTTTTCTGATGGAAAGTATTACCGCTGGGGAATTTACTCGTGTTGGATATAGTTACTTGCCATGATTCCTTAACTTTTGTTTGGATTGTCCTTTGAGATTTCCAATCCACTGGGATGTTTTTCAGATTATGTCTCTAATTTTTGCGTGGACCTCCCTTTCGGTTTTTAATCCACTGAGACGTTTTTTTTATTTTAGGTGAAGTATTTCTTGACTACATCAACATTCGTGGGGTAGGCAAATTCCTCTCCGTCCATGGTTGCGAGTCTCAAGGCACCGTCTAAGAAAGCTTTCTTGACCACATAGGGGCCGTTATAATTCAGAGTCCATTTGCCCCGAGAATCAGTGAGAAATGATTGTATCTTCTTGAGCACAAGGTCTCCTTCTCTGAAGACACGAGGTCGGACCTTTTTGTCAAACGCTTTCTTCATTCTTTGTTGATACAACTGACTGTGGCACAAAGCCGTTATTCACTTTTCTTCGATTAGATTCAGTTCATCGTGTCGATTTTGACACCATTCAGCTTCAGTTTGCTTAGCCTACATCAATACCCGAATTGATGGGATCTCTACTTCTATGGGGAGTACTGCCTCCATGCCATATACTAGAGACAAAGGGGTTGCCCCTGTTGAAGTGTGGATAGATGTGCGATAACCGTGAAGAGAAAAGGGTACCATCTCGTGCCAATCTTTGTAGGTTACAACCATTTTTTGAACGATCTTCTTAATGTTCTTGTTAGCTGCTTCTACCGCTCCGTTCATCTTAGGCCGTTAGGAAGACGAGTTATGATGTTCAATCTTGAACTCAGCACATAACTATTTCATCATTTTGTTATTCAAGTTCGATCCATTGTCAGTAATGAACTGATTCGGAACACCATATCGATAGATGAAATTGTTTTTGATAAACCGGACCACCACTTGTCGAGTCACATTGGTGTATGACGCTGGTTCGACCTACTTGGTGAAGTAATCAATGGCTACAAGGATGAACCGATGTCCGATTGAAGCTTTGGGTTCAATCATGCCAATCATGTCGATTCCCCATATAGAAAATGGCCATGGAGAAGAAAGAGTTTTGAGATGCGTTGGTGGTACATGGATTTTGTCAGCGTATATCTGACACTTGTGACACTTCCTCATGTACTTGTAGCAATCGGATTCCATTGTCAGCCAATAGTACCCTGCTCTCAGGATTTTCCTCGCCATTGTGTGTCCATTGGCTTGAGTGCCAAAGGATCCTTCGTGAATTTCTTTCATCAACAGGTTAGCTTCTGGCTTGTCTACACATCAGAGTAGAACCATGTCGAAGTTTCTTTTATAAACTGTATCACCGTTCAAAAAGAAGTTTCTAGATAGTCTCCTGAGAGCCTTCCTGTCTTTTCTTGATGCCCCTGGCGGGTATTCCTGTTTTTGAAGGAAGCATCTGATATCATGATACCACGGTTTGTTGTCTATCACTGCTTTAATTGTGAAGATGTAAGTGGGCATATCAAGGTGCATGATGTCAATCTTAGGTAAATAAATCCAATGATTTACAATAATCATGGAAGAGAGAGTGGCTAATGCATCATCCATGTGATTTTCTTAGCGAGGAATGTGATGAAACTCGACTCTGTCGAAGAGGGGTAGTAACCTTCTTGCATAATCTTTGTAAGGAATCAATCCAGATTGGTATGTGTTCCACTCTCCTTTGATCTGATTCACAACTAGGGCTGAGTCTCCATATACATCCAAATTCTTAATCCTTAAGTCGATTGCTTCTTTGAGACCCATGATACAAGCTTCGTATTCAGCCTCGTTGTTTGTACATTTGAACGTCAATCTTGCAGTGAAAGGAATATGGGTACCCTGAGGGGTAACAATGATTTCCCTAATTCCGTTTCCATAATTATTGACGGCTCCATAAAAAATTAATCCCCATTGGGATCCTGGTTCTGGCCCTTCATTGGGTAGCGGCTCATCGCAATCTTTCATTTTAAAATACATGACATCTTCGTCTGGGAAGTCAAATCCGACTGATTCCTGATCGTCAATCGGTTGATGAGCCAAATTATCAGCTAAAATACTTCCTTTGACGGTTTTCTGAGCATGGTACTCAATGTCGTATTCTGATAACAACATCTGCCAACGGGCAATCCTTCCCGTGAGAGCATGCTTTTCGAAGGCGTACTTGATTGGATCCATTTCTGAGATTAACCAAGTAGTGTGGCAAATCATGTACTGGCGAAGATGTTTAGCTGCCCAAGATAAAGCGCAACAAGTTTTCTCAAGCATAGTGTACTGAGTGTACACTTGTTAGGATTCAGGCGGAGTTTGTATTTTCTTAGACGTTCGAACAATTTTGACAAATGTTCAACGTGCCCCTCCTCTGTTTTAGATTTGGCAATCATATCATCTACATAAACTTCGATTTCTTTGTGCATCATGTCATGAAACAGAGTCGTCATGGCCCTCTGATAGGTTGCCCCGGCGTTCTTCAGACCGAACGGCATTACCTTGTAACAAAATGTGCCCCATGGGGTGATAAATGAAGTTTTCTCCATTTCTTTCAGCACCATTTTGATTTGATTATAGCCCGAGAATCGATCTATGAAGGAGAATACTTTGAATTTTGTTGTACTCTACCAGCATGTCAATGTGTGGCAAAGGGAAGTCATCCTTTAGACTTGCCCTATTCAGTTCCCTGTAGTCTACACACATTCTGACTTTTTCTTCCTCCTTCGGAACTGGCACTATGTAGGCCAACCATTGAGGATATTCTGAGGTGGCAAGGAAACCTTCGTCGATCTATTTCTGCACTTCCTCTTTGATTTTGATAGCCATATCTGGGTGAGTCTGTCGCAGTCTCTGCTTAACTGGAGGACATTCTAATATTAACGGTAGATGATGTTCCACGATGCTAGTATCCAACCCTGGCGTGTCCTGATAGGACCAACTAAATACATTTGGAAAATCTTTGAGAAGTTTAATCAAGTCTTCTCTGGCTGTCGGATTGAGCAGTGCACCGATCTTTACTTCTTTCCTTTCTTCCTATGAACCCAAGTTTACTGTTTCCAACGGCTCTTTGTGAGGCTCAATTGACCTTTCCTCTTGTTTGAGTAATCGGGAAATCTCTTCTGGAATATCTGCGTCCTCTTCTTCTTCAGCTTCAAATACCGGGAATTCAAAGTTGGGAGAAGGCATTGGATCGTATGTTTCAATGGGGTTTAAAACAAGCAATCTGCATGACGTGATGATTTGTTTTTTAGAAGAGATAGAAAGAATGCAAAAGTGTGGGCAGTGTATTTTCTGAAAAATGCTTGTTTTTATTTTGTTTGTTTTAGGATTACCATTTTCTGAAAAAAAAATGAAAAGTGAAAACAACAATAAATGCGGGGAGTGGCAGAATGACATTTATTTATTTAAGATTTGTCGATTCTTGAAACTACAGCCCTATGAAACAAAACTCTGTCGCTTTGGGCGAAGCGAAGAGGGACATTTACAGAAAGTGAGCCCTATAAAAACATCTGTTTCACTTGGGCAAGGTGAAAGGTTAAAACAAAGATGGAAATTATTAGACTTATGGACGACTTTCGGGACATCGACAACAACCCATTGACGACGAAATCCTCGATGAATCACAAAGTCTGGCACCTTCTTTCTTGGTTTGTCCTTAGAAATGACGCTGATTTCTGGCGGATCAGGATTATTGGAATCTTCCTCCCACGCTGAGTTGTCATAAACGAACTCTTCTGTTGTACCTTCTGGAGTATTTCCATTCTCAAGGGAATCTTCTCATCCAGTTGGCTGGATATCATCAATATTGATATGAAAACTTTCAGGAGCAATATACTTGACTAGGAAGTCGTACTTGCCGCTCGGTTGTCCGAAAGTGTCCCAAACATCAGTGGGAGAAGAGGAGTCTTCTTCCTCGATGACGTTGACCTCTGGAAAAGCATAGTTGATGAACTCTTGTCCTGCAGTCTTTGCAGATTCATCGTTGTGATGAGCATTTTTTGAATAACCTAAATAATGATCCCATGACTTAGTGGGGACGCAGGTATTCTTTTCAATGTTGCTTAGTTGATAGGCCTCATTGGGCTGACTCTTTTTCCCCAAGTCTGCTGGGTATGGCTGCCAGATATGCAAGTCATCTAGTGGATTATAATAGTCATAGTCGAAGTTGTCTTTCATCGGATCGTCTTCTAATGAGTTAGGTGGAGCACGACATCCTTCCGGATCACAATCTCCGTAAATCATCTTGACACCCGATCGGGGTATATATCTCTGACTTTCTGTGGGAAAGCAAAATGGTGTGTGTGCCTCTTCCTAAGACAAATAACCATCCTCGTTGAGATAAGATTTCCACTCCTCATTCATATCGGAGGAGTCACTTTCATTGATAGTGTGTACCTCTTGAGACACTTGTTGGAGAAAACCTCCGCTAAGGAAGAAATCCTGAATGGGACGAAAATTTCCATCCTTCTTAGTAGTCCGGGAAAAGGTTGAAGAGACACCAAGACCTTCCCTTGTTTTGTTATCTGTAGGAATTACAAGTTGTCCCCATCCTTTCACGTTGTTACTCTTGATTACTTCGAGAGCGTCTTTGTATGAGGTAATAGATGTTCCTTTTTCTGATCGATTCTCATTGCTCACTGAAAGTGCATGGAACTGTGTTCTGACAACCTCCTATGGTTCTACATAGGAGAATGATGATAAGTTGCTCATGATTAAGGCCTTCTCTCCATAGACTATGACCAGCTTGTCATTCTTGACGAACTTCAGCTTCTGGTGAAGCGTCGAAGTGACTGCCCCAACCTCGTGTATCCAAGGCGTTCCTAACAAACAGCTAAATGCTGCCCGGATATCCATGACCTGGAAAGTAACTTGAAAAGTGTGAGGACCGATGGTTATGGGAAGATCGACTTCGCCGATAACTGTTTTTCTGGATCCATCAAAGGTTTTGACGATGATCTCACTGCCTCTCATCATAGCTTCTTGAAATGATAGTTGTGTTAGAGTCGATTTTGGCATAACATTCAGAGATGATCCCGTGTCAACTAGTATGCTGGCTAAAGTATGATCCTGACAGTTGACTGTAATGTTAAGTGCCATGTTATGATTCTTGCCTTCTTCTGGAAATTCCTCATCACTGAATCCTAAATTGTTGCAGGAAGTGATGTTGGAAATGATGCTGTCAAATTGTCCTACTGTTACATCTTGTTCCACGAAGGCTTGCTCTAAGACTTTCTATAGAGCTTCCCTGTGAGCTTCTGAACTTAGTAGTGTTGATCTACAATGTTGTACTCGCTTTTCTGGATCAGCTTCAGGATCTCATCGTTGTTCTTTGAAAGTTTGGGATTACTGGATTACCCGATTTGTTGATTCGAAACTTCTGTCTGAGGTTCCTTTTCCTTAGCTGGTTCTCCAACTCCTCTGTTGAAGATCCGACCACTCCGTGTGACTTGCCTGATGTCGGTAATGTTTTCAACAGAGGGTAATGGAGTTTCCTTTCCATTTTCGATTGTTGTTGCACCATACTTATAAGGGATAGCCTTATCTCATTTGTACGATATTGGTCCTGGCAAGTAGATAACCACATGAGCCTTTTGATTTCTCTGACCATCATAAGTAGCCTCAATTGGTTCAAGATTGAGAGTTTTTCTGATGTCAAGAGGTGATCTTGAGTCATTGAGCAGAGGAGTTATGGCGCAAATGTTTTCGGCCATTTCATGTTTGGAAAGTAAGACAGCATCTTCGCTTGGATCAGGAAGATAGTCTTGCATCATGTTGATCGATCTGGAACCTGAACATTGTCGAGTTCCTTTCTAGTCTAACTGTTTTTGAAGTGTTGCTCGTACAAGGTAGCATCCTTGGTTATTCTCGGAGCAAACTCTACAGCGTTCATAATTGTGCAGTGGTACCCGACCACGCCCACTTTGTATGCAATGTATTTTGATCAGATCTATTTCCATCGAGCAGACATCTTGACTCTGATGTCTATCAGGAAATCCATCAGTCATACTGATCTTTTGTGTAGCTTCGTCCAAGTAAATTGGAAGCCACCAATGGTCCAAAAGGTGTTGAAGTTTTGTTTGTACTAGTGCGCACCCTTGGTCATCCTCACGACACGTTTCACAATCTTGATAATCATGTGAAGCCACAAAGCCGAGCCCGACTTGCTTAGCATGTAGTTCTACCAGAATGGTATTCATCAATCGTATATCAAAGATCTGAACCATATTGACTTGATGGTCATTTCTTTCACGATAGTCCGAGATCCATCCGAGATCCATCTGACGTTGGAGGGCCTCTTGTACAAAAGAGCATCCCTGATTACTTGTTGAGCAGATCGGACAGATGTTGTAATCGTATCGTGGCAGTTTATGATATTGACTTTGCCTTGAGTGCATGGCTACCAAATTGATATTCATCGTAAGGGTGTTGCGGTTCTGAACAATTTGGGATTCGCATGGGCCATATTGACTTCTCGGATTCGGTGATCTTGAATCCATCCGAGATTCATCTGTTCTTGTAGAGCTAATTGCACAATAGAACACCCTTGATTATTCTTTTAGCAAATATCACACTGGTGATAATTGTGAGGTGGTACGTGACCGTACCCGCTCCGTCTGCAATGCATCCTGACCAAATTGGTTCCCAATTGGAGTACATCGCGAATTTGATAACTTCGACTGAATTCCTCCTCTATTAAATTTACTGCAGCCTAATCATGTTGCGGCAACGGGTTCGTCTGAACATTTGGATTAATATCTTTGAAAGATAAGACTTCGTTCCTGACAAGTTTATGTACGTCAGATTTAAAGCTGAGACAGTTTTCAATGTTGTACCCCACTCCTCCTTGATGGTAAGGGCAAGTTTCATCCGCTTTGAACCAAAAAGGCGGACTTTCTGATACTGTAAGAGGAGACCTGGTTTGGACGTAGCCCATGGCGAGTAAAAGTGGAAAAAGTTTTGCGTACAACATCGGTATAGGGTCAAACCCTGGTGGTCGCATTGTACAATTTTTGTTGTTGTTGTACTGAGGTCGAACCTGCTGAAGAGGCTGGTGCGGCCTTTACTGATACTGTTGTTGATTAGGTTGGTTTGAGCAACCTGAGGTTGATAAGTCGGAACTGGAACAGGATTGATAGTGGGAGTTATGGCCGCTACTGTTGATACCTTGGCCTTTGCTTTCCGAGAGAGATATTGTTAATCTCCTGTTCCTTTTTCTTTTGAAAAGCACTACTGTATCTTTTGGTATTGCTGGATGGCTCTGCATCTTTAACCAATCGTCCTTCTCGGGCTGCCTCTTCAAGCTGTACTCTCATGTTTACCATCTCGTTGAAGTCACTGGGCGCACTGGCGAACATTCGATCGTAATAGAATGTGCTCAAAATTTTCAAAAAGATCTTTGTCATCTCCTTTTCTTCAAGAGGTGGATAAATCTGGTCGACAATTTCACGCCATCTCTGAGCATACTCCTTAAATGTCTCTTTGTCCTTTTGCGACATTGCTCTTACCTGATCTCTATCTGGTGCCATGTCCAGGTTATATTTATACTGCTGAACAAAATCTGCCCCAAGATCTCTGAAAGTACTGATCTTGGTGCAGTTTAAACCCATGTACCATTTGAGTGCGGCACCGGTTAAACTGTCTTGAAAGTAATGGATCAGTAGCTGTTGATTTTCTATCTAGGTAGATATTTTGCTAGCGCACATCACCAAATGACTTTGAGGGCAAGAGTTGCCCTTGTACTTTTCAAAGTCAGGAACCTTGAATATGTGCGGGATTTTGACATTAGGGACCAGACAGAGGCCTACGGCATCTTTTTCGAATAAATCCTGACCGTGAATGGCATACAGTTCCTTCTGCATTTCCAAGAACTGTTCCTGGAACTCGTTCATCTTTTCATACACTTTTTCATTTCCACCAGAGATTTCCTGTGGAATCTGTCCTTCTAGGACAGTGTGTACCACTGGTTGTGGTATGGTCATGACAGCTGTAACTCTTGGCGCTTCAATGCCCTGAAGTTTGTAACCTTCAAGAGTTGTCGTTGTTAATCTTGCATCCTCACTTTCGCGAAGTTTATAACCTTCAGGACCAGTGGCTCCTGCTATAGTTTCTGGGTCTTCAGGGACCGGCGGGATGTATCCTTCAGGGACAAAGTTAAGAGCCAAGCCCCAGGGCCGACCCTTAGGCATGTTGTACCGAGGATGATTCTCATGTGTCTCCATCATGGGCGTAGATGTAATCTCCGAGATTACAGTCTTTTGACGTTGCTCCTGAGATGTTGCCAGGGATTACATGTCACTCTGAAGGTTCTCCAAACTTTCCTTCAGAGCGTCGATTTCTTCTCTTGGCTCCCTGTTCTATTCCTCGTGATCGTCCTTTTTCTTTTGTCGATTGACCCGAGTATTATACGAATGAGGCAGTTTGACTCTAGAATCGTGACACAGATGTGAGACTCGAGAAAAATGTGTTTATGTGAGTATGATGAATGCGATGACGTATTTTTTATTTTTTGTTTTAATAAAAAAGAAACTTTAATAGATTGCAAATATCATATAGAGAGGGGGAACCCCTTTTTATTGAAATTGAAAGGTTACAGTATGTTACAAGGAAAAGTACAGTATTTTACAAAGTGCTGGTTAAAGGAAAAATCTAAGCTTAAGGATCCTGAGTTCTCTCTGAAGAGAGCTCAGGTGCTGATTCTGGTAGTTTCCTCTTCTTTGATCGGAGCTCTTCAACCGTTGTCGGGTTATCAGTCCTTTTCCAAATGAAAGGAGCAAGCAAATTCCTTTGATCTTCCCGACTTTCTACAACATGTTGTTCTAATATTTCAATCAGAGCATCCATTTCTTTCAATAATTCCTGAATTTTGGTAAACTCTACACTGAGGATTCAGTACTTGTTCTTCCAAGAACTCTTCTCACGTTGAACTTTATTAAGAGCGAGTTGGAGTTTTTCCGTATTAGACATAAAATAAAGGGAAGATTCCTTCAACGGAAAAACTTCTTGACGAGGGTAAGGCATCCTCGGCTTGAGGGCTCTAGTTTGTACCCAGTGGAGATAAGGCTCCATGGAGATACAGTCTGGTTTTCCTAGAGACTCTCATCCTTTTCTATGAATGTGTTGCCAGGCATACACTATTTCATTCTTAAGTTCCCTGTCATTTTCTCCTTCGTTGAAGAAAAGACCTTCCACTTGAACATTATGTGGGATATGTCTCATCCGGTATCCGAGTTGACGGCGAGCTAAAACTAGATAATAGTGGATTCCTCCTTTAATTCCAATGAGGGGTACATTAGGGAAATTTCCACATCGATCAATAATTTATATTCCTTCATAAATCCTATTGGACCAGTCTATGTCCGAGTTGGTGAGAGACGTGATTCTCTGCGACCAGCGTAAAGAGTTCTTATGATCCCAAAAAGCAGCTGACTTGGGTAGATGGGAAATGAACCATTTGTAGAGCAGGGGTACACAGTATGTGATCATTCCTCTGATGTACAAATTCCTTAAGTGTACAGAATGATAAGCATCTGCGAGCAAGGTTGGTACGGGGTTTCCAATTAGAAATATCTTAATGGCATTGGTAACTATAAAGTTGTCAATGTTGGGAAAGAGGAATAGTCCGTATGTGAGTAACACAAAGATATCCTCGAAAGCAGTTACGTTTCCTGCACTGGCAAAGTATAGGGCTTTCTCTGTCAGGAATTTAGCTAGTAAGCCCTGTATTCCTCCCTTAGTGGTTATGTGAGTCCTAACCTCTGACTCGTCCAAATAGATTGCTCTTGTAATGATTTGATCCTTTGGAATTTCTTCCAGTCCAGAAAATGGAGCTTGATCAGTAATGGGTAACTCAATCAGATGAGAGTACTCCTCTAGGGTTCACTATGCCAAGGAAGGGAAAAGACAAAATTTTTTTTGGCCTTTAACAGCGCTTAAAGAGCTGCCTAAGGTGGCGCTGCTGTAGGTAAAGACAGCATTTTTTTTTATGCAAAAGCGCTGCTAAAGGCCTACTTTAGGCAGCGCTTTACCTTGAAAAGCGCTTTCTAAAGTAGGCCTTTAGCAGCACTTTTTCCTGGAAAAGCGCTTTCTAAAGTGGGCCTTTACCAGCGCTTTTTTAGGCCTTTTATGCTTTCTTTAGGCATCTTTAGGCAGTGCTTTTTCAGGAAAAAGCACTTTCTATTGTCCCTCTTTAGACAGCGCTTTTTAAAGCACTGTCTAATGTATTTTTTATTTCACTTTAAGGCAGCGCTTTTAATGGAGAGCGTTGTCTATTATGTACTATAGGCAGCGCTTTTTCTAAAAACCGCTTTCTTTTCTTCACGTAAAATTTGCTTTTTAAAAGAATTTTTTAAAAATCAGAATTTAGGAAGCGTTTTTTGTTTAAAAGCGCTGCCTATTCCTTATTTTTTAGAAAACATTTTTTTGGAAATAATATCATAAACCTGTATAATTCAAGCCTTTGATATACCATTATAATCCATTATAATCCAAAATATATACACCATTACCATTCAAAACCATACAACACTCCAAAACCATTCATACCCATTCAAAATATATAATCCATTCAAAACCACTCCAAAACCACTGCAAAATATATACACCATTACCATTCAAAACCATTCAAAATATATAATCCATTATATTTCAAGCCTAAGATTCCTAATATACAACCACTTCCGAAACTATACAACATTCCATAACTACACAATAACTTCCATACCTTATATAATTCTTTTCTCAATAAAGTATTCACACAATTCCTCCTTGATTTCTTCCAACTTATCTTTCGAGTAATGAGCACACTTGTATTCATCAAAGTACTACATAATAAAACATGATATGCATGATTTAGTTAAAAGTCATAAATTATATGAAATATTTGATAAATACTAAAATAAATCCTAAGTTATAAATCCATACCATGATTGGAATCTCTATTTGATCCAAATGAAGGATTTCTCTCATCAACCTCAAAACATAATAACCGCAATCTATACCATTATGATGACGAGCACACTACACAGAAAAACAAATAAGAATATATAGTTGTCTTGTTTTATCAAGTACCATCACTATTATAAGCAAAATTGTGAAAATTAATATACCTCCACTCTGATCCAAGTAATGTTGTTTGCTTTAGACCGTGGTAGTCGAGCTTCTCTTTGAGATCGGAATGCTTGTATTGCTCCAACAAAATAAAAACATATATTTAGAACAATCTCACAGAAATAATTAAATATACAAATACACACGAATATTTAGAACAATCTCACTTACGTATCAACCATATTCTTCATATCCAGAGATGTTATCCAATCACCATCCAATGAATTCAGATAATACACTACTTCTTTTGTAGGATTAATAGCAACCAACAACCAGTGACCACTGTAAAATAATACAAAAGTTTAGATGGAATTTTTTTACGCAAAAGATACAAAGATTAGAATGAAATTAGAAGGAAAATCTAACCTGTTGCCAGTATTATACGGTAAAAGATACAAACTTTCTGTACTGCTGGCCATAAATCTCTTGACTAAGTGATCTCTTACTGAATCTGGATCCTGAACAATTAATGGTGCGTTGACACGGGCGCAAGACACGAAATATAATCTGTTTGACAATTTATTCCCGCGCATAAATTTGTCATACGAGAACCTTAAATAAAAACATAATAAACATTAGAATATTTTCATTGAAATGTGTAAATAAATTGTTCAACTAATTAGATAATAGATTGATCGGCGTACCAGATGTATGAATGCATAACACCGATGCCTAATTCAAGATGCCGAAAAATCTGATCCATGTCCTCTTTTGCAAGTGTTTCAAAATTAGAATAACCAAAAATACCTTCCTCCATATCTAGTTGACAAATGGCACCATCCATCAAATTTGATGTTCCCACAAGTGTTTCAAGACACATCCTAAATCGAGCAACAGAGCTCTTTTTGATCCAATCCTTGGAAGATCCTTTTTTTTTTGGTTGGATATGTTACTAATTTTCTTGCTGACTTGTTTTGACTCTTGAGCAGGAACCTAAAAATCATATAAGTCAGGTAAATTATAAAATCATGAAGCTTTTGCATTCGGATCACAAAATTAACACTTTCAATGTACCTATTTTTGTGATGCAACAGATTCGTTGTGCCGCAAAATCCCTTTATCCCTAGATGCGGGTTTTGTAGGAGTCTAACATTACCATGTAAAAAAAATGTACGTAATGGTTCAGAATGCTTTTCATAATGGTTCAGAATTGACATTTGATTACTAAAACATTCATAATGGTTTTCAACATACCTCATCATCTATGAAAATGAGGTCTGACGGTCATGCAACAAACGATCCTATTACATCTCGCAACAATGTTGTCTCTGAAACAACGTCAGGTATCGGTAGCAACGCATCCGGCTCTAATGCAATATCAACCGATACTTTCAGATATCCATCAGGGAGCGCTTTATGGTGAAGTAAATCTCCCAAAGTGTTATGCACTTTTCCCTTGCCAACTATGCGATAAGTTGGTGACGATAAATATAGCTGACAAGATGAAATGCCCTAAACCAATAATAAATATGTTATTGTTAATGTGTATATATGTCAATTAAAATGAATGGGCTAATTTAATTTCATAATAACATATATAATTACCTCGGGAAATTTCTTTTGACAATTGATACTAGCTTTGTCACTAGTATCTTTCAACTCTGAACCGTGCTTTTCCGCCATATATCTTTCTTTGTCCTTTTGCATTTCACGGACTTGTGCTTTTAATTCCTCCAACTATTGCATCACTTGTTGATTGCTAGGATTTTTTTCTTTGGATGCTTATATAAGGAAGTTGGAGTCACACCAAATCCCTTACCCCTGACAAGGCCGGAATACTCAGGAACATTTAGTACTCGACTAAGTATGCTCCTGCAATCCTTGTCCTCACCTGTAGTTAAGGATTGAGATAAAGTCTCTTGAAATTCATTTATATATCGACAATTATTAGTGGGGATTAAAAATTAATTATATGTTAGTAAACTTTTGATTTAATTAAATACATAATGTTATACTTACACATTCGTCAAAAACATGTTGAACATCGTCCCTAACAACTCCATCCTTGCCGACACGAGCAGCCTTCCATAAAACATGTCCCGGAAGAGACGTTTCTTCACTTTTACTCTCTTCTAACTACACATTGAGACAAATAATAAGATCATCAATTATAACACATTGAGACAATTAATAAGATCATAGCATTTATATATACTTACCATTTTTTGCTGTAAGCGTGCATATCCCAAACGCCCTTTTTTGTATGGATACGCCGGTTTTGATGCTCTTTACCGATTTATGTCATTCACTTCCTGGATAAACAAGTTTAAGTCATATCAGAACAATCTAATGCAACAAGTATACAATATAATTAATAGACATGACAAATTAACATTACATGGAATTTTTTGGTTCTTCGTTTGGCTACAAATGTCTCCCATTCTTCAGGTGTAATCAAGTCTGCATACTTCATTGGAAGTTCTGCTTCAACAAACATCCCTTGCTCATCCTTTAGAAAAGTGGTTGATAAAAATGTTCGAAACCCTCTGAGTCTTTTTCCGGCCAATTGAAGACAATACTTTTTTCGGCTTTAATCAATGTTAAAAGACCTCTACGAAAAACATACACATAGAGTGTGTTAGTATAAGTAATTTAAATACATAATCGTCAACAAAAATCTAATAACATCAATCATATATGGTACGTACCTGTATCTCAGTCCATATTTTTTCTTTACCGGCTTGCAACACTGGATTTCTCCAATTATCATAGGTGATTGGTATGTGCTGACAAACAAGTGAACCTATGTAACTTGTCAACATTGCACCGTTAGGCTCAATTAGTTAGTCTTCAACACTCCAATGTACATCATATTTGATTCCTTTATCTCTTGCACGAATTATTGACTTCATAATTGTTATTCCTCGTGTAATTTCTCTTTCTACATTCTGAGCAGAATCATTTGCATCATTTGTATCGTGTGAGTCATTTGTATCTTGGTTACAAGCCATTTGACCTGTAGTAAAAAAAAATAAACAATCCAAAAAACTCAATTCATTTTCTAACAATCTTAACAATCTTAACAATTAGATTCATTAGCAATCTGTATCAATAACTTCTTTATAATATTTGATTATTAGTTATTAGAATATATTTCAAGATGTTCATTATCAAGAAAAAGCTACAATCGCTTGGTCCAAGAATTCATTTGCAAGTGTTTGTGATTTTCATTCTTATTTTCTATCCTAAAGAGTCACAGTTGATTCTTTTCAATTCAAAGCTTAACTGTACTGTATATTCTGATTTTTAATTAATCTATATCAGTTGCAAATTTCAACAAATGCTTAATTGATACATTTTACCAAACAAAAAATATTGATTAATATATATTTGAGCATGTTGAAAAAGATTGATCAATCATTCATTAGAAACAAAAGACCACTACAAGGTTCAATGGCAATAGCTCTGAAGAAGCATACCAGTATAGAAGGCAGTTTTGTTGGTGATTTGTGCATGTTGATTTAACTCATTATTTTCAGGTCTGTCATCATAATTTTTATCAACAAACTCATTCATTCATTCTATTTGGATGACATTCACTATTATGGTGTTCTATTTGGAAACATCTAATCAAACTGAATATTCATTACATTTCATCAGGCACTAGTAACATCAAGCAACATTGCTAAACACACAAGTGATTATTACTAGTTCAGTTTGAGTTTCTAAAAGTTCTAACTAACAGTCTTAATAATTCCTAACCAAACTAACACATTCTAAAAATTTCACTAACTGTCATATAATGAAAAAAACAAAAAACAAAAACGTACCACGGTCGAAGAACGAACACCAATGGCGGTTGAAGAACGATGGCAGATGGAGAACACAACAATGGCGGTCGGAGAACAGAACAATGGCGGTCGGAGAACGATGGAGGTCGGAACAGTTGCGATATCGCCAGAGACAAATGAGGGAGAAGTGAAAATGATTAGTAAGAAATGATTAGGGATTTTTTATTTTTTAATTAACAAATGACCTAAGGTAGCACTTTTTGAAACCGCTTTCATAGATTAGCCTATAACAACGCTTTTCCTTAGAAAGCGCTTTCTTTTCATTGGCCTACAGCAGTGCTTTCAGAAAGCGCTTTCATATGTGGGGCCAACTTAAGGCCTTTAGCAGCGCTTTATGAAAGCGCTTTCTAAGGTGACCCTTTAGCAGCGCTTTTTAAAAGCTCTTTCTAAGGTTATACCTTTAGCAGCGCTTTTATAAAAGCGCTTTCTAAGGTAGTGTCTCCG
This sequence comes from Lathyrus tuberosus, assembly GCA_022829125.1. Classification (NCBI taxonomy): domain Eukaryota; kingdom Viridiplantae; phylum Streptophyta; class Magnoliopsida; order Fabales; family Fabaceae; genus Lathyrus; species Lathyrus tuberosus. The sequence goes on along the minus strand of JALAZF010000276.1, from coordinate 1,794,393 downwards.
TACGGCCTTTAGCAGCGCTTTTAGAAAGCGCTTTCTAAAGGTAGCCTTTAGCAACGCTTTTTTTTTAGCGAATTTTTTTCAAAACTTATAGCAGCGCTTTCTTATAAAAGCATTGTCTTTGTAGTGCTGCCAAAAGCGAATTTTGGCGTAGTGGTTGGTGTCTGTTGGTAATCCGGGAAGGTGAAACAATGATAAACCGGATCGTAGAACTGCAATAGTGTAGATAAGATTCCTTCAACTACGTGGACCCTTAACAAACATAACAGCCCGCCGTGACTTGCTCTGTAAGCCTCAGGGTTAGTAATCATCCTTGCCAACTTCCTTAAATCCTCTAGTTTTTGAGCCTTGAAGGTGTACTTGTGCGTCTTTCTTCTACCAAAATCCATAACGCAATCCTTCTCTCTGATATTTGTAATTTATTGTTTAGTTTAATTTGAAAAAAAAATGAGGGATAAGAAGAGAAAAGATTTTTTCTTGTTTAAAAGTTTTTTAGATGAATGCATAAATGCAACACACAAAAAGTTTGAAAAAACATGGGTTCAAAGGTTCAGCGTCACGAGCATGGAGTCATGGCTCTACCAATCCCCAAAGGTTGTAGTATTTTGGATAATTTTTGTACCTGTAGAACGGGTTCTAAGGTTCTCAAAAATCTCTGACCTTTTCCAGAGATAACAATAACAAGTTGGTTCACCCGAGCGAGCTATAGTATCCCAGAAGAAATCTCAATTTGAGTGTAGTATCGCGTATCGACTATTCCCGATAGCCACCGCACTACCAAATAGTCTCTATGGTTAATGTCTACTAAATCCTCAGTTTCATGGGTCACCGCACTATGATATCTTCTCCTTTCATAATGATCGATTGTTCAGCATAGTATCACACGGGTACCTCTACTAATTTGATGGTCTACCAGGTTCAACTTAGTCGGGAATTAGTCCCTATAAATGTTCCCCGTCTTTTCCATCACTTATCTTATGGTTTCTCTCAAACTTTCCAGATGCGACATCACTCGCATTCCCATTGACAGAAAAATAAACACGAATATCAAGTAGGAAAAGTAGTATATATATATATATAGTATAATACAACCTAAACTAACCATCTTAGACCTCTTAGGAATTCTAGTCTTAATTTGGCTCCACAGCAGAGTCGCCATTTTTCTATAGCGTGCGATTTTTTCCGGTGACGCGACCAACTTATCGCCATGGGATTTCCTTACCTCAATGGAAGGAACATTGGGTGCTACTTTCTGATTTCTTATTTATCCCGTGAAGCTGGAAGGGAAAGGGAAAGCTATCTAAAACTAACCTTGCACGCGAATGTTTAACTAAACAAACGCTTTATAGAGATTGGGGAGTTTGGGGTCAGGTTATACAATGGGGAGTTGTTAATTACCCATCCTATACATGGTTATCCATGAGATGATATTTTTAGGTTCTGCTTTGTACTCGATTGTGTTTGTCTATAAATGGGAAAGATTCTTTTTTGTGGGATGTCTGAGAAAGAGAGAGAGAATTTTTGTTGTTTTCAGATTTTTTGATGCTTTTGGTAAGGTACTAGACCTAAGGTTTTTGTTTAGTGTGCTCGCTAAGATTTCGCAATCTTATGCCTACGTATTCCCTATTATGAAGTATAGAGAAATTAGAGCGATCGTAGTTCCTCCTATTCTAAGGAAGGAAAATATGTCTGGTGTCTTGTTCAAAGCCCATGATTGAAGCTAAAAGGTTATTTGTGTCTTGTTCAAAGCCCAAGATTGAAGCTAAAAGATTTGACTGAGAGAGAATTTGTCATCTCTAAAGGGAGATGTCTCATCTGTTTATCACAGTTATTGGTGATTGGTTTTTAAAAGAAAATTACTTTAACTGGGATGCAGGATCCATCAATGCCATAATTTATTTTGAAAAAGGGTATATCATGAAGGAGGAAACTTTAACTCAGTTTAGAGAAACGCCATTTTTCCTTATGAGTTTATCATGCTAAAAGAGGGACATTGGCTTGGATTTAAATAATCCAGAGGCTTGCCACTTACAGCAATTAGATGAAAGAGGTTTTCCCAGGATAAAAAAGATGGGCTACAACTTGGATATTTGAATCAACAAGTGTGTCACTTACATCAATTATCTGGAATTAGGGTTTTATTTTGAATGACAGTTTTGATGCGTGATTATACAGAGAAATGTCTTCCTATAGAGAGATTTGATTTCCTCTGAGGGGATGTTGATTTTTGTGTGCCTTGATCAAAGCCCAAGGTTGAAGCTAAAAAAGGAGTTGACTCTGCTAAGGGAGTTTTATTTCTGTCTTGTACAAAGCCCAAGATTGAGGCTAAAAAAGATTGATTGACTCCACTGGGGAGATCATTATACAAAGCCTAAGAGGAGGCTGGGAGATTGACTCAACAAGAGGGTGTTTATCTGTGTCTTGTACAAAGCCCAAGATTGAGGCTAAAAGAGAATTGACTCTTTTGGGGAAAGTTTTATCTGTCTTGTATAAAGCCCAAGATTGAGACAAAAGAGATTTGACTCTGTTTAAGGAATTTTTATATCTGTCTTATACAAAGCCCAAGATTGAGGCTAAAAGTTATGACTCCACTATGGAGGACACTTATGGGTGTCTTGTACAATGCCCAAGATTGAGGCAAAAAGTTATGAATCAGCTGAGGAGAGACTTTATCTGTCTTGTACAAAGTCCAAGATTGAGGCAAAAAGTTAGGGAATGATCATTATACAAAGCCTAAGAGGAGGCTGACTGCTGAGGAAGAATCATTATACAAAGCCTAAGAGGAGGCTGACTTCTGCTAAGGATAATTGAGATCCAGACACAGGTCCAAATTTTAGGAAAAAACAACTCTTGCTAGGGATTCAGAAGTGTTGAGATATCAGATACCTTGAGGTTCGGATTCTGTTGGGGATTTTGTTAACAATGAATTAACAGTAACTGATCCTGATTGGGGAAAATTATAGTGAGGGTTCAGAGATTGAAATCTGTGGAGGTTTTACCTCTGCTTGGAGATTGATCAGTTTCTTTGAAATTCAAAAAGGGAATGAGACTGTCCAAGTCTATTGGTATGGAAATGTTTTTTATTGTATGATGCCCAAGAAGAGGCTGAGATGTTAAGGGATGAAAGTCAACCCTAAATTGTTTTGATATTTTGACACAGGAAGACTGCTCTATCAAAGGATGACTAGGTTCTGTCCTATACCTTTAAGAGGTCTTTTGGGTCCTTGTACTAAGCCCAAGAGAAGGCATGAGAACTTCTAAGAAGCCTGAGGGTCCTTGTACAAAGCCCAAGAGGAGGCTGGGGATGCGATTAGGAAGCCTGTGGGTCCAAACTTAGGAAAGTTCAAGAAAGGTTTCACCGGGAACAAGTCCTTTCTTTAGTGAACAGTTCTAGGGATTGAAGAAATTCAAGAGAAGTTTCACCGGGAATTAATCCTCTCTGGGGAAATGAATTTCTTTGACAAGTTCTAATAGTGACAGTCTGAGAAAAGTTTCACCGGGAATAATGTCTTTCTCTTTGTTCCATATTGTATAAGCCCAAGAGGAGGCAAGACTGTATCTGGAAATCCTATGGGGATCTAATTTTGACTGTGTTGAAAGAGTGACCAACTGGCTGTAATCTAAGTTCTAGACCTAATTTTCGGGGAAAACTCTAAGCAGATATACAAGTACATATACAGTTGATATATGACAAGTATTTAAAAGGATATGAAAGAAGGACTTACAGGTGAGCAAGCTTCCAGCAATACAGTTATATATAAAGCATGTAAATGAAAGCAGATAAAAACTTACAGGTGAGCAAGCTTCCATAGCTTTAATGTTAGTTGTTCAAGAAATTGAAGAAAGTTTTGATAACAACTTATATATTGGAATTTAAATCACAAAGAAAGTTTTTTTGAAAAGAGATTTGGGGCTTATTCAATAAGAGAAGCCCAAAGGTGTTTTAAATAAAAGAAATGGGGCTTATAACACAAGGGTAGGCCCAGTTGTTTTTTGAAATGAAATGACGATCGTGCCGAAATTTTGAAAATGTATTGGGACTTATACAATATCTGAGGCCTAAAATGGTTTTGGTTAAAGAGGGATTGGGTCTTACACTCTATTAAAGGCCAAAAAGTGTTTTAAAGATGCTTGATAAAGATCAAAATCAAAGAAAACCCTAATTTCATTCTTTTAAAGTAATTCTTTAAAGAAAATTAATTAAAAATGATAAAATATCAAATAAGTTTAAATAAACCACTTGTATTTTTTTGTTATGGTTTGAAAAATGATGTTTCAATCACAAGATGATTTAAAACTCATTGGATTTTGAAAGGATCAAGAGGAAAGAAATATTTTCAAGTGTCTTAAAACAAATAAAATAAGTCTTTTTTATAAAAATATTAAATATATAAATAAATAATATATCTTGTGAGATTTTTATTGAATAAAATATTTTAACATTTTTGTGATTTTTCAAAAAAAGAACCAATAAGAAATAATAAAAATTGAAAGAGAAATTAATTTTTGAATTAATTAAGAGATATTAAGAAAAAATTAATAGAAATAAGTGGTAAAAAATTAGGAATGGTCCTCTCAAAGTTTGAACCCACACCCTTGGGGTGGAGAGGTTAAAATTTTGCCAACTGAGCCATTTGCGTATGGCTGATAGAGAGTGGCAAGTGATAATAATATATGAAAAAACCTTTGAAAATAGTTCAAAATACTAAACCAAAAGGTCTGGGGCGAGGGGGATTCGAACCCCAGACCTCTCGCTCGCTCACACACACAAACATACTAGTGTTTCCACTAGGGCGCAATGCCAATTCAGTTATAACATGGTAACTGAATAATATATAGTAAACCAAGTTGGATTTCTGAAGAAATGGCGCCATGGACATCTTCTTCCTTGAGCTAAATGCGCGAAGCATCCTATCTCACTCGTTTCTCAATCATTTCAAATGATCCAAATATGAAAATCATGCGTTTTTGAACAAGGAATACAATGGCAACACTCAATTTTGTTTAAATTAATTGAATCAAGAGATAGCATGGTAAAACCAGATGAACCCTAAAATTTGCAAGAACTTAATGAAATTATATACACGAACTATAAACATCAATTAATTTAGGGTAAATGATCTACAAACATTTAGAAACACAATGCTAATCGTAAAACATGTTTATGATGCATGATTCAATGAGTTTGGAAGTTTGAGGCTTACCTTTGCAGGTGAGAATTGAATTTTGGCTTAGAGGTGTTACAATTGTGTTCCAATGATCTGGACAGCTTCCTTGTACCTCATGGAATGTGTTTGAATGCTTAGAATGATTTGAAAAGCTCTGGATTACTTGACACTACTCAATCTGCGACTTTGAGGCAAAATTGGGCAAGAGGATGGTAACTTGAAGTTTTGATGTTACGGATAGGATGTGAGTGTTTAGATCACTTCTATACATTGTATCTGAGGTGTTTGATCCATTGGATTGAATTACATTGGCCTCTAACTCAAAAACCGATAGTGACTTCCTCAAAAATGATGTTTTTATGCTTAAAGAATGAATGAGAGAAAGCCTTGTTGTAATGAGCTTAGGTGTGGTTTTAATGAATAGTTAGAGGCTCTATTTATAGGCAAAGAGTTGTACGGAAGTGGTTCTCTTGAAGCTCAGAAGATAAGGGCTTGGTTCAATGGCTTTGCTTGGCATAAATGCTTCTTACACAAGGTACAATGGCTCTTTCAAATAGCTCAGCTGTGCCTTGACCAAAATCACATTCCTCAGTCCTTTTAATTGTTGTTTAATTAGATAACTTGACTGAGGAGAGTGAGAATCTTGAATATACACTATTCCCCATTTATTGCCTTTGAATTCAAGGCATATATGCCAAAACTCATCATTTCCCAAATGAAAAGTTTCTTGGCATCTTGGCTTAATTTTGCAGGTTTGATCTGATGTAGCATGATCATATTGAATGTATGTGGCATGATGATCATTGCTTCTTGACTCAAAATCGTGTATGGCAGGAAATCACACAAACTGGTTTTTCAAAACAGTTGTGCCATGGTGTCTTGCAGCAGCCATAACTCTTGGCTCAAGTTGAGTTGTTTCATGCCAATGAGTTCCTTGAATTGTTGGCAATATGTACAACAACTTTGATGTTTGCATCTTGAATTGATTCAACTTGTAACTGTGTGAAACAGCCCTCCAAGTTTTGGAGTTTTAGTTGTTTTTTAACTTGGACAGAATTTTGTCTAAGTATTGGAAAAAAGGTATTTTCATGTTTTTAATGATTTTGATCATTCCATAACTCAAAATCCATGAGGAATTGGAAACTCTTGTAGTTGACACTTTTAAATTATGTAAGATGAACTTTTATCTGAGCTTTGAATGGGAGAAAAAGGCCATAGGGTTTGGGAGATATGAACTTGCAAAGTTGGTACTAAATCCATTTTGTTCCATAACTTAGAAAAAATTTAAGTTTCTCTAAGTTACCCCTTTTGCAATTTAAATCATTTTTCTTGATTTTTCTTGATGAATGATGATTCAAGTCACACATTAACATCATTTTAGGGTTGAGGAACCCTTGGTTGACAAAAAATCTCAAAAGTCAAACTTGGTTTTGGCATAGTTGACTTTTTCATCAGATGAATTTTGAACTTTGTGAACCTTTTGTGAAATCAATCCTTGGGTCTAATCACACTTCATGAATGGCCTCTAAGGGTATTTAGGAATGTCTTGGACCCTTATCCAAGGTTTGAGATCATGGTTAGGTCAACAGTCAATGATAGGGTTAACTTTTTCATCAGAAACCCTAATTTGTGATCCGATGGTTCTGAGTTTTTGTGGCTTATGAATCAAGCTCTTTGAGTCAATCAAATCTTATAGATGTATCAATATGAAGCATTTGAGGTTCTTGAAGTTCATCTTGAAGCTTCAAGTCATGCCTTTCTTCACAAGTTAACTCAAGGTGATTCCTAATTCCTGATTATTTTTTATAGATGGACTTTCAAGGTGATTTTTCCATTGTGGATGGGCTTTTGAGGTTCCTTTGAGCTTATTGGACCATTCATTGAGGTATTGGCTCATGCCCAGATGGAAATTTTCATCTGGAGGCCTTGGTCGACTAAAACCCTAATTTGGTGACACTGGCGATCTAAGGCTTGATCCACTTGGAATGTTGCAAGCTTGTGCTTAATTCTTGATATGGGAGACCCCTTGATCCTTCATGGATGTTTGAGAGACTAGTCAAGTTGAAGATCATGTCAATTCTTTGATTGAACCTTTGTTTGAGTGCTCTGAGAGGGCTCAAAAAACCCTAGTCCTTGATTGTAGTGAATTCTCAATAATCATTGAGGAGATTGATGAGGTATGATGGTACATCCATATTGTGGTGATGATTTGCACAATGATGTGAAATCTTAGCGATCAAAATTTGGGGTATGACATATTCCAACACACTCTATAGGGTATATTGAAGCTGTCCAGGTCCTTACAACATATATGTAACACCTTCATCATCTAGCTCGATCACCAGCTACAAGAGGTAAGCCTGAATCCTTCAAACTCTATAATCCATGCATCATAAATGAATTCTTGAGTTACCATCTTGTTTCTACTTGTACGTAGAGTAATAACCCTCAATCAATTGCCATGAATCAATCGTGTATAGAATTTCATTTTGTTCAAGCTGAAATTAGGGTTCTTGAGGTTATCCTCTGATTTCTCACTCCATACTTAATACAAATGCAATTAATCTATATGGTTGTGATCCTTGTTCAAAAACGAACAAGATTGGTACTTGAATCGTGAAAAACCATTGAGTAATCATGGAGAAAAGTGAGAAAATGCAAATCTGGAAAAAAAGGGGACGCGGGCAAGAACCAAGTGTTCTTGGCGCCCTTTTTCAAAATTTTAAATATTTGAATTTTTGATATTTTTGTTAATTGTTTCAAAAATTAATTTCTCTCTCAATTTTTATCATTTTTGGTTGTTTCATTTTTTTAAAATTCACAAAAATGTTTAAATATTTTATTTAGCAAAAAAATCACATTTATATTATTTAGGGTTAATAGTCATTTTGCCCCCTGCCATATAGGTGCTTTCCAAAAAACCCCCCTGTAAAAAAAAACTTGCAAGAATTCCCCTAACATTTGAAGATTCTCTTAATTTTGACCTTCATCACATCCAGTCATCAAAAATGCTGACGTGGAAGGTATTTATTATTATTTTAAATTTTTTTTTCTTTTGTGGATGATGAGTTCGCTTTTTTTTTTTAATTATTTTTATTTCCACGTAGGCATTTCATTTTATATTTATTGTTTGGTTTATTTTTGAAAATATATAAACATTCAAAAAATGCTAGAGGTGGGTATAGAACCCATGACCTCAATATCATATGAGAGAGGAACTACCACTAGGTTAGTTTGTTTTTTGATATGCTAGATAAATGTATATATTACATATTTCCTTTAATATTCAGTATTTAATAATTTTTTTGATATTTAGTATATTTCTATTATATTATTTAGTACATGTTATATATTGTAACTAAAATATTATTTAGTATATTATTCATTATTTAATATTATTTTACGTTATTATTACTAAAATATATTAATGTTATGACTAAAATATATTATGTTTTAATATTAATATTAATTTAGTTAAAATGTTTAAAAAATATATTAAATTAGATAAAACGTTAAGAAAATTAGTTTATACTATACTGTAACATTAGTTTGGAAACATTACTAAATATATTACTGTAAAATTACTATATTGAAAATTAATAAAAAATTAGTTTATTAAATTAGTTTAACTAAAAATATATTAACGCTTATATTTAAATATTTTAACTATATTAATATTAACATTTATATTTAAATGTTAATTACTGTACCATATTAACATACTAAATTAATATACTAAATTAACATACTAAATTACCATTTTATTACTAAATTAACATTTTATTACTAAATTAATATACTAAATTAACATACCTAATTAATATACTAGTTATAATATTAGTTTAATAATGTTTTAAGTAAAACCCAAAATATTCAAATAAAACAAAAAAATATTCAATTAAATTACTGTAGAAAAAATTAAATTAGTTTATTAGTATTATTAAAAACTATTAACCTATTAATAGAAACTATTAGTATTAATCTAAATTTAATAAATAAATTTTAACGTATTAGTAAATAAAAACTAAATTGAATAACAATATTAAACTATTAGTATTATTAGAAACAATTAAACTAAATATTAAATTCTAATGTTAAAATAATTTAGTTTATATTAATAGAAAAAAATACTAAACATATAATATATACACTTTAAAAGCATGGAATAACAAAAGAAGTGGATTGGCTTAGTGGTAAGGAGGGAATCCTATGAAAGAAAGGGGATGGGTTCAATTCCCACCTCCAACAAAATTTGAACATGTGACATATTTTTTAAAATAAACCAAAAATAAATAAAAAACGAAATGCCAAGATGGCATTAAAATAATTCAAAAATAAAACCAAAAAGCCACTTGGTCTTCCACATCACTAAAAAAAATCTGACACGTCAACATTTTTGCTGACCGGACGTGATGAAGGTCAAAATTGAGAGAATCTACAAATGTTAGGGTATTTTTTGCAAGTTCTTTTTTATAGGGGGCAAAATGGCTATTAACCCTATTATTTATTTAATATAGTTTGATTTTTAAAGTTAATTTCATCTTATTTTGTTTTAAACATTTTTAAATGAGATTCTCATCTTGATTTTTCAAAACCAATTAAGTTTCACGCTTTTATGTAATTAAACTTGTTTTTAAAAATATTTTTCAAAGCTTCCAACTTATTTTTGAATATATTTGATATATTATATCATTTGTTATTTAAATTTTCTTTGAAAAAATGATATTTTGATTTAAAATTAGGGTTTCCTTTTGATTTTAAATTTTTAATACACTTTGGGCCTCTAATAGAGTGTAAGACCCAATCCTTGTTGTACATAAACAATTTTGGGCATCGGTCATTGTATAAGTCCCGATACAATTTCAAATAATCTCGACGCGATCGTCATTTTCAAACTGTTTTCATCTTGGCTTCCCCTTGTGTTATAAGTCCCATCTTTATTCATTTTTCAAAAACTTTGGGCCTCTAATAGAGTGTAAAACACATCCCTTGTAAATATAAACCTTTTGGGCCTCAGTCATTGTATAAGTCCCACTGCGTTTTCTAAAACCGCGACGCAATCGTCGCCTTTTAAACAAAATCAACTGGGCCTCCCTTGTGTTGTAAGTCACATTTTTCTTTCCTTTTTTAAACACTTTGGGCCTCTAATAGAGTGTAAGACCCAATCCTTTGTACATAAACAATTTGGGCCTCAAACATTGTATAAGTCCCTCTGAATTTTTGAAAACTACGACGCGATCGTCGCCTTATTGAAAGAATTCATTTGGGTCTCTCCATGAGCTATAAGCCCCAAAAAACTTTCTTTTTAATTTAAAATGATAAGTTTTATCAAAACTTTCTTCAATTTCTTGAATAACTAACCACACAGTTGTAATACTGGAAGCTTGCTCACCTGTAAGTTCTATCAGCTTTCTTTTACATACTTGCTCATATATATCTCATATATATATATATATATATATATATATATATATATATATATATATATATATATATATATACACACACTTGTATAACTACTTAGAGTTTTTCCCAGCAATCAAGTCTAGGATTAGATCAAACCAGTGGTTACTCTTTCAACACAGTCAAAACTAGTTCCCCATAGGAAATTCCAGATGCAGTCTTGCCTCCTCTTGGGCATATACAATTTGGAACGGAGAAAGGCATTATTCCCGGTAAAACTTTTCTCAAGATTGTCACTATTAGAAAAGTGCCAAAGAAATTCATTTCCCCAGAGAGGATTAATTCTCGGTGAAACTTCTCTTGAATTTCTTCAAACCCTAGAAATGTTCACTAAAGAAAGGATTATTCCCGGTGAAACCTTTCTTGAACTTTTCTTAGGTTTGGACCAACAGACTTCCTAAAAGCATCCCCAGCCTTCTCTTGAGCTTTGTACAAGGACCCTCGGGCTTCTTAGAAGTTCTCACCCTCCTCTTGGGCTTAGTACAAGGACCCAAAGACCTTCTACATGTATAGGACAAAACTTAGGCATCTCTTGCTAAAGCAGACCTCTAAAAAGTCAAAGCATCAGACCATTCCAGGGTTGACCTTTATCCCTTAAAATCTCAGCTTTCTCTTGGGAATTATACAAAGATCACTCACTAGCCAAAAATCAAACTCTGTATACCAGTAGACTTGGAAAGTCTTATACATCCTTGAATATCATACAGAAATCTCCAATGTTCTTGAAAGTATAAGCAGGAGTTCAGTCATTCACACATGACTAAGTCCCCAACAAGAGTTATTTTTGGATTCCCCAATACATATTGGACCTGTCTCTGGATTTCTTTAATCCTCAGCAGAAGATAGCCTCCTCTTAGGCTTTATATAATAAATTCCCCAACCAGCATCCTGTTCGCCGGCACGAACAACCGCTGGCCTTCCGTCGCAGGTTTACTCGCGGGATCGGCACACAAATCCCAGAACAATGAATTGGATGCGTACGTTTGTGTTGTCTTTTGGTTTCTTTGCTTTTATGGTAAAAATTGTAGAGTTTTAGTGATTAACCAAGTTTGGAACAAAGTGAAAATTTAAAAGGAAGGAAAGGCAAAACACAAAAAACAACAAAAGGGCAATAACTTAAATTCTGAAAGTAAATTGCATTAAGTAAAGTTGGACGCAATTGTACATTGGGATTGAACTCGTTTCTCTCTAAGCTTGGTACTTTGAGTGTTTTCCCTTTACAATGTGAAAAACTGCGACCTCTAAAAATGGAAAATACAGTGCTTTATATAGGCCTAGAAAATAACTGTTTGTCTACCCAGACGTCCTTTGAAGCTGACACGTGGCACCCCACTTTCTTTTCAACTTCCCATATTCTTGGAACTTTTAAACTTTTCCCGCCCATACACTTATCTTTTAAATCTGGGACTTGTTCTTCGCCACACTTCCCTCCGACGTCATGGCTTGTTGCCACCTCTCCGACGCATCTTGCTATCTCGTATCAGATCGACACCTTGGAGTCCTTTGGCGACGACGTGCCATTACATTCCTTCATGTTTTCATCTTCGGTCGAAATCACCTGTCAACAAATTGCCCCCCCAAAGGGCCAGTTTTGACTGAGTACTACATCGACTGAGAAATCTGGCTCTTTGGTTTATGCATGGGATTTCGACGGATTTCCCTCGACACAGTCGCCAACGCTTTGTCTCCAAGAACACGTGTCAAGCGCCGTCTGACATGATGATGGCAATCCCATACCACGATTTCCAAGAAAAACGCCATGAAATTCTCGTACCAGAGATGTGATGTTACGTGTGATGTCACAACAACACACTCTGCTATGGACAATGTAAAACAACAGAAGAGAACACAAAGAATTGTTCACCCAGTTCAGTCAAACAACTTACTCTGGGGGCTACCAAGCCAGGGATGAATTTCACTATCAGTAGAATTAATTTACAGACTCAACAACCCAGTTGACATCTCCTAAACTTAATCTCTACTTAATGAATTTCTACCTAAGAGACCACCTAGGTATGAGAACACTACTCAATCCCTAAATCACTTCAGTGATATAATTCAAAGATCACACACTTTGAAAAACACAACTTGATTCTGCTTCACAGCTTTGATAAAGAACAACTCAAAACAACAACACCACTTCACACTAGAATGGTTTACAACTCATACACGAAGACACAAATGACTCTCAGTCTTTATCTCTCTTTCTTCGTCCTGTCTTCAAAGGATTGATGCGCTTTATATAGCTATTTGATTTGGACTTGGACCTGCTACAATATCTGACCTGATTTGTTATTTAAAACTGAATCTGCAAAACAGATTTTATCACCCAAAATCTTCTTAAATCTTCAGCCTTTAAACACTCCTACAAATCTGCATCAAATCTGTTTGCAACAGAAAATATCTCCTCCAAGATATTCGCATCCAATAACTCTAACAGCTCTCCCAAATTCCAGCTAATACGCTTAACCCTAAAAACATCTCAAACTTGATGTTTTACTGATCTGCATATCTGATGTCATGACATCGCATGTGACATCAGACTTCAAAACTTCAACAACTTAAACACCTAACATTATCCAATGTTAAGACTCAACGTTAAGACATCACCCATGTGACATCAACATTGAACAACTTTGTTTTACCAAAATTCTAGCCAATCCAAGAGCTAACAATCTCCCCCTTTGGATAATTTTGGCTAAAACAAACAGCTCCAAAACAATCTCCCATAAAGCATAACCAGGTGCACACTCCCCCTTAACACATAATCATCCTACAGCTAGCTGCACAAACAAACTCCCCCTCAACTTCTGCAGCACATCAGAAACAAGACTCACAACCACACCTTGGCTTGGCTAACTCTCCCCCTTTTTAGCCATAATTAGACAAACACCTACTAACTACCAGTTAGTCCTAATCTAGCTCTCATTGTCAGTCTAAAGTCAGCATACAAGCCAAGACAAATCATAGAACATAAAAAGTGCTTAAAAAGCCACAATATTCAAATTACATAATTCAGTGCGGAATCAAAATAGAAAAAGAAAAAAACTATTGTCTAGCAGAAACAACAAAAGAACTAATCTTCATCAGAGCTAGGGCCATCTTTACCATCATCTTCATCTTCCTCAGAATTGACATCTTCAGCATTGACATCATCATTATCATCTTGTTCCAAGGACTGGATCAACTTCTCAATCTCATTCTTTCTTGTCATGCTGGTACTGATCACAACATCCAGATCCTTACAAGCAGCCTTCAATCCTGCAAGTAAATCAGCCTTGGTACTTTTCTTCTTGTTGCCAGCATCTGATGTTGAGACAATGTTTGGAACATGACTCCCAACAAACAATTTTGGATGCAGAGATAAAGTAGGCTCCCTCTTGCAGGCTGTGTCTGAACTTTTCAATATGCCAGGATGTTGTTTTAGAATTACCCCACAAATAAGAGATGGAAATGCTATAGGCATTTTGATAGCATTAGTGGTGGCATGTTTCACAGTATGTTCAAAAATATATGATCCATAGTCAAATTTCTTCTTAGTGCCCACAGCATAAATGAACCTTCCTAATCCCACAGCTGTTGTGGTTTTATGATTAGTTGGCACCCAATTTGCAGCTTCAATTCTGTGCAAGATAGCATACTTAACACTAAATTTGCTAGTTGGCAGTTTTCCTTTCAAGGGCCACACTTTAACTTGACCAGCAGTTATTTCCTTGCAGACATCATTATCAGTGACTTCTAGCTCTGCAGACTCTTCTTCTTTTCTTCCTAGGTGGTTGTTGATAACCTCAGTAGAGAATTCAATACATTTGCCTCTCACAAACACTTTCATGAAATCCACACTTCTTTTGTCAGAAATATTCATAGGAATATTGACCATGAATTCCTTAACCAGACTGTCATAACACTTGGAGAACCTACAAACAGTCTTCATCAATCCAGCAACCTTTATCACCTCTATGACTTCTTTAATTTCCATAGCCTCTTTGCCAATCTCTCTTTCAAGAGCAAGTCTTCTTTGACAAACAAATTTCCACATGGAAGCACTGCTTGCATAATGGAATGAAATATTGTCAATAGGAACATCAGGTATCTTGTCAGCAATTCTCTTCAAGATTGACTTTCTCACAGGAGTGATGTCTTGACCATCATCCTCAACATCATACTCTGATTCAGATTCTTCCACAAGCTTCCTCTTCTTGGGATTCACATCAACTTTGCTCCATGTTTTTGTAGGACCAACAATAGAAGTCTTTTTCTTCTTTCCTTCAGCTGACTTCTTTGGAGAAGATTCCACATTCTTCCCTTTCCTTGTTTTCAGTCTCTTGGCTAGACTAGGAACAACATTCCCAATCACTTCATCATCAGACAGATCAATAACATTTACCACATCTTCATTCTTCTTTCCACCAAGGCTAGTTTCAGCATTCCTTTCAGACGATGTTCTGACATTTGTTTCAACCTCAGCTTCCTCCTGAACACCTTCTTCTTCAACACCTACTTCAGCATCTTCAATGACAGACATAGCCAATCTGTGAAGATTTGTAGCAGCACTTTATATGTCCTCCTTTTCAGCAGGCATTTGTCTAAGGGGAATAGAAATGCCTTTTACAGATAAACCCTTATCCAAAATCTTGGTGGAAATCTGATTAAGACTGCGATCAACATCAAACCTCTCCTCAACAGCTTGAGAGGTGGAAGATCTAGATGCAGATTTATCGCTAAAAAGTACACTAGTGACTAGCCTCTTAGTTTCATTATCATTAAATTTAGTTCCAGCCCTTTTGGGTTGAAGTTTGGAAGGTCTTGACTTACCAGATTCAGGAACCATCATGGAGATGGGTTCTATATTCAAAGCTTCTTCTGCAGAACCCTCTTCTGTAGAAACCCTAGCTTTATCTCGCGATGAACTTTGTGAGGCAGATTTCTTAGATGGAGATGATATATGTTTTGACATTGTTCCTGTGAAGCACTTTAGATTCAGAGATGAATGGCAATTTCTGTTGAAGGAGAAGGAGATGAACAAATTAGGGATATGAAGTTTCATTAAGCGTGAGATGGCTATAATAGGAAATGATTGCCCAAAGTATGGAGCCTGATTTTGTGGGTCACTTAAACGCCAATCAATGATTTTCTCCCTCCCAAATAACTTTCCTTTTAAACTTTTAAAAGGATTCACACTGTTGCACCCCAACTAGGGTTTGCTATAAAGTCAGTTTATTTCTGATTTTTTGGGCAAGACTTGATTCTATGGTATTCCTTGGGTCCCCAAGTATCTAGGGATGGGAGGTTGTCCATCAGTTTGGTTCAGGAGAGACTTAACTGATCAGAAGATTGAGAATCAGGTGAATTGGGTAAAAGTCAACAGTAAGAGGAGAAGTCAACTGTGGAATTTTGAGGTTCTCTCCAAGGTTTTCAAGGTCTCACATCATCATATGGTCCTCAAAAGTCAATTTTCATGCCATTCATCAAAAATCAGGAGTTGGTGTAAAAGTTACTAAATTTGGAAATGACCTATAATTTGAAAGTTTCCTTTTTGGGCAAGTTCCTACACTGCATTCAACTTGACTTTTCATCATCAAGAAAGCTTCAAATGAATTTTCCTCCAACATAGAAGTTGAAGATATTTTTCTCCTCTTTCCAACAAGTACTAGTGGGTCTTCATATCATTTTTGAAACTCCAGTTATGATCAAAAGAAGGCAAAGTGGTTTTTAGGGTTTCTCATGATTCCATTTTCACAACTTTTAGATTTTGGGAAATATGAACCTATGATTAATTCCATTGCTTCAAGACGTGTTCCAACATCCAAGGACAATCCCTAAGGATCATTTTTGGCTTTTTAATCAAGTGGTTTCATGGGTTATTATTCACTTATTTTCCATTATGTCAAAAAGCCAAGTCATCAAAAAACTCATGAACCAATTGTTTTCAAGGCCCAAGTTCAATTGTGGTGTAATTAGCAATTCACATATGGGTGATCCATCATGGATTTCTTAAGTATACATGCATGGGAGAGGTGTATCCAACATTATGTGATTTTCCAAGATAATTCAAAATCTCATTAAACAAATAATTACCCAAGCCTAATTCATTATCAGTGGCAAACCCTAGTCTATATAAGCTAATTCATGCACTGGTTAGGATTCATTCAGGTGACATTTGGAGGATTGGAGAATTTGAACCCTAAAGCTTTCTTTCAACAAATCTCACGATCCACAAGGTCTTTGCAAAAATTTCTTCCACAAGCCTTTTCCTGGTGATCTCTAGAGTGCAAATCAACCACCATTCGCAGCCAAAAGCAAGTACACGTGTGGAACCATCTCAGGTTGGAAGGATTTTTAAGGATCCTAAAACTCTCCTTTTTTACGTGTATATTGTTGTGTGATTGTCACTGATCATGCTGATATAATTGGTTTTGAATTTGGACGTGTGTATGGCTTGTTATGTGTGTCTAAAGTTTTGTGCCCTAATGATATTTCGTTCGTTTTTTATTATACACTAACAATTTGTGATTTTTGATGCCATATTTGGATTCCTCGTGATTTTCTGGGTCGGATAGTGTACCCCCTTGCATTTTCTGGGCAGGTTTTTGGTTGCAGGTGGCGGCCGGAGCTAGGGCTCCGGCGAAGGTGGCGGTCTGGCGAAGGAAGGTGGCTGGAAGTTTAAGACATAATCTGGGCCGTCCATGGCTTGGATCGTGTGGCCACGATGCTGCCACATATTTTTCTCTTATATTTTTTTTCTGATTTTTAATTTGTGATCGTGTGTTTACCACCCCATCGTAACTACCGTGCTCGTCCAATTATGAATCTTCTTTTTGTTTACTATTATTTAAATTGACTAATCAGGGACCGTTTGATGCATCATGTGGCCACGATGGAGCCAGCACATTAAAATTACCACGTGCCTGGCACATGGTACGTATATGGTATACTGACACTTGGGTACGCGTGTGTACATGTTAGTATTGTGGACTTTTCATCACGACCTTTAATCTTGCATAGCTTTTGATTTGGTTGACTTAATGAGGCGCGTAGGATCAATCTCGTGGTGGGTAGCGCAGTCAACTGGGTTGATTAGTCCATGGTAGTCTTTTTTTATTTTTTTTCGTTCTGATGGATCAAGCGTCTGGGTTGCTAATGACACCCCACCTCCCAGGCCCATTAACCATTCCAACGTGTTTTCTTTACTCATTGCACCCCCAGCATCTTATTTCATTTTATTTTTATTAATTCATTATTATTTTCATATTTTAATTATTAAAATTACATAATTGCATTAAAAAATTATTAAAAAAATTTCATGCATCATATTTATCATTTTAATAAATTTTACAAATTTTATTTTTTTATTTTTATTTTATTTTTATCATTTAAATTGATTATTTAGTTTATTTTCTTTGTGCATTACACATGTCATGCATACTAATTTTACTTATTTTATTTCTTTGCATCCGTAAAATATTTTTTATCCGTTCTTTTTGCATTTGTTAGGTAACATTCTAAAATGCATCAAAATATTTTTAAATCATTTTTAATTATTATTTCATATTGCATTCTGGACCTCTCTTTGCACACTGAACCCTACTTCTCACCTGAACTTTGCCCAATTGTTTGAATGACTAACACTTTGAATTTTTGCAGGAATTTTTGATGTGTTATTTGTCTCTGGTTGAGGAACATTGATATTTAATTTGGGAATTTTAGGAGTTATTTCTCTAATTATTTGGTTTGCTTTCACTTGAGATCTGCTTATATGTGTATTTCTGATCATGCCTAAGTCCTTGTTTGAAAGGCACTTGTGCCATTTGCTTTGGGGTTGTTTCTTTGATTTTTGAGTTCATGTTTGGATTATTATCACTATTGTTTGCCATTGTTTGATATTCAGTTGCCTTGATGTTATTTATGTCCGTTTCGTACTAACCTTTTATGCAGAGACCAAGGTAAGTTCTTTAAGGGTATGGGTAAGTATCCATGTCCACCCTTACTTTTTCCTCATCTCATCTTCTTCCTTTAGGATTTAGGTTGTCGTCAAACCTCACTAACCATAGGTCACCAATGCATGCTAACTTTAGGGCTCATAGTCCCCCTTTAGAGTTACCTTTGTGTCTTCTCTCTTCTCATCTCAAACTTCTTGAAAATACTTAATAAGTATCAAGTGTATTGCGCACGAGCCTTAAGCGTGGGGAATGAGAAATGAGGGGCTTCCTCTCATCTTTCTAGAGTGCTTAGCGAGCGTCCTGTCTTGGGACGATGCGCTAAGTATTCGCCCCTGTGCCCTAGACTTTGGTGCAATGCAACTTAGGAATTAACTTAAGCCACTTCTGTCCTAAAAGATACAAACCAACCTCAAACTTTTTTGTCCTTCGGGATTTCCAAACTTAAAGGCTACTTTCAAAAAGGGCACGTTACTTTCCGTCTAAGACGCAAACAGGCATCGACCCTAACTGCCAGACGCGAACTTAACGCCGCTCATAAAAAACACAAAAAGAACTTGGTCCGAACTAAGTTGACTCTAAATTCCCCATTGCACAAAGGGGGTACGTAGGCCTAGGACGTCGACGTCCTACTGAGTCTGTCTTTGTTTTCCCCTCTCCCGTCTTAGTACAGCCCTAGATGATAGTATAACTCACCCTTAGATTAGACAACAAGCATGGATCCCATCGAGTACGATGGACACGTGGGGTTCTAGCACCTTCCCCTGGCTTAACCGACTCCCGAACCCAGGTTATGGTTGTGATGACCATTCCTTTCCCTCTTCCTCAGGTTTATGTGGTGTTCCCTTTCCCTCTCTTGGGATAAATTTACATGGCTGGCGACTCTGTTTTCCGCGCCACTCTCGCGTTTGTACCTGGATGAAAATCCTGGGAGCGAAGCTGGCGACTCTGCTATGGAAGGTTGGTTGACCTATGCTGGTCCATCCCTAAGCGAGTCAATCCTAGCGCTTGCTTGTCTTTGTTTTCTTTGGGTGATTTGTGTTTTTTTTATTCTATTTGTTATTTTTATTTTTACCGCATTTTCTGCATTTCATTTTTTATTACTGTCATGCTGCTGTGCTGTGCTGGCTGTCTTTGTTTTGCAGGTTGGGTGGGTCAGAGAGAGAAGCCCAATACCCAGGCTTGAGTATACCCTAAGACTAGAGTGGAAAGTAGTGGGACCTACGTGCCTGCTTGGTACGTTTATGTGTTCACGAAATTCACAACCAGATGAGGCTATCTTGGGACGCATTCTAACGTGTGTGTCTTGCACATGTTGGGGTGTTGATCTAGAGAGCTGTCGACTCTGGTGACCGATCATTGAGGACCTTAGTGGAAACATCCCTCTTTAGTGGTGACAGTGGCAGACCACATCCTGTGGCAAACCCATTCGCACCCGAGGGCCCGCTTTGGAACTCGCATAGGATGGCCCCTACATTTTGAAGAGAATCAGTGGAGGCACTCCTCGATTGACGATAGTACTGTACCCTGAGGGATGAATGTACTATTGTTTCTCGACTTCAGTGCCAATGCTGAGGACCTTCCGCTTTGGAGAATCGGTTGAGGCTTCCTCGATTGATGATGATGCCAAACTAGAAATGGTGAACGTATCATCATCTCTCGACCTGAGAGCCCGGGATACTGAACATCCTAGTACCCACACGTGAGAGGGGATGGGCGTTTACAGGTTTGCAGGTAACTGAGACCTTCAACCTACCCTGCTTTTTCTGGATTTCTCATCGATGTCTGATTATTTGGGTTCCTATCTCAGTGGTTCAGAATTCTGGTTTTCTGGGTTGTGGTTCTCGTTCAGTTAACAGCACAGCACATCCAGCAGTGTGCCTTGACCCCATGTTTGCATGAGCATATCATTTTTCTTGCATTCTGACATGTTTGACATTTTGTAGGGCTTGCATCTTACTCTTGATTCCGGTTTTCTGAGGTTACTTCAGCATGGATGTTCAGAGAAAGAAGACTGCTGCCTATTCGTTCCCAGAACCGACTTTGACATTGATTCACAAACTGATTAATATGGCTGGTTCCAGAGTTCGTACAGAGTTCAGTGGAAGGTATGGAAGACTTCTCAAATTTGTCTATAATATCTCCAAGTATGAGAAGGATGCCATTCACACACTTCTTCAGTTTTACGATCCGTCTCTGCGTTGCTTCACTTTCCAGGACTACATCTTGGCTCCAACGTTGGAGGAGTTCTCATTTATTTTGGGAATCCCCATCAGGCATGATATAGTTTTCTTTTCTGAAGAACACCCCGGGGTAAAAGAAATGGCTGTTGCTCTTCATATTAATGAATCCGTTCTTAACAGTAATATTGAAGAAAAACAAGGAGTTAAGGGTTTCTTGTTGAAGTTCTTGTTTGTTCAAGCTTGCATACATGTCAAAGAGAAGAATTGGACTGCTTTCCAAGCTATTCTGGCTATGTGTATCCATGGGATTGTGCTGTTTCCGAATATTCCTGATCTGGTGGATATGCACGCCGTCAGAATCTTTATTTCGAAGAATCCTATACCTACCTTGCTAGGTGATGTGTATCACTCAGTCCACTATAAGAATGAGAACAGGCGGGGAAAAACTGTGAGTTGTTGTGCACCACTCTTATCTACTTGGTTTCTGAGTCGTCTCCCCGAATCTGGCACTTTCGTTGATACGAAAGATTCTCTGAGTGGTCTAAGAGGGTAATGGGCTTGACTGCTGACAACATTGTTTGGATCAACCATGATTTGCTAGGAATGGAGATTATTTACAAGTGCGGAGAATTCCCTAATGTACCCTTGATAGGGAGGAAAGGTGGAATTAACTATAATCCTTCCCTTGTTATCAGACAGTTTGGTTATCCTTTGAGAGGTCCACCTGACGAGAGAGACATCATAGGATCCTTATTCTTCAATGGTATTGAGGATCAAGAGATGATGAGGAAGATTGTGAATGCTTGGAAACAGGTGACCAAGAAGGGTAAAATTTCGTTCAGAAAATGTAATAACCGGGCTTTTCGTTCCTATAAAGAGTGGATTAAGAAGAGAGCAGAAGAGGAGCTTTTTCCCTTCCCAGTGGAACCACCTTTGTATCCTTTGGTGATCGAGCCTCCTACCACAGTTGAGTGGGAGAAGTATAACAAATTATGGGCTGAAAAGGAAAGGCTGCGGGAAGAAAATAATGAGCTAAAAAGAGAGATCTATCAGTGGAAGCATGAGCGGGGTGAAGCTGTTCATACCGCCAAGTTGAAGACAGAGCTTCTTGCTAAAGCAGAAAAAGAGCTAGCGGACATGGTCACATCCATACAAATGATGAAGGAAGCTTTGGATGGTATCAGTAAGGTTCTCGAATCTAAGAAAGAGAAATTAGACAAAGCTTTGCTGAAAATCCATAGGTTCAATGATCACCAAGAAACTGCCATGGCCGAGAATAAAAGAAAGGAAGACGACTATCTTGCTAAGATTGATCAGTTGAAGTCGACGCTCAAGAAGAAAGACGCCGAGATCTTATCAGGGATATTCAAGAGACAAGTAGTCGAGGGTCGACTCAATGAAGCCATAGCCTCCATGGAAGAACTGAAAGTCCAAGCTGAAGTGAAGAAACCTAGACATGAGGGTCCTAGCATGGATGGTGCTACTGGAGAAGACGCTTGGGAGTTACATTGCCGATACTTGGATGGGATCATACACAGGAGATACCTTCTCATTCAAGGGCTAATTCAGAGACCGAAGCATCCCGACACCAGAAAACTGTTCAAGGAGATTCAAGACTGGTGCAGAAAGCATAATGGATGGGGGGATTGACACTTGTGGACTTTGATGATATGCCATAGTTTTCTTTTCTCTTTTATTGTATTGGGATCACCACCAGGCTTGTTGGTTGGGACCTCTATGATTTATGTGTTCAGATTTGTATCTGGGATTCGTGATTGTCGACATTTGGTTTTCCTCTGGTTTTCTTAATATATGAGCAGAAGTTTCGTTCTATCTTGTTATTAAACTGGAATCAAGGGGTGGATCGCCCTGCTAATATTCAAACATGTTCATTTGCATTTGCATATTCATTTTGCATAATCATTTTGCATGACAGGTGTTTATCTCCGGTATTCTTATCTTGTTCTCATCTCAGAATTGCAGATTGGAACATTCACCGGTATCCCACTAGACAAAATCAGAAGAGACTCATGGATCAGCTACAGAATGAGATCATTGAAATGCGGACTCGCATGAACCAATTCATGGAATTAATGCAAGGGGTTGCTCAGGGACAAGAACAGTTGAGGACTCTCGTTTAGCCACTGATTGCGAGGGTTGATGATGATGGTGTCCTTCATGGAGGACTTCAGACTGGTGTTACTGGTAATGGTCAGAATGGTCCTACTGGCGGAGGTGTTCCTGTTTCTGGTGTTGTGATTCCTCCGGGCGGAGCTGAAAATGCTGGGGGAGGTGGTACTGGTGCTGGCGCAGTTCATGGTCGTCAGTATGATGATGTTCAAGATGATGCGTTTTCTCTGCCAGGTGGGGATGGTGGTCCCCAGATTGACAATGACCAGAGAATCAGGTTGATTGAGGAACAGCTAAGGGGTGTTGTGAATCAGGATTCTGTGGGAATGGATCTAGAGGCTTTGGGACTGGTTCCAGGCAAAGTTATTCCGCACAAGTTTCAGACTCCCACTTTCGAGAAGTATAATGGTATGACTTGTACGAGGACACATGTGAGAGCATACGCAAGTAAGATGGCTGCACATGCGAAGAATGAGAAGCTGATGATGCACTGCTTCCAGGATAGCCTATCTGGGGTATCCCTGGAGTGGTACATGCAACTGGAAAGGAAGGATGTGCGTAGTTGGAGAGATCTGGCAGGGGCATTTATCAGACATTACCAATATAACACTGATATGGCTCCTAACAGAACACAGCTGCAGAATCTGTCACAGAAGAACAATGAGAGTTTCAAGGAGTACGCTCAGAGGTGGCGTGAACTGGCAGCTAGGGTTCAGCCTCTCATGTTGGAACGTGATATGATAACTATGTTTATGGCCACCTTGCAGGGTCATTACTATGAAAACTTGGTACCATGTATGACTGGAAAGTTTGCTGATTTGATCTTGGTAGGAGAGATGGTGGAAAGCGGAATTAAGGCGGGAAAGATATCGGGCAGTGATGGGTCCTCATCTGGAGGAAGTAAGAAGCCTTATGCCAGTGGTTATAAGAAGAAGGAGGGAGATACAAACTCTGTGTTATCATATCGTGGTAGAGATGGACCTCGTCAGAACTACAATCAGCAGGTGGCTTCTGTAACCATCCCAGCAGCACCTCAGCAGCCAGTAGCGTCTCAACAATAAAATCAGGCTCCTTACCGATCACAGTCTCAGAATAGGTGGGATAGGCATTTTGACACTCCACCTATGTCCTACTCTCAATTATTCCAGCACTTGTTGAAACCGCAGTTAATTCAGACGAGAACATTGGCTCCACCTACTGGCAATCCACCTCCCCGCTATGACGCCAACGCCCACTGTGAGTTTCATTTTGGGGCACCCGGACACCATTCTGAGAACTGTAAAGCTTTTAAGCATAAGGTTCAAGATTTGGTGGATTCCAAAGAAATCAATTTCTCCAATGATGTCCCAAATGTGAATCAGAACCCGATGCCGAATCACGGTGGACCGAAGGGCAATGCTATTATTAAAGACTGTGAAGGCTTGAGTTTGATTTCAGATGTGAGCGAAGTCCAAACTCCTTTGGGCGTAGTGAAGGAAAGACTGTTCAAGGGAGGGTTATTTCCCGGTTGTGATGAAGGTTGTGTAGGATGTGTGTCGCAGCCAGGCGGTTGTGAGTTATTAAAAGCAGGTATTCAGAAACTGATCAACGAAGGGGTATTAC
The DNA here is from genome assembly GCA_022829125.1 of Lathyrus tuberosus. Taxonomy (NCBI): domain Eukaryota; kingdom Viridiplantae; phylum Streptophyta; class Magnoliopsida; order Fabales; family Fabaceae; genus Lathyrus; species Lathyrus tuberosus. The sequence continues at coordinate 1,769,913 of JALAZF010000276.1, read as the reverse complement.
AGTTTGACAGAGGTTGCAAGCAGAGTAATGTTACTGACAGAGAGATTAATGTCGCCACGATAACAATTCCATTCAAGACAATAACTATATCAGTGCCAGCAAGACCAGCGCCGGTCACTATCACTATTCCTGGACCAGTCCCGTATGAGACTACCAAGGCCATCCCATGGAACTATGGGGACGAGGTGTTTGTTAATGGTAAGAAGCAGGAATTGGAAGACACATCAGCTGTAAATACAGGGGTTGGAAATCTTGTTGAAGCAGGGGCTATCACTAGGAGTGGTAGGGACTTTATTCCATCCGAGAATCAAGCTGGCAGTTCAAGACAAGACAAGGGTAAACAGATGATGGATGAGTCCGTACAGAGGCAGAAAGCTAATAACTCTATGACGAAGCCAGGAGGGGATACTTTCTCAGAAGACGTAGAAGAGTTTATGAGGTTGATCAGAAAAAGTGATTACAAGATTGTCGATCAACTTCACCAAACTCCATCGAAGATTTCCATTATATCCTCACTGTTGTGCTCCGAGGCACACCGAAATGCATTGCTGAAGGTTCTGAATATGGCTTATGTACCGCAGGAAATATCTGTTAACCAATTAGAAGGGGTTGTGGCTCATGTGAACGCTGGTAATGGTTTGGGTTTCACCGATTTAGATCTGACTCCGGCTGGGAGGAATCACAACAATGCTCTGCATATTTCAGTGGAATGCCATGGTTCTTTGATGTCGCATGTGTTAGTTGATACTAGGTCGTCTTTGAATGTGTTACCAAAGAAGGCTCTGATGAAGTTGGATACTCGTGGGTTGATTTGTACACTAAGTGACTTGGTGGTACGTGCTTTTGATGGCTCCAAGAGGTCAGTTTTTAGAGAGTTGGTTCTGCCGATCAAGGTGGGTCCTGAGATTTTCAACACCACCTTTTACATAATGGATATTCAGCCTGCCTATAGTTGTTTGTTAGGTCGCCCTTGGATCCACGGTGCTAGGGCAGTAACTTCTACGCCGCACCAAAAGTTGAAGTATATGGTGGATGGCCACGTTGTGACTGTTTGTGGTGAAGAAGATATCATGGTGAGTCACCTATCAACATTCAAGTATGTAGAGGTAGATGGTGAGATACAAGAAACTTTGTGCCAAGCCTTTGAAGCTGTGAAGATTCCCCAGGAACCCCCAAAGGCAGTCACTCAGCCTGAGGCGGTTGCCCAACCTGAAGTCGTCATACAACCAGAAGTTTCAATGTCCTCTTTCAAAGAGGCGCGTGCTATAGTTGAAGCTGGTGGTTCTCAGAAGTGGGGCAGTGTTATTGATGTTCAAAGGAAGCAAGATACTCATGGACTGGGATACAAGCCACCTAGGCGTTCTGAAGAGCCTCCCAAGTTCTATGGTCCAGTTCGTTTCACCAGTGCCGGTGTTTTCTTCGACAGAGTCAATGCTATTGAGGATGAAGGGATAGTGATTGTGACATGGATGAATGGATCCGTCCCTGCATTCCTGGTTAGAGTCTAGGCAACTGGTCCTCCGAGAAAGTTATCCAAGTGACGCGCCTGGAGTAATTTACTTCTGTTTTCTATTATGTTGAGTTCTACGTTCTGCCTAAGACGTAGTGATATTTATTTGTAGGGCTTGGATGTTATATTTGCTATTTTTATCATCAATAAAGGACGTTTTTCATTCAAATATTTTGATCCTTGTTTTTCTATTTTTACTTTTTGCATTAACTCACATCAAAATGGCAATGTGTTTTCTTGTTTGTTGCACTCATAATGAACATAAAACATCCATCATTCAGGTTCCTTTGTTCAGATTCCACCCATGACTTAGCTATGGCTCGATATGACTTCAACAATCCCATCTATCAGGCCGAAGAAGAGACTGACGAAGACTGTGACTTACCAGAAGAATTAGCCAGGCTACTGAAACAAGAGGAAAGGGTTATTCTACCTCATCAGGAGGAAGTTGAGACTGTTAATCTGGGAACCGAGGATGTTAAACAAGAAGTAAAGGTTGGGGCTGCCCTGGAAGACACCGTTAAGGGAAGACTGATTGAGTTACTTCGAGTGTATGTGGATATCTTCGCCTGGTCTTACCAAGACATGCCTGGGCTTGATACTGACATTGTTTCACACAGACTACCGCTTAAAAAGGGTTGTACTCCAGTCAAGCAGAAATTGAGAAGGACGAAACCAGATATGGCTGTCAAGATCAAGGAAGAGGTTCAGAAACAGTTGGACGCCGGATTTCTTGCCGTGACAAATTATCCTCCGTGGGTTGCTAATATTGTACCTGTACCTAAGAAGGATGGGAAGGTCAGGATGTGTGTGGATTACCGAGATTTGAATAGGGCGAGCCCGAAGGATGATTTCCCGCTCCCCCACATTGACGTGTTAGTGGACAATACTGCTCAATATTCTGTGTTTTTCTTCATGGATGGCTTCTCTGGGTATAACCAAATCAAAATGGCCCCAGAGGACATGGAGAAAACTACATTCATAACACCGTGGGGAACATTTTGCTACAAGGTAATGCCCTTTGGATTGAAGAATGTTGGGGCAACCTATCAGCGGGCGATGGTGACCCTCTTTCATGATATGATTCACAAGGAGATTGAAGTCTATGTTGATGACATGATTGCGAAGTCACAGACAGAGGAAGAACACTTGGTAAACCTCCAGAAGTTGTTTGAAAGGTTGAGGAAGCTCAGGTTGAGATTGAATCCGAACAAGTGCACTTTCGGCGTGAGGTCTGGTAAATTGCTGGGATTCATTGTTAGTGAAAGGGGTATACAGGTTGATCCTGCAAAAATAAGAGCCATACAGGAGATGCCTGAGCCAAGAACAGAGAAAAAGGTTCGTGGTTTCTTGGGGAGATTGAATTACATTGCCAGGTTTATCTCTCATCTGACAGCCACATGTGAACCAATTTTCAAGTTGTTAAGGAAGGATCAGGAGGTCAGGTGGAATGAAAATTGTCGAGAGGCGTTCGAAAGGATAAAGACGTATTTGCAAGAACCTCCAGTCCTTATGCCACCAGTGTCTGGGAGACCATTGATTATGTACCTCACGGTTCTTGAGAATTCGATGGGTTGTGTGCTCGGTCAACACGGCGAGACAGGTAAAAAAGAGCACGCCATTTACTACCTGAGTAAGAAGTTCACTGATTGCGAATCAAGATACTCTATGCTGGAAAAGACATGTTGTGTACTCGCTTGGGCAGCCAAGCGCCTAAGGTAGCATATGTTAAATCACACAACCTTGTTGATTTCGAAGATGGATCCGATTAAGTACGTGTTTGAGAAGCAAGCACTTTCTGGAAGGATAGCCCGTTGGCAGATAGTTTTGACAGAGTACGATATTCAGTATGTTTCTCAGAAGGCCATTAAGGGAAGTGTTCTGTCAGAATATCTTGCTGAACAGCCGGTCAAGGATTATCAGCCTATGAAGTTTGAGTTTCCGGACGAGCATGTTATGTTTCTGAAAATGAAGGATTGTGAAGAGCCTCTGCCTGACGAAGGACCAGAGATTGGGTCTCAGTGGAAGATGATCTTTGATGGGGCTGTCAACTCATATGGTAATGGAATTGGGGCAATCATTACAACCCCGAAGGGTTCTCATATACCTTTCACTGCCCGGTTAGCATTCGTGTGTACCAACAACGAGGCGGAGTATGAAGCATGCATCATGGGGTTAGAAGAAGCAATTGATTTGAGAATCAAGAACCTCGATGTCTATGGTGATTCCGCGTTGGTAGTTAATCAGATTACAGGAGAATGGGAGACTCGTCAGGCAAACCTGGTGCCTTACAACAACTATACCAGAAGGTTGTTACCTTTCTTTGATAGGGTGGATTTTCATCATGTGCCCCGAGCTGAGAATCAGATGGCTGATGCGTTGGCGACATTGGCATCCATGTTTAAGGTGAACCGTTGGAATGAAACTCCGTCGATTAGAATCATGCGTCTGGACAGACCAGCTTTTGTGTTTGCAATTGAAGATGTGTCGGATGGCAAGCCGTGGTATCATGATATTAAGGTTTTTCTGAAGAGACAAGAGTATCCAGAGGGTGCCTCCACCAAAGATATGAAGACTCTGAGAAGGTTGGCAGGAAACTTCTTTCTGAACAAGGATGATGTGTTATATAAGAGGAACTTCGATATGGTCTTGCTACGTTGTGTTGATGAACACGAGGCAGGGTTATTGATGGAGGGAGTTCACGAAGGTTCTTTTGGTACTCATTCCAGTGGACACACCATGGCTAGAAAGTTGTTGAGGGCAGGATATTATTGGATGACTATGGAGTCAGATTGTTTCAAGTACGCCCGGAAGTGCCATAAGTGCCAGATTTATGCAGATAAGATGCATGTACCGCCTACGCCTCTAAATGTGTTGTCGTCTCCTTGTCCTTTTGCAATGTGGGGCATAGATATGATTGGAAAGATTGAGCCCACCGCTTCCAATGGGAATCGTTTCATTTTGGTTGCCATTGACTATTTCACAAAGTGGGTGGAGGCAGCCTCCTACGCCAACGTCACCAAGCAAGTGGTAGCCCGGTTTATAAAGAAGGACATCATCTGCCGTTATGGGGTCCCGGAGAGAATCATTACTGATAATGGCTCGAATTTGAATAATAAGATGATGAAGGAACTATGTCAGAGTTTCAAGATCGAGCATCACAATTCTTCTCCGTATCGTCCGAAGATGAATGGTGTTGTTGAGGCGGCAAATAAGAATATCAAGAAGATTGTGCAGAAGATGGTGGTAACATATAAGGACTGGCATGAGATGTTACCATACGCCCTACATGGTTACCGTACTTCGGTGCGTACGTCAACTGGGGCAACCCCTTTCTCCTTGGTATATGGTATGGAAGCAGTTTTACCCTTAGAGGTCGAGATTCCGTCTTTGAGGGTTGTGGCAGACGTGAAGCTTGATGAAGCTGAATGGGTGCGTTCCAGGTTGGATCAGTTGAACCTTATTGAAGAAAAGAGATTGCCAACCATCGCACATGGTCGTTTGTATCAGAGCAGGATGAAGCACGCCTTTGACCAGAAAGTGCGTCCTCGGAATTTTCAGACAGGTGAATTGGTTTTGAAAAGGATCCTTCCTCCTCAGACAGATCACAGGGGCAAATGGACTCCAAACTACGAAGGGCCGTATGTAGTCAGAAAGGTTTTCTCTGGTGGAGCCTTACTACTTTCAACTATGGATGGTAAAGATTTTACATCCTCCGTGAACGCAGAAGTAGTCAAAAAATACTTCGCATAAAAGAGACCCGCTAGACATAAAAAGAAAGTCCAGGCAAAAAGGGGCATCCCGGCGAACCATAAAAAGGAAAAGGTTCGGGCAAAAGTTAAGGATAAAATGTAAAAAGAAATGTGTAAACCCGCAAAGTTGAAAACCTGAAAAGGCGACTTTGGCAAAAATGGGTATCCCGGTGGATTGAAAACCCAAAAAGGGCGATCCAGGAAAAAGTTAGGGATTTATAAGCGAAAGGCTATGGTCTGCGTTCGATTTGTGAAGCACTCTCAATACCTGGAAATTCTGAAAAAAAAAAAGATCAGTACAGTTAGTCTCTTCGAAGGTCAAGACGTTTGTGGATAAGCAAGTCATCTGGGTCATAGCTGAGTCGAATCATGGTGGATATCTGTTCCCACATTGCCGACATGTGTATTTTCTTTTTGTTTTTGCACAATTACCTCTTTCTAGGAATTGCTTCCAAATGTAAACGCCTATTTACAGGCCACTCTTCTCAATAAAATATTCATTTCTCTCATAGAGCTTACCATTATTTGTTTTACTTTTACTTTTACTGTTTTGTTTGCAAAAACGTCTGATATTTTTGATAAACATTGCATATAAAATTTCGAGCTTTGCAGAGCATAACGAAAAGCAGTAGAAATTACTTAGGCGTTAACGGTGATAGCCAGGTTGTGGCATATTCTATTTGTTGTTATTTGACTTGCAGGGTAACAGGATTGTATTCTCCCAGTAGTTTGCTTCCCCAGCATTGAGATTGCTCCTTCCCCGGCAGGACAAACTTTCCTCAGCAGAGTAGACTTCCCCCAGCAGAAGGCTTGGAAATTATTTTCTCCGGATCAAGGCGTTATTTCCCCACAGAATCAAGGTGCTCACTTCCCCGAGTCAGGAAGTGTACTTCCACCAACAATGTCATATTCTAATCCCCAGCAAGGTGGGAGTAAAGCCATTCTCCCCAGCAGGCTAAGATCAGCATTATCCCCAAGCAGGATGGTATTATGGGCTGGCATCCCTCAGCAGGTCCTGAGCCCAATTGGTTATCAGCAATCTTCAGCAACGGACTGCCGGTTCCGTCATTGGCATTCATTCTTAACTCCCCTAGCAGAGGAGAAATCTCAGGTTGGATGTTACCTTCAGTAAAAGACAGGTGGGGTCCCCGGTAGTTCTTTTGGGATTTCATCCCCTGTAGAAGTTGTTGATCCGAAGAGTCGATCAGTATGACCCTTCTCAGCAGAGTTCCTGGATTCAGAGGACAATTTATTTTTGTCATCCCCAGCTGAATGGATCTTTTCTCTCCGACATTTATTTTGCTGGAGGGACCATTTTTGCATATCATAAGCATTTGCATTGCATCCTCAAACGCGTAGCATTTCCATGTCGTATGGAGCATTACGCCATTATTCAAACATTTGCATTCGAAGCATAAGCCAGGTTTGATACTTTCTTTGCCAGTTCTCTTTCTCAGCAGAGATGGTATAACTCAGGAGAGTTTGGAGGGATGTGTTCCTCATACTTGTGTTCCCCGGCAGAGTCTTTTATTTAGACCTCTCCTTTCCCCAGCGGAGCCATCTTATCTGTGGATCATGGGTCTGTTAGAAGTTTATCTGGCCTTTCTCTTTTGTGAAATCCCGTTCTTACCTGACATATTTTGTTTGCCAGAGGTGATTTAAACCAGAAGTTTCGTTTCACGTTATCCCCAGTGAAGTCGGCATTTATTTTGCTAGTTTCTCTTTATCAGCAGAGATAGCAATCTTTCGGATATTTCCTTCGTCAGTTCCCATTATCAGCAGGGATGGCATTGGTATTGCTAGGTTCTCTTTATCAGCAGAGATAGCAATCTTTCGGATATTTTCTTCGTCAGTTCCCTTTATCAGCAGGGATGACACTGGTATTACTAGTTTCTCTTTATCAGCAGAGATAGAAATCTTTCGGATATTTCTTTTGTCAGTTTCCCTTTATCAGCAGGGATGGCATTGATGTTGCTAGTTTCTCTTTATCAGCAGAGATAGCAATCTTTCGGATATTTTCTTCGTCAGTTCCCTTTATCAGCAGGGATGGCATTGATGTTGCTAGTTTCTCTTTATCAGCAAAGAGAGCAATCTTTCGGATATTTTCTTCGTCAGTTCCCTTTATCAGCAGGGATGGCATTGATATTGCTAGTTTCTCTTTATCAGCAGAGATGGCAATCTTTCGGATATTTCTTTTGTCAGTTTCCCTTTATCAGCAGGGATGGCATTTTGCTAGTTTCTCTTTATCAGCAGAGATAGCAATCTTTTGAAGATAATCTTTTCGTCAGTTTCCCTTTATCAGCAGGGATGGCATTCATCTTGTTAGTTTCTCTTTATCAGTAGAGATAGCAATCTAATCTTTTCGTCAGTTCCCTTTACCAGCAGGGATGGCATTTGTTTTGCTAGTTTCTCTTTATCAGCAGAGATAGCAAGCTTTGAAGATATTCTGTTGTCAGTGTCCCTTTATCAGCAGGGATGGTATTTATTTTGCTTGTTTCTCTTTATCAGTAGGGATAGCAATCTTTTGGAGATTTCTTTCGTCAGTTCCCTTTATCAGCAGGGATGGCTGTTTATTTTGCTAGTTCTCTTTGTCAGCAGGGATAGCGATCTTTTGGAGATTCTTTTCGTCAGTTCCCTTTATCAGCAGGGATGGCATATTTCGAGATTCCTTTGTCAGTTCTCTTTATCAGCAGAGATGACGTAACTTGGGAGAGTTTGTTTCACTTTATACCCAGCATAGTTAGCACTCGTCCGTATTGTGACAGTACAGCATTTATGGCTAATTCTCCGGTGGAGGATTACAAATTTCCGGGTTCTTTGGTATTCAATCTCCGTGCATCCTAATCGTCTGAAAGCCGTCGTTATTATACCTTCAGGACCAAGTTCATTGAATAGGGGCAGCTGTTGCACCCCAAAATTTGCCCTCCTTACTTTATTACTAATTGGCTTATTTGCATTGCAGTTTGCATTATCAGGTGTGCATATCATTGGTTCTTAGCATGGGGTCAAGGTACCTGAGGCAGTGCTTCAGAGGGTCAAGTAAGAGTCCTGGTATCGTCCAAGAGAGCTCAGGTGGATCATCCTCTCCTAACCAGTGCATAGATTAGGGTTTTGAGATTCTTGGGTTTATTGCTTCAATGGACAAGCTCCTTGGGTTTTTATCATCATTAAATGGCATATCTTATCTTTGTTGGAGAGAATACACATCATATTCAGAGGAATTTGGATTTGGAGACTGTGTTATTTCCTCCTAGACTGAGGGTACCACAACTAGGGTTTGCTATAAAGTCAGTTTATTTCTGATTTTTTGGGAAAGACTTGATTCTATGGTATTCCTTGGGTCCCCAAGTATCTAGGGATGGGAGGTTGTCCATCAGTTTGGTTCAAGAGAGACTTAACTGATCAGAAGATTGAGAATCAGGTGAATTGGGTAAAAGTCAACAGTAAGAAGAGAAGTCAACTGTGGAATTTTGAGGTTCTCTCCAAGGTTTTCAAGGTCTCACATCATCATATGGTCCTCAAAAGTCAAGTTTCATGCCATTCATCAAAAATCAGGAGTTGGTGCAAAAGTTACTAAATTTGGAAATGACCTATAATTTGAAAGTTTCCTTTTTGGGCAAGTTCCTACACTGCATTCAACTTGACTTTTCGTCAACAAGAAAGCTTCAAATGAATTTTCCTCCAACATTAAAGTTGAAGATATTTTTCTCCTCTTTCTAACAAGTACTTGTGGGTCTCCATATCATTTGTGAAACTCCAGTTATGATCAAAAGAAGGCAAAGTGGTTTTTAGGGTTTCTCATGATTCCATTTTCACAACTTTTAGATTTTGGGACATATGAACCTATGATTAATTCCATTGCTTCAAGACATATTCCAACGTCCAAGGACAATCCCTAAGGAGCATTTTTGGATTTTTAATCAAGTGTTTTCATGGGTTATTATTCACTTATTTTCCAATATGTCAAAAAGCCAAGTCATCAAAAAACTCATTAACCAATTGTTTTCAAGGCCCAAGTTCAATTGTGGTGTAATTAGCAATTCACATATGGGTGATCCATCATGGGTTTCTTAAGTATACATGCATGGGAGAGGTGTATCCAACATTATGTGATTTTCCAAGATAATTCAAAAACTCATTAAATAAATAATTACCCAAGCCCAATTCATTATCAGTGACAAACCCTAGTCTATATAAGCTCATTCATGCACTGGTTAGGATTCATTCAGGTGACATTTGGAGGATTGGAGAATTTGAACCCTAAAGATTTCTTTCAATAAATCTCACGATCCACAAGGTCTTTGCAAAAAGTTCTTCCACAAACCTTTTCCTGGTGATCTCTAGAGTACAAATCAACCACCATTCGCAGCCAAAAGCAAGTACACGAGTGGAACCATCTCAGGTTGGAAGGATTATTAAGGATCCTAAACTCTCCTTTTTTACGTGTATATTGTTGTGTGATTGTCACTGATCATGCTGATATAATTGGTTTTGAATATGGACGTGTGTATGGCTTGTTATGTGTGTTTAAAGTTTTGTGCCCTAATGATATTTCGTTCGTTTTTTATTATACACTAACAATTTGTGATTTTTGATGCCATATTTGGATTCCTCGTGATTTTTTGGGTCGGATAGTGTACCCCCTTGCATTTTTTGGGCAGGTTTTTGGTTTCAGGTGGCGGCCGGAGCTAGGGCTCCGACGAAGGTGGCGGTCCGGCGAAGGAAGGTGGTTGGAGGTTGAAGACGTAATCTGGGCAGTCCATGGCTTGGATCGTGTGGCCACGATGCTGCCACATATTTTTCTCTTATATTTTTTTTCTGATTTTTAATTTGTGATCGTGTGTTTACCACCCCATCGTAACTACCGTACTCGTCCAATTATGAATCTTCTTTTTGTTTACTATTATTTAAGTTGACTAATCAGGGACCGTTTGATGCATCATGTGGCCATGATGGAGCCAGCACATTAAAATTACCACGTGCCTAGTACATGGTACGTATATGGTATACTGACACTTGGGTACGCGTGTGTACATGTTAGTTATTGTGGACTTTTCATCACGACCTTTAATCTTGCATAGCTTTTGATTTGGTTGACTTAATGAGGCGCGTAGGATCAATCTCGTGGTGGGTAACGCAGTCAACTTAGTTGACTAGTCCATGGTAATCTTTTTTTTATTTTTTTTCTTTCTGATGGATCAAGCGTCTGGGCTGCTAATGACACCCCACCTCCCAGGCCCATTAACTATTCCAACGTGTTTTCTTTACTCATTGCACCCCCAGCATCTTATTTGATTTTATTTTTATTAATTCATTATTATTTTCATATTTTAATTATTAAAATTACATAATTGCATTAAAAAATTACTAAAAAAATTTCTTGCATCATATTTATCATTTTAATAAATTTTCCAAATTTTATTTTTTTATTTTTATTTTATTTTTATCATTTAAATTGATTATTTAGTCTATTTTCTTTTTGCATTACACATGTCATGCATACTAATTTTGCTTATTTTATTTCTTTGCATTCGTAAAATATTTTTTATTCGTTCTTTTTGCATTTGTTAGGTAACATTCTTAAATGCATCAAAATATTTTTAAATCATTTTTAGTTATTATTTCATATTGCATTATGGTCCTCTCTTTGCACACTGAACCCTACTTCTGACCTGAACTTTGCCCAATTGTTTGAATGACTAACACTTTGAATTTTTGCAGGAATTTTTGATGTGTTGTTTGTCTCTAGTTGAGGAACATTGATATTTAATTTGGAAATTTTAAGAGTTATTTCTCTAATTATTTGGTTTGCTTTCACTTGAGATCTGCTTATATGTGTATTTCTGATCATGCCTAAGTCCTTGTTTGAAAGGCACTTGTGCCATTTGCTTTGGGGTTGTTTCTTTGATTTTTGAGTTCATGTTTGGATTATTATCACTATTGTTTGCCATTGTTTGATATTCACTTGCCTTGATGTTATTTATGTCCGTTTCATACTAACCTTTTATGCAGAGACCAAGGTAAGTTCTTTAAGGGTATGGGTAAGTATCCATGTTCACCCTTACTTTTTCCTCATCTCATCTTCTTCCTTTAGGATTTAGGTTGTCGTCAAACCTCACTAACCATAGGTCACCCATGCATGCTAACTTTAGGGCTCATAGTCCCCCTTTAGAGTTACCTTTGTGTCTTCTCTCTTCTCATCTCAAACTTCTTGAAAATACTTAATAAGTATCAAGTGTATTACGCACGAGCCTTAAGCGTGGGGAATGAGAAATGAGGGGCTTCCTCTCATCTTTCTAGAGTGCTTAGCGAGCGTCCTGTCTTGGGACGATGCGTTAAGTATTCGCCCCTATGCCCTAGACTTTGGTGCAATGCAACTTAGGAACTAACTTAAGCCACTTCTGTCCTAAAAGATACAAACAAACCTCAAACTTTTTTGTCCTTCAGGATTTCCAAACTTAAAGGCTACTTTCAAAAAGGGCACGTTACTTTCCGTCTGAGACGCAAAAAGGTATCGACCCTAACTGCCGGACGCGAACTTAACGTCGCTCATAAAAAACACAAAAAGAACTTGGTCCGAACTACGTTGACTCTGAATTCCCCATTGCACAAAGGGGGTACGTAGGCCTAGGACATCGACGTCCTACCGAGTCTGTCTTTGTTTTCCCCTCTCCCGTCTTAGTACAGCCCTAGATGATAGTATAACTCACCCTTAGATTAGACAACAAGCGTGGATCCCATCGAGTACGATGGACGCGTGGGGTGCTAGTACCTTCCCCTTGCGTAACCGACTCCCAAACCCAGGTTATGGTTGCGATGACCATTCCTTTCCCTCTTCCTCAGGTTTATGCGGTGTTCCCTTTCCCTCTCTTGGGATAAATTTGCACGGCTGGCGACTCTGTTTTCCACGCCACTCTCGCATTTGTACCTGGATGAAAATCCTGGGAGCGACACACACCACAAGTTATTGACCCTAATTGACCTTTCAGCATGCTCAGACTTTCACAATTAATTTTATAGTCTGATGTCACAACATCAACCTGAACATCACCAGATGAGCTGACCTCTTGAGGTACCCATTGATAACAATTATCTCTGGATCTGACTCCTTTCATAACTACCTCATTTTCCTCATTAGTTATCAAACACTCATCTTTAGTGTAGCTGACCTTATATCCGTCATCACAGAGCTGACTTATGCTAATCAAGTTAGCACTCAACCCTTTGACAAGAAGCACATTGTCAAGATCAGGTCCATCATGACACTTCACTTTTCCAACACCTTTTACCACCCCTTTCTCTCCATTTCCAAAAGTAACATCAATTGAGGAGCAAGAATTGACATCCACCAATTGGTTTTTGAATCCAGTCATGTGCTTTGAACATCCACTGTCAAAGTACCATCCATCCTTAGCAGAGTGTCTATCTGAAATGTGAGCCAATGGACATGTAACCTCAGCTTTAGGAACCCATTGTTTAACAACCTTGGGCCTGTTATCCTTCTGTCTAGGTTGAGGGACAGACTTGGGATAACCATGAAGCTTGAAGCAAGAATTGCATATGGCCAAATCTTCCACAATAGAAGCACCTTACTCTTTCTTCTCTGAAGTTGTTAAACTTCCTGCCCCCTTGATGATGAAACTGCTGTGGCTGCCATCCATAGTACTGGTGTTGTTTTCTTCCATAGTTTGTCTGTCTCCTGTAGTGAGGATTCTGTCTCTTAGGCTGTCTTCTATGATGATGTGGCTTCCTTCTTCCATAATAATGAGGCACAACATTCTTATATTCAAAACCATACATATTCCCCTGATGTTGAGACATCTGATGAAACATGTTTTGTTTAAACCTAGAAGCCTGCATGCTCCTATGGTATTGAGGAGGCATAAACTGCCAAGCTCCATAAGTATGTACCTTCCTTTGATAAGGACCATGAGCATACCTTTTCCCAACATTTTGTGGCTGTTGGTGAGAAACCTGCTTGGGTTTAGGATTGTGTCTCTTTTTGTTATGGTGAGACATTGGTTGAGACATGTCCTTTTTGGTTCCTGAAGTACTAGCTTTATCATAAACCTTCTCCTCGGCAACAAATCCTAATCCAGTCTTGTCTCCAGCTACCATTTCTGCCTAAAGGATCTTATCAAGAGTATCAGATCCACTTTTCAACATTCTCACAGATTTTGTCATTTGATCAAGTTGAGATTTAACCAATAAGTTCATTTTCAAGACCAGCTTTAATAGTCTCAAGCTGAACAATTTGTTTCTTTTGTTTATCACTTTCTTGATAAAACCTCTGCACTCTTCAGACATAACTCTTGATAGGAGGCTGCTAACTCCTCAAAAGTCAGTTCCTCATCACTTGATTCTCCATCAAAAACACAAGTTCCTGTCAATGCTCTGACATGCTTGGTTGACTCGTCTTCACTTTCACTGTCAGTCTCAGACCAGGAAACAGTCATGCCCTTCTTCTACTTCTTAAGGAATGTAGGACATTCTTTCTTGACATGTCCATAACCTTCACACTCAAAGCATTGAATCCCTTTGTCTTGAGCAGTCTTCTCTTCATCCTTCTCTTTTGACTTGCTGATATCAGAGGATATTTTCTTAACATTAGGTTTGTAGTTCTTATTCATCCTCTTGAAAACCTTGTTAAACTGTCTTCCCAGCATAGCAATGGCCTGAGACAGCTCCTCCTGAGATTCAGCACCATTCCCTTTCTTCTCTTCTTGAGTATTGGAGACCAAGGCTATATTCTTGGCTTTCTTTTCAGGTTCCTCCTAATTCAGCCCTAACTCAAAAGTTTGAAGAGATCCAATAAGCTCATCAACCCTCATTTTGCTGATGTCTTAAGCTTCTTCAATTGCAGTCACCTTCATCTTATACCTCTTGGGAAGGGATCTAAGGATTTTCCTCACCAGCTTTTCTTCAGTCATCTTCTCTCCAAGAGCACTAGAGGCATTAGACAGCTCAAGAATACTCATATGAAAGTCATGAATAGTTTCATCTTCCTTCATCTTTAAACTTTCAAACTTTGATGTCAGAAGTTGAAGTCTTGACATCTTAACCTTTGAAGTTCCTTCATGAGTGGTCTTCAAGATGTCCCAAGCTTCCTTAGCTACTTCACAGGTATTGATCAACCTGAATATGTTCTTATCAACTCCATTGAAGATATCATTTAAAGCTTTGGAATTCCCAAGGGCAAGCTTATCTTCTTCCTTGGTCCATTCTTCTTCAGGTTTCAGTTTTGAGCTGCCTTCTTTTTCTTTCCCAGCATCATCTTTCTCAACAATAACAGGTGCTTTCCATTCTTTTATGATAGCCTTCCAAGCCCTGTGATCCAAGGATTTCAAAAAGGTAATCATCCTTGGCTTCCAATAATCATAATTAGAGCCATCCAGAATAGGGGGTCTATTCACAAATCCACCAACTTCCTTGTCCATCTTACCAGAAAGTATCAGCCCTAGATCTCACCCAGATGCAGAGCAGGATGCCTGCTCTGATACCTATTGAAATTCTGGTACCAGATATGTGATGTTACGCATGATGTCACAACAAAACACTCTGCAATGAACAATGTAAAACAACAGAAGAGAACACAAAGAATTGTTCACCCAGTTCAGTTAAACAACTTACTCTAGGGGCTACCAAGCTAGGGATGAATTTCACTATCAGTAGAATTAATTTACAGACTCAACAACCCAGTTAACATCTCCTAAACTTAATCTCTACTTAATGAACTTTATACGTAAGAGACCACTTAGGTATAAGAACACTACTCAATCCCTAAATCACTTCAGTGATATAATTCAAAGATCACACACTTTGAAAAACACAACTTGATTCTGCTTCACAGCTTTGATCAAGAACAACTCAAAACAACAACACCACTTCACACTAGAATGGTTTACAACTCATACACGAAGACACAAATGACTCTCAGTCTTTTGCTCCTTTTCTTCGTCCTGTCTTCAAAGGATTGATGCGCTTTATATAGCTATTTGATTTGGACTTGGACCTGCTACAATATCTGACCTGATTTGTTATTTAAAACTGAATCTGCAAAACAGATTTTATCACCCAAAATCTTCTTAAATCTTCAGCCTTTAAACACTCCTACAAATCTGCATCAAATCTGTTTGCAACAGAAAATATCTCCTCCAAGATATTCACATCCAATAACTCTAACAGCTCTCCCAAATTCCAGCTAGTACGCTTAACCCTAAAAACATCTCAAACCTGATGTCTTACTGATCTGCATATCTGATGTCATGAAATCGCATGTGACATCAGACTTCAAAACTTCAACAACTTAAACACCTAACATTATCCAATGTTAAGACTCAATGTTAAGACATCACCCATGTGACATCAACATTGAACAACTTTGTTTTACCAAAATTCTAGCCAATCCAAGAGCTAACATGCCATGATGGCTAGTCTCGTCTGAGTTATGGGCCTTGAAACTAACTTCCACTTACCTCTCAGAAGTTGAAAAGCCTTGGTGATCTTCCATCTTTTGCGTGAGACCTATAAATAGCCTTTCTCAAAGCCGTTCCATCATTTTTTAATACCTTCTTCTTCAAACCTGCTGTTTGCTATGAGAATCATACTTTGGTCTCTTCTTCCTAAAGCGTTCGTTGCCCCATAACACCTTTGCATCTCTTTCTACTTAATGGCTTCGTCCTGCATTGCTCCCACTTCCATTCCCCAAACCACTGGTAACAATCCAGTGGCGTATGTGCTTTCTGAAGCGGAAACACTCCGTCCTCTTCCTCAACCGTCATCCGCTGACAAGACAGTGGTAGCCAACTGGCGCCGCCAGATGGTTATCCCTTTCGCGGTGGAAAACAAAGTTTGTGGTTTCCATGGCCCCCTTCTGGATAACAAACCTAATCCACAAAAACTCCAGAAGTTCTTTCCTTGCTTCGACCAAACGATTCCACCTGCATTCGAGAAAGGCGGTACTTTAGATCTCAAGTTTATGACGCCTAAGACTCGAGTCTTTCGATCCATGCCTACCCTAGGAAATAAAGATTACATTTCCTGGCTCGACAGAGTCGAAAGTAAGCGCAATAAGCAATGGAAGGCATATGGCATTTTCAACGCCATCCAACTCTCCAGAACTGTCCACAGGGTCAACCCTTGCTTGCTGCTTGCGTTAATGTACTTCTGGGAAGGATCGACCAACACATTCCACCTCCCCTGTGGCATGTTCACACTAACCCTGTTCGATGTGGCGGCCATTACTGGCCTTTCGCCACAAGGTGAGACGTTCGACCCAACCTTGGAGACCGATCATGCTTTCGACTTCGACCGGGCCAGCTTCTAGAACTATATTGAAGATCATCATGACAAGCATTCTGTAGAAGTTTCTAATGAGGAGCACATTGCTTTCCTGACCTTATGGTTGTCGTACTACATGTTTTGTCCTGGCTCCATACAAATAGCCAAAAGTTTTATTAGTCTGGCCATTCAGATCCATGAGGGTCGACAGATATCTTTGGCTAACCTTCACCTAGCCTCTCTCTACCATTCTCTTGGCTTGTTGGCCATGAGGCTGAAACTCCTCCACAAAACCACCAAAGCTCTAAACATCTCAGGGCCTATGTGGCTGTTGCAGCATTGGCTCAACGCCACTTAGAACACAAGTTAGGATATCCAGCTTCCGTGGCAATGGAACGTCTGGACAACGAACACTCTGTCAAAGGCCTGCGCCTTGCTCGGATGACTACCCAAGAAGCTCCAAAGCAATCCCTTATTATGAGGTACCTTACTATGTTTGTCGAAACCACCTCTTTTGTTCCCGACATGGCGCCATTTGTGGAGCGTAGGTTTGGCCCTGAATGGTTTAGAAACCCATTTCCTGGGGATTCCCCCAAAGCTGCTGCTCAGTCGAATGCCATATGGCAGGCGTTTCTCACTCCCACCCTGATATCCTTTCGGATCGACCCGGGCAGCACTGGCTATGGTTTTATGAACTATCAGCCAAACTTGGTAGCCCGATAATTTGGCTTGAGACAAATGCTGCCGAAGTCGCTAGTGAGACACCCTGATGATATAGTACGATCCGGCCGACGCTTGTCCCATGAGGGTCATAGATCTTGCATGAGGTTCGTCAGAGCCACTCAACATCTTGAATTGCCAGTATTTGTATTCCAACCTTCATTTTTTACCACTAAAGAGTTCGACGTTTGGTGGTTGGAGTATCAGGCTCAAATCTTCTCTCCAAATCTTTTCCTGGAGAATATGGTCGATGCTTTTGCTTCCATGGATGGTGCAACTCCGAAATTGTCGACCGCGGCCTCTGTTGCAGATGTCAACCCAGCAGAAGACCCTTCCACAAAGGTAGTTTCTAAATTTTAACT
Organism: Lathyrus tuberosus; assembly: GCA_022829125.1. Lineage (NCBI taxonomy): Eukaryota > Viridiplantae > Streptophyta > Magnoliopsida > Fabales > Fabaceae > Lathyrus > Lathyrus tuberosus. The sequence goes on along the minus strand of JALAZF010000276.1, from coordinate 1,752,289 downwards.
TTTGTTTCGTCCATGAATTCAAACTAAGCTATTTCAGCTGTTTTCAGGGACCCAAACGGGAAACAGCTGCTGCGTCGACTTCCACTAGGCCGTCTAAAAAACCCAGGACCACTACTTCATAGGTATATTTTATTTTCTTATCCTGCTTTTTCTGTCTTTTCTTTGTCTGATGGTATTTCTGCACATGTTTCTGAGAAAGCCCCTTCTCCTGAAAGAACCGAATCGAATGAGAGCACTCACTATTGAGTTTTCACCGCGGCAGCTCCAGCATCCCCTCCCTCCACACCTTTGGTGAGGAAGAAAAAAGCGTTGACACGGAGGACGCATTCAAAAACCGGCATTCCAGAAGTGGCCCCAGTGGTCCCCAGAAATCTCGAAGACATCTTTGAGCCAATTCCTACCGTCGACCCTCCCAAGACAACGCCTCCTCAGCTTGCACAGGTACTTTTCCTTCGTCGTTTTAGTACCTCAGATGACTTTTGGGTAAAGACTCATTTTCCTTTTGCTTTGCAGGAAAATGTGGTCACTTCGGCCACTGTCGGTATTGGCGACACTGAACTCGCCGCCGACGCCACTACAGTTGGCATCGCCATCATGCCAAGTCCTCAGAAAATTGATGAATTCCAGATACCCGTGTCAGAAGACAACCTGGTGGCAAAGACGCCTCATACCTAAACTAATAACTTTGAGCATGGTGGTGCAACTCCTGGGAGTAATATCCACTCTTCGCCAGTCGTCACCACTACTGAAGTCGGGGAGTCCTTTCATGCCCCTGAACATGGCCCAGAGATAAACTCATCTACTGTCGACAAAACCCCTACTCTAGAGGAACTCTTGGCGGCCAAGCAAACAGATCCGGCAGCGACTCTGAAGGCGCTACACAAACTTCGCCAAGAGACTGAAGAAATCCAGCCTACCATTTTGACAACCATCCCAACTCCTGAAGTAGATGCCTCCTTCAACCTCAAACTTCAACAGTTGCGGTCTTATCTATTCGAAGAACAGTTCTTGGCGGCTGTCGCTGAAGAAGCTGCCATAGCTAATGACGTCTTTAAGCTTTTGAATGAACTTTCTGAATTCCATCTTCCTGCCCCCATGGCCACGTATCTGATCGAGTTTGAAGCCTTCTTCCCTCAATTGGCCAAAGACCTTTCTATCAATCATCAGGCCGACGCTCAAATTCGGTTCCGTTACAATGATATGAAACGTGAGTGGCACCTTAGCTCAGTTTGTGAACAAGAACTTGGAGACTTTGAAACTAAAAAATAGGAGCGCTCTGACAAACGTTAGCCTTTCGACCAACAGATATCTGAATACCAAGCCCAGATAACAGAGTTGACAAAAAAGATTGCTGATGTCGAAAAACAGAAAGCCTCCTTGGACTCAGCTGAGCTGCTGCCCTCTCAAGAGGCCATCGACCATGAGGTAGCTCAAGGAATTTCTCACGTCGAAGTGGCTATGAAGCTCAAGGACGCTATTAGCCGCATGCAGCGACGAAAAGTTCTCCTCGAGAGCAAGATTGTTCATGAGAAGACTCTCTTTGAAGACTTTAAGTCTAGATTCCCTGAGTTTCCTTAGCTTGTATGTCGAACTGATGTAACAAACAACATTTTGTAAGCCATCTTTGGCCCCCCTTAGCCTATTTTGGCCTTTAATCAATGAGAACTATATTTTGACGTGAATCTCTTGTAGCATAGGTCTATATTTCTTTAAATATTTCCCATTTACTCTTAAGATTCGTTGGTCCGCTCCCAACTCTTGTACTTCATAAGCGTTGTTACTAAACACTAGAGTACCCTGAAATGGTCCCTCCCAGTTAGTTGACCATTTTCCCATCGTTCGATCTCGTCGATCCATGGGCAACACCGTTTTCCAAACATAGTCATTGGTAGCAAAGGTTTTCTCTTGGACCCTTTTGTTGTACGCCCTGGCGACTCGGGCCTTTTGGCGCAACAAGACATTTAAAGCTACCATTCTTTCCTCGTATAAGTCCACGAGTTCATCTAGCATCATTTCTCAATACTGTTCCAACGAAATCTCGTATTGTCGTTGTACTCTAACTGATTGCAGGCATACTTCTGCTGGTAGCACGGCGTCATGCCCGAAAGTTAAACGGAACGGGGTCGAATTGGTTGACTCCTTGGGAGACGTTCGACAAGCCCACAAAACTTGGCTTAATGTCTTGTGCCATTTCTTTGGGTTTTTCGCAACGTGCTTCTTGATTAGCCCAATTATTACCTTGTTAGCTGCTTCGACCTCACCGTTCGCCTACGCATAGTACGGCGTCGACTTAACCAACTTAAAACCCGTTTCTACCACGAACTCTTGCATTTTCTGCCCCACAAACACGGAGCCTTGATCTATCGTGATTGTCTCAGGTATCCCGAATCTATACAAGATATGATCCTGAGTGAAATCTATCACCGCTTCTTGATCCACCTTAACTAAAGACACAGCCTCTATCCACTTCGTGAAATAGTCTATTCCCACGAGGATGAATTTTTGCTTCTTCGACGAGGTTGGCCGAATCTCTCCTATTACGTCCAAAGCCCAGCCTCGAAATGTCCATGGCTTGACTATAGCGTGCAGCTCGCTGGCTGGTATGTGCTGAATATTTGCATGCCTCTGGCACTCCTGGCATCCTTTCGTGAACTCTATACAATCCTTGAGCATGCTGGTCCAGTAGACACCTTGTCAAAACAGAAGCCATTTCATTTTGTCGCCAACTTGGTGGGCTCTGCAAGTCCCACTATGAACCTCAGAAATTGCCAAGTAGGCATCGGTATCTCCTAAGCATTTGAGCAACACTCCCTTTGGAGTTTTCTTCAATAACTCATTGCCCATAAGGACGTAACTCATTGCTCTGTACTTAGTCTTTCTATCAGCACTACCTGATGGATTCTCCAAATATTCCATGACGGGCCTTCGCCAATCCGTTGGAGACACATTGTTGACAAAGATCTCATAACTTCCTAGCTTTTCGACCAAACTCTTCGAATCCTTGCATACTGACCCACTCGATGGGGAATGTAAGTTCGACACCATCTTCACCCTAGTTTCGATAAAATCCCTCAACTTACCTTCCGACACTTTATAACCAGAGGAAATTTGTGCTAATTCATTAGCTTTATGGTTTTCTACCCTTGGCACATGCGAGATGTTGACGACTTCGAAATGCTCTAACAAACGTTTCGCCAACAAGAAGTAACTCCAAAGATGCTCTTTCACGCACTTGTACTCCCTTGTGATTTACTTAATCACCAATTCTGAGTCGCCTCTTATCTCGACCTCTTTGGCTCCCAAATCTTTGAGTATTTTGAGACCGGTGATTAAAGCTTCGTACTTCGCCTCATTATTTGAGCATTTTTCATCAACTTTACATTTAAATGTGGTTGGAATACCTTGTGGGGATATTATCAAGATTCCAACACGGGCCCCGTTTTTATGGCTTAACCCATCAAAGTACAATTTCCACGGGACGACGTAGATACTGTGTATCGATGTTTCAACTAACGCGTGGTCGACAATAAAGTCTGCCATTATTTGACCCTTCATCGCCCTCAAAGGGACGTATGTCGGGGAGAACTCAGTCAACGCTAGTGCCCATTTCCCAATTCGACTATGCAAAATAGGCTTGGACAACATATGCTTAATAACATCAAAATGCGACGAAACGTAAACATCAACTGGTTTAATATATTACTTTAATTTCATACATGAAAAGTACAAGCATAGGCACAACTTTTCAATCATAGTGTACCTAGTTTCAGCATCTATCAATATCCTACTAAGGTAATAAATGGGTCTTTCGACACCACTACTATCCTTTTGTGCTAACATACTGCCTATGGTAGTATCCGACGTGGCAATGTACAACTTCATGCTTTTATTTATACTAGGTGGTAATAGGATCGGAGGCTTTATAAGGTATTCCTTAATTGCGTCGAAAGCCTCATGTTGCTCCTGTCCCCAACGGAACTCACTTTCCTTCTTGGTCTTGAGCAGTGGTGAAAACACTTTCGTCTTGCCACTTAGGTTCGAGATGAACCTCCTCAAGAAATTTATCTTCCCCAACAAAGACTGGAGCTATTTCTTTGTCTTCGGAGGCTTGAGATCCAAGATCTCCTTCGTTTTGTTCTGGTTGATCTCGATGCCTCTCTTGTGGACTACGAATCCCATAAAGTCCCCTGCATGAACACCAAAAGCACATTTTAGTGGATTCATTTTTAATCCATATTTTCTCATTCTCTCAAACGAGCGTCGAAGGTGGTCGAGATGACCATCCTCTGATGACGATTTTATGACTATGTCATCAATGTATACCTGCATAAAATTCTCAATAAAGTCATGGAAAATCGCATTCATAGCCCTTTGATAGGTTGCCCCAGCATTTTTCAACCCAAAAGGCATCACAACCCATTCGTATGTCCCCAGAGCTCCAGGGCATCGAAACGCAGTTTTAGGGACATCCTCTTCCGCTATGAGGATTTGATTGTAACCGGAGTAGCCATCGGGTATGCTTAAATATTCGAATCCTGCGGCTGAGTTGACCAGCATCTCTACGACAGGCATTGAATATTAGTCTGTAGGGGTAGCGTTGTTCAAATCCCTAAAGTCGATGCAAACTCGAAGGGTTCCATTTTTCTTAATCACGGGTACTATGTTTGCTATCCATTCGACATACCTTGCAGTCCTGATGAACCAACTTTTGAGCAGTCTTTCAATTTCCTGCTTAATCTTCGACGTGACTTCTGGGGCGAAGCGTCGAGGTTGCTACTTTACTGGCCACTTACCTGGCTGGATTGGAAGTCGATGCTCCACTACGTTCCGACTCAAGCCAGGCATTTCGCCATAATCCCAGGCAAAGCAATCCTTATATTCTCTTAGTACTTTCACCAGCTTGGCCTTCATTTCTGGCCCCACTTTTGTACTCACATATGTGGACCTTTTGGTTGCCCCATCCCCTAAATCGACCTCCTCAAGCGGGTCCTGCGCGTGCATTTTCTGCAGCTCATGATTTGGGTCTTTCTCAAACCCTAAAGGCTCATCGTCATAAATACAATCAAGCCTCTGATTTTCTAAAGCTTCTTCTTGGCCTCGTTAGCCACTTGCTTGTGTATCACAGTTGGCTCCCTTACCTATTTGTGGAGATTCGTCATTTTTGAGTGCCGCCATCCTTCTGTTTTCAGCCAAATAGGCCGAAATTCGAGTCATACTTTCTAACTCAGCAGTCATTTTCACCAACTGTGGGCCACCCCGTTGGTGGCACTTCCATTGGCTCCATGGTTTCATCGGCAGCATCCCAAATGAACCCATAATCTGGGTCTAAGTTAAGGACGCGACCCGTGTCGACAGAGGTGTAGGAACCTGACTCGTCATCACAAGGAGCCACATTTGCTAAGTGTTGGTCAAAAGACTTCTTGTTACCCTTGGCTTCATCGACTTTGTAGTAGCTTTGATCTGCCTCAATGTTTTCGACGACGTTATCCTTTCTCCAAATGGTCAACCTCTGGTGCATTGTCGATGGCACTGCCCCAATTCCATGGATCCACTCCTGTCCCAGCAACAGATTGAAATTTGCTTTTGACTTGATGACCATGAAGAGTGTCAGCCTGTTGGTTGTACCCACTGCCAAGTCCACTTGGACAACCCCCAGGATGTTACTGGTCTTGCCTTCATAGTTGGACAAAACCATGTTATGCTGTCGGAGATCAGCCTCTGTTTTTCCAATTTTCTTAAATAAGTTGTGAGGCATCATATTCATAGTTGCTCCACCATCCACAAACACCTTGCTGGCAGCCACTCCATCAACTTTCGCCTTTATGAATAACGACTTCAAGTGGTACATCATCCCAGGGCTAGGACGTTCAAACATTTCCATTTGCTCTTCGACCACACCGCTATTCATCACATAATAACATAGAGGCTTGTCATCCGCACTTTCACTAAGAACAAAATCTTCTTCTGCTTCAGAGATCTCAGACACCACATCATACTCAGCTGGTATGACCGACACGATGCCACAATTCAGCACAAAGTCTTCGCCATAGGTGTCATCGTTGGTGTCATCGTACATGTCCTCATCAAAATCTCCCTCAGGTGATGGATCATACTCGTCATCCGACTGAGGAGAATATTTCGGCTCCTTTTCATCCGCCTGAGGAGTATACTCCGGTTCTTTTTTGCTTTCCACCAGCGAAGTGCATTGTGAGCTCTGGGTCGACACCACACCTTTCTCTCCTGATGTGTCTACGATTACAACCATTGTCTGGTTTGTCACCACTCTGTCTTTTTCTACCATTTTCCACTTGGGTGTTGGTGCTTTTGTCCAGACGTTCCGACAGGTTTCACTCTTGAAGTTGCAGCTTCTCTCTCAGCCTTCTTACCGCGCTGATATCGCCTCCACTAGGTCCCAGTCATGGGGTTTTTTCCCTTGTAATTGGGGGATAACCTATATCCTGCTGGTTCGACCCTTTTGTCGGCGACATTCGCCTCTTTTTCCAAATCTAGAGCCTTCCATTTTAGTCTTTTACTACCTTTCTGGCTGACTGGTGCCATCCATCTTTCCTGCGGAGTGTTTGATGGAGGCACAAAAGTTTTGGTTCTTGCCTCTTGGAACAGCCTCCTGTATTCCTCGTTTCGACGAGGAGCCCCACCTTTGTCGAACACAAACCTTGGGACAGGTGGCTTGTTTTCTGACAGCACTTCCTTCTTGCTTGCCTCATATCTCCCAGCAGCCTTTTCGTCGAACATAGTGTTGCACCTCGGGCATAGTGCGGCCTGCGACCCGCTTATCTTACACTTCTCTTGGAATTATTCTAAACTTTTGCCAGCTGGGGATACACGGCTTCGAGTTTGTCCTCATCTTTCTTGTCGGAACCTTCAGTAGTATCGACCATCATGCACTCCACTACCTCAACCATTGGTTGTTTGTCAAGACCTTCAGTTGCCTCGACCATCATGCATTCGTACACTTCTGAGTACAAAGCTTCTTCGACCTTTAGAGGATCGGTGTCAACCTGCATATTCGGCTTCTCGCCAAATTGGAGTCGACCCTCCTTCAAAGCTTTCTGCACCAAATCCCTGAAAAGAACACATTGAGCTGTTTTATGACCAAGGAAATTATGAAATTTACAAAACCCCCTCTTTTTCTTTTATTCTAGAGGAGGGTCTTTTAAACCAGGCGGAATAAATATTTGACCATCTTTAACCAGTAAATCAAATATTTCATCACATTTGGAGACATCAAAAGTATAAGTTTTAGTGACGTATTTATCTGTTTTTCCGGTTTCGGCAGGATTCTTCCCGTTTGATGGCTTCAACAATTTACATGTATAGAGAGGCCCTGGCTTAAGTTCAGCCACGTGGATCTCACTTTCATCGACGAATTCTTCGTCATCGGACGAATACTCGTCAGCAGCCGCATAAGACACTCTTTCTTTTTTACGATATCTGTTAGACTGGGCTTTCTCAGCTTTTAATCGTTCGACCTGGCGAACCCGGTCAGCCAGCTGCTCCATATCTCTAAGATATTGCGTGTCTAACTTCTTTCTGATCGAATAATCTAGACCACCGGCGGCCATTTTGACTAACTCGTGTTCAGGGACTTGAGTAAAGCACCATGCTTTCAAAAGTCTAAACCTGTTCAAGTACTGGTCTACTGACTCGGTGGCCTTGCGTTTGGCGCTTGCCAACTCTTTCAGACTTATTTTCGACTGTCCCATATAAAATTGTACGTGAAATAGTCTTTCCAATTGCGCCCACGTATGGATGAACTGAGGGGGCAACGTGGTGAACCACGTAAATGCATTTTTTGTGAGGGAACTTGGGAAATATTTCATTTGTAAATCCTCATTGTTTGCTATGTCGCCTGCTTGGGTTTGATACCTAGCGACGTGCTCGACAGTGGACTCCTCAGTCTCACCGGCGAACTTGGTGAACTTTGGCACCTTCCAACCCCTGGGTAACTCTGTTTGTAATACAAAATCTGGTAATGAGGACGTATACGTTGGCCGTCGAAGGCCTGGGTTTGCCCCATTACGAACCATGATACTTTCGACCACAGCCCCTAGGGTTTGTTCCCCAGCCAAGGCGTCCTGTCCAACCTGTTGGACGACAAAGTCTGGATCTTGGTTCCTATGTACGATCACGGGAGGCCGTTGGATCCTCCTAGGAATCTCTTCGAACTCACGGGGCTGTTCAATAGTCTCGTCGAAGGCCTCATCCTGAAGGATGGGCGTCTCCGCTTTAGAAAATCACCTATACGTGTCATTTGAGTTGCCAGTTGTTGGTAACTCTGCGTTGATTCTTGTATTAGTGGCCTCAATATTGTACCCATCTGCTGAGTCAACATATGGACCATCTCATGATTACTCTCATCCATCTGTTGCCTCATGACTGCGATGGAACTAGAGGTAAATGTTGGTATGGATTGAGAAAAAAACCAGGGGATCGGACCATCGGGTTCGACAGAGGTCCTGCCCCCTGATAAGGCGAAAACACTAGGGACGAACCTTCCCCAAACAAAGGGCCGGCAAAGTGTAAGCTCGACATGAACTCTGTCGGCATCCCATAGGGTCGAGGTATAGGCATGGGGATACTAGGCATATACTGCCCCGTAGTCCCTGCCATTGTTGGCTTCGGGTCCTGTCGACGTGACGTCGCGGTTGGTCCTCTAGGGGTAGTCGACACCGCTGACACGGTACCAGAACCAACATCAATTGTTTGTGCCCCGACCGTAGTTTCAGTCGAAGACAGTTCATCGTTCGAACGTGGTATTACCATCTTACCACTACACAAAAACATACACTTAATTCACATGGGTCCCACTGGGCGTGCCAATTTGTTCATCGACGCGAACAACTGCCGGCCTTTCGTCGCAGGTTTACTCGCGGGATCGGCCACACAAATCCCAGAATAAGGAATTGGAAGCGTACGTCTTTGTTGTCTTTTGGTTTCTTTGATTTTATGGTAAAAATTGTAGAGTTTTAGTGATCAACCAAGTTTGGAACAAAGTGAAAACTTAAAAGGAAGGAAAGGCAAAACAAAAAAAACAACAAAAGGGCAATAACTTAAATTCTGAAAGTAAATTGCATTAAGTAAAGTTGGAAGCAATTGTACATTTTTGTGGAATTGAACTCGTTTCTCTCCCCAGTAGAGTCAATAACTTTAGCCTCAATCTTGGGATTTGTACAAGACACATATAAATATCCCCCGGCTGAGTCAATAACTTTAGCCTCAATCTTAGGCTTTATACAAGACAGATAAAAACTCTCCCCAGTAGAGTCAGTTTTCTTTTAGCCTCAATCTTGGGCTTTATACAAGACAAATAAAAACTCTCCCCAGTAGAGTCAGTTTCTTTTTAGCTTCAATCTTGGGCTTTGTACAAGACACAAATAAAAACTTCCCCAGAAGAGTCATTTCTTCTCAGTCTCCCCTTAGGCTTTGTATAATGATCTCCCTAAAACAGAGTCAACCTTTTAGCTTCAACCTTGGGCTTTGATCAAGGCACACAAAAATCAACATCCCCTTAGAGGAAATCAAAATATCTATGTAGGAAGACATTTCTCTGTACAATCACACATCAAAACAGACATTTAAAATAAACCTTAACCCCAGATAATTATTGTAAGTAACACACTTGCTGATTCAAAAATCCAAGTTGTAGTCCCTCTTTATCCTGGTAAAACCCTTCTTTCATCTAATTGTTGTAAGTGGCAAGCTTCTGGATTATTTACATCCAAGCCAATGTCCATCTCTTAGTATGAAAAACTCCTACGGAAAAATGGCATTACTCGACACTGAGTTAAAGTTTTCTCCTTCAGGATGAATCTCTATAAAGGAAATTATGGCATTGCTGGACTCATTACATTCTAGTTAAAGTAATGCTCCTTTATAAATCAAAGACCCAGCAACGGTGACAAACAGATGAGATATTTCCCTTTAGAGATGACAAATTCTCTCTCAGTCAAACCATTAAGCTTCAATCTTGGGCTTTGAACAAGACACAAATAAACCTTTAGCTTCAATCTTGGGCTTTAAACAAGACACCAAATCATCTTTTTCCTCCCATAGAATACAAGGAACTATGATTCCTCTGATTTGCTTGTTATCTTTACGGGAATACGTAGGCATAAGATTGCGAAATCTTAGCGAGCACACTAATCAAAAACCTTAGGTCCAATACCTTACCAAAAACATCGAAAAACCTGAAATAACAAAAATACTCTCTCTCAACTTTCCCACAAAAAGAAACTTTCCCATCTCAAGACAGAAAAACACCATCAAGTAGGATAGCAGAATAAAATGAAAACTAATTTATGGATAACCATATATACATTGGTCAATTGATAACTTTCCTTTGTATAACCTGACCCCACACCTCAATCTCTTAGCATTTATTGAAGAAAACATTTGCGTGCAAGGTTATTTTTAGATAACTTCCCTTTCCTTTCCAGCTTCATAGGATAAATAAGAAATCAGAAAGTAGCACCCAATTCCAACCATTGCGGTAACGTGGTCGCGTCACCGACAAAAATCGAACGCTACAAATGGAAGAGACTTAAATATAGAAAAACCCAATTTTTGGCCCTAAGAGGCCAGACAATGCACATGGTATGATATGATATGCAAACAAGAGATCTTTGTGGGGATAACAACACCACAAGAGATTAAACAAAATAAGAACGGGAGACAGAAACTCCATTGGGAAAAACACCACACAACCGCTGGAGACCAAAACAGGACTCAACTGAGGAAAACAAATGGATGACGAGAGAGTTTACCTGGAAAAAAATCACTGGGAAACAGACTCGACCTGGGGATGACTATGTATAAAAATAAACCAAAGCACTATCGACGGATATAGATCATCAGGGAAGGCTTAGCAAAGCATAGCAAGACTCCACTGGGAAAAAGGGAACAAATTACCAACTACCCACCAAAGTGGCAACTTAAGGTAACTGACCAACAAGGGATCATGAGAAATATTACCTAAAACAAAGGTAACGAATTCAAATAGAAATATTATTGATTACCCACTAAAGTGGCAACTTAAGGTAACACAGAGGAAAGATTACCGATTACCCACTGAAGTGGCAACTTAAGGTAACAAACCAAAGAAATACGAGACTACCGATTAGCCACCGAAGTGGCAACTTAAGGTAGATCAAAGGAAATATTTGAATGAAATATTCTAAAAAATTCCACTTAGAGAACCTACTATCGAGACCCACTGTGGGGATTTCAAAAGACATCAACTAGAGGAGTCTACAGTCGAGACTTATGAACCTTCTGCCAAGGTTTTTTTGAGAAACGTGTTAACCATCAAAATTGACTGGGGATTCTACTGTCGAGATTATCCAGGGAATCTACTGTCGAGATTCTGAAAAGAAAGAACTATATGTCGAAGTTTAAAGAAGCATCAAAGTTTACCAAAAAATCTACTACCGAGATCATGGAACGAAAAACATCTTATGCTGAAGTCTACAAGAGATCTACTACCGAGATTATCCAGAGAATCTATAAACGAAACACCTTCTGCCGAGGTCTACTATGGAATTCCTACTGTCGAGGATTAACTGAGAACACACCTATTGTCGAGGTTTAACTAAGGATTCTAGTGCCGAGATCCTAAAAAGAAAATAACTTCTGCCGAGGTCAATTTTAAATCTTCTGCGGAGACTTGCCAGGAAATGAAAGGAAATACCTTCTGCCGAGGTTTACTGTAATTTTTTTTTTGTTGAAATTATCTGAGAAATCTACTGTCGAGATTCTTGGAAAGAAAATACATTTTGCTGAGGTTTTTATTGAAAATTCTATTTTAAAATTTACTAGAGAATCTACTGCCGAGATTAACCAAAAAATTTGAAATAAAGCCACCTTCTGCCGAGGTTTACTGGAGAGAAAACCACTTGATGGGATGAATAATGGGGAAACAAAATCTCCCTCTTCTGATGGTAATCATAAGCATATCATCTATTGGGGAATACAAAATCCTCAAAGGTGCAAAATAAATGCACTCCCAATCATCTATCTTGCATAGCCTAGAGAGTTTCAAAGTAGTCACTGTCGAGAACCAAAGTTCAATCTAGAAACAAGTTGGGGAGAAACGGTCAAATAAGCTCATCCCGAGGAGGAAATATCTCAACTGGGGAAAATTCCATCCAGATGATGAACTAGAAAGGAAACTAAATCAAAATCATCCACGAGGCAAAAACTCAGAGGGGAATTAAAAAGGATAGACACTTTCTGCTTAAGATTGACACTCTATTGTAGAGATTACACAAACACTCTACGGGGAAAACAACACCAAAGAGTGGGCAAACACCAAGAGATGCAAAATGCGCAATGAAAAACAAAAGATGCAATGCACAAAGCAAATGATGCATGTGTATACGCGTATGAATATGCTGACAAAACACACACATAAATAAACCGAGGATGAAGAAACATCACATCATAGTCGAATATACGACTAATCTCAACAAGATGGAGATACCAGAGGAGATCCTGCTAGGGATGCACACAATCCATCAAAGGAAATAAATCCTACTACAAGGCTTAAATATCACTGAGGAGAGCAAGTTACTACTTGTGGGAAACCTAAAAAGTTAATCTTCAATAATCCACAAAAGAGATAATATCATGAACTCCAATTCAAGGGAAAAATATGCTGGAGAAACACAGCAACACAAATCTTCTAAATGTCTCCATGATGTGATGGAATCGTCAGGGATGCACATAAAGCAAACTCTACTGGGTATATCAACCAACTCTGCTAAGGGGATGAAAAGATTTGCTGTGGAAATACCAACAAAACAAGTCTTCCAAATACTCCTCCGGGAATGCATTATTTTGGGCACCTAAACCCATTAACACTAGTATGCAACCACTTCAATTTACGTATGATGGTTTTAAAAAAAAAAGGAAAATTATAGCCAGTTCCCTCCAACACCCTGCAACAAGAGAGAAACGAGGTGACATCTTCTTGGTTAATTGAAGTTTCCAATGCCTTCTGTTCGAAGAGATTCGCAAATTTTTTTGATGGCATCTATAAAATCAACCAACGCCCCTGTTTCCCTCAATTCATCTTTGAAAATGAAAATCTTCTCCCCATAAAATTTATGATCAATAACAGGAAGATTATCAAATACCTCCAAAATCCAGCCCCATATTGGGTCATACAAGAATCATTCATTTGGTGTTTTGAAACCCATGTTTGTCTTCAAGAACTTTTTTCCCTTGAGCAAATTTAAGAGATTAATAGGGGTATTTGAGTGTCTGATGCATTCCATTACACTTGGACAATAGTGTCATGTTATACTGAGGATACTATACAAAAACCTTTTCCTTCTCAAAAAGTTTCTTCATATGAAGGTTATCAGGAATAAAAGAATTTTCCATATTTACCAGAAATATTTCATTATTTCCTGATGTTGTTGGTAGTTTCATCAAACTCCCTGCAAGTTTTTTCTCTTCATTTGTGCTCAGATGTTTCGAGATAGACGTCCAGAACCTGCAACACTCATCATATGACAATTTCTCAATTTACCTCCCTCGTTCATTCTAAAGGTCAACATAATCTACTAGCAAAGGCTTATTCTTGATTTCCATTTCAATGTAGAAAAAAAGAAGAATACTGCTGTCATTATAAACATCTTCTAGAACATAAAATTTTGAACCAAAAAGTTTAAAGAAGGACTGATTTGGGTTTCTCTCATCACAAGACTGTGGCTGCAAATATTTATATCTAAAAAGAAACTAAATTAGAATATAAATGATATGTGATTAAAATTTAAAAAAGATATATAAATTTTAGAAAGTTTTATCGTGCAATTCCGTGTTCTTTCAACCAAAAATTAGAGAAGGACAAAATTAATTGTTTAAAATTAAGAAAAATATCCAAACAAACCTCACACTGGATATCTCCTTGATATCACCTCATTATACAAAATTATTTTGAAAAAAAATTCTCTATCCAAAATAAATTTAAAGTTATTAAAAAAATCTTGTGACACTTGAAATAAGTTATTTCTATTTGTATGAGTATTCCGGACTGGCCATGTGACTAGGCATGTCCCAAACCACTCCTGCTTCTAGGAAGGTCCAATAGTCTGAATCCAGTCCATTAAGGTCATAAGGAACCAGTTTTCCCTCTGCCCCTCAACCGAGGAGAGATGACCAACTGACCTCCAGGGGTAGCTGCCCATCTATGCCCTCCGTCTCACCTCTGCACGTCACCCACGAGACAGTCACCGAGAATCAAGAAGGAATGCGTCTGCCCGTAATCACTCCCCTGCTCAAAGCAACGACTAGTTCCGAACAGGTCTGCCCATTCCAACGACTAGTTTCTGGAAGTTACCTATTTTTGGAGGATCCACGATCCGCGCCCAAAAATAGGGATCAATGGCTAATTGCTGGGGGCATTATAAAAAACCTCTCATTTGAGAGGGCCAGGTATCCAAAAATAATCCTAAAAACACTCTTTGTACTTGCCCTTTTCTCTCACCAATTCTTACTTTATCATCGGAGGGCCTTACAGGCACACCCCCTTACAATCATTAGTATTATGATTGTGGCTCTTATGGAACCGAAAAATATTTCATCTTATCTGTGTTGGACTTGGTCGGTATCTGCTTGGGGAAGCGGACGCCGACCTGTTTGAATTCTGAATTCTCACATTTAGTGAGTATCTTCTCGCGCGAAACAGTCAATGAAGTGTACTCTTGGAAATGTCCAGATGGCCCTTTATGATCTCGAGAATCTCGAGGACGGTCTTTTTTCTTCTTTCTCCTCCTAGACGAAATGTCGAAGAGTCTTTGTGTTTCGGGGACTTAGCACTTTCTTGATGCCTCGAGTCACGAGCAGTATTAGCGGCCTCCTTTTCTTTCTACTGTATGTACGCTTGAGCTTTAAGGAGGAAGACATCCTTCGTCGCTAGGGTCTCAATGCCAACAGTCTTGGCAAAGTCACTGCGAGGACGGAGGCCTCGTTCGCGCAAATATTTTTTCATATTGTCAGTCGTCGAGACCTGAACGACATCTTTATTAAATCTCTTGATTTAGGAGTGGAGAGATTCATCATTCCCTTGGATGATGGCCTCGAGTGAGGCTTCTATCTTTGGGTGACAGCGGGACATGGTGAAGTGTCTAGAGAACATCCTCCCCAACTGTCTCCATGATGTGATGGACTCGTCGGGCAGACTTTTATACCAGGACATCGCTCTCTTCCTTAGGGTTGTTGGGAACAACCTGCATTTTATGGCGCCTCAGACGCCGCGGTAATCGAGCAGGGCATTAATATTTTTGATGTGCTAGTCCGGGTCTGTAGTACCATCGTATGTGCCCAAAGCAGGGGCTTCTCCAATCCTTTGGGTAGGCGGGTGTCCATGATTTCTTGGGACAGGAGGCCTCGTGGTTCGTCGTCGTTGTCGCTTGGTGACTCCGACCATGAGTGGATGTCCCTCTTATGTCGAGGATTACGGCTCCGGTGAGGTGATGGAGTCCCCGGGCATCCTCTAGTCCTATGCAGTGGGGAGCGCTGAGTCTCTTCCCGTAATTCTCTTCTAGTCTTTTTGGCTCCTGGGGAGCGCTGGCTCCTAGGAGGCGTGCGATCACATTTTCTGGTGGCCAGGGATTCTGGCCTCCCTTGTTCCTGGTGGTTCCTCCTTCTTCGAGGAGAAAGGCTCCGGGATCTCTGACGCCTGCGCCTGGGAGGGGGAGATCTGAAGCGATGGACTTCTTCCATTCCAATCCTCGCATTCTCTTGGAGGAATTGGAAGTTCTTGTTAAGGGCCTCGACCAGGGAAGCCATGGTTGGATCAGATTTTGGCGACACTTGGATGGGCTGGAGATCTTCCGGGGCTTTGTCGGGGACCTATCCCTATTTGCTGTGGTCAGGTCGCCGAACCTCCACTTTGTTGTGAATTGGGGAAGTGGTCGCAGTGACTCTGTCCCTTTGCAGGGGGATGTTGTCTTCGAGGAAGGAGTTGGTCCACTGTTGTCCGTCTTGGTGAAGGGGAAGATGGCAATGTTACGTGCATCATTGTCGTTATCATGGCTGGCCATGATCGGAATCTTGGAAATCTGCTTTGATCTTTGGTTTCCGGGGAAAGAAAGATAGGGAGAACAAGTGTTCCCACAGACGCCGCCACTGATCTTGAAGGCTGATAAGAAGTTGAAATGGGCCAATGACTTCGTATCCGATGTTGGAAATGAGGAGGAGGGGGTGTACCTGCAAGGCACTCCGATGCTAAAGTATCCATCTCAAGGATGAAATCGAGATCTTGATCCGTGGCGGCCACTTAAAGCAGTTCACGAAGAAAAAAGAAGCTCCTCGGCAGGACGTCTAGGAGTCGAAGAAGGTCGAGGAGGAGACTCCTTCCTCGGACAACACTGGTCTCCAAGTCGCCCTGAGTATCTCACGGCCAGAGGAATTCTATATCCCGGAGGAGTTCGACATCCCTCTGTAATTTATGACTCATAGCCCGAGGGAGACTTTCCCTTCCGCCCTGGTCATCTCAGGGGGAGGATTCAACAAGGTCGCCGTGGGCTCGATGAAAAGAAAGTTTGACCATTTGATCAGCACGAGCTCCAAGCGGAGTGCCACACTTGATAAGGTCCGAGGAAACTCCGCTCCCATTGCGCTCTACCGCGAAGAGCTCCCCGGTAGAGCCCAAAATTCCAGCATCCCTCTGCTTGTGAGAGCGCAGATGGCGAATTTCGACGTTCGGCGAATCCCGGTCGACCAGGGAATTTCGGTCGACATTATGTACACCCAGTTGTTCTCCACATTGTAGCTTAACAAAACGCATCTGACTCCCTATGTTGGCTCCGACCTACAAGGCTTCAACGGGGTAGTCACCAAACCCTAGGGTTTCGTTGAACTGATCGTCACGTTCGGAGCTGCTGATATGGTCAGGTCTATCAATGTCCAGTTCTTGGTGATAGACTGGCCGTCCCTCTACCAATGCATTTTTGGACGACCTACTCTGGTCGAACTAGTAGCGGTGCCTTCTACAGTCTACCTGAAGATGAAGTACTACACTACCAACGGGCTCGTTGCCACTTTACCCGGGGACATCGAAGCCTCAAGAAGGTGCTTCGAAGCTGCATCAAAGGGGCAGAACACCATCGTTGCCCGACCAAAAAGTTCCAACAAGTCAGCCTTGCCCGAAAGTTCCGAAGAGCCAAAGTCGTTACCACGGGTCAACTCCATCGACCTCGACAACCGCTTTTCCAAAGATGGAATGAGGAAAAAAGCGCAACAGGACACAGACAAACCTTCGACCAGCTCCCGCAAGCTTGCCGAGATGGAGTCATTGAACTTGTCCTCCCCAGGGACGACCCCAGCAAAGGAGTGAAGATCAAAACTGGTCTCCCCGACCTCGCGGGGAAACAACTAAAAGCCTACCTCCGAGAAAACACAGATCTCTTCGCATGGAGCACATCAGAAATGCCCGGACTATATCCCAACGGAGCTTGTCATCAACTTACGATAGATCCTGCCATTAGGGCTGTTGCTCAGTGTTGACGCAAGAAGTCTCTAGAGAAAACGGAGGTTGTCGAGCAGGCTGTAAAAAACCTCTTAGAGGAGAATTTTATTTCCGAGGCCAAATACACTACATGGATCTCAAATGTTGTACTCGTGAAAAAATTAAATGGAAAATGGAGAATGAGCATTGACTATACCGATCTCAACCAGGCTTGCCCGAAAGATGCTTATCCCCTCCCCAACATAGATAAAATAGTTGATAATTATGTAGGTTTTAAATTTTTATCCTTCATGGACACCTATTTGGGGTAAAATCAAATACCCATGGCCAAAGGTGACAAAAAGTACACGGCCTTCATGACCGAATCAGACAACTATTACTATAATGTAATGCCTTCGGCTTGAAAAACATTGGCGCTATATACCAGAAAATGATGAACAAAGTCTTCTGGGGAGAAATAGGAGACATGCTCGAAGTATACATGGACAACATGATCGTGAAATCCCAAGAAAGTTAGTACAATTAAGAGACCATCAACGAACACAAAGAAAAAATAACTCTCTACCTAAGAGTTCTAGTGAGTCCTCATCACTCTCACAGTCGATGAGGGCTTTCGTATTTATATATCGGGGCGCCAGTGCAGGGTCCCACTCTGCAGTGTAGAGCACCTCCCCATCCTTATCCACAACATTGGCAGGACGAAAGCTATTAACGAATCTCACAAGCTTCTAGTAGGAAAGCTTGTCGTTGGAATTCAGCTGCTCGTGTCTCACGATGAAGTGGTCGGTACCCTTGTCAAAATGAACCTCGACCCACTCTAGGGGGAACTTCACCAGCAGCTTCTCTACTTTCTGGCCATCCTCCTCCACAGTCACCTTGGTGAGCAGGGAATCCTTGGCCGCCATCGACACGAGTTTTACAATAAAGAACCTGTGCTTGAAGTTACAGACCAAATCCAAGTACGCCCGGAACAGTCTGCTTGAAATATACCCAACTATGTCTCCCCTCCAAGCTCAGATCAATATGATTTCCTTCTCAGTACAATTGTCATAATATACTTGGGATACGTTTGTTTATCCTCCTTCTTTGAATGCATTTGATTTCTAGGGTTTCTAGTTAGATTTAGGGAATTATCTAGAAAATTGCTTGAATTTTCCGGTGATTATAAACTTTCTAGTTGAAATTCACGTGTTCTCCGGTGAACACATGGATTTCCTGGTGAATCTCTGAATTTCATCATGAATGTATGAATTTTCCAACGAAAACCTCCGTGAATCTTTCTGGATTGTGCGTCGGGGAGGATCATGTTTTCCGTTGGATGTTAGGTCCCATGCCGAGGAGGTCTTTCTCCTCTTTTTCTTCTTCTTCTTCTTTCCTTATATGTTCATATTCCCTCCAATTTGTAGTTCTCCTTTTGAAAACTTCAATCAGGTGAGACAGAAAATCAAAGCAAAACTAGATGAAGAAAATATCTTACATATTTAGATGTTCACAAACAATAAGCACTTTTATAAGCCACATGATGTACATCATAAGGTTTCCTTTCACCTGAAACAACATGGGTATCACCCTCATTCTTCTTTTGAAAGTTCCCATAGGACTTTCTTGCACCACTTGAGGCTTCAACATTGGTAATCTTTCCTTTCTTATTAATGAAATATTTTAATTCAATACATTGAAATATTATTTATTACTTTTAAATTATAACTTTAATTATTTATTACTTGATTTTTTATTATTAATGTGTTATTTTTATAAATATGATAATGAATAATTGAATATATTTATTTATTAGTAGGCATATCATGGATTTTGAGAGAAAATATGCACTTTATTGGAATATAAGATCAAATTACAATATTATTATTTTAGATATCTTGTTAAATTTCATTACAATATATATATATATATATAATGAGGTGATATCAAGGAGATATCGAGTGTGAGGTATTTGTTTTGATATTTTTCTTAATTTTAAACAATTAATTTTATCCTTCTCTATTTTTTGGTTGAAAAGAATATGGAATTGCACGATAAAACTTTCTAAAGATTTAATTTAGTTTGTAACAGTGATATCATCAACAACGTACACGAGTTTGACGACGAGTTAAACAACGACGATAAGAGTCTTCAGCGACGACTATAAAGGTCTTCAATGTGAAACGCGAAATAAAGAGAACAAGGTGTGCAATGCTAAATTGTTGTGTTTTGTTCACAAAATAATAATCCATTTTGTTTCTATATAATTAGAAAAAAATTATTATATAATTAATTTTTTTATGACAAATCATTTTATTAGTTGGTTAATTTTTGTTTGAATATTTTAAATTTTAAAATTATAAAATTCTAATGTATAATTGGAAGATTCTGGACAATTTTATTTTATTTATATATGTTGTTAAGCAAATACTTTCAAAAAGAAAATTATGCTATGTACTATAACAAGCATATTACTTAAATGTATTTATCTCATTTAAAAAATTGAAAAATCTATAAATTAATAAAATAATAACTCATATAAATAATAATCTTTTAGTTTTAAAAACAAGTACTGATTAAGTTTATTTATAACTAATTATATTATTATATATATATTTAAATTTTATATTCAATTATTTCATTCATGACATGCTATGGCAACAACAATAAAATAAAGAGACAAATAATGTAAAAAAATAGATAGTTTTATACAAAATATTTGAATATTATAATAAATTGATAAAATAGAAAAATTGATGAATATTTTAATACTTTATTCAATATAACATTTCTCTATCCATTAAATACTTATATTTCTACAAAAACTAAAAAGAAAAAAAATTAAATAAAAAAAAGTATAAGTAAAAAATAAAAACATATAATACTAAAAAAATCAAATAATAATATAATACGTAAGTTGTATGTGTCTTTATAAAACATAAAAATCAGGCTTTAACTATTTATCTTACTAATCACATATTTAAATCACATTTAAATAATATCCTTAATGTTCACTATAACCTTCAAGTAAATTTCATCTCCCCTCTACCATAGACCAATACGGGAATTTTAAACCATTGAAGTTAAGTATTATTTCATTCAATTTATGTCAATTTTAAGCTCACATGCATTAGTGCTTTACCGAAGACTATAAAACTATATCAATGCAAAGTAAAAAAATGATACAATTATCACTAAATAAGAATTGAAGACTATAAAACTATGTCATTTTAAATTCAAATAATTTTACTGATAAAGACTCTAACTCAAACTGTCAATAAGTGGTTAATATAAAATACATAAGTTTGCATAAACATAAATTACATTACGAAATTTTAGCTTATTAAAAAAAAAAACTAATTAATTAATTATAAGTATAGTACATAAGTTGGCTTCTCAACATTTATTTTAATAACGTGGTCAATGTAAGCCTTATTTTTCTTTTCCAAATCATATGGTTTTTGATCCATACGACGATCAATAGAGACTAATTGAATCCGTGTTGCTTTTAAAATATGAAAATACTTTTCGAATTCACTGGCCACTCCTTTTTAGTAATGAAGTTCTTATCGATCAAGAAAATTATTTCCATGATAAGGAGTTTGAGGAGTGGTCGAAAAGTATTTTTTAATAACATAATACTTAGTCGGTTGCTCGTATTATGTTATTAATAGAAATACTTTTCTTGATCGATAAGAACTTCATTGCTGAAAAGGAGTTTGAAGAGTGGGGATTCGAAAAGTATTTCCATGTTATAAAAGCAACACCGTTCAATTAGTCTCCATTGGTCGTTGTATGAAGCAAAAACTATATGATTTGGAAAATAAAAAATAAGGCTTACATTGACCAAGTTATTAAAATAAATGTTGAGACTCTTTAGCAATCAGTTCCTCCATAATTATCTTATTACTCTTTAACATATAATTACCAGACTTTGAGTCATACTTTGTAACAATGTTTTCCAGAACTGCCATCCAAGGTCAGACAAACAACTCATCTTCAGCAGCAAATTAACGGTATCAACATTCATATTGTTGGATATATAGCAAAAACAACAACAAAGATGGGAGGAGAAAAATGTTTTGTGTATATCTTAATGAGAAATAAACTAACTATTTATAGGACAATATTCGTGAATAACAAGGTAGAAGAAGGAAATAAATGATGGTCGGTAAGGTTTACTAACTTAGACGGCAGCACAAAAAATCATACTGATTTAGTCAAAGTGGACGGCGCAATAATTTGAGACATGTGAAATTTTGGGTCACGTTTTACACTAAACTTCCTCTGGTGGAAGTTACTCTTAAAATAGCTGCAATTGTATTTTAGTCTAATTTTGCACTAAACTTCCATGGTGGAGGTTGTACTTTGAAATAAACTAATTTTCCAACACATATCGTGAAATTTTGATCTAGTCTCCCTCATTTTTGTACCCGCTTCTATTTATATATATTTGGGATTTGCCCTTTTGAAAAGAAAAAAAAACAGACTAAACTAAACACTTCGGTTACTAGAGTTGTCTTAAAATTAAATTATTTTAAATATTAAAAATGATTCTCAATTAAAAAAAATAAAAAATAAAAAAGAAGAAAAAGCGTCCTTTTTCTTTTCCTGTTGTTCCACACTTCATCTTGTTGACTAATTTACACTAATACTCCTCTGCAACATACATAAAAATCACAGTCTTACACATTTTCATTAAACATTGTCTAACTGCTTATAAATGAGAGAAAGAGATAAGGAAAGAAAGATAGATCTAAGAAGGAAGAATGTTTAGAAATTGAAAAATAAACAAAATGGAAAGTTCTTGTTTGCACACTAAAAGCGAACAAAATGGAAAGTCTCTTCGCCAAATTCAGTCGAAATCTCACCAAGATCTTTTTAGTCGAACTCGACTGTTAAATTGTAATTCCTAATGTCTAAGTGTGTCGAAGTCGAAGTCAAAGTCAAGTGTCGAAGTCGAAACTTTCAGTGTGTCGAAACAGTTTGTTTCACACAGATTTGTTTTGATAAGATTTGATATGATTTAGATTAGATTTGATTTAGTTCAAATAGATATTTTGGGCCTTTAGAGTTTTGCGCCTTTGTAAATCTAAATTTATAAATAGGGAGTATTCCTTGTACTTTGTAATAATGCAGAAGTATAACAAGCAGAGAAGATAATCACAGTGTTTGAATTCACAGTTGCAAGTTTGCAAGTGAAATAGAATCTGAAATCCCATAGTTCGTGGGTAACTTTTTCTATAAGTATTTCTCCTCTCTCTCTCGTTTCTTTTCTTGCTGTTTTGTTCTCCATCGTCTTCATTGTCATTGCGTATTGTGTGGGTTGTTATCAATCTTGAGAACAAGATTGAAAGAGGAATTACCATAATTTGTGGTTGAATTCCAACATCTGGTATCTAGAGCTCCGGTTGCGATTCAAGGAGGAAAATCGTGATGGCTATGAATCATTCAAACGGGCACTTTCCGGCGACCCTACCAATTCTCAAGAAAGATAATTATGAGAATTGGTGTAAGCAGATCAAGGTGGTTTTCTGTTATCAAGATCTTTGGGATCTTGTGAAGGAAGGAATAACACCGCTTGGGGAGAACGCGACGGATCAAGAAAAGGTTGCACACAAAGAATTGAAGAAGAAAGATTATAAAGCGATGTTTATAATCCATCAATGTGTTGATCCAGATAACTTTGAAAAAGTTAGCGATGCATAATTAGCAAAGGATGCATGGGAGATTCTTGAAAAGTCGTTAGGAGGCGCAGAGAAGGTGAAAGAGGTGAGGTTACAAACTCACAAGAGAACCTATGAGTTGCTTTAGATGGAAGACAACGAAAGTATTACAGATTTCTTCACCAGAGTCACAAAGATGGTGAATCAAATCAAGGTATGTGGAGAGGTGTTGACATCAAGATCGGTTGTTGCAAAGATCTTGAGGTCATTGGCTCCAAAATTCGACCACGTGGTAGTAACCATAGAAGAGTCGAAAGACTTGTCAGTATTGACGAAGGAAGAGCTTCAAAGGACGCTTGAGTCTCATGAACAAAGGATGGCTGAAAGAGCTGCAGAAAAGTCAAAAAGTGATATGGCTTTGCAGGCACTGTCAGAAAAGGAAAGGAAAGGCAAAGGAAACGTGAATGGCAACAAAGGTAGAGGAGGCTACAATTCGACTCAGAAGAAACCCTGGAACCATGGAAACCAAAGAGGTAGTGTTGTAGGTAAAGGAAGAGGCGGTGGTCGAAAGCCAGACAAAAGTCACATTAAATGTTTCAATTGTCAGAAGTATGGTCACTATGTTAGTGATTGTCTAGAAAAGAAGAGAAATCAAGAAACTGATGCAAAGCTAGAGAAACATGAAGAAGAAGAGACGTTGCTGATGGTCACAACAAAAGATGAAGAAAGATTCCAAGATCAGTGGTACTTGGACTCAGGATGCTCACCACACATGACTGGAAGGAAAGATTGGTTTGTCAACATGAAGCCCTCGTCGAAGAACACTGTGAAGTTTGCAAATGACAACACTCTAGCAGCTGAAGGTGTTGGTGATGTTCTGATTATGAGGAAAGATGGCAAAAGGTCAACAATTTCCAATGTGTTGTACATACCAGGCATGAAGAGTAATTTGCTCAGTATAGGGCATCTTGTCGAAAAGAACTACAAGGTAGTTGTCGAAGACAAGATGATGAGAGTTCTCGACGCAGGTGGTAGGTTGATCTTGAAGGCTCTAATGTCTCAGAATAGGACCTTCAAGATTGAACTCAAGGTGATAGAGCACAAGTGTCTAGCAACGGCAGCCAGCAGAGATGAGTGGTTATGGCATTTTCGACTAGGCCATCTCAACTTCAATGACATCAGAGAGCTGAAGAGAAGAAATATGGTTTCAGGATTACCAGAAATTGACATTCCAAGTGAAGTCTGTGAGGAGTGTGTTCAGTCGAAACAACACAAGAATAGCTTCAGCAAGGATGCAGGAAGGAAGTCGAAGGCAATTCTGGAAGTCATATACTCTGATGTATATGGTCCAATCCAGGTGGATTCGATTGGTGGAAACAGATATTTTGTCACGTTTATAAATGATTTCAGTCAAAAGTTGTGGACTTACCTCATCAAGAAGAAAAGTGATGTGATTGAGGTATTTTCCAGATTCAAATCCATGGTCGAAAGACAGAGTGGTCAAAAGCTGAAACTTCTTAGGGCAGATGGTGGTGGAGAGTATGTGTCGAAAGAACTCGATGCATTATGTGAAAAAGAAGGGATTGTGCAGAAGGTGGTGCCGCCCTACACATCACAGCAAAATGGAGTTGCAGAACGAAAGAACAGAACCATCATGAACATGGTAAGAAGTATATTGAATGGAAAGCATCTACCCAAAAAATTATGGGGAGAAGCGGTTTCGACAGCAACACATATTTTGAATAGATGTCCGACGAAGAAGCTTGAAGGAATCACGCCAAAAGAATGTTGGTCTGGTGTCAAGCCTAGCCTCAGTCACCTGAAGGTGTTTGGATCTATAGCATATACATGTGCCAGATCATTTGAGAAGGAACCTTGATGACAAGTCGAATCAGATGATCTTGATAGGATATCATTAGACTGGAGGTTACAAGTTGTTCGACCCAGTGAATAAGCAGGTAGTCATCAGCAGGGACATGGTCAAAGATGAGCTTAAAGAATGGGATTGGACTGAGAATACCAAGAAGGATTCAGTGAGAATCTCTTGTGAAGAACCAGCCACTGAAGTCAAAAGAGAAGTTTGACAGGAACCAGTTACAGATGAAGCAGGTTCAAGCAGACCTCGACGAACAAGACACATGCCTGCAAGGTTGCAAGAATGTGTAGTTACATCAGATGATGTGGTTGATGAAGAGGGTGACCTGGTGCATTATTCTTTCTACGTAGATGTCGAACCAGTCAATGCAGCTGAGGCATTGAAAGATTCGAAGTAGGTGAAAGCAATGAATGAAGAGTTAGAGTCCATCGAAGTCAACAACACATGGCCACTTGTCGAATTGCCTCAAGGCAAGAAGGCAATTGATGTGAAGTGGGTTTACAAGGTGAAGGTAAATCCTAGAGGATAAGTAACTCGACACAAGGCGAGACTTATGGCGAAAGGATTTCTTCAGAAGGAAGGAATCGACTTCGATGAAGTGTTCGCACCTGTTTCTAAAACCGAAACAATCAGGTTGGTTATTGGTCTAGAAAATATGAACAATTGGCACACATGTCAGATGGACGTGAAGTGTGCGTTCCTTAATGGCCCCTTAGATGAAGATGTTTATGTCGCGCAACCAGCTGGGTATGTGAAACGAGGTGAAGAAGGAAAGGTGTATAGGCTGCACAAAGCCCTGTACAGACTTAAGCAAGCTCCAAGAACTTGGAATAATAAAATCGACAGCTTCTTAAGGGAGAAGGAATTTGTGAAATGTACGACTGAGCATGGAGTGTATGTAAGGAGAAGTAATAATGAATTACTTATACTATGCCTCTATGTCGATGATTTGTTTATAACAGGGAGTAGCAAGAAGGAGATTTAAGATTTCAAACATGACCTGAATGAGGAGTTTGAAATGTCAGACTTGGGAAATCTCTCATATTTCCTTGGCATCGAATTCTACAAGACTAGTAGAGGTTTGATGATGCACCAAAGAAGATATGCAGGAGAAATACTCAAGAGATTTGAGATGCAAGATTACAACCCAAATTCGACTCCAGCTGAGACAAGACTGCAACTGTCGAAGGATTCAGATGAAGATGATGTCGACCCAACCCAATACAGAAGACTTATTGGGTCACTTAGATACCTTTGTCACACAAGGCCTAACTTAGCATATAGTGTGGGTATGGTAAGTAGATTCATGCAGAAGCCAAAGGTATCACACCTAACAGTGACGAAGAGGATACTGAGGTATCTGAAAGGGACTCTCGACTACGGCATTTTGTTTCCTGCAGCTGATGAAGGGAAAGCATGCAAGTTAGTGGGATAAACTGACTCTAGTTGGTGTAGTGATGCTGAGGATAGAAAATCCAGAGTTGGATATGTGTTTATGTTAGGTGGTGCCCCAGTTGCTTGGAGTTCGAGAAAGGAGCCAGTAGTGGCATTGTCATCATGCAAAGAAGAATATATAGCTGCTTCTCTTTGTGCATGTCAAGCAACTTGGAAGGTGAACTTGGCCGAAGAGATTACAGGGAAGAATCATGGGGAAATTACCATGAAGATAGACAGCATGTCAGCTATCAACTTGGCGAAGAATCCAATAGCTCGCGGTCTAAGCAAGCACATCGAAATGAGGTTCCGCTATCTTCGAAAGCAGGTAGCAGAAGGGAAGATGAATCTAGAACACTGCAGAACTGAGAATCAGATTGCAGATATCATGACGAAGGGACTGCAGAACTGAGAATCAGATTGCAGATATCATCAACATTCTCGGTCGAAGGTTCCCTCTTCAACTCTTAGAAATATTTTTTAAGTCCCAAAAGATATCATTTCCTTTTATGAGTACCTTCGACTTAAACCTATCACACAAATCCTGTCGAAAGCTTTTCTAACCCTCTTCAAGAGGTTAACATTCCCCTCAACACTTCCACATTCATATGGGCGTAGAATTTACGAGCTAACAAATTGCCCCCCAAAAATGTCTTTTTCGACAGTACTGAAGAAAAGGGCATTTTTTGATAGTGTCCGTTCGACGCCATCTTTCGACCATGCATAGGTGTTCATCAAAACTGACTAACCCATGTTACAAGAAACTATTCAGTTTCTTTTCAATCAAATTTATGACATCACAGCCAATTATGATTGTGACTGAAACGTCCCCTCGTAAATCACATCAAGCCGCAAATCACCATAACCTCTCCTAAAGTCTAGGAGATCGTGGATATAGGTGGCAACTGTCACCGCCCCTACTTTGGCTCCTGGGAGGACACGTGTCTGTTGCACCCCAAAATTTGCCCTCCTTACTTTATTACTAACTGGCTTATGTTGCATTGCATTTTGCATTATCATGTGTGCATATCATTGGTTCTTAGCATGGGGTCAAGGTGCCTGAGGCAGTGCTTCAGAGTGTCAAGCAAGAGTCCTGGTATTGTCCAAGAGAGCTCAGGTGGATCATCCTCTCCTAACCAGTGCATAGATTAGGGTTTTGAGATTCTTGGGTTTATTACTTCAATGGGAAAGCTCCTTGGGTTTTTATCATCATCAAATGGCATATCTTATCTTTGTTGGAGAGGATACACATCATATTCAGAGGAATTTGGATTTGGAGACTGTGCTATTTCCTCCTAGACTAAGGGTACCACAACTAGGGTTTGCTATAAAGTCAGTTTATTTCTGATTTTTTTGGGCAAGACTTGATTCCATGGTACTCCTTGGGTCCCTAAGTACCTAGGGATGGGAGGTTGTCCATCAGTTTGGTTCAGGAGAAGTTCAATTGGCCAATGGATTGAAAATCAGTTGAATTGGGTAAAAGTCAACAGTGAGAGGAGAAGTCAACTGTGGAATTTTGAGGTTCTCTCCAAGGTTTTCAAGGTCTCACATCCTCATATGGTCTCCAAGGGTCAAGTTTCATACTATTTGTCAGGAATCAGGAGTTTGTACCGAAGTTTCTAAATATGGAAAATGACCTATAATAAAAGTTTCCTTTTTTGGCAAGTTCCTGTACTGAATTCAACTTGACTTTTCATCATCAAGAAAGCTTCAAATGAATTTTTCTCCAACATGAAAGTTGAAGATCTTTTTCTCCTCTTTCCAACAAGTACTAGTCGGTCTCCATATCATTTGTGAAACTCCAGTTATGATCAAAAGAAGGCAAAGTGGTTTTTAGGGTTTCTCATGATCCCATTTTCACAACTTTGGGCATAATGACCTATAATCAATTCCATTGCTTCATGCCACACTCCAATATCAAAAGACATTCTTTGAGGATTATTTTGGGCCCAAGAACCAAGAAATTACATGGTGTATGTACTACTTATTCTCCATTATTCAAAATTCCCAAATTGTTTGAAACTCATAAATCAAATCATCTCAAGGCCCAATGCCAATATGGGTGTAATAAGCAATTCAAATGCAAGTGATCCATCAGGGAATTCTTAAGCATACATGCATGAAGAGAGGTGTATCCAACATAATGTGTTTTTCCAAAATAATTCAAAAAATCATTAAACAAGTAATTTCCCAAGCCCAATTCATTATCAGTGACAAACCCTAGCCTATATAAACCTATCCATGCACTGGTTAGGGTTCATTCACGTGCATTTTGGAGGAGAACAACAACTTGTACCCTAATTCTTGAATTCAACAAATCTCTCAATCTACAAGTAGTTTCTTCAAAGTTCTTCCACAAACCTTCTCCTGGTGATCTCTAGAGTGCAACCCAACCACCATTTGCAGCCAAAAGCAAGGACACGTGTGGAACTACCTCAGGTTAGGGGTGATTTTGATGATCGTGAAACTCATTTTTTAAGTACGCATATTGTTGTGTGATTGTCACTGATCATGCTGATGTAATTTTTGTGGTGTTTGGACGGGTATATTGCTTGCTATGTGCGTTTGAAGTTTTATGCCCTAACACTAATCCATTCGTTTTTTATTATATGTTATTTATTTGTGATTTTGGATGAGAGATTTGGAATCCTTGCGAAATTCTGGTTCGAACGGTATAAGGGTCGTGGATTTCTGGGCAGTTTTGTGGTTGCAGGTGGTGGCCGAAGGTAGGGTTCCTGCGGCTGGCGGTGGTCCGGCGAAGGATGCTGGCTGGAGGTTGAAGACGACTCCTCAGCCGTCCGTTTTGCTGATCGCACGGTCTAAATTGTGCCACATGGTTTTGTTTTATTTTTTTTTCTGATTTTAATTCAATGATCCCATGTTTATTACCCCACAGGTCTTACGATGCACGTCCAATTAGGTTAGTTTGTTTTGTTTACTTTTCATTTTTGTTGACCAAACACGGGCCATGGGATGAATCGTATGGATAATAGGCTGCCAGCATTTAAAAATCACATGTGCGTGGCACATGGCTTGTGTAGGGTATACGGATCGCCTGGGTGTGCGTGTGCGCATGTTAACTATCATGTTCTCTTCATCATGGCCCTTGATTTGGAATACCAGGTAATTTCGTTGACTTCTATAGGACGTCAGATCAATCTAAAGGTAAATGGCAAGTCAACTGGTTGACTGGGGTATTGCGCATACTCCCTTTTTTTTTATTTTTTTTTTCTGATGGATTATGTGTATGGGCTGCTATTCGCACTCTCCCCTTTTGGCCCAACTATTATTCCAACGTGAATTCCCTGCTATTCGCACCCCCATACTATTTTCATTTTTATTTTATTTTATTCATAACATTTTCATTTTTAATTATTAAAATTACATAATTGCATTAAAAAATCACTAAAAAATTCATGCATCATTTTCATCATTTTATAAAATTTTACAAATTTTATTTTCTTATTTTTATCATTTAAATTAATTATTTAGTCTATTTTCTTTTTGAATTACATATACCATGCATACTTAAATTTCTTTATTTTATTTCTCTGCAACCATAAAATATTTTTTATCCGTTCTTTTTGCATTTGTTCACTAACATTCTAAAATACATTAAAATATTTTTCTTTCATTTTTAAATTTATTTCATATTGCATTTTGGTCCTTCCCTTTGGCACACTGAACCCCACTTCTCACCTGAAATTTGCCCAATTGTTTGAATGACTAACACTTTGAATTTTTGCAGGAATTGTTGATGTGTTGTTTGTCTCTGGCTGAGGGACCTTGACATTTAATTTGGGAATTTTAGGAGTTATTTTTCTAATTATTTGATTGGTTTCCACTTGAGATCTGCTTATATGTGTATTTCTGATCCTGCCTAAGTCCTTGTTTGAAAGGCACTTGTGCCATTTGCTTTGGGGTTGCTTCTTTTATCTTTGAGTTCATGTTTAGATTATTATTGTTTGCCATTGTTTGATTTTCATTTGCTTTGATATTATTTATGTCTGTTTCCCACTAACCTTTTATGCAGGGACTAAGGTAAGTTCTTTAAGGGTAT
Source organism: Lathyrus tuberosus (assembly GCA_022829125.1). Classification (NCBI taxonomy): domain Eukaryota; kingdom Viridiplantae; phylum Streptophyta; class Magnoliopsida; order Fabales; family Fabaceae; genus Lathyrus; species Lathyrus tuberosus. The sequence continues at coordinate 1,721,780 of JALAZF010000276.1, read as the reverse complement.
GGATAAGTATCCATGGCCACCCTTACTTTTTCCTTCCCTCATCTTATTCCTTTAGGGTTTAGGTTGTCGTCAAACCTCACTAACCGTAGGTCACCCATGCATGATGACTTTAGGGTTCATAGTCTCCCTTTAGAGTCACCTTTGTGTCTTCTCTCTTCTCATCTCAAATTTCTTTAAAACACTTAATAAGAGTAAGGTGTATTGCGCACGAGCCTTAAGTATGGGGAATGAGAAATGAGGGGCTTCCTCTCATCTTTCTAGAGTGCTTAGCGAGCGTCCTGTCTTGGTAAGATGTGTTAAGTATTCGCCCCTGTGCCCTAGACTTTGGTGCAATGCAACTTAGGAACTAACTTAAGCCACTTCTGTCCTAAAAAATACAAACAAACTTCAAACCTTTTTGTCCTTCGGGATTGTCAAACTAAAGGCTATTTTCAAAAAGGGCACGTTACTTTCCGTATGAGTCGCAAACAGGCATCGACCCTAACTGCCGGACGCGAACTTAGCGTCGCTCATAAAAAACACAAAAAGAACTTGGTCCGAACTACGTTGACTCTGAATTCCCCATTGCACAAAGGGGGTACGTAGGCCTAGGACGTCGACATCCTACCGAGTCGGTCTTTGTCTTTCCCTCTCCGTTTTAGTACAACCCTAGATGATAGTATAACTCACCCTTAGAATAGACAACAAGCGTGGATCCCATCGAGTACGATGGACGCGTGGGGTGCTAGCACCTTCCCCTCGCGTAACCGACTCCCGAAACCAGGTTATGGTTGTGATGACCATTCCTTTCCCTCCTCCTCAGGTTTATGCGGTGTTCCCTTTCCCTCTCTTGGGATAAATTTACACGGCTGGCGACTCTATTTTTCCGTGCCACTCTCGCGTTTATACCTGGATGAAAATCCTGGGAGCTACAGCTGGCGACTCTGCTGGGGACCTGGTTGACCTATGTTGGTCCATCCCTAAGCGAGTCAGTCCTAACACTTGCTTGTCTTTGTTCTCTTTGGGTGTTTTTGTTTTTTGTTTTGCTTTATTTGTTGTATTTTATTTTTACAGCTTTTCTGCGTTGCATTCCATTTTTATTATTGTCATACTGCTTTGGTGTGCTGGCTGTTCTTGTTTTGTAGGTTGGGTGGGTCTGAGAGATAAGCCCAATGCCCAGGCTTGAGTATACCCTAGGACTAGAGTGGAAAGTAGTGGGACCTACGTGCCCGCTTGGTATGTTTGTGTGTTCACAAAATTCACAACCAGACGAGGCTATCTTGGGACGCATTCTAACGTGTGTGTCTTGCGCATGTTGGGGTGTTGATTTAGAGAGCTGTCGACTCTGGTGACCGATTATTGAGGACCTTAGTGGAAACATCCCTCTTTAGTGGTGACAGTGGCAGACCACATCCTGTGGCAAACCCATTCGAACCCGAGGGCCCGCTTTGGAACTCGCATAGGATGGCCCCTACGTTTTGAAAAGAATCAGTGGAGGCACTCCTCGATTAACTTTAGTACTGTACCCCGAGGGATGAATGTGCTATTGTTTCTCGACCTCAGTGCCAAAGCTGAGGACCTTCCGCTTTGGAGAATCAGTTGAGGCCTCCTTGATTGATGATGATGCCAAACCAGAAATGGTGAACGTATCATCATTTCTCGACCTGAGAACCCGGGATACTGAACATCCTAGTACCCACATGTGAGAGGGGATGGGCATTTGCAGGTTTGCAGGTAACTGAGACCTTCAACCTACCCTGTTTTTTCTGGATTTCTCATCAATGTGTGATTATTTGGATCCTGGTTATCTCAGTGGTTCAGAATTTTGGTTTTCTAGGTTGTGGTTCTCGTTCAGCTAACAGCACAGCACATCCAGCAGTGTGCCTTGACCCCGTGTTTGCATGAGCATATCATTTTTCTTGCATTATGACATGTTTGACATTTTTCAGGGCTTGCATCTTACTCTTGATTCCGGTTTTCTGAGGTTACTTCAGTATGGATGTTCAGAGAAAGAAGACCGTTGCTTATTCATTCTCAGAACCAACTTTGACACTGATCCACAAGCTGGTTAATATGGCTGGTTCCAGAGTTCGTACAGAGTTTAGTGGAAGGTATGGAAGACTTCTGAAATTTGTCTATAATATCTCCAAGTATGAGAAGGATGCCATCCACACACTTCTTCAGTTTTACGATCCGTCTCTGCGTTGCTTCACTTTCCCGGACTACATCTCGGCTCCAACGCTGGAGGAGTTCTCATTTATTTTGGGAATCCCCATCAGGCATGATATAGTTTGTTTTTCTGAAGAACACCCCGGAGTAAAAGAAATGGCTGTTGCTCTTCATATTAATGAATCCGTTCTTAACAGTAATATTGAAGAAAAACAAGGAGTTAAGGGTTTCTTGCTGAAGTTCTTGTTTGATCAGGCTTACGTAAATGTCAAAGAGAAGAACTGGACTGCTTTCCAAGCTATTCTAGCTATGTGCATATATGGGATTGTCTTGTTTCCGAATATTCCCGATCTGGTGGATATGCATGCCGTCAGAATCTTTATTTCGAAGAATCCCATACCTACCTTGCTAGGTGATGTGTATCACTCAGTCCACTATAAGAATGAGAATAGGCGTGGGAAAGCTGTAAGTTGTTGTGCACCACTCTTATCTACTTGGTTTTTGAGTCGTCTCCCTGAATCTGGCGCTTTCGTTGATACGAAAGATTCTCTGAAGTGGTCAAAGAGGGTTATGGGCTTGACTGCTGACAACATTGCTTGGATTAATCGTGACTTGCTAGGAATGGAGATTATTTGCAAATGCGGAGAATTCCCTAATGTTCCCTTGTTAGGGAGGAAAGGTGGAATTAACTATAATCCCTCCCTAGCTATCAGACAGTTTGGCTATCCTTTGAAGAATCCACCCGAAGAGCGAGATGTCCGAGAGTCCTTATTCTTCAATGGTATTGAGGATCAAGGGTTGATAAGGAAAGTTGTGAATGCTTGGAAACAGGTGACTAAGAAGGGTAAGATTCCATTTGGGAAAAGTAACAATCGGGCTTTCCCTCCCTATAAAGAGTGGATTAAGAAGAGAGTAGAAGAGGAGCTTCTTCCATTCCCGGTGGAACCACCTTTGTACCCTTTGGTGATCGAGCCTCCTACCACCGTTGAGTTGGAGAAGTATAACAAATTATGGGCTAAAAAGGAAAGGTTGCGGGAAGAAAATAGTGAGCTAAAGAGAGAGATTTATCAGTGGAAGCATGAGCGGGGTGAAGCTGTTCATACCGCCAAGTTGAAGACAGAGCTCCTTACTAAAGCAGAAAAAGAGCTTGCTGACATGGTCGCATCCAGAGAAAGAATGAAACAAGCTTTGGATGATATCAGTAACGTTCTCAGGTCCAAGGAGGAGGAATTAGGCAAGGCTTTGTTGAAGATTCACAGGTTCAATGATCACCAAGAAACTGCCATGGCTGAGAATAAGAGAAAGGAAGACGACTACATAGCTAAGATTGATCAGTTGAAGTCGATGCTCAAGAAGAAAGACGCCGAGATCTTATCAGGGATATTCAAGAAACAAGTAGTCGAGGGTCGACTCAATGAAACCATAGCCTCCATGGAAGAACTGAAAGTCCAAGCTGAAGTGAAGAAACCTAGACATGAGGGTCCTAGCATGGATGGTGTTTCAGGGGAAGACGCTTGGGAGTTACATTGCCGATACTTGGATGGGATCATACACAAGAGAGACCTTCTCATTCAAGGGCTAATTCAGAGGCCGAAGTATCCCGATACCAGAAAGCTGTTCAAGGAGATTCAAGACTGGTGCAGAAAGCATAATGGATGGGGGGGGTTGACGCTTGTGGACTTTGATGATATGCCATAGTTCTCTTTTCTCTTTTATTGTATTGGGGTCACCACCAGACTTGTTGGTTGGGACCTCTTTGATTTATGTGATTTGTATCTGGGATTCGTGATTGTCGACATTTGGTTTTCCTCTGGTTTTCTTAATATATAAGCAGAAGTTCCGTTCTATCTTGTTATTAAACTGGAATCAAGGGGTGGATCGCCCTGCTAATATTCAAACATGTTCATTTGCATTTGCATATTCATAATCATTTTGCATGACAGGTGTTTATCTCCGGTATTCTTATCTTGTTCTAAATCTCAGAATTGCAGATTAAACTCCTCAGGCCGTTCAAGAGTTGATCATGGAGCAAATTCAAGCTGAGTTGAAGGAAATGCGAAGCCAGATGGGGCAATTTGGGGAAGACATGCTCCAGGAGCAGAGGATGCTGAGGGAGGAGATCAATCAGATGAAGACTCAGATGGGTTTAATCACGGAGATTCTGGAAATAGTGTTGAAGAAGGAAGACAGTCCTGTGCCCGCTTCCACAACAGAGGTCCTTGATCTTCCCATCTCTTTGGGGTCTCCTCTAGACCATGGATTGCCTCGTGGATCCTCTCCACCGTCAGAGCTTCTTCATCAACAACCGTTTCTTGAGGGTCGTAATCCAGAAAAGTTTGATAAGAAGTTTGATCAGATTCCGATGCCATACGCTCAGTTGCTTCAGCACTTGCTCAAGTTTCATCTAATTGAATTGATTGCTGTGGGACCTCCACACACCAAGTTTCGTATGGGTTCCAATGTCCATGATAGGTGTGAATTCCATTCAGGGGTACCTGCTCATAATGTTGAAGATTGTAAGATGCTCAAGTATAAAGTCCAAGAGCTCATTGATTCAGGGGCAATCAGGTTTACATCAGTTGGCACTGGTAAACAAAGTGATGTTACTCCCAGTGTTGCAAAGGGACTGAGGACTCCCTCTTTGGCCAAAGGATCCACCTCGCGTCAGGGATCTCTTCCACAACCCTTGCTTGTGCCTCAGCCGAGTGCAGAAAGGAAAGTGCAGGGCCAGACTGGGCGTCCAAATCAGCACCGACAACAGAATTATCAGCAACAGGGGCAACCGAGACCCAGGAGGCCCAACATGATATTTGATCCTATTCCTATCCCTCATAGTCAGTTGTTTGCTCGTCTGCTCGAGAACTCTCTAATTCAAACGAGGAGTACCACACCGGTACCATACCCTATTCCTCTGGATTATGACATGACTACTAGGTGCGAGTTCCACTCGGGAACGTTTGGGCATACGATTGACGAATGTAAGGCATTCCAGCACAAGGTGCAAGACCTGGTAGACTCAGAGATCATTGTATTCACTGAAGATGATATGTACATCAATGGAAGCCTCCTTTCTCAAATGAACACTCAGTCTGCAAGTACGTCCAGACAGAATTAAGCTTCCTCAGCAATGGCAATCTTCAGCTTCTTTACTGCATTTTCATTTGTAGTTTTTCATTTCTTGTTAAAAGCATCGTATGTATGCAAGACTTGTTTGTTTTTTATGATGATATTAATGCAATGAGTATGTTTTCCTTGAAGTAATCCATTCGTATTTACTCTTAAATGTTTATATGCACTACAATACCGATTTTCTTGTTTAGAACTCTTGAAGGAGGATGACGAAATAAGATCGCAGATTTCTAATGGTACGATTTCGGATTATAACCCTGTTGAGGATGTACAGGCATTGTTTCAAACCCCTAAACACTGGAGAGATAAGGAGATAAACCTTCGTTAACCCCTTTGAGCCTTGAAGTAGGAGTTTCCTTCGTAAGAAAAAGTCCTCATACTTAGCCCAGGGGCAGGGTAGGCGTCAGTTTGTTTGACTGAGCGTTCAAATTTCGAGGAGAATGAGCATCCGAGGAAACATTACCTTCTATCCCACCGTCAAGAGGTCAAGAGGTGTGAAACCGCGATGGTTGAGGCAGTCACAACCCTTTCAAGCAAGTAAGACAACCAGTGTCACACGCTTTGTTCAAAGAGGGGAATAAAAAAAAGAAAGCCCGCTAAGTCGAAACTTGAGAACAAGCGACTTAGGCAAAAGTCAGGGCATCCCGCTGGACTTCAAAATCGAAAAACTCAAAAGAGTCAGTCCAGGCAAAAATTAGGGATCAAAAAAAGAAAAAGAATGAGAAGCGAAAAGCTAAAAGAATTACAAGAACAAATTCGTGTGGCACCGGACACAAAAGACAAAGAGGGGTGACTGTACTCCAAAACCTCCTCAGGTGCCAAACCATTGGTGGCGTAGGTTCCTTAAAGATCATAAACCTTGTGAGAGATGAGCGTTTGGGTCAGATTAACTGAACATAGGACCGGAGAACATCACGAAGAGTGGGTGGGCACCGATAAATTTTGAGCCATAAATCCTTTTTTCTGAAACCGTGAAACAGACCACGTTACAGCCCTTAAAAGTCCTAATTGAAATAGGGTTTATTCCGAAAGCGTACTTCAACAGGATAGCATTCCTGACTCCTATGAGTTGTGCTAATAAGATTGGTTGGTATTGCATGTGCGCATTGCTTTTTGCCATTCAAAAATAAAGGTCGCATCCCAGCAAGTGATTCATTCACAAGGCTTGGCGACGCATTTTCAATAAAAAACTTCAAGGTTAACATGAGTGTTGCATTAGGATTATCATTCTCATAAATAACTTGTTCTGTTTGCATACATGTGCCTAAGCATCAATGAAGCTTACACAGTGAACGTCAGTCAAGAAGCTTGATCCTGCCAAGTTGGGATGCTTGAAAATTCCGAAGGACAATCATATCAAAGGGCATGCTGCCAAGAGACTCAGTGTAGAGTGGGCTCTACCCAATAAGTCGTGTTAAGATGTAGCCAATCTGGGGCAGTCACGTCGAGAAATCTCTCCGAAATTCAGTTATTCTGGGGCATTCATTCTAAGATCAGGGGCAAAGTCACTTCAAAGCTCATATTGAGGCAGGCCATCCCTAGAGCATGAGAAGTTGTCCTCTCCAGAAGACGGTTAATCAGAAGCATCTCCTCAAGGTTCAAAATACTAAAGCAGAGTATTGTCAAGTCATTACGATCCCCTTCGAGCTGATGTACGTCATGGATTATGAAGACTGGGGCATTTATGTCGAGATATGATAAATCTCTCCAAGAGTTTGAAGACCCTGGGGCAGTGCGAACGCCCGATCTTCTGTAAAATCCTCTTGAGATAAAAAGTTCAAAGAGCCGCTCATGACCATAAAGACAAGTCAGGTTGCAGGGCAACAGATTGTACATCCCCAACAGTTGGCTCTCCCCAGCATTGAGATTGCTCCTTCCCCAGCAGGACAAACTTTCCTCAGCAGAACAGAACTTCCCCAGCAGAAGACTTGGAAAGTATTTTCTCCAGATCAAGGCGTTATTTCCCCACAGAATCAGGGTGTTCACCTTCCCCATCCAGTCAGGAAGCGTGCTCTCACCAACGATGTCATGTTCTAGTCCCCAGCAAGAAGGGAGTAAAGTCATTCTCCCCATCAGCAGGTTAAGTTCAGCGGTATCCCCAAGCAGGATAGTATTATGGGCTGGCATTCCCCAGCAGGTCCTAAGCCCATCTGTTATTGGCGACCCTCAGTAACAGACTTCCGGTTCCGTTATTGGCATTCACTCTCAACTCCTTAGCAGAGGAGAAATCTCAGGTTTTGGATGTTACCTTCAGTAGAGGACATGTGTAATCCCCGGTGGTATGGATGTCCTTTCGGAATTTCATCCCCAGCATAAGTTGTTGATCTGAAGAGTCGATCAGTATGACCCTTCAAAGCAGAGTTCCTAGATTCAGAGGACAATTTATTTTTGTCATCCCCAGATGAATTGGTTTTTTTTCTCTCTCCAGCATTTATTTTGCTGGAGAGACCCTTTTTGCATATCATAAGCATTTGCATTGCATCCTCAAACGCGTAGCATTTCCACTTCGCGTGGAGCATTACGGTATTATTCAAACATTTGCATTCAAAGCATAAGCCAGGTTTGATACTTTCCTTGCCAGTTCTCTTTCTCCGCAGAGATGGCATAACCCAGGAGATTTTGGAGGGATGTGTTCCTCATACTTGTGCTCCCCGGCAGAGTCTATTATTTAGACTTCACCTTCCCCAACGGAGTCATTTTATCTGTGGATCAGGAGTCCGTTAGAAGTTTGTCTTTGTTTGCCTCATTTTGGCCTTTTTCTTTTGTGAGTCTTGTTTCACGTTATCCCTAGTGAAGTCCACTTTATGTTGGTCTTCCTTTGAGGGTACAATTGAGGTTGTATTCGTTTTGTGGATGCAATTGAGGTTGTATTCGTATTCGTATTTTCTTTGTGGGTAGAGTGATTGAGGTCAGTCTTCCTTTGCGGGTATAATTGAGGTTGTATTCGTTTTGTGGGTGCGATTGAGGTCGTATTCTTATTTTCTTTGTGGGTAGAGTGATTGAGGTCAGTCTTTCTTTGCGGGTATAATTGAGGTTGTATTCGTTTTGTGGGTGCGATTGAGGTCGTATTCTTATTTTCTTTGTGGCTAGAGTGATTGAGGTCAGTCTTCCTTTGCGGATGCAATTGAGGTTGTATTCATTTTGTGGGTGCGATTGAGGTCGTATTCTTATTTTCTTGGTGGGTAGAGTGATTGAGGTCAGTCTTCCTTTGCGGGTATAATTGAGGTTGTATTTGTTTTGTGGGTGCGATTGAGGTCGTATTCTTATTTTCTTTGTGGGTAGAGTGATTGAGGTCAGTCTTCCTTTGCGGATGCAATTGAGGTTGTATTCGTTTTGTGAGTGCGATTGAGGTCGTATTCTTATTTTCTTTGTGGGTAGAGTGATTGAGGTCAGTCTTCCTTTGCGGATGCAATTGAGGTTGTATTCGTTTTGTGGGTGCGATTGAGGTCGTATTCGTGTTTTCTTTGTGGGTAGAGTGATTGAGGTCAGTCTTCCTTTGCGGGTATAATTGAGGTTGTATTCATTTTGTGGTGCGATCGAGGTCGTATTCGTATTTAGTTTGTGGGCAGAGTGATTGAGTTCAGTCTTCCTTTGAGGTTGTATTCGTCTTTTGGGTACGATTGAGGTCGTATTTGTTTTTTCCTTGTGGATATGGTTGAGGTCATATTCCTTTTTTTTCAGCACACTCTTTCTCGTTATTCTTACCATAAGCAAATTTCCGGGGCTCTTTCGGTATTCAATCCCCGTGTACCCTGGAATGTCTGAGAGTCGTTGCTATCACACTTTAAGGACCAAGTTGATTGAATAGGGGCAGCTGTTGCACCCCAAAATTTGCCCTCCTTACTTTATTACTAACTGGCTTATGTTGCATTGCATTTTGCATTATCATGTGTGCATATCATTGGTTCTTAGCATGGGGTCAAGGTGCCTGAGGCAGTGCTTCAGAGGGTCAAGCAAGAGACCTGGTATTGTCCAAGAGAGCTCAGGTGGATCATCCTCTCCTAACCAGTGCATAGATTAGGGTTTTGAGATTCTTGGGTTTATTGCTTCAATGGGAAAGCTCCTTGGGTTTTTATCATCATCAAATGGCATATCTTATCTTTGTTGGAGAGGATACACAGCATATTCAGAGGAATTTGGATTTGGAGACTGTGTTATTTCCTCCTAGACTGAGGGTACCACAACTAGGGTTTGCTATAAAGTCAGTTTATTTCTGATTTTTTTGGGCAAGACTTGATTCCATGGTACTCCTTGGGTCCCTAAGTACCTAGGGATGGGAGGTTGTCCATCAGTTTCGTTCAGGAGAAGTTCAATTGGCCAATGGATTGAAAATCAGTTGAATTGGGTAAAAGTCAACAGTGAGAGGAGAAGTCAACTGTGGAATTTTGAGGTTCTCTCCAAGGTTTTCAAGGTCTCACATCCTCATATGGTCTCCAAGGGTCAAGTTTCATACTATTTGTCAGGAATCAGGAGTTTGTACAGAAGTTTCTAAATATGGAAAGTGACCTATAATAAAAGTTTCCTTTTTTGGCAAGTTCCTGCACTGCATTCAACTTGACTTTTCATATTCAATAAGGCTTCAAATGAATTTTTCTCCAACATGAAAGTTGAAGATCTTTTTCTCCTCTTTCTAACAAGTACTAGTGGGTCTCCATATCATTTGTGAAACTCCAGTTATGATCAAAAGAAGACAAAGTGGTTTTTAGGGTTTCTCATGATCCCATTTTCACAACTTTGGGCATAATGACCTATAATCAATTCCATTGCTTCATGCCACACTCCAATATCAAAATAAATTCTTTGAGGATTATTTTGGGCCCAAGAACCAAGAAATTACATGGTGTATGTACTACTTATTCTCCATTATTCAAAATTCCCAAATTATTTGAAACTCATAAATCAAATCATCTCAAGGCCCAATGCCAATATGGGTGTAATTAGCAATTCAAATGCAAGTGATCCATCAGGGAATTCTTAAGCATACATGCATGAAGACAGGTGTATCCAACATAATGTGTTTTTCCAAAATAATTCAAAAAATCATTAAACAAGTAATTACCCAAGCCCAATTCATTATCAGTGACAAACCCTAGCCTATATAAACCTATCCATGCACTGGTTAGGGTTCATTCACGTGCATTTTGGAGGAGAACAACAACTTGTACCCTAATTCTTGAATTCAACAAATCTCTCAATCTACAAGGAGTTTCTTCAAAGTTCTTCCACAAACCTTCTCCTGGTGATCTCTAGAGTGCAACCCAACCACCATTTGCAGCCAAAAGCAAGGACACGTGTTGAACCACCTCAGGTTAGGGTTGATTTTGATGATCGTGAAACTCATTTTTTAAGTACGCATATTGTTGTGTGATTGTCACTGATCATGCTGATGTAATTTTTGTGGTGTTTGGACGTGTATATTGCTTGCTATGTGCGTTTGAAGTTTTATGCCCTAACACTAATCCATTCGTTTTTTATTATATGTTATTTATTTGTGATTTTGGATGAGAGATTTGGAATCCTTGCAAAATTATGGTTCGAACGGTATAAGGGTCGTGGATTTCTGGGCAGTTTTGTGGTTGTAGGTGGTGGCCTGAGGTAGGGTTCCGACGGCTGGCAGTGGTCCGGCGAAGGATGCTGGCTGGAGGTTGAAGACGACTCCTCAGCCGTCCGTTTTGCTGATCGCACGGTCTAAATCGTGCCACATGTTTTTGTTTTATTTTTTTTTCTGATTTTAATTCAATGATCCCATGTTTATTATCCCACAGGTCTTACGGTGCACATCCAATTAGGTTAGTTTGTTTTGTTTACTTTTCATTTTTGTTGACCAAACACGGGCCATGGGATGAATTGTATGGATAATAGGCTGCCAGCATTTAAAAATCACATGTGCGTGGCACATGGCTTGTGTAGGGTATACGGATCGCCTGGGTGTGCGTGTGCGCATGTTAACTATCATGTTCTCTTCATCATGGCCCTTGATTTGGAATACCAGGTAATTTCGTTGACTTCTATAGGACGTCAGATCAATCTAAAGGTAAATGGCAAGTCAACTGGTTGACTGGGGTATTGCGCATACTCCCTTTTTTTTTTAATTTTTTTTTTCTGATGGATTATGTGTATGGGCTGCTATTCTCACCCTCCCCTTTTGGCCCAACTATTATTCCAACGTGAATTACCTGCTATTCGCACCCCCATACTATTTTCATATTTTATTTTATTTAATTCATAACATTTTCATTTTTAATTATTAAAATTACATAATTCCATTAAAAAATCACAAAAAAATTCATGCATCATTTTCATCAATTTAATAAAATTTTACAAATTTTATTTTTTTATTTTTATCTTATTTTTATCATTTAAATTAATTATTTAGTCTATTTTCTTTTTGAATTACATATACCATGCATACTTAAATTTCTTTATTTTATTTCTCTGCAACCATAAAATATTTTTTATCCGTTCTTTTTGCATTTGTTCACTAACATTTTAAAATACATTAAAATATTTTTCTTTCATTTTTAAATTTATTTCATATTGCATTTTGGTCCTTCCCTTTGGCACACTGAACCCCACTTCTCACCTGAAATTTGCCCAATTGTTTGAATGACTAACACTTTGAATTTTTACAGGAATTGTTGATGTGTTGTTTGTCTCTGGCTGAGGGACCTTGACATTTAATTTGGGAATTTTAGGAGTTATTTTTCTAATTATTTGATTGGTTTCCACTTGAGATCTGCTTATATGTGTATTTCTGATCCTGCCTAAGTCCTTGTTTGAAAGGCACTTGTGCCATTTGCTTTGGGGTTGCTTCTTTTATCTTTGAGTTCATGTTTAGATTATTATTGTTTGCCATTGTTTGATTTTCATTTGCTTTGATATTATTTATGTCTGTTTCCCACTAACCTTTTATGCAGGGACTAAGGTAAGTTCTTTAAGGGTATGGATAAGTATCCATGGCCACCCTTACTTTTTCCTTCCCTCATCTTCTTCCTTTAGGGTTTAGGTTGTCGTCAAACCTCACTAACCGTAGGTCACCCATGCATGATGACTTTAGGGTTCATAGTCTCCCTTTAGAGTCACCTTTGTGTCTTCTCTCTTCTCATCTCAAATTTCTTTAAAACACTTGATAAGAGTAAGGTGTATTGCGCACGAGCCTTAAGTATGGGGAATGAGAAATGAGGGGCTTCCTCTCATCTTTCTAGAGTGCTTAGCGAGCGTCCTGTCTTGGGACGATGCGTTAAGTATTCGCCCCTGTGCCCTAGACTTTGGTGCAATGCAACTTAGGAACTAACTTAAGCCACTTCTGTCCTAAAAAATACAAACAAACTTCAAACCTTTTTGTCCTTCGGGATTGTCAAACTAAAGGCTATTTTCAAAAAGGGCACGTTACTTTTCGTCTGAGTCGCAAACAGGCATCAACCCTAACTGTCGGACGCGAACTTAACGTCGCTCATAAAAAACACAAAAAGAACTTGGTCCGAACTACGTTGACTCTGAATTCCCCATTGCACAAAGGGGGTACGTAGGCCTAGGACGTCGACGTCCTACCGAGTCGGTCTTTGTATTTCCCTCTCCGTTTTATTACAGCCTTAGAATAGACAACAAGCGTGGATCCCATTGAGTACGATGGACGCGTGGGGTGCTAGCACCTTCCCCTCGCGTAACCGACTCCCGAACCCAGGTTATGGTTGCGATGACCATTCCTTTCCCTCCTCCTCAGGTTTATGCGGTGTTCCCTTTCCCTCTCTTGGGATAAATTTACACGGCTGGCGACTCTAGTTTTCTGCGCCACTCTCGCGTTTGTACCTAGATGAAAATCCTGGGAGCGACAGTGTCCCACTAGCCTTAGCTCCTTAATGATGATTAGTTAGCCCTTTAGTGTTTCCAAAGCGCTTTATAAATAGTTTCTTCAGAAACTATTTTTACTTTTTCCACTCCCAAGTATCCACTATGCACCTTCTCCTCTCTCCGAAAACGTTCAACCCTTCACCTTCAACAAACCCATTTTCTTCAAACTTTTTCACCAATGACTTCTTCAACTGCTACTACTCAAGACCTAAAGAAAAGCCAGAAGCTCAAAGGTCAAAAGAGCGTACCATTACTTCCTCCATTTGCTACGTTGAATGGACCCAAGGTGGTAAAGAATCAGCAATTCATTCCTGAGCCTCTCAAGGAGGAGAAAAGACACATCTACGAAACCCAGGTATTGATTCCTATTACCGTTTCTGGGAAACCGTTAGCTTTATCTGGTCCTTTATCTTCTTTAGACACAGATTATACAGCCATTAGTGACTTCTTCTCGTCATATCGTAAAACCAAACCTTTAGGGCAGAAAGCCAAAGCTAGGGTAACGTCTGAACCCCATGACAATGTAGCCCTAAAGAACATAGATTTGAAGTATCTAAATGACGGGTCTAGGCTATTTAGGGCAACTCCGTATTTTAAGGATTTTGACCTCTATTTGAACTGGTTGACCAAGTTAGAGAAAGTGAAAGCAGAAACCTGGAAGAGCTCAGGAATCTACTACTTGATCATGATGTCGAAGACTGGTCCAGCCTAGTGTCCAACTTTACTGGCATCATCTTTGTATTTTTGGGATAGTACCCACTATACCTTCCATCTCCCTTGTGGGATAATGACACCCACTCTGTTTGACGTAGCCGCTATCACAGGGCTAAAGCCTCATGGTTTAGTTTACGACCCTGAAATAGATGCTCTATACACTATAGGGTTCGCCACCACCAAACACACTTATACTCATTACATAAACCATTACCACAATAGGCAAACTGAAACAGTCAGAGACGAAGAACACATAGCATTCTTGGCTATGTGGCTTTCTCGCTGCGTATTCTGTACCAAATCCTTACAAGTGGCAAGAAAATATCCGACTCTAGCCAATCAACTACACCTTAATCGAGGCATCTACCTAAGAGAAATGATATTGGCCAGTCTGTACGAGTCTTTGAGCGAAGGTTCTGGTCGTCTAAAAGACCAAGAGAGTAACGGGAACCTACTGCTATCTGGACCATTTTGGCTACTTCACCTTTGGCTTAGTGCCACTTTTGAAGCCAGCCTCCCCAACAAAGGGTTTGTGGACGAAGATGCTGCTGAAATTAAAGAGAGACGAGCCGAATGGGTTCGACTGGTGCAACTGACCCAAAATGAAGAAGGACAGTCACTTAGGGCGTCCTTCTCTGACTTTATCAAAATGTTTGCTAAGCGCTATGAGTTCACCCCAAGGATGGCGCCATTTGCTGAACGAAAATATGGCCCTGAATGGTTTACCAGGCCCTTTCCTCCCTCGTTCAAGAAACATGAAGAAGAATCGCAGCGTGTCTGCGAGGCATTCCTGATCCCTCGACTTATCGTTCATCGACTCAAGCTGCTAAAGGGCCAAACCTCTCTGATATCCTATCAACCAAATCTTGTCTCTCGACAATTTGGTTTGGTCCAGACTCTACCCAAGTGCCTGTATGAGAAGAAGGTCCACGTTATTCTTCCCAACACCATCTACGATGCCATATAGAGTTCGACACACCTTGCTCGACATGCTCATCGATCACTCCTAACTCCCGTCTACTTTGAACCTTCTCATCTCTACACCCAAGAATTCCACGACTGGTGGTCGACACATTACGCCGTGGAGTTCCTTGATGTCTCTAGCTTTTCTCAGTTGATTGACCAAGCTTTTGTTAATGTGCAGGAGAAGATCAAGAAAGGTACATCCATTCATGTTAAGGAGATTCACGCCTTCCAGAAGTACTTTGAAACTGTTTATCGACCAGATGATATTAGTCGAACCGTCCGCGAAGCTGCAGTTACGCTGAAGGAGAAATTTTTAAAGAAAATGGAGAGTTTGAAACTCCCTTCATATGTTCCTCCTGAGAAACGTTATGAGGTGGCTTTCGCACTATATCCTCCCAAGACTCCTCGACTGCCATCTGCTGATTTTGGAGTGGCTCTTGCCCCTCCATTTCTAGATTGGTTCATCTGTGTGGATTCTATAAAGATCCTTCGCCAGCAGTCGAAACCCAAGGCTCAGTGGGTGGTTCCGACTAAGCATACGCTAGATAGTTTCAAAGGACATCTTCATTTTGGTATCAAAGATGTTCGCATCGAATCCTAAATACATGAAGGTTTGGATTCTCAAATTTTATGTTCTTTTATTTGAACTTTATCATTACTGACATGTGGTAACTTGGTATGTTGTGCAGCTGTACCCAAAAGGAACGCCCCTCAGCACCTGGTCGAAGCCAAAGGCGAAGGAATCAAGGTACATCACACACCTTTTCCTTTCATTGATTATTCCTTCTTCCCCTAATGCTTCTCAATTTCAGGCTTCTTGCAAACCACCTCTGACACCTCAAAGGAAGTAAAAAAGGGGCACTACCCAAATTATCTTCGATTTAGAGGATGATGACCAATCTCCTCCTGAAGACTTGAAGCTCAAGAAGAGGAAGAAACCAAACCAAGAATCTGGTGCTGCTGGTGGCCAATCTGAGCCTGCAACAGCTAAAGTCCCCAAAAAGACCACTACTACAAGTAAAGCCGCAGAAGCCCCTTCTGGAACCGCCTCTAAACCAGCTGCAGGTCATGCTGAAAGCAATAACTCTAGCCCTGATGCTGAAGGAGTCAAGGTAACTTGTCATGTTTTTATTTAAATAAAAACTTATTTACCTTGTTTCCCTTGATCTGACTTTCTTCTATTTGATTCAGGCTGATGCTAGTGGTTCAAAACCAACGGTGGATCATCCTCCTTCTCCCATCACTCTCCTGAATAGCCAAGGTGAGCCCACATACCATCCCACTTCTGACTTGGGCTCTGGAATGAGTTCACTAGGTGAAATTAACAAGCCTAGTTTTGAAACAGCTCCCCCTTCGCCAGCAAAGACTGCTACCCAGAAGTATCAAACAGATGGATCCGACCATGAGGCAGACGATGTTCAGTAGGATCCTGACACAGAGAATCCAAAAGCTGCCGTCATGGATGAAGACTCACCCTTGGTCAATGAAGAGGGATCCCCAAATGACGAACCCATTGGGGCTGCCAATGTTAACCCAGAAGGAGAGGAAGACATGGAAGAAGATGATGATGAGGCCATGCACCAATCTGAACTTAATGGCCAAAGTGATGACGATGATAATGACAAAATGGAAGAAGATGAAGAGAAGGAGGACAAAGATGAGGAGGAGAAGGCTAATAAAGGACCTATCGACGAGCCAACCCATGTCAAAGCTACTCCCGCCCAACAACTACTGCTGCTACTGAAGGCAAGGCCACATGAACTGTGTATGGAGCATGCCTTTTTGAAAAAGAGCTTGATGCATTGAAGGCTAGTAATCCTCGACAATACATAAAGATCCTTCTTGGGCGTCGAGGAAGCTCATCTGATAAAACTCCGAGTGCTTCGACTACCTCTGGGGATCAGCCTTCGAGTAAACCTGAAGACAATATCCTTTTGAAGATCAAAAACAAGATCTTTAAGGGTGAAATTTTCACACTCTTGCTGATGGATGATGTCACTCATATCTCTCTAAAAAACCTCCTCCAACAAGTCGACATCCATGCCATTTCCCTTGAATCTGCCAACATCATCTTAGAGCTTGGCGCTATGATTGATGAAGTCCATGGTGACCTGAAACTCCTGCCTCAAATCGAAAAGGCCATTTCAACCAAAGCTGGAAGTGAGGCTGCCGCTTGGACTGCTGCCACTGCTTCTGAGAACAGAGTAACAGAGTTGGAGGAAACAAAAGAAAAGAACAAGCAAGAAATCACATCCAATGAAGAAAGTATTGCTTCTTGGGAGCGAAAGATCAAGAAACTTCGAGCCAAGATCTCAAAGGCCAAAAAGCGTAACGCTGAATTGTCTGCCTTCGATGAATCTGGCCTGTTGATAGTGCTTGAAAGTGCCATAAGTTTTGCTGAGAAAGCTCAACGACTGGAGAAGGAAGTTGCACATTTAAAATCTGACAAGGCCTTGTGTGAAAGGCGTCTTGATCTCCAGAAGTTGAAGTACTTGAAGATGAAGGTGAATCTCCCCTTTTAGCTTGTTACTTTCTTTGTAATTTTTAATTTGATGCTCCATGGCCCTTTGAGGCTTTTATATGTAATGACTACTAAGCCATTTTGGCATTCATAAATACCATTATTGGCTTTGCCCTTGTTACGTCGAATTACTCTTTAACAATTTTAATTTCTTGAAGTGCTGGTTTATATTTTTTCAAATATTTGCCATTTAATTTCAAGATTCTTTTATCCTCATTTAATTCTTCAACTTCATAGGCTCCATTAGAAAATACTTACGTAATTTGAAACGGGCCCTCCCATTTTGGGGACCATTTGCCTAAGGCTCTAACCTTTCGATCCATAGGCAGGATTACCTTCCAAACTAAATCTCCAGCTGAGAAGGTCTTGATTCAAACCTTTTTATTATAAGACTTCTCCACTCTTTTCTATTGTCTCTTTAAAAGTTCTAAGGCTTTAAGTCTTTCCTCGTCCAAATCTACCAGTTTGTCTAACATCATATTCCAATAAAGCTCAGAAGGAATTTCATGATGTCTCTGAATCCTAGTCGACTGGAGGTATATCTCAACAGGTAACACTGCATCGTGAGCAAAAGTCAATCGAAAACGAGTAGTGTTGGTTGCTTCCTTGGGAGAGGTTCGACACGCCTAGAGGATCTGGTCCAATGTCCTATGCCAATTTCTAGGCCTCTTTCCCACATGTTTCTTGATCAGACCAATCACCGCTTTATTAGCTGCTTCGACTTGACCCAGTAAAGATTGTATCTTTCGACCAGTAAAGACTGATCCTTGATCTGTTGTGATCGTTTCTGGGATTCCAAACCTGTAAATGATATATTTTTGAATAAACTAGATCACATCCTCTTGATCCACATTTGGTAAAGGTACCGCTTTGATCCACTTTGTAAAGTAGTCAATTCCTACTAAAATGTATCTCTGATTCTTGGAGGATGCTGGTCGAATCTCTCCAATCAGATCCAAAGCCCACCTCTAAAAGGCCATGGTTTGACTATGGAATGCAACTCGCTTGCAGGGATATGCTGTATGCCAGCATGAACCTGACATTCTTGGCCACCCTTGGCGAATTCAATGCAGTCTTTTAGCATAGTAGGTCAATACAAGCCTTGCCGAAACAAAAACCACTTCATCTTATCGCCTACTTGATGTGCCCCACATGCCCCACTATGGACTGTCGAAAGGGCCAAATACGCTTCTGTCTCACTAAGGCATTTAAGTAAGACCCCCTCAGGGGTCTTTTTAAACAATTCATTACCTAGAAGGACATAACTTAAGGCTTGATACCTAACCTTTCGCTCTGTGGACGCTGTCGGGTTTTGCAAGTACTTGACTATAGGCTTCCTCCAGTCTTTATCCGTCAAGCTGTCTATTGCAAAAATCTCAAAAATTTCTTTGTCAGCATATCCAAGCTTTGTCGCTTCTAGGTCTGATGGGCATAATCCAACAGATACCACTTTACCTCTAGCTTTGATTGCCTCTTGTAAATTTTCCTTCGAAACCTTATACCCATAAGCAACCTGAGCCAAGTCATTGGCCACTTGATTCTCTAGTCGAGGTATGGCTTGAATGCTTACTACTTCGAATTTCTTTAATAGTCTGTTGGCTACTACAAAGTACATGATAAGATTTTCCTTAACACACTTGTATTCCTCTGTAATTTTCTTTATGACCAACTTTGAGTCTCCCATTATTTCGACTCGAGTTGCCCCCGATTCTAACAAAATTTCAAGTCCAGCTATTAAGGCTTCATACTCAGCCTCGTTGTTGGAACACAGTCCTTCGACCTTGTACTTAAATTTTGTTGGAATTTTGTCAGGAGAAATAATTAACACGCCTACGCCTGTTCCATCTTTGTGGCTAGAGCCATCGAAGTATAACTTCCAAGGTTCTAGTTCGACGTATTTCAAAGAGTTTTCATTTATAGAGTGGTCGACTATGAAGTCTGCTACCACTTGTCTTTTAACTACTTTTAAAGGTTTATATGTTAAAGAGTACTCAGTCAATGCCAGTGCCCATTTACCGATTCGACTATGCAAGATAGGTTTAGACAACATGTGCTTAATAACATCGAAATGAGATGAAACATAAACATAACTGGCTTTATATATTGCTTCAATTCTGTACAAGAGAAATACAAGCATAGGCATAATTTTTCTATCATGCTATACCTAGTTTCTACATCATTCAAAACTCTACTGAGGTAGTAAATGGCTCTTTCGACACCATCCTCATCCTCTTGAGCCAACATGCTCCCTATGGTTTTGTCTGATGCGGCTATGTACAATCTCATGCTCCTATCCCTACAAGGTGGTGAAAGAATTGGAGGATGACTCAGGTATTCCTTGATTTTGTCAAAGGCTGCCTGCTGCTCCTGCCCCCATTCGAACCCATCTTTATTGAATCGAAGCAATGGTGAAAAGGCATGCGTTTTTCCGCTTAGGTTCGATATGAATCTTCTCAAGAAATTGATCTTGCCCAGCAGTGATTGCAACTCCTTTTTTGTTGATGGCGCTTTCGCTTCCATGATGGCCTTGGTCTTATTTTGGTTGATCTCGATCCCCTTTTTATGGACCACAAAGCCTAGAAAATCCCCTGCCTGCACACAAAACGCATATTTAAGAGGATTCATTTTAAGACCATACCTTCTCATCCTTTCAAAGGAGTGTCGAAGATGGTCTAAGTGACTCTCTCCTGAAACAGACTTAACCACGATATCATCGATATATATTTTCATGAAAGTCTCTATATAATCACGGAAGAGTGAGTTCATTGCTCGTTGATATGTTGCCCCAGAATTTTTGAGGCCAAAAGGGATCACCATCCACTCGTAGGTGCCTAAGGCTCCAGGGAAACGAAAATCTGTTTTAGGGACATCATCTTTAGCAATGAATATTTGGTTATAATTAGAGTACCCATCTAACATACTGAGATACTCATGTCCTGCGGCGGAATCGACTAGCATTTCTGCCACAGGCATAGAATACTCATCCTTAGGAGTTGCAGAATTTAAATCTCTAAAGTCTATGCAAACCCTCAAGGAACCATTCTTTTTAATAACATGTACAATGTTAGCTAACCATTCGACATACCTGGCAGTGCGGATAAACTTGCATCGAATGAGTCTTTCGACTTCCTCCTTTATCTTTGAGAGAATCTCTGGGGCAAACCGTCTTGGATTCTGTTTAACTGGATTCTTCCCAGGCTTGATCGGCAACCTATGTTCGATCAACTCTCTGCTTAAACCAGGCATCTCATCGTAGTCCCAGGCGAAACAGTCTTTAAGCTCCTGCAACAACTGGGTAATTTCGACCTTAAGTTATGGGTCAAGCTTGGCACTAACATATGTTGGCCTTCTAGTTACCCCTTCGCCTAGGTCGATTTCTTCTAACGGATCTTGCACCAGCATCTTAACATTATTTGCCAGCGGATCTTTTTCAAATCCCAAAGGCTCATCGTCATAAATAGCGTCAAGCCTCTGGCCTTGTTCTACACCCTGAATCTTATCAGGTGGCTTTGGGTCGAAGTCCTTACCAGGACCTTCTTGGTGGAATTCAGGATTGGCTTCGCCAGCCATATATTCTTCAGCGGCCTCTAAAGCCGCTTGTAGTCTGGTTTCAGCCACGTAGGCCAAAATTCTTCTCAATGCTTCGAACTCAGTCATTATCACTAAATTCACTTCCCCACCCTGTGGGGTCTACTGCAGGCTCGCCAAGGTACAGAAGTCTTTCCCCTGGCACCTCCTTATCCCAACGGAAACCTTCGACGGGATGTAAGTACAATGAACAAAACGTCTCTTCATCTGGGACAAACTCAAAATCTGCTGGGCCACAGGGGGCAATGTGAGCCAAATGTTTGTTGAACTAACGTCTGTCGACATGATTTATTGGTGCCTTAAAATACCCCTAGTCAGCTTCAATGTTTTTGACTATGCCATCTGGCCTCCAGATGGTGATGCTTTGATGCATCGAAGATGGCACTGCACCAATGCCATGTATCCACTCTCGTCCTAAGAGCAGATTGTGGTTGGCTTTTGTTTCCACTACCCTGAAGACAGTAGGCCTAGTGATTGTCCCAACTGTTAAATCAACCTGTATCACACCCAATGTGGAGCCTACTTTCCCTTCATAATTTGAAAGAACCATATTGTGTGGCTTAGTATCAGTATCATACTTGCCAATCTTGTTCAGTAAGAAGTGTGGCATCAAGTTTGCCGTGGCGCCACAATCCACCAATATCTTATTTATTGGCACATTCTCCACCTTTCCAGTGATGTAAAGGGGCTTCAGGTGACCCTTCATTTCTTCTGTGGGTCGCTCGAAAAAAGCGTTTTGCTCTTCAACGCACCTATTATTCATAATATAGTAGCACATAGGCTTGTGTGCTGCCATTTCTGCTTCAGTGCAGGCATCTAAATCTTCGACCTCTGTAATCTGGTCAAACTCCCTATGCATTACAGACACCACATTGACTATGATGTCGAGAGAAGCATCAGACTCAGAGTCGAAGTTTTTTGTCATTTCGTCATCCTCTTCGACAGTCTTCTCAGGTTTATCCTCTTGAGGGGCAAACAGTTTCCGTCCTACGGGTATTTTTTCAGCGGCTTTCATCGAATTCCCTCCATTATTATCAGTAGGGATATTAGTAATGGACTCTCCTTGATCCCTCGACTGGGCCTCCCTGAGAGCCTTCCTTCGACGTTGTTCTCTCCTCCATTGAGATCGCGACATCAGGTTCTTCCCCTTATAGTTTTCAGAAACATACGCCGATTTATTAGAAGTCTGAAACTCCTTTTGATATTCTACTGAAGAGCCTCTGCCCACATCAAACTTCTGCCATTTTTTCTGACCTTTTTCCTTTCCTTCAACAGGTTTCATCTAGATCCCTATTAATGCATTGCTTGTTGGTTTGAAGGTACTGGGTCTGGCCCCTGGGAACTGTGTTTTTCCTCCCAATTGTTTTGAAGAGGACCTTCTAGGTTCGAAACCCCTTTGACCCTGGGACATTCCTTGCTCCCTTCTTTCTTTAGCCTTCCTAACCCCCTCAAGATTATGGGCAGCTTTCTAGTCGAAGATTGCACTGCACCTGGGACACAGCATGACACCTGATCCTTTCTTTTGACAATGGTGAAGGAATTCAACAATAGTCTCATCCTGTTTTGGATACGCCACTTTGTTACGCTCCTCTTGGAAGCTTGCTTCATCAACCTCCCTGGTCTTATGTTGTGTAATCTCGACCATATTTATGTCCATGTCGACATCAGCACCAAGATTCAGATCGCAGAAGTCCATATCAAGGCCCTCAGCAGCCTTGTCCATCTTAAGAAACTCTCAGCAGTTTCTTTAGTAACCTGCATCATGTTGGATACCTCAATAATCCCATCATTTAAGCCCTCAGTGGTTTTGTCGAAACCCTCCACGGCCTTGCTCATGAGTTTCTCTACAGCATAAATGTCAAGGTCTTCAGTAACCTTGGCTATCACAGCGTTGTTGGAGAAATCTTCAGTAATTTCCACCATATGTATCTCTGGCTCAGCATAATGGGCCTCTGCTATTTGCAATGGGTCGGAGTCAATTTTCATCTGACCTTTGCTCTTCTCTCCGAATTTCAGCCTGCCCTCCTGAATAGCATTTTGCACCTGATCCCTGAAGAGAAAACATTGAGAAGTTTTATGACCCAAAAAATTATGGTACTTACAAAATCCTCTCTTTTTTCTTTGTTTTAAAGGTGGCATTTTAGCGCCAGGAGGCACTATCATCTGCCCATCTTTTACTAACAAATAGAAAATTTCGTCACATTTGGTGATATCGAAAGTATATGTTTTCTTGGGAAACTTATCATTCTTTTCATATTTGACAGAATTTTTTCCAGTCGAAGGGGCTAACATTTTACAAGCATACGGCAGACCTTGCTTTAACTCAGCAACGTCAACCTCATTCTCGTCGAAATATAATGGTTCGTCATACAAACCTTCGACATCCTCATTATATTCAACATAAGCTACCTTTTTACCCTTATTGAACTTAGCCTTTTCGTCTTTCAGACGTTCTAACTGTCGAACCCTATCAGCCTATTCGGCCATATCTCTCAAATACTGGGTATCCAATTTCTTTCTAATAGAGTAATCAAGGCCACCAGCGGCCATTTCGACCAGCTCATGCTCTGGCACTTGAGTAAAACACCTAGCCTTAAGTAATCAAAACCTGTTTAGGTAATCGTCTATTGGCTCAGTAAACTTCCGCTTTATGCTAGCCAACTCCTTCAAACTAATCTTAGTTTGCCCCATATAGAATTGTTCATGGAACAAGCGTTCTAACTGGGTCCAATTACAAATTGAGTTAGGAGGTAGGGTTGTAAACCAAGTAAAAGCATTTTTGGTGAGAGAACTTGGGAAATACTTTACCTTAAGACCTTCGTCATTTGCGATCTCTCCAGCCTCAATCATATACCGGGCTACGTGTTCGACAGTAGATTCAGTTGTATCTCCTGAGAACTTGGTAAACTTTGGGACCTTCGTCCTAGGGGGTAATTCTGATTGTAGGATATAATCCACTATGGGTGAGGTATAGTTTGGCCTAGTAAAGCCAAAATTCACCCCATTTCGAGCCATTATTCTTTCAACCATGGCTGCTAAGTTGTTATCTGCTGCTATGTTGTTACGTCGAACCTGTTATACAACATGATCAGCATCTTGGTTTCTATTCACTATCACTACCCCTTGTTCCCCTTCTTCAAGAAATGGCCCTTGGTTCCTAGGTGGTTCGACTCTGGGGAGTTCGACTCTAGGGGGTTCCAGGTTGGCCTCAGGCATAGTCTCTAGGTTCTGCCGTGGGATATTCTACACCACCGTCGCACCTCGCACAGGAGCCGGCACCCCCATAAATTCTGCCATGCCGGCCAATTGCGCTGCTAATTGCTGGTTAGTTTGGGTAGTGTTCTGGATCAAGGGCTGGAAAATTTCCCCCATAGTTTGGGACAACATTTGTACCATTTATAGGTTACTCTCATCCATTTGCTGTCTTAAGCATGCTATAGATGTGTTTGTCAGACTAGGACCTTGAATGGAATATCCCACACCTACACTTTGACTGTTTCGACCTAAATTTATCCCAGATCCTGACCCTTGTAATGGCGAAGACATTATGTTTTCTGAGAATACTGGGGGGCATTTTGGAGGCTTTGCATTATTGACGTTGGCATTCCATAAGGTGGATTCCTTGGTAAGGGTTGTGAAAATCCTGGAGGGGGAAAATGCCTAAATGTCGAAGTTCCTCCTGGTGGAGTTTGGGGATTAGATGCTTGTGGGCCTATGTACTCCAAAACAGGTTGAGTGTAAGCCCTTATATATGTCGACCCTGGTCCTGTCATTGATGGGTCGGACATAACAAGAGGTAGGATTGGCTCTCTTGTCGAAGGAACTGGGGATGGTACCACATCATTCCTAGACACATTTTGTGGGTTTGTGTTACCAGACTGAGCATTCGAATTGCTTGACTGTGGATTAGAACCACTCCCTTGAGGATTTGGATTGTTTGGCTGACTAGTGTTCGTCGCCATTTTTTCTAGTATATCTTCTCCTTGGTTTTTCTTCGTTTGTAGTGGCTACCTTACCACTTCTAAATAACATGCAACAAAGTTTTTTAAGGAGAAAGAGATTAATGAATGACGATTTTCAAAATTTAGAAAAATCTTTATACAGTTAGCACGGTCCCACTGGGCGTGCCAATTTGTTTACCGTGAAAATTGGTAAACAACTGCTGATCTTCCAAGTCTAACCTTGATGACTCACAGGATCGATCAGATTGATCCTAGGACATGTGCTAACAGTTGATCTAAGTTAAATTCTAAAGCAATGAATACTTCGACAATACTCAAAAAGGAAAGTTTGTTGAAAATACAGTACAAGACAACACTTCAAAATGTGAAGTTAAAAGGCTGAAAATGTAAAAGGAAGGGTCGAACGTGTGCAATAAAGATCAAAGGTATAAAACGAAAGTAAGTGCAGAAACGTAACTGGCTTCAAATAAAAGATAAAAATTTAAGTAAAAATTAAAGTAAATTGCGTTGAAGGATAAATGGTGTTTACATCACGTACATTCTCACAATACTCTTTTCTCAACACGCGGATACTTTTGAGTAAATTTGGAGTTACTTGTACAAAGTGAACACAACACCTCTAATCCTATTGCTAGGACCCTTATTTATAATACTAAAACTAACTGCTATAAACTGCCTGAAATAATCAACAAATGACAAGTGTCATATTGCATGCTTCCATTGCTTGGATACACGCCACCTGTCTTTCTTCAAGAGCGAACCAAAGTAACTACTCCCTCCTTTATTTGAATTTGAATTCCCAACGTCAGACATCATCAACATTCTCGGTCGAAGGTTCCCTCTTCAACTCTTAGAAATATTTTCTAAGTCCCAAAAGATATCCTTTCCTCTTATGAGTACCTTCGACTTAAACTTATCACACAAATCATGTCGAAAGCTTTTCTAACCCTCTTTAAGAACTTAACATTCCCCTCAACACTTCCAACTTCATATGGGCGTCGAATTTACGAGCTAACATCCACTTTCCTACCTATCATTTGGGTTACATAGAGTTTTCATTTCCATAAACTTTATTTTTGTCACTTGTTGCATCATGATATGCCATGTTTGTCACTTGTACTTGGGCTTACCTGCTTAACTCTGTTTCATATTTCTGTACTAGGGTTTTGAACTCTATTGTTATTTAACTCTGTTGTTATTTGACCATGTATTATTTGACTATGAACTCTATGATTGTATAATATTTACATCTGCAACTTTTCTCTATTGTAGTTTTACTAAGCCACTTCTCAAGTGCAACGACTATCTCATTCTCTGGTTTTCTACATTAAGGTGTGTAATTCTGGCCATTAAACTAGTGATTTCCATTTAGTTTTTATTTTGCGGTAAAGTCGTGTGATGTGTGAATGTTACATATGTTATGTTTTCTACATTAATGTTATGTTTTCTTGTTGCTTCATGTTGTGTTGATGTGTGAATGTTACATATGTTAAATTGCTGTTGTTAAAATTGATACAGTTGGTGATTATTTTCTGCAATCCTGTTACGTTTTATTTGCGTTAGCTGTGATTTCAAAGCTTTATTGAAACAAATATGTTGTTGTTGTATTATCAACTTGCTGAATTTGGTGAATGGGCTGCTAGTAATTAGTGATTATGTTTGATTCCATGTTCATGGTTTATTGTATACTGCTACATTATTGTATGCTGCCATCTAATATTTCAATTTGTTAATATTTGAACTCGCTCATTTTAATATTTGATGTGTATTAGACACAACCAATTGTGTGAACTATATAATTAGTACGTCTTGTTTGTATCATCCAAATTAGGCGAAAGGGGTAATTTTAAAATTTCATAAGATTTAGAAGAAATACTAAGTGTATTGAGCAAATCGCATATAGAATAAGCATGAACAAAGCAAAATAGCTCTGCTAGAAAATGACATTAAAACTAGTGAAAATCAGTTTACAAAATGTTTGACTATCCCTTTTCTCCTTTATAGGCTTTGTTGGCCGCAGTACCTGATGAAACAGATGAACTGTTGAGGAGCTATAAGTCAGCAACTCTCAGAAGGTAACTTGATCCCAGATTTCATTTAGAAGATGATTGGGACATGGGTGTGATAAGCAAATAAAAACATACCAAAATGTACCATTTACACGTCAGATTTTAAGAAGTGTCTCACACACACTAGATCATCCAACTTATTGCCATCCATTTTATATTGGGAGACCCCTTCCATCTGCCTATAGTGAACCTGTGCTTCTTTCCTCAAACTTTGTAAAGGCATGACTTCCCATTTTTTATAATTTGAATTCTTCCTTAGATCACTCATGTCTGGTGAGCCTGAGATCACTCATGAGTTTGATCCGTTGCAACTTCCGAACCAATTAAATTATATGTCGATTTCCCCTTTCATTTGTTGGAATATAAAAATAGACGGTTAGGACCAAGTTGCTAATCAAACAATCTACATATGCTAACCTTTAATATATACATTCTCGAAAAGTTAGCAAGAACTCCCAAGTCATCATATTCTTAAAGCCGAGCCTAAAACTTTAATACATACATTCGATAACTTAAAGCCAAGACTAAATTGGTAAACTAAAAACACAATTCACAACTTATAAATTTCTACAAATCATAAACCATGTATATTTAAAAGCTATCATATAGTCTGTATAATAATTCGAAGCATTTAGTTTATGGGATAGTTTCTACAAACAGACAAAAAAAACACAAGTCAAAAGTGCTAATACATAAGCCATAATGTTAAACAAAACAGAAAGTTAAGTAAAACCATAACCAAATCAAAAGCACCAAAAGAAGGAATCATGTAGAAATCTTAAAGAACCACTGGAAAATCTCAAAACTACTGCCAAATAAATGTTAAATCCCAAATTTCCAAACAGGCATACCAAAATAAACCATTTCAATTCCAATTCCAAGAATCATAACAGCTATAATTAAACAATTCTCTTATTGATGAGTAAAGTTAAATAATTGAAACTTTTTTTCTTTTTTTTTTAAGCAAAAAAGATTCATTAAAAGGGATACAAAGGGGTATCCCAACCCCTATACAAAAGGAGAAAAATCACCGACCCATCTAATCTCTACAGAAAATCACAAGGATTTTGAATCCATTCATAGTAATGACACGTGTAAAAATTGATGGAAGTCTTGCCAATCCACCACCAAGAGAACATAAAGATGGAATGTAATGCCTCGTCCTCATCCCAAATTTTGTTCTTGAACAAATTACCATTCCTGATGTTCCACAGGGTCCAAAGAATAATTAACCACAAACCTACTGCACTCTCAATGGTAACCTTTTTAAGCTTCAACTCGTTTACCCAAAATTGGAGGTGATCCAACGTATTAACAACCGAGTCCACCTCAATACCTAACCATGCCTCAGCTTTCTTCCAAACTAAACAACTACATCTGCACAAAAAGAAAATATGAACAACAGACTCCAATTCCAAACAACCAAAAGGACACAATATGTCATCCGAGTTTACAATGATACCGCGAAGATATAAGTTATCTTGAGTGGGAAGTCTATTTAATAAAATTCTCCAACCACAAAGAATAGATTTCAATGGGACTTTTGCCATCCACAACAACTTGAAAGCCGCCTGCAAATTCTGGTTCGCAATAGGTACAGAATTGGCCCCCAATAACAACTGGTATCCCAATTTTGCAGTATACACCAGGTCCATACCAGCAGTTCAAATACACCGATCCTATTCCCCAGGATCCACCACGACATCTGCCAGTGTATCGAGCAGCTCCGCTGTCTGTTGTGATAAAGAAAGATGATGATGAATTGAACCGGTATTTAGTTTCCAGGTCCACAAACCGTGGATCCATCTGCCAAAATCTTTAACTCTGCCCTGCTTAAACTCTTCCACCTGCCATAAATTAGGATATACATCTCTGAGCCTCGACCACCCCAACCAAATAGATTCCCAGAAAAACGCAAGGCCCCCATTGCCAATTCTGTACCTGCATAATTCAGCAAAGGAAGTAGGACAAAACAATTGAGAAATTTTGAACAGATCTTTCCACCAGATATGGTAGAACCCTGATTTTGGAATCGAACCCACAGATAAATCATGGACAAAATTATTGTATCTTCTTTTGAGGATATTACTCCATAAGCCTTCCTTAAAACTGGGAAATTTCCAAAGCCATTTGGCAATCAATCCAGCATTGAATAATTTGATGTCTTTAATTCCAAGGCCACCATCTTCAACAGGCCTACATATTGCCTTCCAACTAATCCAAGAAATACCAGAGCTACGAGCGCATCCGTTCCAGAAAAATCTACTCTGAATTGCCGTAAGAATCTGACACATTTTGGATGGGATTTTATAAAAAGATCGATAATGTATAGGGAGATTAGAGAAAACCGACTTAATAAGCGTTAATCTGCCTCCAAATGACATAAGCCTACCCTTCCAAGACGCCAATCTCGAATGGAATTTATCAATCACTGGTTTCCAGAATGATACCAATTTTTGATTTCCACCCACAGGGATACCAAGAAAACGAAAGGGGCAAGCATCAATCTTGCACACCAAAAATTTCTCAGCCACCTTTAAAAACAAATCATCCAAACCAAATCCATAAAAAGAACTCTTGCTGAAATTGATTTGTAAGCCGGATACAAGTTGAAATCCTTTAAGAATTGTTTTAATTGCCAACAAATTACTCCAAGATCCTTCCCCGATGATAACCGTGTCATCCGCATATTGTAAGAGACTATATGAAACTTGTTGGCCTAACTTGAAATCCTTAAACGTCCCATCCTCCACTGCTCTTTTCATTAGCATTGCCAACCCCTCTGTCGCAATGACGAATAGGAACGGAGCTAAAGGATCCCCTTGTCGAAGTCCTCTAGACATCTTAAAATCTCTTGTAGGACTACCGTTTACTAGAACTGAGAGAAAGCCTTTCATTACTGCCCCTTCCATCCATATCAACCAAGTCTCACCAAAACCCATGCCTCTCATAATACTACTAAGGTAACTCCAAGCTACACAATTGTAGGCTTTAGCAAAGTCGACTTTCATGAGTAACCCGTTACACTTACTTCTCTTAGCGTAGTCTACTATTTCATTCAGCACTAAAACACCGTCTAAAAGATGTCTTCCTTCTAAAAATGTTGTTTGTGATTCTGATATAATCTTGCCAATGACCCCTTTGATCCTATTTGCTAACAGTTTGGCCAGAATTTTATAGATACTCCCGATTAAACAAATAGGTATGTACTCATCAAGATTCGAGGGAGCCTCAACCTTAGGTATCAAGACAAGAAACGAAGAAGAAATAGCCTTTGGAAGGGCTCCAACATCATAGAATTCCTGTATACATTTTGTGAAATCGTCACCAACAATATGCCAACAATGTTTGAAAAATTGGATAGTAAAACCATCCGGGCCCAGACTCCCATCACCCGCACACATAAATACTGTTTCCTTGATTTCCTCTATCTCAAATCTGCGTTCTAAAAACAAACTATCAGCAGGCTACAGTTTTTTACAATCGCCACACCAATAGCAGGAAAAGGCCGCTCATCAGCAGTGAAATTTTTTTCAAAATGCGACGCCACCCTCTCCTTAATTCCCGCCACATCCTCCACCACAGAATCACCATCTTTAATATAGGAGATTGTATTAAGATTGATCCTATATTTAACCGAGGCATGATAGAACTTAGTATTATGATCACCTTCAACAATCCACTTAGAACGCGCCTTTTGTTTCATAAAACTTTCCTTGAGCCTTAAATGCATCCACATTTC
The DNA here is from genome assembly GCA_022829125.1 of Lathyrus tuberosus. Lineage (NCBI taxonomy): Eukaryota > Viridiplantae > Streptophyta > Magnoliopsida > Fabales > Fabaceae > Lathyrus > Lathyrus tuberosus. The sequence goes on along the minus strand of JALAZF010000276.1, from coordinate 1,691,090 downwards.
ATCCATCGCAATGCTTCTACAATCCAATTGAAGAGGATATACATCTGCAACATTTTCAGCTATGGCATCTTCAACCCCGTTAATAATACCAACTTCTTCCGCTATCTTAGAATCTATCCAACCAAAGATATTAATGTTCCACCAGCGTAACCTTTCTCTCAGTAGTTGTAATTTTTTGGTTATGATGTACGCGGCGTTACCTTGCACCAAAAAAGACTCCCACTCCTTCTTTACAAACTCATCAAAGTTATGGTGATCAAACCAGCAGCTTAGAACCTTGAAGGGTTTCGGCACCCAGTTAGTATTCCTTGCTAAAATCCACACCGGTCGGTGATCTGAGATGTCCCTTTCTCCCACTCTCTGAGATACCATATTCCAGTCATTAAGTAACCCCGGTGAAATAAAAAATCTGTCCAACCTGCTACATGCAGAACTCGAAGAATTGTACCAAGTAAACTTGCTGCCTATTACTGGGAGATCGACACAGCCTGTCAAACCAATAAAATCCCCAAAGGCCTCCATACTTCTTCTGCTATGAGCCCCTCTACCAATTTTTCCCCCACACACTTGACTGCATTGAAATCCCCACCAAATATCCACTCACCAGCATTCAGTTTTGATTTCAGACTTAACAACTTACACCATAATGCTTTCTTCTCAGAAAAAGAACAAGACGAATAGATATTAAAGAAGAAACAATTATTTCCTTTCCATATAGCCTGCAAACCTAAGTAACCACTTCCTGAGTAACTACAAATGGGAATGACTACCCCTTTTCTCCAAATTGTTAGAATGCCTCCCGCTATGCCCACAGAGTTAGATGCTGACCAGTCACAATTTGCATCTCCCCACATGCTATGGACTAGGTTGTCTGTCATTATGGAACACTTTGTCTCCTGAATAAAGCACACGTCTGCTTCCAGTTTTTGAAACAGAGCTCTTATTTTCCTTCTTTTAATTGCACTTTCGCACCCTCTTATGTTATATGAAACAAAATTCATGTTAAATTTATAGCTGCCACCTTCTTGCCTTTTGTTCGCACTCTATCGGCCGCCTCCATGTTGCGAAGGACACCTTTAAATACCTCATCATCTTCATCTGCTTCAATTCCCAACATCTTTATGGATTCCCAAATCCTTACTGGAATATCTCCCAATTTTTTTTAATTCTTGAATTACTCCGTCCTACGGCTTTGTCATCAATGGATCCCATCCCAGAGCTGTCCTGGTTTGAGAAATCTAAAATAGAATCACCATCAGCAGACTGGCTCTCAAAACTATTCTTCACCTCCGAGGGGGTAGATATATTTGTATTGGTTTGAAAAAAACTCTCTGAATGTAGCAAGGTAGCGTAATACGATGGGGCAAAGGGTATCTTAATCTTCTTATAAATGTCTTCCATGAGCTTTTTCTTTGTTTTTTTGATTTGGGGTAAAAGCAATACTGGGCTTATCTGATTAGGCCATGATAAACTCTCCAACTGCACAGCCGGCCCAACTTTATTATTATCACCCTCTATTTGTGCCAAGTCAATATGCCTTTTACCTCTGTATAAAATACTAGATTTAACCGGTGTATTCTCCAAAAGTCCACCTATCACCTCATCTGTCGCCTCGAGAATATGAGGAACAGCAGAACTCCTGCAAAAGTCATTTGACATGTCATCGGGCTCTGCAATACCACGACCTGCAACATCTAAAGCAGGTGCTTCCCCCAAAGCTATATCTGCCCCTATTTTCTTGGGCCCCACACAATCATCTTTTGGGCAATCTACCTCTTTTATGAAACCTCCTTGGCCGGTCCCACCATCCACCTCTGTATCTTCTTCCTTATTTGATATGTTGCCAGAATAGAGCCCCAATACTTCAAACCCATCACCATCCTCCGACACACACACCTCAGTATTTGAAGACTGAACCTCTGAACTATCTTCATCGAAGAACTGATGTATGCCCTTAGACTTATCATCACAAATGCCAAACGCATCTTCAACAATCTTAATTATGTAACAGTTATCGTTGACATCAATATTAAAAACTTCATTCAAGTTCATGGCGAACTTCGTCCTGACTAGGAATCGAGCAACATCAAATTTTAGGTGTTACTGGGTATCCACATCAGATTTAACGTACTCTCCAATGCACCCCGCTAAGAATTTGAAAAATTTATCACTCCAAACATGACATGGTAAACCAAAACAACTAACCCAAGTAAGTCTTTCCTTATCGACATCCAAAGGAGACCAAGGATGAATATCAGAAAACTATCTTAAAACTCATTCTTCATCCTCCTTAACCATCTTGGAAATATCTCCTATCACTTCTTCTTCCAACAGACAAAGATTAGCACCCATTGGGGTAGCTTTAATCTTGAAATAGCCCTCAGCGTGAAGTGCTTATTGAATATCATACGTTGTTCCTGGATTTTCAACAACTCCAACACAAGCTTGTTGAAATCTTTCCATATCTTCATTATTTACTGAAAAGCTCAAATGATCAAAGTTGGGTTTGTCACCCATTAAGACTTGCTTATGCGAAAATCTTGGTCTGATGTCTCCAGGCCCACCATTCTTAGTAGCTTCCGCACACGAGAATCCAGCTTTATGTATGTCCTTCGAACCATCCCTAATGTGAGCAGGTCTGTGTCTATTATTCTGGACCAAGTCTTTGTTATTTTTGAAAAAATCTTCTTCCCTATCCCCTCTCTCAAATCTTGGAATATTCACAAATTTCTTAGTGCCATTAATGACAATATTGTCCATTTTAATGGCACGAAGATGTTCATCAGTCTCCTTCATGAAACGGACAAAACCGAAACATTTGCCCCACTTGTCTGTCTTCCCCGGAATATAAACCTCATTAACAATGCCATAATCTTTGAAGATGTCGAACATGAGTTTGGCATCATAGGAATCTGGAAACTGAGAGAAGAAAAAAGAGGACATTTGATTCCGATCATAGCCTATCGCCTTACCTCTCCGAGCTCTCCACACAGATCTTCTCGCCACAGAACCAATATTTCATTTCCTCTTATTTACTTGTTTCCACCCATACCGAGACTCATCCACATGTATAACCATGGTGAGCACAACCCAGGCTCCAAATCGAAATGAAAGCTAATATGAAATATCTAACCCGAGAGAACCAAAAAAAGGCGGCTCTAAAGGAGGAAGGTCCCTAATCCTAGGATTAGGACTTTAAACCAAACCTTTAGAAACCTAGCAATGGACTCCCTCCCTCCTAGAAAATACACACTCAAGCAAACTATCAGGCTATGTGAAAAATGTGGAAAACTCAGCACATTACCGGAAGACCCCATAAGACGCCGGAAGGGATCTCAAGCCAGAGCTCCGAACCGTCCACCAACCTCCCCAAAATGGCCGCTACATTGTCCGTCTTAGATGAAAGGAACAAACAGAGGAAAAAGGGCTACCCGTTTTTTGTTGGGGGGGAAATCTAGAGATGGATTGAACTTTCTCACTCTAGAAAAATATATTGTTCGTGTCCAGAACCTACTTTTTTTCTTTTATGAATGGTTTTCATAAACTCGAAGCGGTGTCCGACACCAACACATGTGATTACAGTGTTACAATCACAATTCATAATTGATGGATGAATTGAAAACCACAAGAATCAAAATTAGTACACAAAGTGAAGGATCGTTGCTACACAATTTCTTACCAATTCAGTTGAAACAATCTTTTATGAAAAGAAAGAAAAGTAAAATTAAACAGAAAAACTGCAACCGGTTCAAACATAGCAAGTATAATTCAAGTGAAACAGAGAATGAAGCATAATAATTTGAATTCCGAAATTGCGAAGATCTATGAACAAGATCGAATTGAGAAAAAAAAAGTGAGGTTTAAGAAATCCACTTATGTAAGCAGATGCAATGTATGTGAACCTTGACTTAGTTATCTTTAGTATATTGCTTTAGATAGAAATCCACTTATTGTGTCGCTCGGTTTAAAAGAATCAGTGACAGGATAACTGGTAGGATTTAGATTTTGAGCCACATTCGGCCAACACCTACTTTTAGCAATCTCCACTTGTGGATCAAGTACCGCTGTTCTTTTGTTAAGTTGCAAGTTGTCTTTCCTGTGTTACAAACAACTTTCCACTTGTGGAGCATGGTCTTGATACCTGAAGAAGAGTGACTGTAATCTTGTATTGAGCACAGATTGTTGCTTGTGCTTTTATATCATACAGAAGCAGGTCCAGTCTTTAAAAAAATTATGATAAAAGTAATGAAAATCTCGACTTATAAATCAAATTTTGAAATCTTTTTTTTAGGAGCTTTTTATAACATTCTAAACAGATCTGCAAAAAAATCATTCAAAAATACACATTAGTTTAACAGAAAGAGTAAAAGTAGGTGCATAATTATTTTGTAAGGACTAAAACACGGTATTTTTTTATAGAGACCAAAAACAAAATTTGGTAATTTTATAGGGATCAAAAACATGTTTAACCCTTATTAATATATCTTTTATTTAAGTTAAAATTATTTAATGATACTTGTTGATTCATCAAAATATAACAAAGGATATTATGATAAATTTTATTTTGTTTAACATGAAATTAATAAAATTAAATATATTTAAATAATTTTCTTAATCAGTAAAAAAATTAATTATTTTTACTTATATAAGTATTCAATATCCAAACTTTGAATGTAAGTATTATTACAAATATATATTTCGTGGATTATTCATATCAGTATCGGTGTGTTCGTCCGAATACTGGAGTGCTACACACATTTCTTCTTTAAAATAAATTAAAAAACAAATTTTAAGAACTAAATATCCACCTGTGAAAGTTTTCTTTAAATTTGTCTGAAGGAACTTTTGGTCAATTTTTGTACTAAACATCCACGAGTGGAAGAATGACCAAAAGGTAGATATCTTAATTATATGGTCATCCTTTGAAGTTAGTTTATCAAAAAAAAAATATTTTCTTCTTTAAACTAGGTTAGAAAAACAATTATTATTGATATCGTCGTGTCAATGTAGGTGTTGTGTTCGAGGTGTTCGGACTTTATAAATTTCTGTCAGAAGGTACTTTTGGTCAATATTTGCACTGAATATCCACTAGTAGAAGTTGGCTTTAAATACGTCTAAAGGAACTTTTGGTCAATTTTTGTATTAAACATTCACTAGTGAAAGAATGACCAAAAGATAGATATCTTAATTACTTGGCCATCCTTTGTAATTAGTTTATGAAACAAATATTTTGTTAATTTTCTTCTTTAAAGTAGATTAGAAAAACAAATTTTATTGATATCGGCGTGTCAATGTAGTTGTTGTGTTCGAGGTGTTCGGACTTTATAAATTTCTGTCTGAATGAACGTTAGGTCAATATTTACACTAAATATCCACTAGTGGAAATTACCTTAAAATCTATTTGCAGGAATTTTTGGTCAATTTTTATACTAAACAACCACCAACGGAAGAATCACCAAAAAGAAGATATCTTAATTACATGGTCATCCTGTGAAGTTAGTTTATGAAACAATTATATATATATATATATATATATATATATATATATATATATATATATATATATATATATATATATATATATATATATATATATTTTGTCTACTGTAATATACAAGTACTCTAAAAATTTTGCTACTTTAGAAATTGTCACACTCCTTAGTTTTGTATTTATAAATACTTAATTCTAAATTTGGCACATATAAATTGGAGGTCACGTTTTATATCAAACATAACCTTGTATTTAAATTCCAGCAACATTTAAATTTAAAAGCAATTCAATTCATCAATTAAAATTATTCAAACAATTGAAGAATTAAACATAGGTGAAAATCTATTTGATCTTCTATTTTTTCTGCTTCTATTGTTTCTTGCCACTAAAAATGACATAAAAATTTGTATTTGAATTAAAATAATAGAGGAAAAATTAAAATATAAACTAATAAGATCTAAATTATTTCAATTAATTTATAAAAAAAAAACTATAAACTTATAAAATTAGCTATAAAGTCATGAATAATGGTTATATAATATATATTTTTTTAACATTCAAACCAAAAAGAATTATTGTCAAACAAAGTCTAAGTTTAATTGTACAACTTGATTTTCAATTATTGATGTCTTGACATTTACTAATAATAATTAAGTGTTTTTTTTACTGTGTATTTTTCCTTTTAGTCTATGAAATTTTCTTTTAATTGTGTGAAATAACTTTATTTTACAGTGGTAGCATAACTTTGAACACATGCAACTTGTTATTAATGCTTTGAAAGAAGAAAAAAATTAGAGGTTTAAAATTTCATAGTCACATTATTTAAAATGTTAATCTCACTTTAAAAAAAATTAGAAATAAAGAACTAGCAAATAATTGCATGATCAAAATATCAGATTTCATACAATTAGTATTAAAAGAATAAAATATTTCTTAATTTAAATTCAAACAAAATATTTGAAATAAACCACAAATATTTTGATTGCTAATGTAATTGTAATGGTAGATCAATTGCAGGTGAATTTATGAGCTATAGAATTATGGATGGATGTAAGAGAAAAGGAGGTTAATTGGAAACTGTATTTGTTCTTCGGAAAAGTAAGTTTAGATTAATAGTGTTTAAGAAAATTCAATGCAAAAGGGTTGTATTACAATTATATAAAATAAATGACAAGATATAATAACACATAACTTCTTAATAACATTAAAAAGTAGGATAGACAATGACCATTCAGCTTTTAACAACTCAGTTGAGTAACAATAATACCCAATTTTCTTAATGGGTAAGTAAGAATTTGCCATGATTTTTTAGCATGGGGAAGAATACTTATTATTTTACTACTTTATTTTCAGATCGACTATAAAATTATATCATTTATTTTATAAGCATAATGTAATAGTATTATAATAAATAAATTGAGAGACAACATAGTGTTAGTGGGAAAGCAATTAAAGTTTAAAAGAAATTGAAAAATATGTTATTAGAAGGAAATTAAAAACACACTCTTCCTCTTCCCCGCGTCTCATGAGACGTTTTCCAAACTACAATTTCTTACTATATTGAAACCATTACTCGTGCTCATTGTCTTCCACTCGTTCCTCGTGCTTTCACTCACCCAGATTGCTTCTTTTTCTTGCTTATTGTTTAGAACAAAGCCTCTCTTCACTAATATGATGTTTTGTTCTAAATAGTCAAAAGAAAATTTACATAAAAGAATTTAAAAAGATATGTATATAAATGAGAATTCACAATGAATCATTTAAAAAAAATTCAATTTATTATCAAGATTTTTTAAAAATAATTGATTCTTAATATATATATAAATGTAAACACACATATTTAGATAATTTCTCATTACACCCCAAAGGTTTCTTAGGCACCACGCGAATTTTCGTTTTTACCCCCAGTTTCCGGATAGGCACATCCGGACGCACCATTTTTTTAAAAACGTTGATTTGTTCCGGATGTGCATATCAAGAAGTTCCTGATGCAGATCAGGAAAAATAGCATAACTTTATTTATTTTTTAAAAAAATCAGTTTTGTTGGTTGGTCGCAGATGTTAATATATCGTAGCAACTTAATATACATTCGAAAACATCCATATATAAAATAAAATGATATATATACATAACAATACTCCTGTCAAAATACAATACATAAATGTAATAAAAATAGAATACATTAGGAGTATGGAGTGGCAGCAGGTTTTCAGGAAGAAGGACAGAAGGAAGGTGAAAATGAGATGCGATTGCTACCCATTCGGGAAAATAGGCGACAAGGAAGGGTTAAGTTCTATCTATTTTTCTGAAATTCCAGATAGTATTAAGGTGGAAGATGTGTTCAAATTGTTTGAACCTTATGGGGAGATCAAGGAAGTGGTGATCCCTCCTAAAACTAATAAGTTTGGGAAGCGTTTTGGGTTTGCCAGATTTAATGAAGTGGGAGACATCAGAGTTCTTGCTGTCAAGTTAGACAATATTTTCATAGATAAAGTGAAGATTCATGCAAATATACCCAGATTCAATAGAGATGAAGGAAACAACAGAAGAAGTTTTAGGGTTGGTCGTAAGCCTGAAGAAGATGGCAACAGGAAATGGAAGAGGAATTTTACGGATAATAAAGTGGGAAAAAGATCGTTCGCGGAGGTGGTGAATAACGTAAGTCAGAACCACCATTGTTATCCTAAAAAGGTTCCTATTCATTTCAAATTCCAGTCAGGTGAAGAAGAGCTTGATAGATTCAAAAAGGCATTCGTGGGTGTGGTGATTAATCCGGGGATGGCTTATAATATACAAAATAGTTTTGAGTTAGAAGGATATTTTTCAATCAAAGCTATACCTCTTGGAGCAAACTTGTGCTTGTTAGAGGAAAGTGATCCGGGAGAGATTCGTGATATTATAAGGGAGGCGGAATCCTGGTGAAGACAGTGGTTTTCTGAGATCAGAGAAAGGAAGGAAACAGATGTTGATTCAGAAGGGATTACGTGGTTAAGATGTCATGGGATTCCTTGTCATGCATGGAACTTTTCCTTTTTTGAAATGATAGCCAAAACGGTGGGAAAATACATTTGTGTTGATGAAAATACTTTGAAAGGAGAATGTATGGATATAGCAAGAATCATGGTGCGTACTAATTGCGAATACTCCTGTTAGAAAGTCTAAGGAATCATTTTCTTCATCTGAATCTGAGAGTTTATGGAGTAAATACTACAAAGAGGAGGATGAGGAAGATTGCAATTCTGAGCCTCCATTGGGTAATGATAATATTGATGGTGTTTGTGGATCTTCTACGGCAGCAGGTCATCAGATCTTGAGGTAGGTGGCAGTGAGGCTGACTCAGTGACAAGGACGTATGGGTTTGATTTGGCGGTGGAAGCGGCTAAGGCTGCTTTAATTGTCAAAAAGGTGGTAGGAAACTATGATGAGGATGTTCAGGAAGTAGCAGAGTCAGAGCAGGGTGCTGATCTAATAGGTACCTCGTCCAATCCTGTTTCTGCTAGTGTCAGAGTTAAAGAGAAAAGGGAGAGGATTAAAAAGGTGAAACTTAAAAGGGTCAAGGAAGTGATTGAGCTTTTTAGTCACAAACCTTCTAAGCCCAAGAAGAGAGTTTTGGGCCTTGCCAATATTTTAGCTCGTTCCATTTCTGAAGATCCTATTGAACCTGTATCTCAACCTTGACTTAACCTCAATACTATCATTATGCAGTGTGGACTTAGTATTCCATACCAACAGGTGGTCCGTTCAGAATCCTTTTCTGAAGAGCCTTCTGTGTACTCTGCGGGGGCTGTGTTATGTTGCGAACCTACTTCAGATTCTGATGTTAGAATGTGTAATTCTAAATTCTGGGATAAGATGGAGTCTAACGTGGGTGGAAAAATATGTAATGCTCTATCAAACCTTGGTGTGACGATGAGAGATTCTAAGAAAGATTTCACCAAGAAGATCGCGGATTTGGAAGCAAAAAATATGGCCAGACGTAAGTCAAAGAAGGTGTGCAAATCTGGTAAGCAATGATTCTTGGTTCTCTGAATGTTAGAGGAGGGGGGCATCTGTCCAAGAGAAAGAGGATTTCTAAACTGATTAAGGCAGGTAAATCTGATTTATTCTTCAATCAAGAATCTAAATTCAAGGATAATGATAATAAAATTATTTCCAGTTTTTGGAATGGCAATGATGTTGGGTGGTCTAGTAGACATTCTAATGGCAATTCTGGAGGCATCATTACTCTTTGGAATGAGGGTTATATCACTCCTATCAGCTCGTTTACAGGAGAAGGCTATCTCGGTGTTAAGTTATTATCGAAAAATGTTTTGTTCTATGTGGTCAACATATATTCTGGTTGTAGTATTAGTTTGAAGCGAAAGTTGTGGAATGAATTAAAACTAGTCAAGAGGAAGTGGAATGATGGTTTGTGGATTATGGGAGGAGATTTTAATGCAGTATCTCATCCTTCTGAAAGAAAGGGACAAGATACTCGTAGCAGAAGCGCTGAACAGAGAGAGTTTTTGAATTTTATGTCTGATCCGAAGTTGATTGATCTGCCAGTATCGGGTAATAGATTCACTTGGTTCAGTGGTGACGGTAAATCCATGAGTAGATTAGCCAGATTCTTATTGGAAGAAGATATCATTGATAGGTGGGGGGTGATGGGCCAATGTTTGGTAAGAGAGATATATTAGACCATTGTCCAATTTGGGTGAAAATTAGTGTCGTCAACTGGGGACCGAAACCTTTTAAAACAAACTACTGTTGGTTTTCTAACAACAATTTTCTAGGTTTCGTGGAGAAGGAGTGGAAAGATATGAGAGTTGCAGGCATAAGTGACTTCATTATTAAGGAGAAGTTAAAGAGATTGAGGGACAACCTTAGGAAGTGGAATAATCAGGTCTTTGGGTGGATTGATTTAAAGGTAGAAGAGCAGGTGGAGGTCATGAATGAGACAGATGAGCTGCTTGTTGTTAGTAACGATTCAGCCGTGGAAGAATTGGTTGAAAAGAGAACAGCCGCCTGTCAATCCATGTGGAGGAATATGTTTCTAAAGGATAACATGCTTCTTCAAAAAGCCAGGATTAAATGGAATAGGGAGGGAGACTTGAATTTGAAATATTTCCATAATTTGATCAAGGGGAGAGCCAGAAGAAAGTTCATAGGGTCGCTCGAAACTGAGGAGGGAGTGGTGGATTCGGTCAGTGAGATCAAACAAGCAGTTGCAACTTATTTCAATCATCTATTTTATGAACCTGATTCTAGCAGACCTCTGTTGGATGGTCTGTCATTCAATCGTCTTTCAGAGGATAATGTCAAGTTTCTTGAATTGAAGTTTTTGGAACGTGAAATTCAAGAGGCTGTCTGGAACTGTGAAGGGGACAAGAGCCCGGGTCCTGATAGATATAATTTCAATTTCATTAAAAGGTGTTGGCATTTTATGAAGAAGGAGATTATAGATTTTGTGCAGGATTTTCATCAGAACGCGTTTCTTCCTAAAGTTGTTACGTCGGCATTCGTTACTCTTATCCCTAAGACTCTGTATCCTTTAAATCTCAGTCATTACAGGCCGATTTGTCTGGTTAGTAGTTAATACAAAATTGTTTCCAAACTGTTGGTTGCTAGATTGAAACATGTCATTGGCGATCTAATATCCCAAAATCAATCTGCGTTTATACCCGGGCGTCAGTTATTAGATGGTGCCCTTATAGCTAATGAAGTGGTGGATATGGCTAATAGGGATAAATTGGATTGCATTCTTTTCAAAGTTGATTTTGAAAAGGCGTACGATTGTGTTAATTGGGACTATCTTCGGTTTATGTTGAGGAAAATGGGATTCAGGAATAGGTGGAAGCGATGGATGAAAGCGTCTATTTTTAATTGCCATATTTCTATATTAGTCAATGGGAGTCCTACAAAGGATTTCAAGGTGGAGAGGGGCCTCAGATAGGGAGATCCATTATCGCCGTTTCTATTTGTTATTGTGGCTGAAGGTTTGACTAGAATGCTAAAGCAGGCAGTGGTTGTGGGTGACTTTGTTGGATTTCATGTAGATGCGAATACTTCTGTGGAAATTATTCAATTTGCTGATGATACGCTAATCGTCGGAGGAGGAAATTGGAGAAATGTGTGTTGTATTAAAACTGTCCTGAGGGGTTTTGAGTTGGTATCTGGTTTAGCAGTGAATTTTCTTAAAAGTAGACTCATTGGTGTGAATGTTAAAGAGACATTTTTAATGGCTGCAGCGAATTTCTTGAATTGTAGGGTTGAGTCGTCGTTGTTTCGCTTTCTTGGCATCCATATTGGATGCAATCCGAGAAGAATTTTGTCTTGGGCTCCTTTAGTCAATAAAATAAAGGACAAGTTGGCAACTTGGAAAGGGAGGGTGCTGTCATTTGCAGGAAGAATCACCATCATCAATTCAATCCTGCCTAGCCTCCCTGTTTTTCTCTTTTCTTTTTACAAGGCCCCTGTGAGTGTGTGGAAAGTAATAGACAAGTTGAGACAACGGTTCCTATGGGGCGACAAAGATTCGAAATCAAAAATTCGTTGGATTGGTTGGGATGTGATTTGCAGGACAAAAGAGAATGGCGGCTTGGGTATTAAAAGTCTTGAAGAATTTAACTTGGCTCTCTTAACAAAGTGGAGATGGAGGATATTAGAAGACAATAATCCATTGTGGAAGGAAGTGTTGAGAGCTCGTTATGGCGGAATCCACCACAATACGTTGGTGAATTCGTCTAGTAGCAATAAACCCTCTTCAATCTGGTGGATGATTTTAACTAACTTTGATTTTAATTTTGCAGATTCGATCAAGTTTCAATTGGGTGGTGTAGCTTCGGTTCCGTTTTGGTCGGCGTGTTGGAACGAAATGAGGCCGGTTGCGGAATCCTTTGCAGACCTATATGAAATATCTCAATGTAAAATTTCTTCTGTCATTGAAATGGGAGGGTGGATTGATGGAATTTGGCATTGGGGTGAGTTGGGAATTTTGCAACGGATTCAGGAGGAGCATTTGGACAAAATTATTATGTTGAAATATATTATAGCAACTGTTGCTCCGTGTCTGGAGAATCATGACAAAATTCGGTGAAAATTCAATAATTTGGAAGAGTATTCAGTCAGTTTTGTTTATCAAACTTTGATGGAAAACAGAAGCAGAATTGTGCTCTCGTCTATGCAGTCGAAAGCGTTTCGGTGTTTGTGGCAGCTTAAAGTTCCTGCTAAAGTGTCGGCTTTTTGGTGGAAGATTTGTTGGAAGAGAATCGCAACCAAAGATCAGCTCATTAGGAGAGGTATGTGTGAGATTGATAATAAATGTGTGTTGTGTTATCAAGACTTAGAGGATATTGATCATCTTCTGTTTCTTTGTCCCATTGTTGTCTTGGTGTTGAAGAACATTTCCTATTGGTGTGGTGTTAAAGTTAAGTTTAAAGGGTGTTTATGGGAGTTCTTTGTGAATTGGTGTGGTAGGGGTGCTTCATATGGGGAAAGTATGAATTTCGGAACGATCTGGATGGCGGTAATTTGGATTCTTTGGATGAGCAGGAATGATATCATTTTCAAAAACGGAAGATGTAGCGTAAACGATATCGTTTGGAACATTAAGTATGTTGTTTGGTTTTGGTCCTGCAATGGGGAAATTCTCTATCTCAACTCAAACTTTTTGGCCTTTTGTTCTGATCCTATTAGTTGCTTAAGGTAATTTGAGTTTGGTGGGGAATTTCTCTTTTTGTTTTTTTTAGAGTTTTGATTGTAACCGGGTTCCAATTGCCTTTAGAAAAAAAAACAAAAAACTACTGTGTATGCCGAAGGATCTCTCCTGGTTCCCCTGCACCTCTGCCCCTACCCGCCGTTCTGGCTCGATGTCTGTGGTACTGAAGTTCCCCCGAGCAATCTCAATAATCCTATCCATGGCAAGTCTGCCACTAGAGCCCTCAAGGAGGTGATCATCCACAATGGCCGCCCGCGCTATCTCCTCTATCTCACGACAGCGAGGTAGGACATCCTGAGTATGGTCCAGCTGAGACTGCAGCTCCTCTAATATCTCCTGATGAGCAGGTCTGGATGGCGATCCCTCAGCAGTGGGCACCATGCATGGGTGTGAGACGGTATAAAACCACATGATGTACCCGACAGCAACGTTCCAGTCTCTCGGCGCTCTGGTCGCCCGAGCCTCTTCCGGTACCAAGTGGGACTGGAAGTCAACATATCTCTCACCAATCTGCGTGCGGGTCAATCCTAGATGAGCAGACTCATGAGGCATCCTAGGGATCGTCTGCGTGTAACCGAACTAACGCAAGACGCGCTCCTGCAGGTATCGAGCAGTAATGGTCAAACTGCATGCCAACCATCCTGAGAACAGCGAAACCTCATCGAACGGGCACGTCACACGGTGATCGGCATAGGCGTCATAAAAAATGTCCTTAGCAACCATCTGATCAAGATAAACTCTGTAGGGCTCGGGCGCTTGGTTCCCTCTGAGCAGGAGAAATGTAGCAGCATGCGGCATATCCTCAGTGTACCCCGGACACTCCCCCAACCAGTAATCTTGGGAAAATGCTGTAATATCCACGCCTGAAATGGAAAATATAACAACAGTGTCAAACATAATAATGAATATAGAAAGAAAAGAAATGAAAAAAAAGACTTAGAATATAAGATTGTTACCACATATATTGTACAACTGCCTGCCGCAGTCTTGGCTGCCCAAAGGCAACCATCTGAGAGCCTAGAATAGGTGTATGCCAGCGTAGCCGCCCCCTAGTTGTACCCATGGATCTCTGTGGGATCCAAAAGGTACCTGAGGTAAATGATATCAATGTAAGTGGCGCTGGTGTACACAAACAGCTGTGTGCCGAGCAAAAACAGATAGCAGCATCTTAGGGCACACTGCCTGTGGATCTCCACTTTAGCTGGATCACCTGTTGTCTGTCCTGCCTCTGCAAGCTCCTCACGAAATCTGCCCGTCCTGTGTCAGAAACTTTTCCTGATCTGCACATCCGGTACGTATTTCAAGTTCTAAAAAATGCAGTCATGGCTATTGTACCATAGAAAAGGGCATTTTAATGCCCTGATCGTCCGTTTGAAGAAGCAAACAATACATACATTTTCTCTAACCTATATTATTCATACTACCTAACAATTTCTACACCTAAATGTCTACTCTAAATCGATTACTCGAAAATAACTCTGAAACTCTAAAATTAAAAAACTTACCGATTAGATTGAGATACAAAGGATTTGGAGTGTCTTGATCGTTGTAGAAGTTTCTCTGCCCTGAACTCGAGTGAATAAAGTCGGGATTTGTGGGAATGAGAAATTGAGAGTTTGAGAGAATTTGATTGTTTGGAATGTGAAAAGCTAAAGAATGAGGGGGGGGGGGGGGGGGGAAGCTCTGGCGCAAAGTTATAAGAAATGGTTCCGGATTTGCACATCAGGAATTATTCCTGATATGCACATCCGGAACAAATCAACATTTTTAAAAATAATAGTGCGTCCGGATGTGCATATCCGGAAGCAGAGGGTAAAAAAGGAATTTCGCGTGATGCCTAAGAAATTTATGGGGTGTATTAAGAAATTCTCTATATTTATGTACTATTATTCATCACTGATCTTTATTGATTAACTAGTAACTAACCCGTGCGTTCACACGGGGTGCGTTCCTAGGTGGGATATGGTTTTGGATGCACATTTGTTTGCAGACTGTCATAAAAATTGAAAGTTGTTTTAGTTTTTTTTTTTACAAATAAGATATTACTTTATAAGAGAGAATCCAGTTTTTAAATATCTAATCAATCTTTTTTAATAAGTTCTCTTAATCTATTTCACATATTTCAAAAAAAAAAATAGTCGATAAATTTATATTATTCAATATTTGGATCAGTAGTAAAGTTGTTCCCGTTTATAACAATAGAATTTTTTACCGTATATAAAAATATTTTAATCAACAATGTATTTTGTCTCATATATATATATATATATATATATATATATATATATATATTATATTTGTTTTAACGCTATTTATTAAAATATTTGAATCAATAGTGAAGTTGTTCCCGTATATAATAATATTTGAATCAAAATATTATTTTTGTTTTGACAATATTTATAAAAATATTTGAATCAGTAGTAAAATTGTTCTCATTTATAATAATAGTATTTTCTCCTGTATATTAAAATTTTTAATCAACAATATATTTTTTCCCGTATATAAATATTAATTTTGTTTTTACACTATTTATAAAAATATTTTAATAAATAGTAAAGTTGTTCCCGTATATAAAAATATATTATCAGTAAGGGAGAATATGTTATAAGACAGAATACAATGGTCGATAAATTTCTATTATTCAGTATTTGGATCAGTAGTAAAGTTGATCCCGTTTATAACAATAGTATTTGTTTCCGTGTCAAATTTGAATTAAAATTAAAGTTGTGGCCGTTTAAAATAACAATACTTTTTGGTATATAAAATTGTTTTAATCAAAATTCAAGTTGTCCCCGTTTGAAACAATAGTATTTTTTCGTATATAAATATATTTGAATCAAAATTATAGTTGTCCCCATTTATAACAGTAGTATTTTATCTTAACTAAAAACATCTGAATCAAAATTGATGTTGTGCCCGTTTATAACAATAATATTGTTTTCGTATATAAAAAAATTTAAATCAAAATTCAACTTATCCCCGTTTATAACAATAATATGTTTTTCATATATAACAATATTTGAATCAAAATTATAGTTGTCTCTGTTTATAACAGTAATATTTTATCTAATATAAAAAAATTGAATCAAAATTAAAGTTGTCCCCGTTTATAACAATAATATGTTTTTCATATATAACAATATTTGAATCTAAATTATAGTTGTCTCTGTTTATAACAGTAATATTTTATCTAATATAACAAAATTGAATCAAAATTAAAGTTGTGCCCGTTTAAAACAATAAAATATTTTGCGTATCTAAAAAAAATTGAATCAAATTTAAACTTCTTCCCGTTTATAACAATATTATTTTTTCGTATATAACAAAATTTGAATTAACAATGTATTTTTTTTCTATATTTAAATATTTATTTTGTTTTGACATTAGGCATTACAAAATTATGAATCAATAATATAGTTGTTCCGTTATAATTCAATAATTTAATCAATACCTTGATTTTCCCTGTTTCATATAATTTCAATATTAGGAGAACATAAAATTTATTATATTTTCAAATAAATATTATTTTTCTAATTAGCTATATATATACTTCACAAATATTCTTTTAATTATTTTAATAACCATAAAAATCCAATTTCATATTTGAATGTTTCATTTGTTTCGTATTCTAATAGTGAGATTTGATTGAATGAGAGACAATAGATTTCGTTATATTTCATTCAATTAAATCCATTATTTCTAAATTCAATTAATTGTGTTATTATTTCGTTTAATTTTTGTTTATTATATTCAAATATTCTTTAAATTAATTTATTAGAATCATATATTAAAGTGGGAAATTAAAAGTTAAAAACATCAAAATATTAAAAAATCGTCAAAGAATCAAAGATATATTTAAACCTATATTTTATTGTGATATTTTAAACCTAAATTACATTGTGTTACCCTTAGAGTAGATACTTATGAGTACTTATGAGTATAGATAGATAGATGATTGATACTTATGATTGTCATCCTTGCATTGGCATTAAGAATGAGCTTTTAAGAAAGTCTAGTTTTTTTACTTTTTGCAAATGCAATTACGTAGAAAATAGATCAAAGCAAATATAAAGATTAACCACTATTTCAAACCGAACATGCGCAAAAAAATTTGACCAACAAAGAAAAATAGCTCCACAATCCAAAACACGGCAAATTCTGAGCATTAAGTAGTAAGCTCCATAATGGCAACAACAATGTCTCCATTAGCAACTTTGACAGCTTTAACAGCTCTTGATCTTGGCCCACCAGCTTGAGTCACCACCAACTCGATATTCTTGGGATCAACACCAGTCTCGTCGACGTCTTCCTCTTCTGGAGCAATACTAGAGGATTCTGGCTTCGCTCCAACATTGCTCAAATTAGGAGCCTTGAACTGCTCTGGTGCCTGACTTTGTACCTATGAACTCAAGTCCTCAATCTTAGCTTCACCAAAAATAATGTAGGTGTCGGAAGTTGGGCTCTTGAAAACATCTGATGAACAAATACAAAACAAACATTCAATTTAGACAAATACTAAACAATTATAACTCGGAAAAATCACTCAAGTTAAATAAATATGTCAAATGCTAACATTCTTGCTCTTCTTGACTGTCACACGGCTGACACCAGTAACAAGTTTCATCCCAACTTTAAGCATTGAGTTGCGGCTCTTCTTTTCACTTCTGGTCTGTTTGGACCTACCAGACGCATCACCTTCTAGTCCTGAATCTAACCAGCAAAAAAGAATCCACCGAACTATTACAGAAGAATAATATTTAACACCGAACATTAGTATGACTTTATAAAGGAAGATCCCAATTAAAAAATGAAATTCAAAAAGAATGCAGACAAATATTTTCAAGCACACAATTTAAAATTTAAAGATAGGTCACCTGAAGAACAATTTAAGCAAAACTAATCTAATTGACTACAAATTTTTTTAACTTCGAACTAATCCCTACCAAATTAATGGAGGAATGCCACTAAACCTTGGACAAATGCAAAATGGGGCAAGTCACAGAAACAACAATAATTAATCTTAATCACAAGAGCAGCAACAATTAATCTTATTTACAGTGCATAAGACTCAAGCCAAGAATTTACCCAAACATTAGCTTCAACATTTGTTTGTATAAGAAACAAAGGTGCCTTGGGATTGGTGGACATGCAATACCCTTTCTAATCAGACTGGTCCTTTGATGTTTGAGCTTTGTAGGCTTTATGAACCAGATAAAAAACAGAACCACCAATTGCGACAAAAATATATAGCTCTAACAGAAATTCAGGTTCAGTGTTCTAGTATAGTCACAGGGTCGTCGTATGACATCAAATTATAAACCCTCGGCAATCTGAGTACAAGTATAAATTTAGGTTTAGTGTTCTAGTATGTTCAGTTTATAAAACAAATCTATGTAGTTAAACCCAAACTGCAAAACATAAATACACAGAATTAAAGAAGCAATGCTATGAAAGTTTAAAAAATATTCATCATTCTAGAAATTACTTTTCTTAATAAAAGCAAGGCTAAGAAAGGTTACGAAGAACCATGGTCACTTACACACCTCAAGAATACATAACTGGTTGTTTTCGGCAATGATTTTGTAGCTTGTGTGGTTTTGAACCCTACAGATTTGCAGTGAATATGACAGTGCTCCAAAAGAGAAGTGATATTGCCAAAGATGATTAGCAGCAACAGAGAGAAACAGAGAGATGTGACAGCATAGATGACAACCTTGTTACAAAATTAAAATATACCTTTGACAAGCCACAACACAAGTAGGTCAAAATTGAGTACAAAATAAAGCTATATCTGATGGTACCCGTCAAATCTTAGGGCATGTTATTTATGTCATCATCATCCTATACTTTTGATACTGATACAAATTTCAGGTATAAAGGATGGGAAACAGAGATGTGTCACTCATAAACGTTAGACTTTGTCAAGAATCATACATTCAAACAACAAAAAACTTGAATGCAAAAGTTGTATTTGTAAACATATATCTAACGCAGAATAGGGAATCAAAAAATCAAAACCAAATTCATTCATATCAATAGAAATCTATTTCATTCAAACTGGTGGATTCAGAAAGAAAGTTACAACATTAAGAAAAATAAAACTCCTAAATGTCAAATCTAAAAGGCCTGAATGAAATGAAATTGCTCCAACCGATTGGTGCTAAGTCTTCATCATCTGAATGAAACGTACGTTTCTTCCGTATCCTTCTTACTCTGTTAATTCTCCTCCTCCTCCATTTTCTTTCAACTGAGACCGACTGTAGCCTCTGCACAGCTTCCTCGGGCTGGACTTCTTGGGTATGAACTGGTTGTTGGACATCATAAGTGGGTCTCTGAACATCTGAGATTGGTTGTTGAACATCTGGACTTTGTTGTGTATGGACAACATCATTGGAACTCATGTTCGTTTTCCTTCTTGAATGATGTTGGTTGTGTGATAAAATGAAGAGGAAAAGGTTTATATAATGGTTTAGGTTGAGATTCTAAACATTTTGTTTTGGGCTGTAATTATTGGTTGGGTAGTTCAATAACCACTGCTGGTAATTGAATATCAATGGTCAAGTTTATCATTTATTTTAAAATACATAATTATTTAATATGGCGCATTGGGAAGCAAAACATTGGTAAATATATTTCAAAGGCATAAATATAATTTGAATATTTCATATCTATATAAGTAAATTTTAAGAAACACACAATAATATAAAATGGGATATTACATGTGCTATTTAAAACAATAGAATGTTATTTCGCAGAAAGTACATGTACCTTATCTATCGTCCAGGAAATAAAGAAACACAAAATTATATAAAACTATGGGAATGAAGAGGATGTAATGTAACATCTGTGACATTCCAATAATGAAACAGTTAGTAGAAAAACAGATTCAGGAAGGAACATCATCTGCAAAATATTCCAGAACGATGTTCAACGATACTTACATTATTCAGAAAACACTTCATTAACTTTGTATGGTCGCATCATCCAATCTGTTGACCATCTGAAAAAAGGAAAAAACATTAATATCATTATAGATTGAGTTATGTATTCAAACATTACAGTGTTAGAAATAAATAATACAACACTACTAATGTTTAAACCGAAATGGAGTTACAAAGTTAGTAATCCAACTATTTCAAATCAATTCAATGTGTCCTTTTTCGAAGGATCTTGTAATTTCCTATTTTACGCTTGAGACAATCAACACAAAACAACTATTATCAATTGCATACACAAACATTTAATCAAACATTATCTGCAAAATAATGAAACAGTTAGTAGAAAAACAGATTCAGGAAGTTAATATAACATTTGTGACATTCGAATAATGATACAGTTAGTAGAAAAATAGATTCAGGAAGGAACATCATCTGCAAAATATTCCGGAACGATGTTCAACGATACTTACACTATTCAGAAAACACTTCATTAACTTTGTATGGTCGCATCATCCAATCTGTTGACCATCTGAAAAAAGGAAAAAACATTAATATCATTATAGATTGAGTTATGTATTCAAACATTACAATGTCAGAAATAAATAATACAACACTACCAATGTTTAAACCGAAATGGAGTTACAAAGTTAGTAATCCAACTATTTCAAATCAATTCAATGTGTCCTTCTTCGAAGGATCTTGTAATTTCCTGTTTTACGCTTGAGACAATCAACACAAAACAACTATTATCAAATGCATACACAAACATTTAATCAAATATCTACCATTCGTAGATTTTCATCACAAACAACCCAAGTGTCTCAACCTTCAAACTTCAGGTTTCTGATTTCAACATTAAATGAAAGAAGAAAAATAATGAAAACCAACTTATCTCTTTATTATTCGGTGTAAGCAAATACTACGGATGGTATCTCAAAAGCACCACTTCTTTTCTCAGGTCCATTTTTTTCCACAGATCTTTTAAACTGTTAAGACATAAAGAAAAGCAAGCTTACTGCATCTACAAGAACTAAAATGTTTTTTTTAACATACATTAAATTCACATGTTTTTCAGGTAAAAGCAAAACCAAGCTTACTGCCTCCTCAGTCGAAAATCTGAGTTCTTTCTGCCATGATCACTCAAGCCCTAACCTGCAATGCTCTATAGATTGAAAGTAATAGATCAAAAACACAAAATCCAAAAATAAAGATCCAAAATAATGCCTTCAATGCTTCAAAATCGGAAACACAGAGAAGGACGAGCGAGAATGATAGATATGAATCTCAGATAATGATTTGACCTTAAAATCTGAACCACAGTTTTGTAGATCGAACTGATTTCTCACAAAAACAAACCCTAAACCCTAAAATAAGAAAAAGAAGAAAAATGATTACCAGATTTATCAAAGAAACGTAGTTGACGAAGAACAAACACTTACCAGTTTTGCGACCATTTCCATCCACACCACCATCGTCCGGACACAAATCAATGACGAAGACGAAGAGCAGAGACAAAGAAAGAGAATCTCACGGTGTTAGTCAGAAAGAGAAAGAGGGAAAGACAAAGCATGAAAGAGAAATGAAGAGTGAGAATGAGAAAGAAGCCAACACATACCGTGAAAGAGAAATGAAGAGAAGAGAGACAAGACAACTTGCATGTCAGCAACTTTTAATTAAAGTAAACTATAACAAATAATATAATTGGATATGAAGTAAATGACATCATCATTTGATTCAATTTTAACCAACAAAGACTTATAACAATAACTATATAGTTGGATTACAATAGTGTGACATCAATAGTTGGAAAAAGTAATTTTTGGACACTTTTTACCCTTAGAATTAGGATGTGGCATTAAAAGAGAAAGGGGCAAAAATGAGTTTTCCAGAGCCTTTTCTTTTCTTATATTATAGATTTGCAAAAATTAACATGATAAAATTTTGTAAGAATATTTTACACACATACACATTTGTATTGTATATTTTTTAATAAATTTAAAAAGTATTAATAATTAGTGACAAATAGTTATTTTGTATCGGAATTATATAGTCTAATATCACTTTTAAATAATATATTTCTAAATTAAATATGTGAAAATAATAAAATTTTTAGCTTAAATAATATATTACATTAATTAGTGACAATTAATTATTTTGTGTATGAATTATATAGTCTAACGTAACTTTTAAATAATATATTTCTAAATTAAACATGCGAAAATAATAAATTTTTTTACTGAAAAAATATGTGACGAAACCAAATGATAATGATACCATCAAAATGTGATGCATGTTGCAACATAGATTCGGATATGAATCCTCTACAGCTTTTCTTGTACTGCCTTTTGTTCAGCTATAATTCTGATCATTAGATTATTTTTTTTTTCGATAGGGCAAAATTATATTAATAAGAGCAAAAGATATATGCTCCAATAATACAAAGAAGACAATCATCTTTACCTCCTACAACATGATAGAGGAGAGGTGTGTCAATCATGAAAAGATATAGAGGAAGAAAAATTACAAGAAAGACCCGCCCACACCCACGATCTATGGACGATGACAGACACTCATTGAAACTAAAAATTGCCCTCTTGAATTGAGAAAATTTTAACCCATATCCCTACATTTATTCCCATACCCCTACTCATCAATTTTTTGGAGGAAACTACCCCCATATAAATAGTCTTTATTTCAAAATTTTCATTTTTTTCCTCATTTTGTCTTTTTACAAACTGTAAAAATCGTACAGAATTTCGCTTCCGGAGAACACAGTAAAAGCACTTTTGGATGACAAAAATTTACACTTCCGGAGAACACACTGAGGCTACTTCCGGAGTACAAAAATTTACCAACCGGAGAACTCAAGTAAGTAAGTTCCGTTTCATTATTTTTCGTTGGCACACATCGGATAACTTGGCATCGTGTTATTTGGTTTGTGTATTTCCTTCACCGGATAACTTGATGCCCGGTTATCCGGTTTGTTAAGTTTCTTCACCGGAAAACTAGATGATGGGTTTTTCCGGTTTTGTTTCGATTTTTATTTTATTTTTTAATTTTTTTATAGTGGCTCGTTTTAGAGGACGCGACGGATTTATCTATCGACGATACGCTGATGGATCGGTAGTTCGAGCACAGTATATTCGAGATGAAGATGCACTACAAGAAAAATATTATTTTACGACACTAAAGTTACGATGGTTCATTGAAAACCTCGTTATCCATATATTATGACGGTTGTTACGGTGGTTTTATGAAACCGCCCTTTATTTTTTAAAAAAAATATGCAGATAACGACGGTTATCAGCTTAACCGCCGTAAATCCCCTGTCGCGGCGGGTAAATAACCGCCGTTAACCCTCTATTTTGTGGCCAAACCCTAAAATGTTTATTGGGCAGCGACGGTTGAGCCCAACCGCCATTACTTTTATTCTAAATGAAATTTAACGACGAAAATAAACCGCCACCCATCACATATCAAAGAACGTGGCACTGTTATTCAGAAGGTCTCTTCTATTCAAAACTTCTATTCTTGACAACTTGAAAGTAGACACCGCTGCCGCTAACGGTGACGAAACGCCAGTGCAACAACCGTTCACGACCAACATCCAATCTTAACAGGTCAGTTCGACAGGGTATTTCTTCTGCATATTGTAAATACCCTGTTATATACACTCTCTCTCTTTGATTATTGTTAAACCCTAGATTCTGATAGT
The DNA here is from genome assembly GCA_022829125.1 of Lathyrus tuberosus. NCBI lineage: Eukaryota > Viridiplantae > Streptophyta > Magnoliopsida > Fabales > Fabaceae > Lathyrus > Lathyrus tuberosus. The sequence continues at coordinate 1,667,246 of JALAZF010000276.1, read as the reverse complement.
TTCCACTTCGTTAAACCCTAGGTTTTGCCTCACTTCTCATGCTATCATTGCTAAATAAGAATCTAACGAAATCTGAATAAAGAGTTGTTTGGGATTTTAGGTTGAATTTAGTTGTTGTAATTTCAGATGTATGATAAGAGATTTTGAAGTCTTTAGGAGTTGAGAATTTGGTACTTTGAAGTTGTATTATACTTTCTTGGATTCTCTTTGTGCTCTTTGTTTTTCCCTCGACAATCGTAGAGAGTAGTTTCCTTATGGTGTTGAAGACTAGGGATTAGGATGAGAGTATTTTCTTTATGGTGTTGTAAACTAGGGAGGAAATTCAAAGGAAAGAAAAATAGGGAATAAGGACATTTTGTTGTATGGAGATGAGTTTGGAATGGTGGGAAATTGGGTGCTTTAAAAATTGTGTTCTTGGAACTTTGAATTGATATTAGAATCTGTTACAAATTGAGTTTATTTGATAGTTTAGAATTTTAGTTATTGGAAGTTTGAACTGATATAAAATATATGTTATAAATTGAGTTTATTAGATACTTTACAGTCTGAGTTGTAGATATGGGAAGTAATTTGACACTTTAGAACTTTAGTTATAATAGGTCAGTTAAATATCTGCCAGTGCAACAGAGGCAGCTATTTGGGAATGACGTGCTGCTGTTTTAGAATGACCGTGGATGTTTGTTTTTATCATTGTGTGTGTGTAGAGTACTAGGCACTAACTGACTTAATCACTCGGCACTGCTGTGAGTAGTCAAAATAAATTTTGGGAATAGTTATTGCCTCTGTATGGGGTTGAAACTGAAAGATGAAAATAGTTTGACATTTTTCTTTTCTCAAGGGACTAGACAATTTGCCGCGGTTGTTTCTTTGGAAATTTATTTTTATGTTAAAGTGTCCATTTATTACTCATACTTTGGATTTCACTGTTGGAATCACCCCAAACCATATTATATACTCACTCATACTATCACAAGAACCTCCATGTTCCACAAACACCTGAAGGACATCAAAATTGGCCCTTAAGGCCTCCATTAACAGTATAACATGTTGGTTTGATACTCCATTGATCATTTATTCATTATAAAAACATAGTGAGGCCGTTTTCTTTTCCTCATCCCACTTTCCTACCTATCATTTGGGTTACACAGAGTTTTCATTTCCATAAACTTTATTTTTGTCACTTGTTGCATCATGATATGCCATGTTTGTCACTTGTACTTGGGCTTACCTGCTTAACTCTGTTTCATATTTCTGTACTAGGGTTTTGAACTCTGTTGTTATTTGACCATGTATTATTTGACTATGAACTCTATGATTGTATAATATTTACATCTGCAACTTTTCTCTATTGTAGTTTTACTAAGCCACTTCTCAAGTGCAACGACTATCTCATTCTCTGGTTTTCTACATAAAGGTGTGTAATTCTGGCCATTAAACTAGTGATTTCCATTCAGTTTTTATTTTGTGGTAATGTCGTGTGATGTGTGAATGTTACATATGTTATGTTTTCTACGTTAATGTTATGTTTTCTTGTTGCTTCATGTTGTGTTGATGTGTGAATGTTACATATGTTAAATTACTGCTGTTAAAATCGATACATATGGTGATTATTTGCCGCAATCCTGTTACGTTTTATTTGCGTTAGCTATGATTTCAAAGTTTTATTGAAACAAATATGTTGATGTTGTATTATCAACTTGCTGAATTTGGTGAATGGGCTGCTAGTAATTAGTGATTATGTTTGATTCCATGTTCATGGTTTATTGTATGCTGCTACATTATTGTATGCTGCCATCTAATATTTCAATCTGTTAATATTTGAACTCGCTCATTTTAATATTTGATGTGTATTAGACACAACCAATGGTGTGAACTGTATAATTAGTATGCTTGATTGTATCATCCAAATGAGGCGAAAGGGGTAATTTTAAAATTTCATAAGATTTAGAAGAAATACTAAGTGTGTTGAGCAAACCCCATATAGAATAAGCATGAACAAAGCAAAATAGCTTTGCTAGAAAATGACATTAAAACTCGCGAAAATCAGTTTACAAAATGTTTGACTATCCCTTTTCTCCTTTATAGGCTTTGTTGGCCGCAATACCTGATGAAACAGATGAACTGTTGAGGAGCTATAATTCAGCAACTCTCGGATTTTAAGCAAATAAAAACAGACCAAAATGTACCATTTACACGTCAGATTTTAAGGAGTGTCTCACACACACTAGATCATCCAACTTATTGCCATCCATTTTATATTGGGAGACACCTTCCATCTGCCTATAGTGAACCTGTGCTTCTTTCCTCAATTTTTGTAAAGGCATGAGTTCGCATTTTTTATAATTTGAATTCTTCCTGAGATCACTCATGTCTGGTGAGCCTGAGATCACTCATGAGTTTGACCCTTTGCAACTTCCGAACCAATTAAATTATATGTCGATTTCCACTTTCATTTGTTGGAATATAAAAATAGACGGTTATGACCAAGTTGCTAATCAAACAATCTACATATGCTAACCTTTAATATATAAATTCTTGAAAAGTTAACAAGAACTCCCAAGTCATCATAATCTTAAAGCCGAGCCTAAAACTTTAATACATACATTTGATAACTTAAAGCCAAGACTAAATTGGTAAACTAAAAACACAATTCACAACTTATAAATTTCTACAAATCATAAACCATGTATATTTAAAATCTATCATATAGTCAGTATAATAATTCGAAGCATTTAGTTTATGGGATAGTTTCTACAAACAGACAAAAAAAACACAAGTCAAAAGTGCTAATACAGAAGCCACAATGTTAAACAAAACAGAAAGTTAAGCAAAACCATAACCAAATCAAAAGCACCAAAAGAAGGAATCTTGTAGAAATCTTAAAGAACCACTGGAAAATCTCAAAACTACTGCCAAATAAATGTTGAATCCTAAATTTCCAAACAGGCATACCAAAATAAACCATTTCAATTCCAATTCCAAGAATCATAACATCTATAATTAAACAATTCTCTTATTGATGAGTAAAGTTAAATAATTGAAACTTTTTTCTTTGATGGATGGTTTTGATAAACTCGAAGCGGTGTCCGACACCAACACATGTGATTACAATGTTACTATCACAATTCATAATTGATGGATGAATTGAAAACCACAAGAGTCAAAATTAGTACATAAAGTGAAGGATCGTTGCTACACAATTTCTTACCAATTCAATTGAAACCATCTTTTATGAAAAGAAAAAAAAGTAAAATTAAACAGAAAAATTGCAACCGGTTCAAACATAGCAAGTATAATTCAAGTGAAACAGAGAATGAAGCATAATAATTTGAATTCCGAAATTGCGAAGATCTATGAACAAGATCGAATTGAGGAAAAAAAAGTGAGGTTTAAGAAATCCACTTATGTAAGCAGATGCAATGTATGTGAACCTTGACTTAGTTATCATTAGTATATTGCTTTAGATAGAAATCCACTTATTGTGTCGCTTGGTTTAAAAGAATCAGTGACACGATAACTTGTAGGATTTAGATTTTGAGCCACATTTGGCCAACACCTACTTCTAGCAATCTCCACTTGTGGATCAAGTACCGCTGTTCTTTTGTTTAGTTGCAAGTTGTCTTTCCCGTGTTACAAACAACTTTCCACTTATGGAGCATGGTCCTGGTACCTGAAGAAGAGTGAGTGTAATCTTGTATTGAGCACAGATTGTTGCTTGAGCTTTTATATCATACAGATGCAGGTCCAGTCTTGAAACATACAGAAGCAGCAACCTCTTGAGGAACCTGTCATAAGAGTCATGAGATCGGGAACAAATAAATAAATCATACATGCTCAGTAATAGGAAAGTGGAACTAGAAGATAGTTATATTGAATAATTATCTGAGTTCCTTCTTCAGCTTCCATTATAGTATCAGACCCTTACCTATACACATTACCAAAGATTAAAAAAAATGATGGAGACATTACAAACTTTTCGAGTTCTTTGCTCCTACCCTTCCCAATCCTGACTAAAACCTTGCATTCTTCACCCTCCTTCTCTCTTTATTCTGTTTTACTAACAGAATCAGGTCCCAGCCCCAGCTGTCAAGTGTGCAGGTTACTGCTCACACATATTCCCCCAAACTAATCACCTCACATATAGGTACAGTAGCTCTATAAGAACATTTTTATTAGCAAACCTATAATTCTCTGCTTTGCTGTGTATTGTTTCTGGGAATGAATGTGTGTGAATCTCTTTGGTGATTTTCTGCTCTGAATTTCCTTGTGTATGACTTTCGTGTACTGATACTTTTTTCATTGTTTGAATCTTTGAACCGTATGAAATGACCAATAATGCAGTGTTAGTTTATGAATATTCAACTAAATGTGCTTGTGAATGTTGGTATGACACAGTAGTTTATGAAAATTACAAACCATCCTTGACACAGTAGTTTATCAATGTGATATAATTGTATAAGAGATGATGAAATGTTGATTCCCGCTTGCTAATAGTCAAAGTTACAACCTGTTTAGTGTGTGCCACTATGTTTTGAAAATAGATTTTGGATGAATTTTAATTGTGCAGGAAAAATTACAAGCTGCAATTAAGGATTCCGTGTCTGAAAATGAGGCATTTCAGAAAGTATTTGGAAAAGAACATCCTGGATATGTTCGTTCTATGGGACTTGGAGTTACACCATCTCAGATTAATAAATCTACGAGATCGTCTTCTTCTTTTGAAGAAAATGAAAAAAATAAAAAAAATGCAAGAAGAAATTGATGCGCTTAAATAACAAAATTCAAAAATTGATGACTTGATGAATGCAATCACATTCTTAAAGGAAATGGACAATGCTAGGAAAGAAGAAATTGAATTCTTATGCAAATGCAAAATTCTAGTGGAAGACAGGTATGATTTTCATGAAATATATTATTAACGTTAAAATACATAAGTTTAAAATTGATAGTTCATTCTAGTGGAAGACGTTCTTCTAAGTTTAATATTTTTTTTTCATAGGGATTGGAGTCACCTATTGATGGTAGACATTCTTCTGAGTCTAGCTACCGATTTGTAGATAATGGATCATCAAGAAGGACAAATTAGACTTTGATATGTTTTTCTATGTACTTTTTTAGCGACCTGGTGATAGGATACGTTCTTATGTACTTTTTTTAATGTATTTTTGGCATTATGATGCATATGATTAGGATTTTATGATTATGGATATATTAGATGTTTTATGGATATTACATGATTATATAATATGACATGATTATTGTTATGGATATTACATGTTTATGATTGGATTTAATTTTACCATTTAAAATGTAATATAAAAAATCAAATAAAAAAGTAATGAAGTATTAAAAAAAATACCATAAATAAAAATATTTATGTGGAAATAATTTAAAGAAAGTAAATAATATTGAAAAATATAATATTATATTAAAAATATTTTAATAGATAATAAATAAAATTAAAAAAAAAATATAAATAAAATAATATTATACACAGTTATGACAGTTGGAAACCGTCGTAATCAACAATAAAAACAATAATCAATATGAAATTTACGACGGTTATAACCGTTGTAATCAACAATAAAAACAAAAAAATAATAGGAAAATAACGACCGTTATAACCGTCGCAATTAGTGACATAATCCTCTATCACATTGAAAATTACGACGGTTGTAACCGTCGCATTTAACAATGACAACAATCCTCTATCAGTAAGCATTTTAAGACGGTTGGAAACCGTCACAATATTGAATTTACGTCAGTTAGATACCCATCGTAAAAATTACGACGGTTTGCTTGACGGTTTTCACAACCGTCGCAATTTGCCCTCGCGACCCACATTACTGCGACAATTCTAAAACTGTCGTAAAGTTCAAATTACGACGGTTAAAACCGTCGTAATGTACCAAAATAAACCGTCGCAATTTACCAAATTTCTTTTAGTGATCGGATAGCTAATCCTCCACCTGTACCAGCAGCGGCACACATTCCACTGCATCCACCATTTCCTGGAGGACCGACTGATACATCATATTTGGTGAGGTATCAGAACCATGTGGCTCGTTATTTATGGGATGGCCAAGTAAGTAAATCTATGACCTTTCTATTGTGAATAAAATGTAATTTTAATTATTTATGTATTATGACATATTCTACGATTTATTTTTCAGGAGAGAGTTCCGAAGAAGGAGCTGAAGGTTGCTGCACATGGCAGCAAACTGATTGGATGGGTTCCTCATAGTCTCCCACCTGCGATTGACCGATGGGTATCTGGTTCTAGTTTATCCTCTTTGCAGAATACCAGTTTATCGAAGATAGATTAGAACCTGTTATCTGCATTTGTGGAGAGGTGGCATCCCGAGACATCGCCATTCCATATGCCGTTTGGCGAGATGACGATTACACTGGATGATGTTTCTTGCCTCCTTCATATACCGATTAGAGGGGAGTTATGTAACCATGCAGAAGGGTTTACTGACTCAGATGCTATTACCCAGACTATTAGTCTAATGGGTGCTACACTGGAGGAAGCAGCTGAGGAGATTCGTGTAAACAGAGGTCCTTACTATAGGCTTGATTGGTTGAAGAAGTTATTTGTCCGTCTGCGAGCCGATAGCAGATTTGATTGTGCGGTTAGGGAGTATATGTTTTTTCTACTAGGTTGCACTATTTGTACAGATAAGACCTTTACTCTTGTATAGGCAAAGTATTTACCACTCTTTGAGGACTCGGAAAGATGTGGTAGATACTCTTGGGGGGCTGCTCTTGTCACACTGTATAGATATCTCAGAGATGCTTCATTCTATAGTTGTAGACAGCTTGGTGGATATGCCTCTCTACTACAGGTACAACTGCTTAATTTTAATTTCATTTAGACTTGTATTATATTATTTATAATACCTTTAATTGATGATATTCATGATGTGTTACAGTGTTGGATTCACGAGTATTTCCCAACTGTTGGGAAGAGAGGATTTTCGAAGATGGCTGGTGTTGGTAGTCCACTTCCCAAGGCGATGAAGTGGCAATACAAGCAAGGGACGTAGAAGGTTGATGAGATTAGGGAAGTGCTGGATGAATTGACACTTACTGATGTCATTTGGCGCCCGTTTGAGGATTACAAATAGACCATACCATTTACTGATATTTGCTTGTACAGGGGTGGCCTGAAGTGGTATGGTACATCTGTTCTTTATTTATTTGACAGATGTTTACGCCAGTTTGGATACATGCAGTTCATCCCATCTCATCCACCTGAAATTGACACACTTGATATAGATTTTGAGTGGGTTTCCTACCATGCGAGCGTCTCGCAAGTGCTACATCATGTCGAGTTTGCAGATACTACGTATGATACGGTGGCTGAATACATGGCTTGGTACTACACAGTTTCCCATCCTCTTTTGATACCACCTCAGGGGGAGGCCAGTGAGGTTCCAGTTCCAGAGTTTGATGATGGACCGGCAGATCCGAGGTTACGACATATTTTACATGTGTTGCGTCGCTATCTCGCTCGTCACGAGGCCGAGGAGGATGATGATGATTATATTGAGATCTTTCGAGCACTACGTCTAGCTCAGGGTGGACCGTTACCTCAGGGTAGATCGGTTACTTATGGTAGCGAGGACGATGCTTGATGTATTATTCAGACTTATGTATTATTATTTAGACTTATGTATTATTCAGACTTATGATTTATATTTATGTGATAATATTAAGAATTATATTATGATTGATGATGTATAAAAAATTTAAAAAAAAGTATGACGTTAAACGTCACTCATAAAAATGTAAAAAATAATATGAAGTTAAACGTCAATCATAAAAATGTAAAAAATAATATGAAGTTAAATGTCACTCATTTTAATGGAAAAAATAATATGAAGTTAAACGTCAATCATAAATTAACATGTCTTGGGAGCACAGGCGTAAGTTGCTGCCAGTGTTGTAAACGTCTAGCAAATCCAATTATCCATGATGTTGCATCTGATGTCCGATGTGTTCTCCAAGCTGTTGTGACTGGTGGCAAGGGAAATCCCTCATTCATATTTACCTATTAAGAAAGTTAATAAGTAAGACGTAAATCATATAGAATTAAGTAATATAAAAAACTATAATATTTACCTGAACCCAATGATTTGAGTTTACAAAACCAATGCAGTAAATCGACACATTAGGATTATGTGCAGTCGTCACAGGGAAGAAACTCAAACTAAGAGCACTTAGTGAGACAAGAATGATGTTATACCGATTTGCTATCACATAACCCATTTCTGGTAGTGTCATCCATTTATCAAATGGATGAGGACCTAAAGATGATATCAACAAGGATTCTCTCACTTTTGAATAATTAGTTTCAAATAACTTCTCATATAGACTCTTTCTGAGACCTCTCATTTCATTATCTAAATCACAACGAACCATTGACCACCCTTCCTCACCATATCCATGCAAAGATGCAATAGCTCTAAACACACAATTTCCATCATCCTCTACATCAACAATTTCATCAATAAATGGTATTATATGTTCTGGAAATTGTACAATGTACCTATGAGATGGTTTTTTTTTTGAGGTCTGGGATAACTGCGAACAAGTCTTCTTTGAAGATTTTTGGGAATTGTTGTGTTCTTGATCAATATACTCATGATACGAAGGATCACGATAAACATCATGCCCAACAGGTTTCTTCCCTTTTCTCTTCACTCCTCCTTTGGTCTTTATTTTTTCAGGTGGTGGTACCATCTTTGTTGTAGTGGGGTAAGCAATTTCGCACACCCTGCTTTTTAGTGCTCTCTTTCCTGCAAGATCTAATGAAAGAAACCTCTTCCACAGTGCTTCAATCGCATTTGTCATATCCACCTCTGCTCCATCCTCTGTATCTACCTCTTGTTCACCTTCCATACTCAGTTTCCTCCAATGGATATGAATAGCATCAATTGGTATTGGTTCACCACTCAATGTGTATCTCCCTAACTCATAGGCACAAGGTAACCCATATACTGTTCTACGAAAACACCTGCACATCATGTCAACCCTATGCCACTCTTCAACAATGTGCCGCAATGCAGCTCTAGATACGAATCCACACAAATTCGAATAATATGGACTAGTGTGTGCATGCTCAACCTCATAAAAACTCTTCTCAAATAAAGCTCTAATATTGCCCACTTGAACCTTGATGTTTCCATTCATAGCCTTCCAGCACTTGCACATATCACCTAAACTGTTCTCCAACATTTGCTTCAGCTTCCAATGCGCAGATTCGACTTTAACAAAAATAAAAGAAGTTCAGTATAAGTATCAGTAATATTACCATAAACAAACTATGGCTATAAATCAAACACATTACATGTTAGTAGTGATGTTGCTTAAATGCAACACTTTATTGATCCAAGCTTCAACAAATCTATGCCTATGAGGTGTCAACCATGTGTCTTTCACATAATCCAGAAAATGTCCATATTCCAAACAGGCATGCTCAAGCAATTTCAACTTTTGATGGTATTCCACCTCATCACTAGCTTTTACAAGTTCGTACCAAAGCTCCTCTATCAGTTTTTGCATGTCATTCACAACATACTCCTTGCACTTCGATTTCACATTCTTATTTATGTGAAATCGGCAAAGCAAATTAACTGTTGTAGGAAATACTGTTTCAATTGCTTTCATCAAAGCAAGATCTCTATTTGTTAAAATTACTTGTGGCCATAATCCTTGTTTAGTAAATAATTGTTTCAATTTATCTAGTACCCAGCACAAAGTCTCTGTTTTCTCAGATTCGATATAGGCAAATGCAACATCAAATGTTAACTTAGTTGATGTCACACCAACTATTTCAAACAAAGGTTGCCTATACTTATTGGTTTTGTTAGTACTATCCATAATCAACACAATAGGAAACATATTCAATAACTTCACAGAGTCTGGATGGGCCCAGAAGATATCTCTCACAACTTCTGACTCATCTTTTTTCCTACTCCAATAAACATAATCAGATTCCTCTATCAATTTGACTAACTGTTACATTTCCGTTCTAGGGCCCCTGATGTTTTTTTGAATCTTACTCTTATGTTTATATATTTGGGTGATTCGAGTCACACTCTCCAGATCTCGTTCTTTCAATGACAACAATATGTGTCTTGGAGGTACATGACGTTTTGATAAATCAACTATATGTTGTTGGTCATCATCATTGAGTCGACTTACAAACGCATGACCTTCAAATCTATCAGGTAAACTATGGTTGTGAACTCCATATTTTACATCAATTTTCCAACCAGAACCATTTTTTGAAAGTGTTAATCTTACTTTGAAAGGACAATTACATTTTTTGGTAGCACTTTGTGTTTCGCTATCTCATTCTTTGTATTTTCCACCTCTATCACAGCCAAATATAACCTTGTCACTTCTTCCTCTCTTGCCAGTATTCGTGTCTGAACGGGTTATTATAACAGTGACTCTATTCCTCAGTCCACCTTCTTAATCCACCTAGTCGCCTCTTCTCTTGTGGGAAATTTTTCTGTGGTCGAGAATATTTCTGTTGTATCTACACCTGTATGGTCTTTGTCATATATCATCAAAGGAATGTCCATGTCCCCTAAACAAACTTAAATTAAAAAATAATAATAAAAATAAATAAATAAAAAAAAATACGAACCGAATAACTATGGACCAAGTTATCCGGTTGACAAATAACCAAAACCGGATAACTTGACAACAAGAAATTCGGTGTTGAAAAATATACCAACCGGATATCTTGGAGACAAGTTATCCGATTAACATCATGGCCTCCAAAAAGCAAACCGGGTAACTTAATGTTGTGTTATCCGGTTCATGAAAAAACGATAACCGGATTTCTATATTTCATGTTTTCTAGTTTGAAAAAAAGCCATTCCAGAAATCCTTACCCTGGGTTCTCCGGTTCTCGTCGAATACTGACAAAAATTATTTTTGGACTCGTCTGACTGCACGGTAAAAAGTAAAAAAAATTAAATAAAAAATAAAAAGACAAAATTGAAATTTTTGAAAATTTGTAGGGGTATGGGGTGAAATTTTCTTGAATTGAATATCATTACGCAAAGCCCATAAACTCCACAAAGCCCATATTATATGCCTTCCTCTTGTTTACTTCATTATTCTTTTCTAGCTTAACAACTGTTGGATTTAGAGCAGGATAGAACAAAAGGGAAAAAAACAGGAGAGGATCTATTCGTGTTGCAAGATAAATAAAAAAGCTATGTTTGAATTTTTGGTGGTAATGAAGATTCTCAATTTGATGTTTAATGTGTAACATACAAAAAAGTGATGTTCAATTTAATAAGATTGAACACTGAACACTAACAAAATATTAATCACTCAGAAGCTTTAAACAAACTTTCATCAAATCTTATGACTTCCATACTATTGACAATGCTTGAAAATGTTAAACAAGGAACTGTGTACTTCATATTATAATATAGCTCACATGGAGGCATTTTCTTCTTCATATCATAATACAAAATATTTTAACTTATGAGAAGAAATTACCAATAAAGGTTTAGACAAAGGATACATAAATTCATATATAGCTTATACAACCATTTAAATAATAAAAATGCAATTATAAATTATTCTAATTCTTGATAAATTTTTTGACGCTTTCTGTAATGCTTAACATACATTATATGGGAATAAGATACGTAATAAAAGATCAACATATCACCAACGCATAAGTTTCTAGATTTTGCATATTGATACCAACCATTTCCAAGGTATACCTTATTATGTTGTTTGTTTGCTTTAAGAATCTGACATTCATAATATGTCATTTCATCAAGGTCCGTCAAAGTAACTTCACTTTTATTCGTCGGTAGACCATCCCTAATGATTTCAGCCGGAATATGCTAAAAAAAGAATTTTCAATTATTATACAGCAAACCAATTATAAGAAATTAAAAAGATAAATATGTAAAGGCAATAAAATGTTTTATATGAAAAATTACCATGACATTTTTTCCGCCTTTAGATCCTTTTGTGATTTTTTCTCCCAAGACAATTCTACATTATAATGAAGATCTTTCTCCATTGAATATAAAGGAACACTTCATGTTTAAATTGATTAAAAAAAAGAGAGCATATAAAGATGTAGAAAAATGTTATTGTAGAATAAAATATTAAATATTTTAACAACATGATGTTTTGTTACAAACCAGTTTTGTAGGGATGAGTTACGCCCAACCCAAATTCTGAGAACAATTAATAAAAAAAAATGGAATATATATACATTACATCACTTACATATGAGCCAACTGCAAGAATACAGGATCTTTGTCTCTCCTTCAGAAACTGGAGAAAGGTTATCACATTGAAAGATAAAAGCAACGATATAAAATTAGAATCACATGAAGATTGTGGAAACTAAAAGGAAACAATGATATAAAAGTAGAATCACATAAAGTTTGTCTTTTGAGGAAATTACATCATCTGCAAGAATATAGGATCTTTGTCTCTCCTTCAGAACCTGGAGAAAGGTTATCACATTGAAAGATAAAAGCAATGATATAAAATTAGAATCACGTGAAGATTGTGGAAATTAAAAGCAAACAATGATATAAAAGTAGAATCACATAAAGTTTGTCTTTTGAGGAAATTACATCATCTGCAAGAATATAGGATCTTTGTCTCTCTTTTAGAACCTGGAGAAAGGTTATCACATTGAAAGATAAAAGCAATGATATAAAATTAGGGAAAAGATATATTGACACTAGTTTCTAACACCTACACCGTAAATGTATACAAAATACATACTAGTTTAATTTTTTAATAATTTATTTATATTGGTTTTTGTGCAAACCATTTTAATTTGTTATAATTATACGGTGTAAGCTAAGCAGGTGTATGGAAAAGGTGTTAAAATAGCACACCTCATAAAATTAGAATCACGTGAAGATTATGGAAACTAAAAGCAAACAATGATATAAAAGTAGAATCACATGAAATTTGTCTTTTGAGGAAATTACATCATCACCCACTATTTAATACAAACATCCACCCACTACTTAATACAAACACCCGCTACTTAAAACTAACACACACTACGGGACAACTACGCTCGCTAGTACGCTGGCTAGGTTAATCAATTCTTTCTTAAACGTGTCGTCGTCATAACTCAAATATAGCTTAGCCAAATTCGGGTAGGCAATGAAAGCCCTTAATAATGTATTGGCAAAATAGGTTTTTCCGTCCAGTATGTGTTTAGTCGGGGTTCATTTTGGTCCTTTAATTTTTAAAAGGGTCAATTTAACCCCTCAACTATATTAAATGTACCACGTTTACCCTTTTGAGACAAAACACAATGACGGTGTTAAACTTGACAATGTCAAATTCCATGTCAGGGCCAAGTAGGACAACTTCTCTAAAAACGTCAAAGTGAGGAACGCTTCACTTCATCTTCTTCTTCTTCTTCTGTGTATTAGGGTTCTATTTGCCTTCATCTTCTTCAGTAAAATCACGACTATGTTAGTTACAGTTCTGAATTAGGATTTCGTTGACGCTGCGAAACATCGATTGTGAAGAGTAATGGCGCATAAAAGTTCAAATCCGTCGCTAAAGGGGTTTGGGTATGGTGGAGATGTGAGCTACAGTTCTGAATCTAGGGTTGGTTCTTCATCTTTGAAAAGTAAATGGAGACCTAACTGTTGGTGTGGTGATTTTGTTGTACTTAGAATGGCAAAAATCATCAAAAAATTTGGGAAGCAGTTTTGGGGATGTCCACATTATAAGGTATGATCTATGTTGATAAGTTTGCAATTGCGATTTTATACATTGAGTAATGTTGTATGTAACATGTGCAGGGGAATACAAGTAATGGATGCAACTATTTTGATTGGTTCTGTGCTGAAGTGAAAGATGATAGGGACATGTTAATCAAGAATCAAAAACAGAGGTTGGAATGCTTAGCAAAGGAGAAAGAAGACTTACAACAGAAATTGATTAAGACTGAAGTATTAGTTGAAGAACTTGAGGGGGCTATCAATAACACAATGAGGTGGAAGATATTTTGGAGAAATTCATTTTTTGTTGCTTTTAGTGTATTAATCTACAATTTCTTAATGTAATTATGAGATCAATGAAATGGAATGAGTTGTATTTGTAAAATATTGTTTTATGAGATCAATGAAATGGAAATGTGCAATGTTGTTTATTACATGTATATTGTTTATAATGTTGCTTTTAATCTCCCTTTATTACATGTATGTTGTTTATAAGTGGTATAATGTCACCTAACTAGTATAATTTGGTACCAAAACACAACAGCATATAAGTAAAATAAGTCTTTCATTATAGTACCAGTAGTCATAACAGAATTGCCATATAAGGCTTACGGCATTGTACTAAAACATAGACCTAAACATAGTACCAATAGTATTAACTGAATTTCCATATAAGGCTTACAACATTGTACCAAAACATAGACCTAAACATAGTACCAGTAGTCATAACAGAATTGCCATTTAAGGCTTACAACATTGTACCAAAACATAGCACTTAAACATAGTACCAATAGTATTAACGTAGCAGCAAAATATAAGACAACACATTGTATCTATTTTTTCTTCTTGCTTGCTTGAGATGAAGGGAGTCTAGTTGTAGGGCTGCCACATTCCTTGATGCAGTTAACCTAGTTGTAGGGCCTGGTGAACCGACACTTCTAGTTGGCCTCCTAATGGGTAACTTCTTGACTGGAGTCCTGGAACCACTTGCTCTAGCCTTGGTGTGAGCAACAGATTGTTGTGTTTGAGCCTGAGAGTGTTGTGTCTGAACCTGAGGTGGTTGTGTCTGAGCAGCAGTAGTTGGTTGTATCTGAGCAGCGGTTGGTTGTGTCTGAGCCTATGATTGTTGTGTCTCAAAACATAGCAGTTTATGAAAACAAATACCAATACTAATACAGAAACCAACATTACCTCTTCATTATGTTGGGCAAGATGTCATCATTAATAAGGTTTGCAAATCTCCCTCTATTTTTTGCCCACCTTTCCATTAAGTGTGTTCTAATGTCTTCAAGCATTGTCACTATAGGCTTAGCTCTTGCTTCAATGATAACACTATTGAAAGCCTCTGACATGTTGTTGAACACACAATCACACTTAGAGGTTGTCTTGAATTGAGATTTTCTCAGA
The DNA here is from genome assembly GCA_022829125.1 of Lathyrus tuberosus. Classification (NCBI taxonomy): domain Eukaryota; kingdom Viridiplantae; phylum Streptophyta; class Magnoliopsida; order Fabales; family Fabaceae; genus Lathyrus; species Lathyrus tuberosus. The sequence continues at coordinate 1,652,082 of JALAZF010000276.1, read as the reverse complement.
AACCTAGGAGGTGTTTTCATCATGTGCTTGAACGCTTCCTCATTAACACCTCTCATTTTTCTCATTTCCCTTTCCCAAGATTGTGGATATGTTGACTTGGCAGCTTTCCATATAAGCTCTTTCAGCTTCTTTCAAGGAAATCTCTTCCTAAAATTGTTGTACAAATGGCGTACAACAGATTATAATCAGGCACAACACAAATACTATATAAGTTCAAGAGATTCAGTTTCACAAATTCAGTACCTTCTGTTGGTATGATATGAAAGTATATGTACAACATTGGCTTCTACCTCAAAGATCATCAATCAATTGATCTAGAAACCATGACCAACTGTCCTTTGTTTCACTTTCAACAATTGCAAAGGCGATTGGCATCATTTGGTCGTTTGGATCTCTTCCTATGGCTGCCAGTATTTGTCCTCCACATAACCCCTTCAAAAAACAGCCATCTGTAGCTTGCGATTTTTGTCAGTGACGCGACCACCTTATCGCCATGGGATTTCCACACCTCAATGGAAGGAACGTTGGGTGCTACTTTCTGATTTCTTATTTATCCCGTGAAGCTGGAAGGGAAAGGGAAGCTATCTAAAACTAACCTTGCACACGAATGTTTAACTAAACAAATGCTAAGAGAGATTGGGAAGGTTCAGGGTCAGGTTATACAATGGGGAGTTGTCAATTACCCATCCTATACATGGTTATCCATGGGTTGATTAGCATCAGGTTTTGCTTTTGTACTTGATAGTGTTTGTCTATAAATGGGAAGATTTCTTTTGTGGGAATGTTTGAGAGAGAGTATTTTTGTTGTTTTTCGGGTTTTCTGTTGTTTTTGGTAAGGTACTGGACCTAAGGTTTTTGGTTAGTGTGCTCGCTAAGATTTTGCAATCTTATGCCTACGTATTCCCATTAAAGATAATAGGGAAATCAGAGAAATCGTAGTTCCTCTTATTCTATGGGAGGAAAAGATGTCTGGTGTCTTGTTCAAAACTCAAGATTGAAGCTTAAAGGTTTGATTTGTGTCTTGTTCAAAGCCCAAGATTGAAGCTAAAAGGGTTTGACTGAGAGAGAATTTGTCATCTCTAAAGGGAGATATCTCATATGTTTATCACATTTGTTTGTGATTGGTTTTAAATGAGAATGACTTTAACTGGGACGCGGGATCCAGCACTTCCATAATTTCCTTTATAAGGGGATTGTCCTGAAGGAGGAAACTTTAACTCAGTGTTGAGCAATTCCATTTTTCCTTAGGAACTTCTCATGCTAAGAGAGGGACATTGGCTTGGATGTAAATAATCCAGAGGCTTGCCACTTACAGCAAATAGATGAAAGACTTTTAACCAGGATAATGAGGGACTACTGCTTGGATGTTTGAATCAACAATTGTGCCACTTACAATAGTTATCTGGAATTAGGGTTTGTTTTGAATGTCTCTTTTGACATGTGATACAAAGAGAAATGCCTTCCTGGAGAGAGATTTTGATTTCCTTTGAGGGGGTGTGGATTTTTATGTACCTTGATCAAAGCCCAAGGTTGAAGCTAAAAAAGGTTGACTCTACTAAGGGAGTTTTATTTCTGTTTTGTACAAAGCCCAAGATTGAGGCTAAAAGATTGATTGACTCCACCAGGGAGATCATTATACAAAGCCTAAGAGGAGGCTGAAGGATTGACTCAACAAGAGAGTATTTATCTGTCTTGTACAAAACCCAAGATTGAGGCTAAAAGAGAATTAACTCTTTCGGGGAAAGGTTTTATCTGTCTTGTACAAAGCCCAAGATTGAGGCTAAAGAGGTTGACTCTGTTTAGGAAATTTTTAGATCTGTCTTGTACAAAGCCCAAGATTGAGGCTAAAGATTTATTGACTCTACTGAGGAGGATATTTATGGGTGTCTTGTACAAAGCCCAAGATTGAGGCTAAAAGTTAATTTGACTCAGCTGGAGAATATTTATATGGTGCCTTGTACAAAGCCCAAGATTGAGGCTGATAATTAGGACTGACTCTATAGGAGAGATATTTTTGGTGTCTTGTACAAAGCCCAAGATTGAGGCTAAAAGGTTTTTGAGGAATTATCATTATACAATGCCTAAGATTAGGCTGAAAGTTTTTGACTCAACATGAGAGTATTTTAGGTGTCTTGTACAAAGCCCAAGATTGAGGCTAAAGAACTGCTGAGGATTTATCATTATACAAAGCCTAAGAGTAGGATGTTGGGAATTTCTTATCTAAAGCCTAAGAGGAGGCTAACTTCTGCTGAGGATAATTGAGATCTAGAGATAGGTTCAAATTTGGGGAATTCAACTCTTGTTGGGGATTACAAAAGAGTTGAGACATAAGATGCCTTGAGGTTCTGATTCTGTTGGGAATTCTGTTAATAATAAATTAACAGTTGTTGACCCTGACTAGGGAAAATTATGGTGAGGGCTCAGAGATTGAGTTATGAAGTCTGTGGAGGTTTTATCTCTGCTTGGAGATTGATCAAGAGATCAGGATTTTTCCTATGTTTAGGAAGTGTGAAGGTTTCTTAAAAATTCAAAACGGGATGAGATTGTCCAAGTCTACTGGTATAGAGATGTTTTTCTTTGTTTGATGCCCAAGAGGAGGCTGAGATGATAAGAGGTGAAGGTCAACCCTAAATTCGTTTGATATTTTGACACAGGAAGACTGCTCTGTCAAAGGATGACTAGGTTCTGTCCCATACCTTTAAGAGGTCTTTTGGGTCCTTGTACTAAGCCCAAGAGGAGGCATGAGAACTTTTAAGAAGCCCGAGGGTCCTTGTACAAAGCCTAAAATGAGGCTAGAGATGCTTTTATGAAGCCTGTGGGTTCAAACTTAAGAAAGTTCAAGAAAGGTTTCACCGGGAATTAATCCTTTCTTTAGTGAACAGTTCTAGAGTTTGAAGAAATTCAAGAGAGGTTTCACCGAGAATTAATCCTCTCTGGGGAAATGAATTTCTTTGACAATTTCTAATAGTGACAATCTGAGAAAAGTTTCACTGGGAATAATGCTTTTCTCTTTGTTCCATATTGTATAAGCCCAAGAGGAGGCAAGACTGTATCTGGAAATTCCTATGGGGAACTAGTTTTGACTGTGTTGAAAGAGTAACCAACTGGCTTTAATCTAATCTTAGACCTAATTGTCGGGGAAAACTCTAAGCTGATATACAAGTATATATACAGATATATAGACAAGTATGTAAAAGAGGAGTGGAAGAGAACTTACAGGTGAGCAAGCTTCCAGTATTACAGACAAATATATATATAACACTACTAAAAAGTTCGCGTTTAGTGGCCGGATTAGAGACCGAAAAAGCCTAAAAATCAGTCACTATAACGTTTAGCGACCACTAACGCGACTACCAAATTTCGGTTGGAAAATTGCTAGTCGCTAACCTTTAGAGACGAATTTAGTGACCGATTTTAGCGACTGAAATTAGTGATCGATTTTAGTGACCATTTTCAATTGTTTAAAAAACTTTATCTTGCATGAATCAAACCAATACACTTTCCTTTGTAAGACTTTTAGTTGTCCACTAAGCCATTTGGTCTTTGTTGTACAATTTACATTTAAAATGTATATATTATTATTGAAATAGAACTTTCAAATATTATTTAAAAATATTCTTACACTAATTGTCATTAAAATTATACTTCATCTAAATTAATAAATTTGTATGAGTTAATTATTTATATAAATATATGTTTTATTTGTTAAAACAATAAAAATGTAAAAGTTTGACTAAATAATTAAAAAAAGAAATAAAAGGATAAAATTGGGAGGGAAGTAACTTAATAATGAAAGAAAACAAAAAAAAAATATTAGTCACCAAAATTTCGGTCACTGAATTTTTTGATGAAATAATTTATATAAAAATAATTATTTGAGACTGAAAATTATGGTCACAAAATATCAGTCGCTAATTCGGTGGCTAATTTTATTTAGTGACCGATTTAGTGACTTTTACAATTTTACTAACATGATGTCTAATTTTGGTGGCTAATTCGGTCAGTGGAGTGACCGAAATTTTTCAGTCACTAATTCGGTCACTAAAACCGAATTTTCTTGTAGTGAAAGCATGTAAAAGAAAGTAGATAAAAACTTACAGGTGAGCATGCTTCCATAGCTGTATGGTTAGTTGTTCAAAAAATTGAAGAAAGTTTTGATAACTATACATTTCAATTTAAATCACAAAGAAAGTGGTTTTGAAAAGAGGTTTGGGGCTTATACAACAAGAGAGGCCCAGATGAATTCTTTTGAAAAGATGACGATTGCGTCGTAGTTTGAAAAGTACAGAGGGACTTATACAATGACTGAGGCCCAAGTTTATTGTATTAACAAAGAGGATTGGGTCTTACACTCTATTAGACGCCCAAAGTTTATTTTTGTACAAAAGATGGGGCTTACAACTCAAGGAGAGGCCCAGATAAAAACAATGATCGCACTGTTATTTTGAAAATTATATCGGGACTTATACAACGATTGAGGCCCAAATTTATTTATGTACAAAGGGGTTGGGTCTTGCACTCTATTAGAGTCCCAAAGTGTGTTTAAAAAGAAAATAAATGAGATTTACAGCACAAGGGAGGCCCAGATGATTTTATTTTGAAATGACGATCGCGCCGAGATTTTGGAAATCGCAGTGGGTCTTATACAATGAATGAGGCCCAAAAGGTTTTGGTTTTTAAAAGGGATTGGGTCTTACACTCTATTAGAGGCCCAAAGTTTATTTTTGTACAAAAGATGGGGCTTACAACTCAAGGAGAGGCCCAGATAAAAACAATGATCGCATCGTTATTTTGAAAATTGTATTGGGACTTATACAATGACTGAGGCCCAAATGGTTTATGTTTTCTAAAAGGGGTTAGGTCTTACACTCTATTAGAGGCCTAAAGTGTTTAAGTGAAGTGTGAAAAAATAAAAATTTAGAGAAAACCGTAATTTTGAATTTAAAAAATATAATTTTTAAAGGAAAATAAAAAATGATATAAAATATCAAACATATTCAAAAACAAGTTGTCAACTTTGAAAAATATTTTGAAAAATCATGTTTGATCACCTGAAAGCTTGAAATTCAATTGGTTTTGAAAAATCAAGGTGAGAATTTCATTTAAAATGTTTAAAAAATAATAATAATGAAATTAATTACAAAAATTCTAACTATATTAAATAAATAATATAAATTGGATTTTTTTTAAATAAATAATTTAATATTTTTATGAATTTTGAGAAAAAGAATCAATTCAAAAACAGAAATATTTAGAGAGAAACTAATTTTTGAATCAATTAAATAAAATAACTAAAATTCAAAATTTTAAAAATTTGAAAAAGGGCGCCAAGAACAACTTGTTCTTGCCCGCGTGCCCTGTTTATGCAGATTTGCATTTTCTCACTTTTCTCCATGATTTCCCAATGGTTTTGCATTATTCAAGTATTAATCTTGTTCGTTTTTGAACAAGGATCACAACCATATAGATTAATTGCATTTATATTGAGTATTGAATGAGAAATCAGAGTAAAACCTCAAGAACCCAAATTTCAGCATGAACACAATGAAATTCCATACACGCTAGATTCACGGCAATTGATTGAGGGTTATTACTCTACATGCATGTATAAACAAGATGGTAACTCAAAAATTCATTCATGATGCATGGATTTTAGAGTTTGAAGGGTTCAAGCTTACCTCTTGCAGCTGGTGATCGAGCTTGATGATGGAGGTGTTGTAAGTTGGTTCCAATGATCTGGACAACTTCCTTAGGAGCCAAGGAATGTGTCTGAATGCTTGGAGTGGTTTGAAAAGAGCTGGAACTTGATATGGTACCTCAACTGTAACTCTGTAAAGAACTTGCGCAATTGGCTGGTGATTTGATGAATTTGATGTTCCAGATGTTAAGTTAGTGTTTAGATTAACTAAATATGATGTTTATGAGGTGTGTGCATGGTTGGTTTGGTTGGAATCACTCTCAATCTCAAAACCCGATGGTGACTTGAGTTAGAAGGCAAAATTGGAGTGAAAGAGAGATTTTGAGTAAAGCCTCAGTTTGGGGGCTTTGGTGTACTCAAACTGATCACAAATGAGCTCTATTTATAGTAAAGCAAGTTTTTTTTTGCTGAAATAGTGAATGGCAACTACAACAGGTCTGTGGCAAATGGTGATCCAATTGAATCTCAAGTCTCCTCTAGCCATTGACTTAAGGTTAGAGTACAGACTATGAGTCTTCTGTAGCAGGGATAAGGCTTAACTGAACTTGGATAACATTGTCTTGATGAATGCCACCTCTATGCATCAATTAAATGATTTGAAACAAAATTGACCATTTGAAGCATCTTGAATTTTAGGGTGTCATACCTAAACATAGATCCATGGACTTATGAGGCAGGTGGATCAGTGTTTATCCCTTGGTTGTTCCCCCTTGAGGTGTGTAGATGGATAACCATGCTTGTTATTACACAAAAACAACAAAATCGACCAATGATCTATAATCCGATTTGTGTAAAATCAGTTTTGGGAGGCCAACTTCTCATGGATGTATCTCTTAACTCAAATTTAATTCGAAGGACTTCTTGTACTTTTTGAAAAGCTTGAATGATGTACTTTAACCTTGATTTTTGGCCTTGGACCTGGTTCATCTTGGATCAAAGTGAAAAATGCCTTGGAAGTTGGTAAGAAACTTAGACAGATTCTGTCTAAAATTTTCTAAGTGTTGGAAAAATGGCAAAATCCAAGTTTTTATGATTTTGCTCAATCAATAACTCAAAATCCATGAGGATTTGGAATCTCTTGTAGTTGACACTTTTAAAGTATGTAAGATGAACTTTCATTTGAGCTTTGAATAGGAGAAAAAGGCCTTACGGTTTGGGAAATATGGCCTTGCAATGTTTTTCTTGATTTTTCTTGATGAATGATGATTTAAATCACATATTAACATCATTTTAGGGTTGAGGAAGCCTTGGTTGACCAAAAATTTCAAAAGTCAAATTTGGTTTTGGCACAGTTGACTTTTTCATCAGATGAATTTTGAATTTTGTGATCCTTTTGTGAAATCAATCCTTGGGCCTAATTAAACTTCATGGATGGCCTCTAGGGGTATTTAGGAATGTTTTGGACCGTTCCCCAAGGTTTAAGATCATGGGCAGGTCAACAGTCAATGGTAGGGTTGACTTTTTTTTCATCAGAAATCCTAATTTGTGATCAGATGGTTTTGAGTTCTTGTGGCTTATGAATCTAGCTCTTTGAGTCAATCAAATCTTGTAGATGTATCAATATGATGTATTTGAGGTCCTTGAAGTTCATCTTGAAGCTTAAAGTCATGCCTTGCTCCATAAGTTAACTCAAGGGTTGAATTAGGTCAAAACCCTAATTCCTGATTTTTTGATAGATGGTCTTTCAAGGTGATTTTGCCATTATGGATGGGATCTTGAGGTTCCTTTGAGCTTATTGGACTATACATTGAGGTATTGGCTCATGCCTAGATGGAAATTTTCATCTGGAAGCCTTGATCGATCAAAACCCTAATTTGGTGACACTAGCGATCCTGAGGCTTGATCCACTCGGAATGTTGGGTACTTGGGCTTAATTCTTGATATGGGAGACCCCTTGATCCTTCATGGATGTTTGAGAGACTATAAAAGTTGAAGACCATGTCAATTATTTGATTGATCCTTTGTCTAAGTGCTCTGAGAGGGCTCAAAAACCCTAGTTCTTGATTGTAGTGAATACTCAACAATCATTGGGGAGAATGATGAGGTATGATGGTACATCCATATTGTGGTGATGATTTGCACATTATGTCAATTTTGGGCACGTCATTCCATCGATTTAGAGCAATCATGGAAGAGAGAGTGGCTAGTGCGCCGGCCATGTGATTTTCCTCACAAGGAATATGATGAAACTCGATTCTATTGAAGAATGGTAACAACCATCTCGCATAATATTTGTAAGGAATCAATCCTGATTGGTATGTGTTCCACTCTCCTTTGATCTGATTTATAACCAGGGCTGAGTTTCCATACACATCCAAGTTCTTAATACTTAAGTCAATAGCTTCTTCGAGACCCATGGTACAAGCTTCATATTCGGCCTCGTTGTTTGTGCATTTGAATGTCAATAAGGCGGTGAAAGGAATATGGGTACCCTGAGGGGTAATAATGATTTCACTAATTCCTTTTCCATTAGCGTTGACAGCTCCATCAAATATTAATCCCCATTGGGATCCTGGCTCTGGCCTTTCGCTCAGTAGTGGTTCATCGCAATCTTTCATTTTCAGGTACATTACATCCTCGTTTGGGAACTTAAATCCAATTGATTCTTCATCGTCAATCGGTTGATGAGCCAAATGATCGGCTAGAATGCTTCCTTTGACATCTTTTTGAGCGTGGTACTCGATGTTGTATTCTGATAACAACATCTGCCAACGGGCAATCCTTCCTGTGAAAGTAGGCTTGTCAAAGAAATACTTGATTGGATCCATTTCAGAGATTAACCAAGTAGTGTGAAAAATCATGTACTGGCGAAGACGTTTGGCCGCCCAAGCCAAAGCGCAACAAGTTTTATCGAGCATAGTGTATCGAGTCTCACAGTTCGTGAACTTCTTGCTTAAGTAATAAATGGCAGACTCTTTTCTCTTTGTTTCGTCTTGTTTGCCAAGTACACATCGCATAGAGTCTTCCAAGATTGTTAAGTATATGATCAGTGGTCTTCCTTCCACTAGAGGAGATAGAATCGGCAAATTCAACAGATATTCTTTGATACTGTCGAAAGCCTTTTGGCAGTCTTCTGTCCATATACAACTTTGATTCTTTCTGAGTAATTTGAAGATTGGCGTGCATGTCGCGGTCATGAGGGATATGAAAATATTGAGATGTAATTCAGACGTCCCAAAATCCTCTGACTTGTTTCTCAGTCCTTGGTGAAGGCATTTCTTAAATGGCCTTAACTTTGTCGGGGTGAACGTCAATTCCTTTTTGGCTGGCGATGAATCCCAAGAGCTTTCCTGAGCGTACACCAAATGTGCACTTATTAGGATTCAAATAGAGTTTGTATTTTCTCAGACGCTCGAATAATTTTGATAGGTGTTCCACATGCTATTCTTCTTTTTTAGATTTGGCAATCATATCGACATATACTTCAATCTCATTGTGCATCATGTCGTGAAATCGAGTTGTCACGGTCCTTTGATAGGTTGCCCCTGTGTTCTTTAGATCGAACGAAATTACCTTGTAACAAAAGGTGCCCCATGGGGTGATGAAGAAAGTTTTCTCCATGTCTTCTGGTACTATTTTGATTTGATTATAGCGCAAGAATCCATCCATGAAGGAAAAGACTTTGAATTTTGATTTGCTGTCAACCAGCATGTCTATGTATGGTAGGGGGAAGTCATCCTTTGGACTTGCTTTGTTTAAATCCCTAAAGTCTACACACATTATGACTTTTCCGTCCTTCTTGGGAACTGGAACTATGTTGGCCAACCATTGAGGATATTCTGTGGTGGTGAGGAAACCTGCGTCAAGTTATTTCTGGACTTCCTCCTTAATTTTCATGGCCATATCCGGGTGAGTCCTTCTCAGTCTCTGTTTTACCAAAGGACATTCTGCCTTCCGTGGTAAATGGTGTTCCACCATGCTGGTATCCAACCCTGGCATGTTTTTGTAGGACCAAGCAAACACATCTGGAAATTCTTTGAGAATTTTTATCAAGTTGTCTCTGACAGTTGGATTGAGCAGTGCTCCAATCTTTACTTTTTTCTTCTCTTTCTCTGAACCCAAATTTACCATTTCCAACGGTTCCATGTGAGGCTCAATAGACCTCTCCTCTTGCTTAAGTAATCGGGAGATCTCTTCTGGAATCTCTGCGTCCTTTTCTTTTTCAGCTTCAAATACCTGGAACTCAAAGTTGGGAGAAGGCATTGGATCATATGTTTCAATGGGCTTTAAAACATGTAATATGTACGACGTGATGATTCTTTTTAGAAAAGGCAGAGAGAATGCAAAAGTGTGTGCAGTGTATTTTCTGAAAATGCTTGTTTTTATTTTGGGTTGTTTTTTAGGATTACCATTTTCTGAAAAAGCGAAAATTGAAAATAGCAATGAATGCGGAAATTCAAAATGACATTATATATTCAAGATTTGTCGATTATTGAAACACAACCCTATATGTCATACCCCAAATTTTGACCACAAGATTTCCCATCATTGTGCAAATTATCACCACAATATGGATGTACCATCATACTTCATCAATCTCCTCAAATATTGTTGAACTTTCACTACAACCAAGAATTAGGGTTTTTCTCAGAACACTTAGACAAAAGAACAATCAAGAAATGACATGATCTTCAACTTTTCTAAACCTCTCAAACATACTTTAAGGATTAAGAGGTCTCCTATTATCAGGAATAAAGCACATGAGTGCAATGTCTCAAGCTTATCAAGCATTAGGATCGACAGTGTCACCAAATTAAGGTTTGTCGACCAAGGCCTCCAGATGTAAATTTTCATTTGGGCATGAGCCAATACCTCAAAATATGATTCAAGAAGCTCAAAAGGACCTCATGGATCCAATCATCAAGTAAAAACAACCTCAGGGGAAGCATTCATCAAAAATCAGGAATTAGGGTTTCTTGACCTAATTCACCCCTAAGATGACTTTTGAGGCAAGACATAAACCAAGACGTCAGGACATGATTGGAGGGCCTTTAATACACCACATTGATCCATTTACAACCATGGATTGATCCAAGAAGCTTGATTCACAAGTTTTAATTTCATCTGGACCACAATTAGGGTTTTGAAAGAAAAGTCAACTGTACCTTTGAATTTTGACCAAGACATGTTCCCAAACCTTGAGACATGATTCAATATACACTAAAACACCTATGGAATCTATCCATTAGGTTTGAATTAGGTCAAGAACTTGATTTCATGAAGGATCACACAATTTGGAATATATCTGACAAAAAGTCAATTGTGCCCTAAATCAAGTTTGACTTTTTTTTTTGAATTTTTCACAAATATGACTCCCCTTAGTCAAAACCAATGTTAATGTATGGTTTTGATCATTATCCATCAAGAAAAATCAAGAAAAGTGAGGTTTCTTTCAAAAGGGGCAACCATAGAAAACTTAAATTTTTATAAGTTATGGAACAAAATGGATTTGGTACCAACTTTGCAAGGTCATAACTCCTAAACCCTAAGGCCTTTTTCTCCCATTCAAAGCTCAAATGAAATTTAATATTACATACTTTAAAAGTGTCAACTACAAGAGATTCCAAATCCTCATGGATTATGAGTTATGGATGGACCAAAATCACTAAAACATGAAAATGACCCTTTTTTCCAACACTTAGAGAAATTTTGGACAGAATCTGTCTAGGTTTTTCACCATCTTTAGGGCCATTTTTCACCTTGATCCAAGCTGAACCAAGTCCATTGGTGGACATCAAAGTGTAGTGTACGATTTTTGTCGGTGACGCGACCACGTTATCGCCATGGGGATTTCCTCAGCTCAATGGGAGGAACGTTGGGTGCTACTTTCTGATTTCTTATTTATCCCGTGAAGCTGGAAGGGAAAGGGAAGCTATCTAAAACTAACCTTGCACGCGAATGTTTAACTGAACAAAATCTAAGAGAGATTGGGGAGTTCTGGGTCAGGTTATAAAATGGGGAGCTGTCAATTACCCATCCTATACATGGTTATCCATGGGCTAATTAGCATTAGGTTATGCTTTTCTACTTGATGGTATTTGTCTGTAAAATGGGAAAGTTTCTCCTTTATGGGAATGTTGAGAGAGAGAGTGTTTTTGTTGTTTTGGGGTTTTTCGATGTTTTTGGTAAGGTACTGGACCTAAGGTTTTTGTTTAGTGTGCTCGCTATGATTTTGCAATCTTATGCCAATTCTATGGGAGGAAAAGATGTCTGGTGTCTTGTTCAAAGCCCAAGATTGAAGCTAAAAGGTTTGATTTGTGTCTTGTTCAAAGCCCAAGATTGAAGCTAAAAGGTTTGATTAAGAGAGAATTTGTCATCTCTAAAGTGAGATATCTCATTTGTTTATCACATTTGTTGGTGATTGATTTATAAAAGAGGATTACTTTAACTGGAATGTATGGAGTCCAGCAATGCCATAATTTCCTTTACAGGGGATTTAACATGAAGGAGAAAACTTTAACTCAGTATAGAGTAATGTCATTTTTCCTTAGGAATTCTTCATGCTAAGAGAGGGACATTGGCTTGGATGTAAATAATCCAGAGGCTTGCCACTTACAGAAAATAGATGAAAGAGTTTTAACCAAGATAATGAGGGACTACGACTTGGATGTTTGAATCAACAAGTGTGCCACTTACATCAGTTATCTGGAATTAGGGTTTTGTTTTGATTTTCTGTTTTGACATGTGATTATACAGAGAAATATCTTCCTGCAGAGATATTTTTGATTTCCTCTAAGGGGATGTTGATTTTTGTGTGCCTTGATTAAATCCCAAGGTTGAAGCTAAGAGATTGATTGATTCTACTGGGGAGATCATTATACAAAGCCTAAGAGGAGGCTGATGGATTGACTCAACGAGAGAGTGTTTATCTGTGTTTTGTACAAAGCACAAGATTAAAGCTAAAAGAGAAGTGACTCTTTTGGGGAAAGGTTTCATCTATCTTGTACAAAGCCCAAGATTGAGGCTAAAGAGGTTGACTCTATTTAGGGAATTTTTATATCTGTCTTGTACAAAGCCCAAGACTGAGGCTGAAAATTTATGACTACACTGGGGAGAACACTTATGGGTGTCTTGTACAAAGCCCAAGATTGAGGCTAAAGGTTATGACTGACTCAGCTGGATAATATTTCTATGATGTCTTGTACAAAGCCCAAGACTGAGACTGATAATTAGCACTGACTCTATTGGAGCGATATTTTTGGTGTCTTGTACAAAGCCTAAGATTGAGGCTAAAAGATTTCTGAAGAATTATCATTATACAAAGCCTAAGAGGAGGCTGTCTTCTGCTGAGGATTATTGAGATCCAGAGACAGGTACAAATTTGGGGAATTCAACTCTTGTTGGAGATTACAGAAGAGTTGAGATATCTGATGCCTTGAGGTTCTGATTCTATTGGGAATTTTGTTAATAATCAATTGACAGTTGTTGACCCTGACTGGGGAAATTTAGAGTGAGGGTTTAGAGATTGATTTTTGAAGTCTATGGATGCTTTATCTCTGCTTGGAGATTGATCAGGTGATCAGGATTTTCCCTATGCTTAGGAAGTTTGAACGTTTCTTTGAAATCCAAAAAGGGATGAGACTGTCCAAGTCTACTAGTATGGAAATGTTTTTCTTTGTATGATGCCCAAGAGGAGGCTGAGATGATAAGGGATGAAGGTCAACCCTAAATTGGTTTGATATTTTGATTCAGGAAGACTGCTCTATCAAAGGATGACTAGGTTCTGTCCTATACCTTTAAGAGGTCTTTTGGGTCCTTGTACTAAGCCCAAGAGGAGGCATGAGAACTTTTAAGAAGCCCGCGGGTCCTTGTACAAATCCCAAGAGGAGGCTGAGAACTTTTAAGAAGCTTGAGGGTCCTTGTACAAAGCCCAAGAGGAGGCTGGGGATGCTTTTAAGAAGCCCGTGGGTCCAACTTAAGAAAGTTCAAGAAAGGTTTCACCGGGAATTAATCCTTTCTTTAGTGAACAGTTCTAGAGTTTGAAGAAATTCAAGAGAGGTTTCATTGGGAATTAATCCTCTCTGAGGGAAATGAATTTCTTTGACAATTTTCTAATAGTGACAGTCTGAGAAAAGTTTCACCGGGAATAATTCCTTTCTCTTTGTTCCATATTGTATAAGCCCAAGAGGAGGCAAGATTGTATCTGGAAATTCCTATGGGGAACTAGTTTTGACTATGTTGAAAGAGTGACCAGCTAGCTTTTAATCTAAATTCTAGACCTATTTACTGGGGAAACTCTAAGCAGATATACAGGTATATATACAGTTGATATAGACAAGTATTTAAAAAAGAGTAGAAGAGGACTTATAGGTGAGCAAGCTTCTAGCATTACAAACAAATAATATGTATAAGCATGTAAAAAGAAAGCTGATAAAAACTTATAGGTGAGCAAGCTTCCATTGTAACAGTTGTATGGTTAGTCATTCAAGAAATTGAAGAAAGTTTTGATAATAACTGTTCATAAGAGAAGTTGTTTTGAAAAGAAGTTTGGGGCATATAACTCAAGGAGAAGCCCAGATGACTTATTTGATAACATTGATCATACTGTAATATTAACAGATGTTGTGGGGCTTATACTATAGCAGAGGCCCAAAGTATTTATGTACAAAGGGGGTTAGGTCTTACACTCTATTAGAGGCCCAAGGTATTTATTTTTTGTACAAAATATGGGGCTTACAACTCAAGGAGAGGCCCAGAAGTTCAAAAAAGTGAACAAAGATGGGACTTATAACACAAGGGTAAGCCCATATGATTTTTGTTTTGAAATGTTAATCGCGCCGAGATGTATTAAAAAAAACAGTGGGACTTATACAATATCTGAGGCCCAACAAAAAGTTTTTTTTTTAATTTTACAAGGGATGGGTCTTACACTCTATTAGAGGCCCAAAGTGTTTTTGAAATGTTTGATAAAGATCAAAATCAAAGAAACCGTAATTTCATTTCTAAATGTAATTCTTCAAAGAAAATTAATTAAAAAATGATAAAAACAACAAATAAGTTTAAATAAACCACTTGTGATTTTTGGTTAAGGTTTGAAAAATGATGTTTTAATCACAAGATTATTTAAAACTCATTTAGTTTTGAAAAGATCAAGAGAAAAGAAATATTTTCAAATGTTAAAAAAAACAAATAAAATAAGTTCTTTATGAAAATATTAAATATAAATAAATAATATTTTTTGTGTGAGATTTTTGTAGAATAAAATACTTTAACAATTTTGTGAATTTTTGCAAAAAGAACCAATAAAAAATAATAAACAATTAATGAGAAATTAATTTTCAAAGTTATTAAAAATATGGTGAAAATTGATAAGAAAACAAGTGATAAGAAAATTAGAAAGGACCCCCCCCCCCCCCCCCCCCCCAAGGTTTAAACTCACGCCCTTGGGGTGTAGAGTTTAAAATTCTACCATCTGAGCAATGTGAGTGGGCTGATGGAGAATGGCAAGGATGTATAATATATGAAGAAGTCTTTTGAGAATGATTAAAAAATAAAATCAAAAGGTCTGGGGCGAGGGGGATTCGAACCCCAGACCTCTCGCTCGCTCACACACACACACACACACATACACACACACACACAAATACTAGTGTTTCCACTATGGCGCAATGCTAATTCAGTTATATTGTGGCAACTGAATAACATATAGAAGGCTTGGTTTTGAAAACCTGAAGAATGGCGCCATGGCCATCTTCTTCCTCCAAGCTTCATCTGATTTGCAAGATGCCTCATATCTCCCTTGTTTCTCAACCATTTCACACGATCCAAATATGAAAATCCTGCGTTTTCAAACAAGGAATACAATGGAAATATTCAATTTTGTTTAAACTAAGTGAATCAAAAGATAAAATGTAAAACCAGATGAACCCTAAAATTTGCAAGAGCTTAATGAAATCCTATATACGAACTATAAACAATAATTGATTATGGGTAAATGATCTACAAACATTCAGAAACACAATGGTAATTGACAAATATGTTTATGATGCATGATTTATTGAGTTTGAAAGTTTGGGGCTTACCTCTGCAAGTGAGAATTGAATTCTGTTTTGGAGGTGTTACAGATGAGTTCCAATGATTTGGACAACTTCCTTGTACCTCAAAGCATGTGTTTGAATGCTTAGGTTGATTTGAAAACCTCTGGATTGACCAACTTGATTCAACCCACTGATGCCTTGTAATTTTGAGCAATTGAGGTATGATTTGATGATTCTAATGTTACAGATTGAATGTAATGGTTTAGATCACTCCTATATGTTGTATATGAGGTGTGTGAACCATTGGTTTGAGCTGCATTGGTCTCCAACTCAAAACTCGACAGTACCTTCTTAAGAAAGATGAAATTTTGTGTTTAAGAAGGAAATGAGAGAAAGCAAGGTAATGAGTTGCTTTGGTGTACCCTGAATGATCAATGAGGAGCTTTATTTATAGGAGAAGAGTTGTGCTGAAGCTCCTCACTTGAAGCTCAAAGGATAAGATTAGAGTCAATGGTCTTGCCTTGGTGTAATTGCTTCTTACACAAGGTACAATAGCAGTCCCAAATAGCTCAGCTATGTGTTGACTCAATTCACATTCTGCAGACCTCTTAAATATTGTTTATTGGAGAATCTTTACTACAATGAGTGTGAATCTTGACTATGCACTATTTCACATTATTTCCCTTTGAATTCTAGGGATATATGCCAAAACTCATCAATTCACAATGAGAAACTCTTGGCATTTCAACCTAATTTTGCAGGTTTGATATGAGTTGTTATGATCATATTTAATGAATGTGGCATAGTGATCATTATTTCTTGACTCAAAATCGTGGAGAGCAAGAAATCATGCAAACTGATTTTTCCAAATCAGTTGCAACAGCATGACTTTGAGCTGCCATATCTCTTGATTTCCCTGGAATTTTTTCATGCTGATGGACTCTTTGAATTGCTAACAAGATGCACAATAACTTTGATGTTTACACCTTGAATTAATTCATCTTGCAACTATGTGAAAAAAATGCTTCAAGTTTTGATGTTTTACTTGAAATCTGTCTTGGGCAGAACTTTTTCTAAGTGTTGGAAAAAGATGCATTTTCATGTTTTAGTGATTTTGATTCAACCATAACTTGAAATACTTGAGGAATTGGAATGAGATGTAGTTGACATATTTGAAGTATTTCATGTGAACTTCCATTTGAGCTTTGGATGGAAGCAAATGGCTTTGTGGTTTGGGAGTTATGACCTTGCAAAGTTGGTACCAAATCACTTTTTGTTCCATAACTTAGAAAATTTTAAGTTTTCTATGGTTGCCCCTTTTACAAGGAACCTCACTTTTCTTGATTTTTCATGATGAATGATGATCAAAACCATATATTAATATTGTTTTGAACTTAGGAGAACCATATTTGTGAAAAATTCCAAAAAGTCAAACTTGATTTCAGGCACATATGACTTTTTGTCAAATGAATTCCAAACTGTTTGATTCCTCATGCAATCAAGTCCTTGACCTAGATCAAACCTAATGGATGAGTTCCATATCCATAGGTGTTTTAGGGTGTTTTGAATCATGTCCCAAGGTTTGGGAACATGTCTTGGTCAAAAGTCAAAGATACAGTTGACTTTTTCTCCAAAACCCTAATTGTGATCCTGATGAAATTGAAACTTGTGAATCAGGCTTCTTGGATCAATCCATTGTTGTAAATGGACCAATGTGGTGTATTTGAGTCCCTCAAATCATGTCTTGAGGTCTTGGCTCATGTCTTGCCTCAAAAGTCAACTTAGGGGTGAATTAGGTCAAGAAACCCTAATTCCTGACTTTTGATGAATGCTCCCCTTGATTTTAATTTGACTTGATGATTGGATCTATGAGGTTCATTTGATCTTCTTGAATTATGTTTTGAAGTATTGGCTCATGCCTAGATGAAAATTTTCATCTGGAGGCCTTGGTCGACCAAAAATCCTAATTTGGTGACATTGCCGATCTTGAGGCCTGATTAGCCTGAGATGTTGCACTCTTGTACTTGATTCTTGATATGGGAGTCCTCTTGAACCTTAATGGATGTTTTAAGAGGTTAGACAAGTTGAAGATCATGTAATTTCTTGATTGATCCCTTGTCTAAATGTTCTGAGAGGGTTGAAAACCCTAATTATTGATTATAGTGGATGAAAAAAAATCTTTGCGAAGATTGATGAGACATGATGGTATATCTATATTATGGTGATGATTTGCACAAATGATGTGAAATCTTGGTGGTCAAAATTTGGGGTATGACAGATGCCCCTATTTAATCTTCTTGGACCCGAAGGTGTGAATGGCGAAGACATTCGGACATTCAGTGTGCAAGAGGATTAAATATCGGAATACTCAAAATTTTGACAGTGGTTATGAATGGCAGTTTGCTCATCCATCTTCTTTTACTAAGTGCGAATACTTAGAAAAGGTAAAACTTCCCCTCGATCCTGGTTTTCAGCCACGGAACTGGTCTTAGTTTCTTTTGTCAATAAACTTCCCCTCGATCCTGGTTTTCAGCCACGAAACTGGTCTCAGTTTCTGAAATCAACTTCCCCTCGATCCTAATTTTCAGCCATGGAACTGGTCTCAGTTTCTTCTTGTGAAGTCCCTTTTCTTGACAAGGGATGTTATTTGTAGCGGTTTTCATCAAACTTTTCGCCATGTTTTACTGGGAAATGCCATTTGATGGAAAATTTGATGTCAGATCCGCTGGGGGAACCCATTGATCTGAGCTGTAGAGGTGTACAAACTTCTCTATCCCGAGATGCCATTTGTTGACTCTACTGGGGAAAACGAGTCTCTTGAGAGACTGCTTTTTGCTTGGGGAGATCACATTTTTCTCCGGAATTCTTAAGGAGAAATGCCATGTGACCTGGTCCAATTTTGAGGTGCTGATGACTTTATTATAATCGAATTTCTTCGAAGAAAGACCGATGTATTATCGAGAGCCTTAGGTTAAGAGGCTCTCTATGGTGATGTTCCAAAGGTATCTGTTGAGCGTCTTTCTTGCCTTTCAGAGGTACAAGTTATCAAAGTGGTCAACGACAATCTCCAATCCAGAAATAAACTGGGGAAATGGCTCAGACGATATATTTCCAAATGAGGAAAGAATTGACAACTTTTGACGAGAGGATTTTTATCACTTGGGGATTGAATATGACCAGAGTGATAATAATGTAATATGACTATGAATATGAATTAATAATGCATGTTGTATGTATGTTTATGCTGATAAAACTAACGCGACATACAAACTAGTGTGAGAACACGACTGGACACTCAGCCACTATGGGGGACGAAAAGTATCGTTGGTTCAAAAATAGCAATCCTGCCTTGCTTAGGAGAGGTAGACCCTGTCGGGGAGAAAAAAATTGTCAATCGGTCTTAGGAGGTAAGAAATCTGCCGGGGAAATCAAGTGAAACCTGATGTTTGAAACAATTGATCCTTCTTTTAGGTGTACCAGTTTAGAAGGAGTACTTTGATTCTGTATTTTGAAGTTTAATCACTTCCGGGGAAGCATTCGTTGTTCCTTTTGATGTTCAAAGTCAAAAAGGAAATGCCATCTTTATTTTAAAAGCAGAAGAAAAATTTTACAAGTAAATTCATTTTTGTTTCAAGAATCGTTGATTATGTTTAAATGTCATTCCGTAAAACCAAAACAAGCGAGAATTACAAACAAAAGCACTAGGGCTCAAATTTTATTGATAAGATGGTAATCAGCCAAGCGCGTGACACCATAGAATACTTACAAAGTTTAGAAAATGGTAATTTATGGGAAAAGGGCTGCATTGAAACATAACGACTGTTGTCCTTCTACCAACTTTGAATTTCAGACATTCTGAGCTTCTGTCGAAGATGACCTTAAAGAAGGTTTTCTGATGGAAAGTATTACCGCTGGGGAATTTACCCGTGTTGGATGTAGTTACTTGCCATGAATCCCTAACTTTTTCCTGGATTGTCTTTTGAGGTTTTCCAATCCACCAGGATAATTTCTAGATTATGTCTCTAATTTTTTGCCTAGACCGCCGTTTCGGGTTTTCAATCCACCGAGACGTTTTTAAGGCGAAGTATTTCTAGACTAGATCAACATTTGCGGGGTAGGCAAACTCTTCTCCGTCCATGTTTGTGAGTCTCAAGGCACCGATTGAGAAGGATTTCTTGACCACATAGGGGCCGTCATAATTCAGAGTCCATTTTCCCTGAGAATCGGAGAGAAATGATTGTATCTTCTTGAGCATGAGGTCTCCTTTTCTGAAAACACGGGGTCAGACCTTTTTGTCAAATGCTCACTTCATTCTCTGCTGATATAACTGACCATGGCATAGAGTTGTTATCCGTTTCTCTTCTATCAGATTCAGTTCATCGTGTCGACTTTGACATCATTCAACTTCTGTTAGTTTAGCCTCCATCAATACCCGGATTGATGGGATCTCTACTTCTATGGGGAGTACTGCCTCCATTTCATATACTAGAGAGAAAAGGGTTGCCCCTGTTGAAGTTCGGACAAATGTGCGATAATCGTGAAGAGAAAAGGGTAGCATTTTGTGCCAGTCTTTGTACGTCACAACCATTTTTTGAACGATCTTCTTAATGTTCTTGTTACCAGCTTCTAACGCACCGTTCATCTTAGGCCGGTAGGGAGATGAGTTATGATGTTCGATCTTGAACTCAACAAACATCTCTTTAATCATCTTGTTGTTCAAGTTCGATCCATTGTCCGTAATGATCATACTCGGAACACCAAAATGGCAGATGATATTATTTTTGATAAAGTGGACCACAACTTGTCGGGTTACATTGGTATATGATACTGCTTCGACCCATTTGGTGAAGTAGTCGATGGCTACTAGGATGAACCGATGTCCGTTCGAAGCTTGAGGTTTAATCGTGCCAATCATGTCGATTCCCCATATAGAAAAAGGCCATGGAGAAGAAAGAACTTTGAGGTACGTTGGCAGCACATGGATTTTGTCTGCGTATATCTGACATTTGTGACACTTCCTCATGTACTTGTAGCAATCGGATTCCATTGTCAACCAATAATACCCTGCTCTCAGAATTTTTCTCGCCATTGTGTGTACATTGGCATGAGTGCCAAAGGATCCTTCGTGAATTTCTTTCATTAACATGTTTGCTTCAGGTCTGTCTACGCATCGGAGCAGAACCATATCAAAATTTCTCTTATAGAGTGCATCACCATTTAGAAAGAAATTTCCAAACAGTCTCCTGAGAGTCTTCCTGTCTTTTCTTGATGCCCCTGGTGGGTACTCTTGTTTTTGAAGGAAGCATCTGATATCATAATACCAAGGTTTGTCGTCTATGACTACTTCGATTGTAAAAATGTAAGTGGGCCTTTCAAGGCACATTATGTCAATCTTAGGTACGTCGTTCCAATGATTTACAGCACTCATGGAAGAGAGAGTAGCTAGTGCATCAACCATGTGATTTTCTTCACGAGGGATATGATGAAACTCGACTCTGTCGAAGAAAGGTAGCAACCTTCTTGCATAGTCTTTATAAGGAATCAGTCCTGATTGGTATATGTTCCAATCTCCTTTGATCTGATTGATAACCAGGGCTAAGTCTCCATACACATCCAAGTTCTTAATCCTTAAATCAATTGCTTCTTCGAGACCCATGATACAAGCTTCGTATTCGGCCTCATTATTTGTACATTTGAACGTTAATCTGGCAGTGAAAGGAATATGAGTACACTGAGAGGTAACAATGATTGCCCCAATTCTGTTTCCATAAGCGTTGACAACTCCATCAAATATTAATCCCCATTGAGATCCTGGTTCTGGCCCTTCATTAGGTAGCGGTTCATCGCACTCTTTCATTTTCAAGTACATGACATCTTCGTCTGGGAAGTCAAATCAAATTGATTCCTAATCGTCAATCGGTTAATGAGCCAAATGATCAGCTAAAATACTTCCTTTGACAGCTTTCTGAGCATGGTACTCAATGTCATATTCTGATAACAACATCTGCCAACGGGCAATCCTTCCCGTGAGAGCAGGTTTTTTGAAGACGTACTTGATTGGATCCATTTCGGAGATTAACCAAGTAGTGTGGTAAATCATGTATTGGCGAAGACGTTTAGCTTCCCAAGCTAAAGCGCGGAAAGTTTTCTCGAGCATTGTGTACCAAGTTTCACAGTAAGTGAAAATCTTGCTTAAGTAGTAAATGGCATACTCTTTTCTTTTTGTTCGTCTTATTGGCCAAGTACACAACCCATTGAGTCTTCCAAGACTGTTAAGTAGATGATCAGTGGTCTTCCTTCTACTGGAGGAGAAATAATTGGTGGATTCAACAGATATTCTTTGATACTGTCGAAAGCCTTTTGGCAATCTTTGGTCCATTCACAACTTTGATTCTTTCTGAGTAGTTTGAAGATTGGTGTGTAAGTCGTGGTCATGAGAGATATGAAACTTGAGATGTCCCAAAAATCCTCTGACTTGTTTCTCAGTCTTTGGAGAAGGCATTTCTTGAATGTCCTTGACCTTGTCAGGATTTACCTCGATCCCTTTCTGGCTGACGATGAACCCTAGGAGCTTTCCTGAACGAACACCAAATGTACACTTGCTAGGATTCAAGCGGAGTTTGTATTTTCTTAGACATTCGAACAATTTTGACAAATCTTCAACATGATCCTCCTCTGTTTTAGATTTGACAATCATATCATCGACATACACCTCGATTTCTTTGTGCATCATGTCATGGAACGGAGTTGTCATGGCCCTATGATAAGTTGCCCCAACGTTCTTCAGACTAAATGACACTACCTTGTAACAAAAGTTGCCCCATGGGGTGATGAATGAAGTTTTCTCCATGTCTTTCGGCGCCATTTTGATTTAATTATAGCCTGAGAATCCGTCCATGAAAGAGAAGACTTTGAATTTTGCTGTGCTGTCAACCAGCATGTCTATGTATGGTAGAGGGAAGTCATCTTTTGGACTTGCTTTATTTAGATCTCTATAGTCTACACACATTCTGACTTCTCCGTCCTTCTTCGGAACTGGCACTATGTTGGCTAACCATTGAGGATATTCTGAGGTGGCAAGGAAACCAGCGTCGATCTGTTTCTGCACTTCCTCCTTGATTTTGATAGCCATATCAGGATGAGTCCGTCGCATTCTTTGTTTCACCGGCGGAAATTTTGTTTTTAGTGGTAAATGATGTTCCACGATGCTGGTATCCAACCCTGGCATGTCCTGATTGGACCAAGCAAATACATTTGGAAACTCTTTGAGAAGTTTAATCAAGTCATTTCTGACAGTCAGATTGAGCAGTGCTCCGATCTTAATTTCTTACCTTTCTTCTTTTGAACCCAAATTGACAGTTTCCAATGGCTCTTTGTGTGGCTTAATAGACCTTTCCTCTTGTCTGAGTAGTCGGGAGATTTGTTCTGGAATTTCTGCGTCCTCTTCTTCTTCAGCCTCAAATACCGGGAATTCAAAGTTGGGAGAAGGCATCAGATCGTATGTTTCAATGGGGTTTAAAACAAGCAATCTATATGACGTGATGATTTGTTTTTAGAAGAGATAGAGAGAAATGTAAACATGTGTGCAGTGTATTTTCTGAAAAATGCTTGTTTTTATTTTGGGTTGTTTTAGAATTACCATTTTCTGAAAAGCGAAAAGTGAAAACAACAATAAATGCGGGAGTGACAGAATGACATTTATTTATTTATGATTTGTCGATTCTTGAAACTACAGCCCTATAAAACAAAACTCTGTCGCTTTGGGTAAAGCGAAGAGGGACATTTACAGAAAGTGAGCCCTATAAAAACATTCGTTTCACCTGTGCAGGAGAAAGGTTAAAACAAATATGGCAATTACTTAGACTTATGGACGACTTTCGGGACATCGACAGCAACCCAATGGCGACGAATCCACGATGAATCACAAAGTCTGGCACCTTCTTTCTTGGTTTGTCCTCAGAAATGGCGCTGATTTCTGGCGGATCAAGATTATTGGAATCTTCCTCCCATGTAGAGTTGTCATAAACGAACTCTTCTGTTGTATTTTCCATGGGGTTCTTACTCTTAAGGGAATCTTCCCATCCAGTTGGCTAGATATCATTAATATTGATACGAAAACTTTCAGGAGCAGTATACTTGACTAAGAAGTCGTACTTGCCGCTTGGCTGTCCTAAAGTGTCCCATGTTTCAGTGAGAGAAGAGGGGTCATCTTCCTCGACGACGTTGACCTTTTGAAAAGCGTAATTGATGAACTCTTTCCCTGCAGTCCTTGCAGGTTCATCGTTATGATGAGCGTTTTCTGAATATCCTGAGTAATGATCCCATGACTCGGTGGGGACACAGGTATTCTTTTCAATGTTGCTCAACTGATAGGCATCGTTGGGCTGACTCTTTTGCCCCAAGTCTTCTGGGTATGGCTTCCAAATAGGCAAGTCATCCAGTGGGTCATAATAGTTATAGTCGAAGTTATCTTTCATTGGATCGTCTTCTAATGAGTTAGGTGGAGCACGACATCCTTCCGGATCACAATCTCCATAAATCATCCTGACGTTCGATCTTGGTATATATCTCAGACTTTGCGTGGGAAAACAAAATGGTGTATATGCCTCTTCCTGAGACAAATAACCGTCTTCGTTGAGATAAGATTTCCACTCCTCATCCATATCAGAGGAGTCACTTTCATTGATAGTGTGTACTTCTTGAGACACTGGGTGGAGAAAGCCTCCGCTGAGGAAGAAATCCTGAATGGGATGAAAATTTCCATCCTTCTTAGTAGTCTAGTTATAGGTTGAATAGAAACCAAGACCTTTCTTTGTCTTTTTATCTGTAGGAATCACAAGTTGTCCCCATCCTTTTACGTCGTTACTCTTGATTACTTTGAGAGCGTCTTTGTATGAGGAAATCGATGTTCCTTTTTCTGGCCGATTCTCATTGCTCACCGAAAGTGTTTGGAACTGAGTTCCAACTACCTCCTCTGGTTCTACACAGGAGAATGATGATAAGTTGCTCACGATTAAGGCCTGCTCTCCATAGACTGTGAATAACTTGTCATTCTTGACGAACTTCAGCTTCTGGTGAAGTGTCAAAGTGACTCGCCAGCCTCATGTATCCAAGGTCTTCCTAATAAACAGCTGTATGCTGCCCGGATGTCCATGACTTGGAAAGTGACTTGAAAAGTGTGAGGACCGATGGTTATGGGAAGGTCGACTTCGCCGATAACTATTTTTCTGGATCCGTCAAAGGCTTTGACAATGACCTCACTGCCTCTCATCGGAGGTCCTTGAAATGATAGTCGTGTCAGAGTTAATTTTGGCATAACATTCAGAGATGATCTCGTGTCAACCAGTACGCTGGCTAAAGCATCGTCCTGGTAGTTGACTGTAATGTTGAGCTCCATGTTATAATTTCTGCCTTCTTCCGACAGTTCCTCATCATTGAATCCTAAGTTGCTGTAGGAAGTGATGTTGGATATGATACTGTCAAATTGACCTACTGTAACATCTTGTTCCATAAGAGCTTACTCTAAGACTTTCTACAGAGCTTCCTTGTGATCCTCGGAACTAAGTAGGAGTGATAGTACCGAAATTCGAGACGGAGTTTGCAACAGTTGATCTATAATGTTGTACTCGCTTTTCTAGATGAGCTTCAGCATCTCATCGTTGTTCTTTGAAAGTCTAGGATTACTCGATTGCCCGAGTTGCTGATTCGGAACTTCTGTCTGAGGTTTCTTTCTTTTGGTAGGTTCTCCAACCCCTCGGTTGAAGATCCGACCACTCCGTGTTACTCAACTGATGTAGACAATGTTTACAACGGAGGATAATGGAGTTTCCTTTCCATTTTCGATTGTTGTTACACAGTACTTAAAAGGGATAGCCTTATATAATTTATACGGTATCGGTCCAGGCTAGTAGATAACCACATGAGCCTTTTGATTTTTCTGACCATCATATGCAGCCTCAATAGGTTCAAGATTGAGAACCTTTCTACTGTCAAGAGGAGATCTTGAGTCATTGAGCCGGGGAATTATGGTGCACACATCTTCGGCCATACCATGCTTGGAAAGTAAGACAACATCTTCGCTTTGATTCAGAAGACAGTCTTGTATCATGTTGATCGACCCGGAATTTGAACATTGTCGAGTTCCTTTCTGGTCTAACTGTGTTTGAAGAGCTGCTCGTACAAGGTAGCATTCTTGGTTGTTCTCTGAGCAAAATCTACAACATTCATAATTGTGCGGTGGTACCCGACCACGCCCACGTTGTATGCAATGCATCTTGACCAGATCTGTTTCCATCGAGCGGACATCTTGACTCTGATGCATACCAGGATTTTCGTCAGTCATACTGATCTTCTGTGTAGCATGTAGTTCTACTAGACTGGTACTCATCAATCGTATATCAAATATCTAAACCATATTGAGTAGATGGTCATTTCTTTCTTGATAGTCATGGATCCATCCGAGATCCATCTGACGTTGGAGGGCCTCTTGTACAAAGGAGCATCCCTGATTGCTTGTTGAGCAGATCAGACAGGTGTTATAATCGTGTCGTGGTAAATTATGATATTGACTTTGCCTTGAGTGCATGGCTACCAAATTGAAATTCATCGCAAATATTTTGCGGTTCTGAACAATATTGGGATTTGAATGAGCCATGTTAACTTCTAGGATTCTGTGATCTTGAATCCATCCGAGATTCATCTGTTCTTGTAGAGCTAATTGCACTATGGAGCACCCTTGATTATTCTTTGAGCAAATATCACACTGGCGATAATTGTGGGGCGGTACGTGACCGTACCCGCTCTGTCTGCAATGCATCCTGACCAGATTAGTTCCCAATTAGAGTACATCGCGAATTTGATAACTGTGGCTAAATTCTCCTTCTACCAAATTTACTGCAGCCTTGTCATATTGCGGCAACGGGTTCATCTGAACATTTGGATTAGTATCTTTGAAAGATAATACCCCATTTCTGACAAGTTTTTGTACGTCAGATTTGAAACTGAGATAGTTTTAAATGTTGTACCCCACTCCTCCTTGATGGTAAGGGCAAGTTTGATCCGCTTTGAACCAAAAAGGCGGATTTTCTGGTACTGTAAAAGGAGACCTGGTTTGGACGTGCCCCTTGGCCAGTAAAAGTGGAAAAAGTTCTGCGTACAACATCGGTATAGGATCAAACCCTGGTGGTCGTGTTGTACGATTATTGTTGGTATTGTACTGTAGACGAGCCTGCTGAAGAGGCTGTTGCGGCCTTTGCTGATACTGTTGTTGATTAGGTTGGCTTTGAGCAACCTGGGGTTGATAAGTTGTAACTGGCGTAGGATTAATAGCAAGAGTTATTGCAGCTATTGGTTGATATCGTCACCTTTGTTTTCCTAGAGAGATATTGTTGATCTCCTGTTCCTTTTTCTTTTGGAAAGCACTACCGTATCTTTTGGTACTACTGGATGGCTCTGCATCTTTAACCAAACGTCCTTCTCGGATTGCCTCTTCAAGGCGTACTCCAATGTTTACCATCTCGGTAGAATGTGCTCAAGGTTTTCAGAAAGATCTTTGTCATCTCTTTTTCGTCAAGAGGGGGACAAATCTGGGCGGCAATTTCACGCCATCTCTGAGTAAACTCCTTAAATGTCTCTTTGTCCTTTTGCGACATTGCTCTTAGTTGATCTCTATCTGGTGGCATGTCCAGGTTGTATTTGTACTGCTGAACAAAAGCTGCCCCAAGATCTCTGAAAGTACTGATCTTGGTGCGATTTAAACCCATGTACCATTTGAGTGCGGCACCGGTTAAATTGTCCTGAAAGTAATGGATCAGTAGCTGTTGCTTTTCTGTCTGGGTAGAAATTTTTCGAGCATACATCACTAGATGACTTTGAGGGCAAGAGTTGCCTTTGTATTTTTCAAAGTCAGGCACCTAAAATTTGTGCGGGATTTTGACATTAGGGACCAGAAAGAGGTCGGCGGCGTCCTTTCCGAATAAATCCTAGCCACGAATGGCATGCAGTTCCTTCTGCATTTCCAAGAACTGTTCCTGGAACTCATTCATCTTCTCAAACATATTTTCGTTTCCACTAGAGATTGCTTGTGGAATATGTCCTTCCAGGACAGTGTGTACCACTGGTTGTGGTATGGTCATTATAGCCGTGACTCTTGGCGCTTCTATGCCTTGAAGTTTGTAACCTTCAGAAGTTGCAGTTGTAAACCTTGCGTCCTCACTTTCCCGAAGTTTGTAAACTTCAGGACCAGTGGCTCCTTGTAACACCTCAAAATTTGCCCTCTTACCTTAGCACTAACTGGCTTATGTTTCATTTCATTCTTGCATTATCATCTTTGCATATCATTGGTTCTTAGCATGGGATCAAGGTATATGAGCTAACTCAAGAGAAGGAGATGTTTTTCAGAGGTTTAAGCAAGGGATCATGTGCATTGTCCAAGAGATTAAGAGGAGAGATGGTTCTTGATGTCATCATTACTTGAGACACAGAGGAGCCTTGGACCCCAGGGGATCCTAATTTGTCCATCACCTCATCATAAGATGACAATTGGCAAGAAATTTCAAGTGAATCGCACTCTCCTAGCCTGACTTCTCAAATTAGGATTTTGGAGATTTTTGGGTTTAATCCCCCAATGGGCAAGATTATTGAGTTTTTATCATCACCAAATGTCATATATCATCATTGTTTGAGAGGATAAACATCATACTCAGAGGAATTTGGATTTGGAGTATGGGCTTATTCCTCCGAGACTGAAGGCACCAAAATTAGGGTTTGCCATAAAATCAGTTTATTTCTGATTTTTTGGGCAAGACTTGATTCCATGGTACTTCTCATGTCCCCAAGTGTCTAGGATTGGAGAATTGTCCATCAATTTGGTTCAGAAGGATTTCAATTGATCAGAAGATTCAAAATCAGGAGAATTGGGGATAAAGTTAACTATGCAGTGAAAAGTCAACTCCTGACTTTTTGAGGTCAACATCATGATTTTTAAGTCAAATATGGTCCATGGAAGAGATTTGATCAAGAAATGTTCAAGAAATCATCAAAAATCAAGAATTTGTGAAGGTTTCCATTTTTGGAAATCTAGTTTTTTAGAAAGTTGCTATTTTGGGAAAGTTCTAACATGAATTCAGTCATCTTCATGGCCATTTTACACAATGATACAAGCTCAATTTGGAAATATTTTTCATACAAAAGTTATAGAGTTTGTTCCAAGCTTTCCAACCGTGTAAAGTTTGTCTCATTTGGATCATTTTTGAGAGAGTTATGACGTTGTAAAGATGGAGGTTTCAAGTTGGAAAATTGGAAAACTTAGAATTTTTTCTAAGTTACTTTTGACAGCTTGGTAAATCAATGTTTATGGTTGATTTTGAATGTCTTTCAAGCTTTATCATGAGAAATATCCAACAGGAATGTTGTAGAATGCAATCCCCTCTTTCAAAAGAATCCAAGTTTGTGTCATTTGGATAATTGTGGTAAAAGTTATGTTGCTTAAAAGATGATGTCATAAAATGTTTAATTCATGACTTAGCATTTTTCCAAGTTTCCTTTTGACGACATATTTGTGGATATGATTTCATGGCATTTTTCCTCCACTTTCCAAGTATTATTTCAAGATGATGCCCAAATGAGAAATGCTCCATAATCTTCATGCTTTGCATTGAATAAAAGATCTCTTGAGATGGATTGAAATTCATTAAGTTGTGATGGTGCAAGGTGGGCTTGATGGAATTATGTCAAGCATGTTTTTCATACCATATTGCCATGCATTTGGTAACCCTTTCAAGCAGCACACACTCATCACGTTTTCACTCCAAGATACCACTCAAAACATTACCATAAATGATCAAACATACAACATACATCATGCACCATATTTCAAATAAATGGCCAAAATTGGAAAACTACAAAACTCACCAAACTTATTTCCATATGGTACTACCTCATTCTATGATTCTCACACCTCCATTTTGTTCATTGTCCATAAAAAATCACAGAAGACCACTCCATAATACTCCAATCCCGTATGCTCTCATTTTTCATTTTTTTTGGCAAGTTTCTCCAAACAAACTCATAGGCCCATAATACTAATCTAATCCATGATATATAAGCCAGGCAAACCCTAAAAGAGAGAGAAGCTTCATTGTGAAAAATTCAGATAAAAAATAACTCATTCTCTCTCAAACTTCCATTTTTGGATTTGGATTTGCTTCACATTTCTAGCCATTTCTGGATTGCATCTTCATTGTGTGGTGCCTTAAAGAGTGCAGGAGCTTCTTTCTTCCATTTTTGCAAGCTTTCAAGGGCCAACGGAGCCACTCCGTTAGGTATTTTCATGAACACGTTTCTTCCATTTTAGGCCGTGATTAGGATCAATCATTTGAATCTGAAGTCCTACACTATGTAGGCATTGGTTTAGAGCTTGTTTATGTGTGATATTTGAGATTTCATTTTTGTGCGCTTACTTTAATGCTTGGTTTCCATGGTTTTTATTAAGTGTTTTTGCAATCTAATTGCATATTTGAAACCTCCATGAAGTGTACTACAAGTTTGTGTATCGGTTGTCTTGATTTGGAGATTTGGTGTCATGTGTTTCGTTACTTTAAACTGATTTTTCATGGTCTTAGAGGCATTTTTATGTAAAACTAAGTTGATATTCGGAATCTATGCGAAAAACTGAGGGGGGGAGTGCTTTTTTTTCTTTCATTTCCGGCCGGGCCAAACGCTGTCGGCGGTGGCCGGCCGGTCTGGCGCATTTTCCGGCAACCACTGCGCTATTCCCGGTCGCGGTACTATTCACGTGAACAGTGTTCTGCATGTTTGGAGCTTGAAGATGATGATGTGGCGTCATCTATTATGCTTATGTTTTATATTTTGTCCTTTAGTGATATTAAGTAGTTTGGACCAATTGATGTTTAGTTTACATGTTATTTTCATTTCTTTTTTTTATTATTTAATAAAAAATCAGAACTCACATAACCAATATGGGCCCTACGAAATTCCGGACCGCACCCCCTTATGGCCCAAATCGTTGTGGACTTCTTTTTTAATACTAATACACCTTCCATTTAAATCACTTATTTTATTTTCTTTTTTATTTTCGTTTCCATTTTAATTATTAAAAATACTTTATTTTATCAAAAAATTCCAAAAATATTCTTGAACCTTTTTTGGTCTCTTATTTAATTTTATATATTTTTTAATTGCATTTTTATATTATTTTGATAATTAATTCGTATTTTTTAATCAAAGGTGTTCAAGTTGACCTAGTTTGCATGTTAGGGCTTTGATTTTAATGTTTCCCACTTGTGATTGATCCTAATTTTTGTAAAAACTTAGTCACATGTATATAGAACACTTTGGTGCTGGTTTGACATTTTTTCCATTAATTTTTCGTCCATAATTGAATTTCTTTTGAAGCTTGACTTGTGTGGTCATTCCTTTGCGTATTGCCTAATGTTTGACATTGTTTGAACACCTTTTTCACACAATCTTGTGCACAACTTTTGGAAACATTCAGCCCCTTACCTCACCTTGCTATGTATAATTCTTCATAATTTTTCCCAAACTATTAACTATTTTTCTTGAGTGACACAATGCATGCCTAGTTGTTTGGAAGTACACGAGCTTTGTGAATTATTTAGAGGTGCACTTGTGCAACCATTTAGGGATTGTTCTTCCCTCTTGTTCTTGATTGGAATTCCATGTGCTAAAGCCTCTTTTCATTATTTTATAGGTCTTTCCATGCTTCTTTGATTGTGTTCTTGATTGATTGAAACTTGCCATGGTTGTGTGCCTACTTTGTTGCCTTTCTTTGAGCTCATCTTATGCTATAGACTCTTCGTGCTTGGGAACTTTTCATGAAATGATCAATGTGTGTTTGCTTCAGACTTGTGTCATCTTAATGACCTATCCATGCTTACTTGTTCATTACTTGGTCATAAATGAGTGTTTCCTTTCAAGGTTGACTTTGTGGTTTGAAATTACCTTCTTTCTTGAACATATCTTGATGTAATGTGCATGATTATTTCTTGACATGTTCAGTTTAGTTTTGAATTTATCATTTCACATTTGCTACTGCCCCCTTGTATTCACATCATGTTTCCATCTCATATGATCATTATGGTTTGATTTGTATGATACATATCATTATCATTTGACTTGTTGATTCTTTAGCTCATAATGCATCATGATGTGAAGCATCCTTACATGTTTGAATTGGATGATTATGACATGATTGAATTCTAACTTGGATCTATTTTCACCTTACCTTATTCATGTCATCTTTGTATGAGGTTCAATGATGTTTAATTGTGCTTCTTATGCAAGTTTGCTTGCATCCTTTCTTGTTTGCTCTTACTTGCTTACTTGAGCTTTCTTGTGTGATCTTTTGAAGCATGGTTAATGATGTGATTTGGATATAATATGTATGATGTGCTTGCTGTCCCATCTCATTTCTCATCTTATACCTCCCTTTCTTCTTCATCTCTTTCACTCTTTCTCTTCCCTCGGATCTCAAGACTTGTTAAAGTCATGGAATCACTCCCTTAGAGCTACCTAGTCCAACTTAAATTTTGATTAAGCTTCGAGTAGGATTAGCATTAGGATTCCCTTTGTATGCTAACTTAGGTAGATGTTTCCTTTTTTACCTCAACTATAGGGCCACATTTGCATGAAAACATTAGGAGCATTCAGTTTCCCTTTAGTGTTTTACTTTCCTTTAAGTCTTCTTTTCTCATCTTATAACACTTCTAAAACACTTAATAAAATTAATGTGTATTGGGCATGAGCCATGCATGTGGGAAGTGAGGAATGAGGGGTTTCCTCTCATTTTTCTAGAGTGTTTGGTGGACGTTCCATCTTGGAACGATTTGCTAAACATTCGTTCCTACCTCATAGACTTCGGTACAATGCAAATTACGAACTAACTTCAATCCACATCTGTCTAAAAAACACAAAAACAAACTCAAACCTTTTCATCCTTTGGGATTGTTAAGTTCAGATCATTTTCAGGAAAGGGCACGTTACTTCCGTCTCGTCGCAAACAGGCATCGACCCTAACTGCCGAACGCGAATCTAACGTCGCTCATAAAAAACACTAACCGACCTTGTTAGGTCGAACTACAACTGCTCTGATTTCCTCTTTCTCATCCGATTGAGGATACGTAGGCACAAGACGACGATGTCTTGGCGAGCAACCTCCCCCTTAGTTCGTGTCCGAACTACGTTGACTCTGGCTTTCCCATTGCACGAGGGAATACGTAGGCATAGGACGAGAGATGTTCTATCGAGTCACTTCTTTTTCTTTTCTCCCTCGTTTCTTTGCTCTTTTCCATTCCCGTTCCTTCTCCTTTCCAGTAGCAGTGGAGCTCCAGATGACGACACCCTTTGATCGAGACAACAAGCGTGGATCCCATCGAGTACGATGGACGTGTGGGGTGCTAACATCTTCCCTTCGCGTAAACGAATCCTTTACCCGTTTCTCTTGGTCGCGAGACCATGCTTTTCCTTTCCCTCAGGTTTACGCAATGTTTCCTTTCCCTCTCTTGGGATAAATACACATTGCTGGCGACTCTGTTTCCGCCCCATTTTCGTGTTTGTACTTGGATGCAAATCCTAGGAGCGACAGCTAGTGACTCTGTTGGGGATAGGTTGACCTCTTGCTGGTCCATCCCCTTTTGCGAGTCAATCCTAGCGCTTGTCTATTTTTATTTCATTGGGTGTTTACTATTGTGCTTTATTTTACTGTATTATTGTATTACTGTTTTACTATTTTACTGTATTTACCGTATTTATTGCATTGCATTTCATTATTATGTTGTACTGTGCTGTGCTGGTTTTCTGTTTGGCAGGTTGGGATTCTTTGAGAGATAAGCCCAATACACAGGCTTGAGCATACACTTAGGACTAGAGTGGAAAGTAATGGGACCTACGCGCTGTCTTGGTACGTTTGGTGTTCACGAAATTCACATCCAGACGAGGCTATCTTGGGAGATATTCTGACGTGCGTGTCTTGCACATTTCAAAATGTTGATCTAGAGAGCTGTCAACTCTGGCGACCGTTTCTCCGAGGACTCAGCAATGCCTCTCCTCCCGACATGTGATAATGGCAGATCAGAAATAGCAAACCCATTACAGTTGTCGATCCGAGGACCCATTGTTGGGAACTTGCATAGGATGACCTTATTTTTTAGGGGAATCAGTTGAGGCCTCCTCGATTGATGATGATGCCAAACCAGAAATGGTGAACGTATCATCATTTCTCGACCTGAGAGCCCGTGATATTGAGGATCCTCGGTTTTCTAGAACCCACATGTGAGAGGGGATGGGTGTTTGCAGGTCTGCAGGTAACCAAAACCTTCAACCTACCTAGTTTTCTGGATTTCTCGTCAGTGTATAGTTATTTACCTAGTTTTCTGGTTATCTCAGTGGTGTGATGTTCTGGAATTCTGGTTTTCTAGGTTGTGGTTCTTGTTCAGTTAATAGCATAGCATGTCCAGAGCAATGATACCTTGATCCCATGTTTGCATTTGCATCATTTCTTGCATTCTAACATGTTTGACATTTTTCAGGACATGCATCTTACCCTTGATTCCGGTTGTTGAGGTGTTCTCGTCATGGACGCTCAGTGTAAGAAGAATGTAGCGTACACGTTCCCAGATCCGACTCTGAAGTTGATTCACAAGATGATTAGTATAACTGATCCTAAGATCCGCGCCAAGTTCAAGGAGGAATATGGTAAGATATTGAAGGTTGTCCGAAATATTTCACAAGAAGAGCACGATGCCATTCACATGCTCCTTCAATTCTATGACCCTCCTTTGCGTTGTTTCACTTTTCCAGATTATGTATTGGCTCCAACCTTAGAGGAGTTCTCATTTATTTTGGGAATCTCTGTCGAGCCGAGGATACCTTTCTTCTCCGAAGAACAGCCAAGACTAGACGAGATGGCGGCTGCTATTCACATTGGGGAATCCATTCTGAGTAACAATGTTATTAACAAGCAAGGATTTAAAGGCCTCCCTTTGAAGTTCCTGTTTGACCAAGCCAGCTCATATGCTAAGGAGAGAAATTGGTCTGCTTTCAATGCTATATTAGCTCTTTGCATTTATGGGATTGTCCTATTCCCCAACACCCATTAGCTTGTTGACATGCATGCAATTCAGATTTTCATCTTGAGAAACCCCGTGCCTATCCTTCCAGGTGACGTATATCATTCAGTCCACTACAAGAACGAAAAGAGACGAGGAAGGAATGTAAGTTGCTGGGCGCCGCTCCTATCTGCATGGTTTTTTAGTCATCTCCCTAAAGCTGGGACTTTTGTTGATTCAAGGGATTCTATGAAGTGGTTTAAGAGGTTGATGGGATTGACTGCTGACAACATCGTTTGGTTTAATCGCAGTAGGCTAGGGATTGAGCTCATTTTCAACTGCGGACGATTCCCAAATGTACCCTTAATAGGGAGGAAAGGCGGAATTCGTTTCAGAGACACGCATTTGAGGAGCGACTGAGTGAGACCATAGCAACCATAAAAGAGCTGAAGATACGAGCTGAAGTAAAGAGGCCTAGGGGTGAAGGCTCTAGCTTGGGCAGTGATTCTCAAATGGTGCAAGACCATGGTGGTTGAGGAGAAATCGCGCATTGATGATACTCTATAGTTTGTTCTTTCTTTTTATTTTGGATCACCACCAGAATTGTTGGCTGGGATCTTTGTTTATCTTGCTTCAGACTTATTGTTATCTTGGGTTGTAATCTCTGACAGTGATTTTCTCTGATATACGAGCAACAGTTTCATCCTATCTCGTCTTTAAACTGGAATCAAGGGGTGGATCGCCCTGCAAAGATCCAAACATGTTTATTTGCATTTGTATAATCATAATCATTTTTTCATAGCAGGTACTCGTCCCAGGTTTTTTCTAACCTTTATTTAGTTGCAGGCAGGATATATAATCAAACGATTCACTGATATTCTACTAGATCAAATCAGAAGAGAATTATGGAGCAAATGCAAGCAGAGATGGCCGCCATGCAAGCTTGCATGGCCCAATTCATGGAATTGATGCAAGGTGTTGCCCAAGGGAAAAAGCAATTGAGGACTCTGGTCCAACCCTTAGTGGCAAGAGTGGATGAAGACAGGGTTCTTCATGGTGGATTCCATAATGGTGTTGTTGGTAACGGTGCTCAGGGAGGTCCTGTGGGCGTAGAGATCCCCATTCCTGGTGTTGTGATACCTCCGGGCAGAGGAGAGCAGGTGGTGATTCCCTCTGTCGCCGGAGGAGGAAATAGTGTTTCCGCTGTTCATGGCCGTCGTTATGATGACCGACAGGACAACATTTTTTCTATGCAAGGTGTTGATGCTACTCCTCAAGTCAACAATGATCAAAGGTTCAGACTGATTGAAGAACAACTAAGGGGTGAGGTGAATCAAAACTCTGTAGGTATGGATCTGGAGGATTTGGGGCTGGTTCCCAGTGTTGTAATTCCGCACAAATTTTAGGTGCCCACTTTTGAGAAATACAATGGTACCACTTGTACCAAGGCGCATATCAGGGCATATGCGAGGAAGATGGCCGTGTACTCTAAAGATGAGAAATTGCTGATGCATTTCTTTCAGGACAACCTATCTGGGGCATCCTTAAAATGGTATATGCAATTGGCGAGATGCCATGTCCGTAATTGGAGGGAGCTGGTGGAGGCCTTTATTAAGCACTACCAATATAATACTGATATGGCTCCCAATCAGACCCAGCTATAGAATATGTCTCAAAAAGGCAGTGAAAGCTTTAAGGAATACGCGCAGAGATGGCGTGAGCTAGCGGCAAGGGTGCAGCCGCCCATGTTGGAAAAGGAGTTGCTGAATCTGTTTATGGATACTTTGCCGGGACGTTATTATCAAAAATTGTTACCTTGCATGTTAGGCAAGTTTGTTGATTTGATCATGGTCGGGGAGATGTTAGAGGGTGGAATCAAAACTGGAAAGGTGTCAGGCAGTGATGGGTCTTCTTTTGGAGGAGGGAAGAAACCTTATGTGAACTACAGAAAGAAGGAAGGAGATGCTAATTCCGTTTCATCAAACAATGGTAGGGGAAAGGGCCGACAGAATTTCAATCAGCAAGTTGCTTCTGTTACTATTCCAGCAGTGCCTCAGCAGCAGAGGAATACCCTTAATCAGTACCAGAATAGGCAGCCCGACCAGTATCAAAACCGTCAAAGGAATGCTGAAAGGCATTTTGATCAGCCGTCTATGTCTTATGCTCAATTGTTGCAACACTTGTTACAGCTGCGTTTAGTTGAACTCCGCACCCTGGATCCACCCACAGAGAGGCTTCCTCCGGGCTATGATGCAAATGCACACTGTGATTTCCACTCTGGTGCCCCTGGGCATACAATTGAGGGATGTAGGGCGTTTCATCATAAGGTGTAAGATTTGATTGACTCAAAGGTTATCACCCCAGATGGTACCCCCATAAGGTGAAGCTTCTTTATCAGAGTGAGCACTCGAGGCAGCGAAGACATCATTAGAAGCAATAAGTCCAGGCAGAGTCAAGTTTCCTCAACAATGGCAATCATCAGCTTCCTTTACTGCATTTTCATATGTAGCTTTCATTTGTTTGTTTAAACACTGTCTGCATGTAAAAAACTTGTTTGTGTGTTGAATGTTGATTTTAATGAAATGAGTGTGTTGTTCTCGAAGTAATTTACTCTTATGCACTCATATCATGTTTATATGCATTGCAATACCAACTCTCTTGTCTAGAACTCTTGCGGGAGGATGATGATTTGAGAATGCAAAATCTTTGGTAGTGTGTTTTCGGATAAATCCCTGTTGAGGATGTACAGGCATTGTTTCAAATTCCCAAACACCGGATATGTAAAGGAGATAGACCCTCGTTAACCCCTTTGAGCCTTGAAGTAGGAGTTTCTTTCGTACAAAAAAAAACCCTCACACTTAACCCATGGGCAGGGTAGGTGTCAGTTAGTTTGACTGAGCGTTCAAATTTCAAAAGGAGTGTACTTTTGAGGATTCATTACCTTCTATTCCACCATCAAGAGGTCAAGAGATGTGAAACCACAATGGTTATCCATCAACAATCAAGGAATGAGGCAGTCATAACCCTTTCAAACAAGTCAGACAATCCAGTGTCACACGATTTGTTCAAAAAAAAAGAGAAAAAAGCCCGCTAAGTCGAAAACTTGAAAACAAGCGACCTAGGCAAAAGTTAGGGCATCCCGCTGGACTTCAAAATCGAAAAATTCAAAAAAATCAGTCCAGGTAAAAGTTAGGGAAAATAAAAGAATAAAAAGCGAAAAGGACAACAAAAGGAAAAACCCTTGAGCAGAACAAAGTCGTGTGGCTACAGACACAAAAGACAAAAGGGGTGACTGTTGCTCCAAAACTTCATCGGTCTCAAACCATCAATTGCATGGGTTCCTTAAGGATCATAAAACCATTCGAGAGATGAGCGCTTGTATCAAATTAGTTGAAAGTAAGACTGGAGAACATCACGAAGAGCGGGTGGGCACCAATAAACTTTGAGCCTTAATTCCTTTTTTCTCAAAACCGTGAACCAGGCCACGTTACAACCCTCAAAAGTCCTAATTGAAGCAGGGTTTATTCCAAAGGCGTACTTCAACGAGATAGCGTTCCTGACTCCCATGTGTTATTCTAATAAGGTTGTTATTGGTATTGCAAGTGCGTATAGTTTTCCATTCAAAAATCAATGTCGCATCCCAGCTAGTGATTCGTTCACAAGGCTTGGCGACACATTTTCAATAAAACTTCAGGTTAACACGAGTGTTGCCTTAGAATTGGCATTCTCATAATAAACATTTTCTGCTTGCATGTGTTTGACATCAAAGAAGCTTACACAATAAACGTCAGTCGAGAAGCTCGATCACGCCAAGTTGAGATGGTGAAAACTCCGAAGGACAGTCATGTCAAGGGGTGTGGCCAAGAGAATGTGCTCAACCTGGGGGTTCCCGATAAATGGTGATAAGATGCAGTCAATCTGGAGCAGTCACACTGAAAAATCTCCCTAAAACAGCCAAACAGGGGAAACCAGGTCGATTTGACAAATCTCTGTAAGATCAGTCAGGGGAAATATTCAATTCAAAGCTTGTATTGGGGTAGGCCACCTCTAGAGCGTGAGAAGTTGTCCACTCCGGAAGACGGTTAATTGAAAGGACCTCTTCAAAGTTCAGAATACTAGGGCAGAGTATTTCAGGTCATTACGAATCCTCTCGAGGCAGTTTACTTCATGGATTGTGAAGTCTGGGGCAGTTATGTCGAGATCTGATAAATATCTCCAAGAGTTTGAAGACCCAGGGGCAGTGTGAACACCCGGTCTTCTATAAAGTCCTCTTGAGATGATTTCTTCCATTAGACCCTGTGGTTTGGGGCAAGTGGAAAGTTCAAGGGACCGTTGGTCGTGCATGGAGATCAATATGTAGTTGATCAGCAGAAACGTGAAACACCTAAGTTTCTCCCCAGTAGAGCTATTCTCCTTAGCATTGAAATTTCATCCTCCTCAGCAGGTAGTTGCTCTCCCTAGCTAGAGTACAGAGGATCATTTCCCCAACTAAAGTTGTGATTGATTACTCTTTTAGCTAGCAGCCAAAAGTGGATACTTTTGCATCCCCATCAAGAGACTGATGGAATACCTTCTTTGGACAAAGATATTATTTCCCCATAGAGTATGATCCCCAACAGATGAGTAAGCTTAATCGTATCCCCTAGCAGAGTTGATGTCGTCAATCACTAAGCAGGTTTGCTAATAGTGGCTGATATTCCCTAGCAGGGTGAGGGTACCAATGTCTCCTAGCAGCAGGTTAAGTTCAGCAACATCCCCAAGCAGGTTTGGTATTATTGACTTGTCCCCAAGTAGAGTTTGGTGGTGTTCTTCGAAGTGGTTTGTTCAACCGCGGCTGACATCCCCAGCAAGTTTTAAGTCCAATTGTTATTGGCATATTTCAGATCCAGGTTTTGGGTTCTGTCTTCGGTAGAAGCCATGGGTAATCTCCAGCGGAGAGAAATTTAATGGGTTCCATCTTCAGTATTCATCCTTATCCATCTCTAGAAGAGTGGAATTTCTCTCGGAGTCGTCATCTCCAGCAGAGTTTGTGATCAGGAAGTAGTGAAATCTTCCTCAGCAGGATCTCTTAATTCGGAGGACAATTTAGTTTATCGTCCCCGGTGGAGTTTCCTTCATCTTCAGCATTTATTTTGCTGGAGTGCCTCTTTTGCATTGCATGAGCATTTTGCATGGCATCCTCCCAAACGCGTAGCATATCCATTTCGTATGGAGCATTGCGCTTTAGAAAAATTCAAACACATGCATTCGAAGCATAAGCCAGGTTTGATATCTTTTGCCAATTTATTTCCCCAATAGAAAGTGATGTGACTCGGGAGATGTTGTTTGACATTACACCCCAATCTGTGTTGTCCCTCCTATACTCCCCGGTAGAGTTGTCTGTTTAGATTTCTCTGTTCCTCAGCGGATTCATCTTTGTAGATCTGTTGATTCTACTAATCTTGGGCTTGAAATTCCGCCTTCGACCGGTCTTTCTTCTTCGAGTCCGCCTTCAGACGTCTTCGTAATCACTCTTTTGGTTCATCCCCTCAGAGTTTTATTGTTATACACCCGTCCGTGTTCCTTCAACACTCGTACATGTCTTGGTTTACATCTTCTTTCGACACTCGTCCGTGTCCTCTTGCATTTCCTCAATACTTTGTAGGTATTTATTTTAAACACTCGTCCGTGTTCTCTTGACACCCGTCCATGTTCGGTTTAACATTTCAATCCCCTAGTTAAGTGCCATTTGTTTTATTTTAATACCCGTCCGTATGGACCTTTGAGACACCCGTCTGTGTCCTTTCAACACCCGTCCGTGTTTGGACCTTTATTTCAATACCCGTCCGTATTGACCTTAGACAACCATCAGTGTCCTTTTAGCACCCGTCCGTGTTTGAACCTTTATTTCAATACCCGTCCGTATTGACCATTAACACCCGTCTGTGTCCTTTCAGCACCCGTCCGTGTTTGAACTTTTTCAATACCTGTCCGTTTTGACATTTGAGTCACCCGTCCGTGTCCTTTCAGCACCCGTCCGTGTTTGAACCTTGATTTCAATACCCGTCCGTATTGACCATTGACACCCATCCTGTCATTTCAGTACCCATCCGTGTTTGAACTTTTTCAATACCCGTCCGTATTGACCTTTGATAGACCCGTCCGTGTCCTTTCAGCACCCTTCCATGTTTTAACCTTTATTTCAA
Source organism: Lathyrus tuberosus (assembly GCA_022829125.1). Classification (NCBI taxonomy): domain Eukaryota; kingdom Viridiplantae; phylum Streptophyta; class Magnoliopsida; order Fabales; family Fabaceae; genus Lathyrus; species Lathyrus tuberosus. The sequence continues at coordinate 1,611,137 of JALAZF010000276.1, read as the reverse complement.
TACCCGTCCGTATTAACCTTTGACATCCGCCCGTGTTCTTTCAGCACCCGTCCGTGTTTGAACTTTTTCAAGCCAATACCCGTCTGTATTGACCTTTGGGACACCCGTCCGTGTCCTTTCAGCACCCGTCCGTGTTTGAACCTTTATTTCAATACCTGTCCGTATTGACCTTAGACACCCGTCTGTGTCCTTTCAGCACCCGTCCGTGTTTGAACCTTTATTACAATAACCCTCCGTATTGACCATTGACACCCGTCCGTGTCCTTTCAGCACCCGTCCGTATTTGAACTTTTTCAATACCCGTCCGTATTGACCTTTGAGACACTCGTCCGTGTCCTTTCAGCACCCGTCCGTGTTTGAACCTTTCTTTCAATACCCGTCCGTATTGACCATTGACACCTGTCTGTGTCTTTTCATCACCCGTCCGTGTTTGAACTTTTTCAATACCCGTCCATATTGACCTTTGAGACACCCGTCTGTGTCCTTTCAGCACCCATCCGTGTTTGAACCTTTATTTCAATTACCGTCCGTATTGACCTTTGACACCCATGCGTGTCCTTTCAGTACCCGTCCGGGTTTGGACTTTTTCAAGCCATTACCCGTCCGTATTGACTTTTGAGACACCCGTCTTTGTCCTTTCAGCACCCGTCTGTGTTTGAACCTTTATTTCAATACCCGTCCGTTTTGACCATTGACACCCGTCCGTGTCCTTTCAGCACCCGTCCGTGTTTGAACTTTTTCAATACCTGTCCGTTTTGACCTTTGAGACACCCGTCTGTGTCCTTTCAGCACCCGTCTGTGGTTGAACCTTTATTTCAATACCCGTCCGTATTGACCATTGACACCCATCTGTGTCATTTCAGTACCCGTCCGTGTTTGAACTTTTTCAATACCCTTCCTTATTGACCTTAGATACCCGTCAGTGTCCTTTCAGTCCGTGTTTGAACCTTTATTTCAATACCCGTCCGTATTGACCATTAACACCCGTCCGTGTCCTTTCAGCACCCGTCCGTGTTTGAACTTTTTCAATACCTGTCCGTTTTGACCTTTGAGACACCCGTCCGTGTCCTTTCAGCACCCGTCCGTGTTTGAACCTTTATTTCAATACCCGTCCATATTTACCATTGACACCCATCCGTGTCATTTCAGTACCCGTCCGTGTTTGACCTTTTTCAATACTCGTCCGTGTTGACCTTTGAGACACCCGTCCATGTCCTTTCAGCACCTGTCCGTGTTTGAACCTTTATTTGAATACCCGTCCATATTGACCTTTGACACCCGTCTATGTTCTTTAAGCACCCGTCTGTGTTTGAACCTTTTCAAGCCAATACCCATCTGTATTGACCTTTGAGACACCCGTCCGTGTCCTTTCAGCACCCGTCCGTGTTTGAACCTTTATTTCAATACCTTTCCGCATTGACCTTAGACACTCGTCTGTCCTTTCAGCACCCGTCCGTGTTTGAACCTTTATTTCAATACCCCTCCGTATTGACCACTGACACCCGTCTGTGTCCTTTCCGCACCCGTTCGTGTTTAAACTTTTTCAATACCCGTCCGTATTGACCTTTGAGACACCCGTCCGCGTCCTTTCAGCACCCGTCCGTGTTTGAACCTTTCTTTCAATACCCGTCCGTATTGACCATTGACACCTGTCTGTGTCCTTTCAGCATCCGCCCGTGTTTGAACTTTTTCAATACCCGTTCATATTGACCTTTGAGACTCCAGTCTGTGTCCTTTCAGCACCCGTCCGTGTTTGAACCTTTATTTCAATACCCACCCGTATTGACCTTTGACACCCATCCGTGTCCTTTCAGCACTCGTCCGTGTTTGGACTTTTTCAAGCCAATACCCATCCGTATTGACTTTTGAGACACCCGTCTGTGTCCTTTCAACACCCGTCCGTGTTTGAACCTTTATTTCAATACCCGTCCGTATTGACCATTGACACCCGTCCGTGTCCTTTTAGCACCCGTTCGTGTTTGAACTTTTTCATACCCGTCCGTATTGACCTTTTGACACCCGTCCGTGTCCTTTCAGCACCCGTCCGTGTTTAAACCTTTGTATTCAATACCCGTCCGTATTGACCTTTTGTCACTAGTCCGTGTCCTTTCAGCACCCGTTTGTGTTTGAACTTTTGTTTTCAAAACCCGTCCATATTGATCTTAGACACCCGTCTGTGCTCTTTCATCACTCGTCCGTGTTTGACTTTTTCAATACCCGTCCATATTGATCTTAGACACCCGTCCGTGTCCTTTCAGCACCCGTCCGTGTTTGAACCTTTGTTTTCAATATCCGTCCGTATTGATCTTTGACACCCGTCCGTGCTCTTTCATCACCCGTCTGTGTGTGGACCTTTTTGATAGTCGTCCGTGTTTATCCCCAGCATAGTCAACACTCGTCCGTGTTTGTTTCAATACATATTCAATACTTCGTCCGTATTGATTTATGATACTCATCCGTGTCATGATCCTACATCTTTTATTGCTTGTTCCCCAGCAGAGTCGTCCCTCCTTTTGCAGGAAGCAAATTCATGCAGTTATTTTGGTATTCAATCTCCGTGTATCCCGATCGTCTGGAAGACTTTGCTTCCATACCCTTGGATCCAAGAAGTTTGAATAGGGACAGCTGTAACACCTCAAAATTTTCCCTCTTACCTTTAGCACTAACTGGCTTATGTTTCATTTCATTCTTGCATTATCATCTTTGCATATCATTGGTTCTTAGCATGGGATCAAGGTATATGAGCTAACTAAAGAGAAGGAGATGTTTTTCAGAGGTTTAAGCAAGGGATCATGTGCATTGTCCAAGAGATTAAGAGGAGAGATGGTTCTTGATGTCATCATTACTTGAGACACAAAGGAGCTTTGGACCCCAAGAGATCCTAATTTGTCCACCACCTCGTCAGAAGATGACAGTGAATCGCACTCTCCTAGCCTGATTTCTCAAATTATGGTTTTGGAGATTTTTGGTATTAATCCCCCAATGGGCAAGATTATTGAGTTTTTATCATCACCAGATGGTATATATCATCATTGTTTGAGAGGATACACATCATACTCAGAGGAATTTGGATTTGGAGTATGGGTTGATTCCTCCTAGACTGAAGGCACCAAAATTAGGGTTTGCCATAAAATCAGTTTATTTATGATTTTTTGGGCAAGACTTGATTCCATGGTACTCCTCATGTCCCCAAGTGTCTAGGATTGGAGATTTGTCCATCAATTTAGTTCAGAAGGATTTCAATTGATCAGAAGATTCAAAATTAGTAGAATTGGGGATAAAGTCAACTGTGCAGTGAAAAAGTCAACTCCTGACTTTTTGAGGTCAACATCATGATTTTCAAGTCAAATATGGTCCATGGAAGAGATTTGATCAAGAAATGTTCAAGGAATCATCAAAAATCAAGAATTTGTGTAAGTTTCCATTTTTTGGAAATCTAGTTTTTTAGAAAGTTGCTATTTTGGGAAAGTTCAAACATGAATTAAGTCATCTTTATGGCCATTTTACACAATTATACAAGCTCCATTTGGAAATCTTTTTCACACAAAAGTTGTAGAGTTTGTTCCAATCTTTCCAACCATGAAAAGTTTGTCTCATTTGGATCATTTTTGAGAGAGTTATGATGTTGTAAAGATGGAGGTTTCAAGTTGGAAAATTGGAAAACTTAGAATTTTTTCTAAGTTACTTTTTACAGCTTGGTACATCAATGTTCATGGTTGATTATGAATGACTTTCAAGCTTTATCATGAGAAATCTCCAACAGGAATGTTGTAGAATGCAATCCCCTCTATCAAAAGAATCCAAGTTTGTGTCATTTGGATCATTGTGGTAAAAGTTATGTTGCTTAAAAGATGGTGTCACAAAATGTTTAATTCATGACTTAGAATTTTTCCAAGTTTCCTTTTGATGACATATTTGTGGACATGATTTCATGGCATTTTTCCTTCACTTTCCAAGTATTATTTCAAGATGATGTCCAAATGAGAAATGCTCCATAATCTTCATGCTTTGCATTGAATAAAAGATCTCTTGAAATGGATTGAAATTCATTAAGTTGTAATGGTGCCAGGTGGGCTTGATGGAATTATGTCAAGCATGTTTTTCATACCATATTGCCATGCATTTGGTAACCCTTTCAAGCAGCACACACTCATCACATTTTCACTCCAAGATACCACTCAAAACATTACCATAAATGATCAAACATACACCATACACCATGCACCATATTTCAAATAAATGACCAAAAGTGGAAAACTACAAAACTCACCAAACTTGTTTCCATGTGGTACTACCTCATTCTATGATTCTCACACCTCCATTTTGCTCATTGTCCATAAAAATCACACAAGACCACTCCATAATACTCCAATCCCGTATGCTCTCATTTTTCATTTTTTTGGCTAGTTTCTCCAAACAAACTCATAGGCCCATAATACTAATCTAATCCATGATATATAAGCCAAGCAAACCCTTAAAGAGAGAGAGAAGCTTCATTGTGAAAAATTCAGATAAAAAACAACTCATTCTCTCTCAAACTTCCATTTTCGGATTTAGATTTTCTTCACATATTCTAGCCATTTCTGGATTGCATCTTCATTGTGTGGTGCCTTAAAGAGTGCAGGAGCTTCTTTCTTCCATTTTTGCAAGCTTTCAAGGGCCAACGGAGCCACTCCGTTAGGTATTTTCATGAACTCGTTTCTTCCATTTTAGGCCATGATTAGGATCATTCATTTGAATCTGAAGTCCTACACTATGTAGGTGTCGCTCCCGGGGATTTGCATCCACGGTACAAACGCGAAAGTGGCGCAGAAAATAGAGTCGCCAGCAATGTGTATTTATCCCAAGAGAGGGAAAGGCAACACTGCGTAAACCTGAAGGGAAGGGAAAAGCATGGTCTTGCGACCAAGAGAAATGGGTAAGGGATTCGGTTACGCGAAGGGAAGGTGTTAGCACCCCACACGTCCATCGTAACCGATGGGATCCACGCTTGTTGTCTCGATCAAAGGGTGTCGTCGTCTGGAGCTCCACTGCTACTGGAAACGAGAAGGAACAGGAACGGAAAGGAACGAAGAAACGAGGGAGAAAAGAAAAAGACGTGACTCGATAGGATATCGCTCGTCCTATGCCTACGTATTCCCTCATGCAATGGGAAAGTCAGAGTCAACGTAGTTCGAACACGAACTAAGGGGGGAGGTTGCTCGCCTAGACATCGTCGTCTTGTGCCTACGTATCCTCAATCGGACTAGAGAGAGGAAATCAGAGCAGTCGTAGTTTGACCTAACGAGGCCGGTTAGTGTTTTTTATGAGCGACGTTAGATTCACATCCGGCAGTTACGGTCGATGCCTGTTTGCGATGAGACGGAAGTAACGTGCCCTTTTCTGAAAATGATGTTTGAAAATTAACGATCCCGAAGGATGAAAAAGGGTTTGAGTTTGTTTTGTATTTTTTAAGACAGAAGTGGTTTGAAGTTAGTTCATAACTTGCATTGCACCCAAGTCTGTAACATAGGAACGAATACTTCGCGCATCGTCCCCAACAGGACGTACACTAAGTACCCTAGAAGAATGAAGGGAGACCTCCCATACTTCACTTCCCATATGTAGGCCTCATGCGCAATACATGTTAATCTTTTATTAAGTGTTTTAGGATTGTTATGAGATGAGAATAGAAGACCCAAGGAAAAAGAAAACACTAAGGGGAATTCTATCCTAATGTTGTCATGCAAAAGGTAGCCCTATAGTTGAGGTTGAAAGGGAAACTTCTACCTAAGTTAGCATGCAAAGGGAAGCCTAATGCTAATCCTACTCCAAGCTTAATCGAAAATTAAGTTGGACTAGGTAGCTCTAGGGGAGTGAATCCAAGACTTAAACAAGTCTTGAGATTCAAGGGAAGGAAAGAGTGAAAGAGATGAAGAAGGAAAGAAGAAATGAACAAAAAATAGCAGCTACAACAGCGCATCTGCAACAATACAGCAGTAAATCCAACACCAAATACCAAACAACATTCTACAGCTCATGTTCAGCACAAAAAGGAGGTGTAAAAGCCAAACGGCAGCACATATAACAGCACATATACACATAGACAACAGTAGAAACAGGGAAGCATGTGATCCACTTGAATACAACTCAATTATGGGATAGCAAACGTGCATCAAGCATTACATTTCACAATTAATCATGATCACAATCACGTCATACACCATGGTACACAATACTTGAATTCATCATGAAAGAATGCACATCATTTGATAATGGACAAATTAACTCGAATATGCATTTCATGGAATCAAAAGCAAACTAGCATGCACAACATAATTCCAGCAACATAAGCAATAATCCATAATCAACATGCTCAAGAAGTGTGTGCTATGTGTTCATGGCATCAAGCATGCAACAATGTAAACATGTTCATGAACGATTAAAATACAAGAGCCGCGTGTCGAAAAATTGTGCATATACGATGGTGTGAGGTGCAGTAGCATCAAAACAGTCATTAAACATGTACCATATCAATTCATGAAGATTAAAAGTGAAATGGGATCGAAGCATGCTCAAAAATGCACAAAAAACACACTCTGCAGCAGTGTTAATCGATTAACCAATTGTAGTGCAATTGGGTTAATCGATTAACAGCTCTGATTACGCACATTTTGCACTGGTTAATTGATTAACCTAATTGCACTGCAATTGGTTAATCGATTAACACTGTAAAATCAGCACAAAATCAGTTTGAAAAATCACTTCCAACAGCAAAAGCACTTATGCAATCATCTTCAATGATCATGTAATCAACAATGCACGAAAATTAAGTTCAGAAACAACATTCAAACATCATTTAAATTCAATAATCATCAACATCCACAATCAAGATCAACCAAATGAATCAAAACACATCAAAATTCATGGATCTACATTGTATAAGTTGCAATTAAGCTAAAGTGAGTATGGATCTGAAATTAACCAACCTACAAAGCTGAGATTTGCTTTGGTAAGTGTTGTACACAGAAATGGATGAATTCAAGTAGAGAAATCCAAGATCCACAAGCTTCTTGCACTCAAAAGTTGAAGATCCAAGCAATAAGAAACCAAAGCTCCAAAAGCACTTCCAAAAATCACTTCTGAAAATTCAGAACCAGATCCAAACAAATATCTAAATTGAAAAGCTGAAATGTAGTGATGATGAGAGGTCTAGCTCAAGAGTTAACAAGCTCCAATGAAGAACTCGCTAATCTTTGAAGAAGAGCTTTGAGTGTGGTTGAAAATGGAGTTGGAGAATGAGAAAGTGAGAGAGAATTGAGAGAACTCTGAAAATTGGGAGTGAAAATATGATCTAGGTTCTTAGAGGTTTGGAAAGAATTGGTTTAAATAACCCCTAGGTTAGGAGTTAAGTTTGGGTTGGGAGTGAGGTTAAGTGAGTGGAAATTGGGATGAAATGTGAATTAGGAAAGGAAATGTGAAATTGGAGTGGAAAGAATTTGAATTTTGAATGGAAAATCAACTCTCTAGATCCTTTTACTGATGTGTAGAATTAAAATGGATGATTAAAAATTGGATTAACACTACAAGAAAAATAGTGTTTTGTGACACATTGATTGCGACAGTTCCATAAAAACCGTCGTCATTTGTAAGTTACGGCGGTTGTCACGACGATTTTAGACAACCATCGTTAAATTTTTTAAAAATTTAAACATATTACGACGGTTTTGGAAAATTTTTTAAAAATTTAAAAAATATTACGACGGTTTTGGATAACCGCCGTTAAATTTGTAAAAAATGAATTTTATATATTATATTAATAATTTTTTATTTAATTATTTTTAACTATAAATTAAAAAATAAACGATAAATTATAAATAAAACTTAAATTAGAAAATAAAATTTAGAAATTAATAAAATAAAATCAAAATTATATTAAACTCAAATTTATAAAATAAAATCAATAATATAAATTAGTAAAATAAAATAAAGTTTAAACTAAATTAATAAAAATAAATTAAAATTGAAGTAAAATTGAGTTTATCAAATAATATTTAAAAAGTAATCTTTAAAAATTTATTTAAAACCTATAAATTATTAAAAACTTAAATTATTTTAAACTCATAAATAAAATATACTTATTTTATTATTTTAATTAAAAAATATAATTATAAAAATATATATAATTTTAAACTATAAATAAAAAAGTTTAAAAAACCTAAATTTATAAATTTTATAAACTATCAAAATTTATTTTATAAACTATAGATTTTCAGAGAAGAGAATATTATTCCAGAGTGGTTAATCTTTCTCTCTTGTTGGTTTTTCAACCGCTCAACTTCGTTTCTCACAGCTACCCCTCAAGCCACTCCCAAAACGGTTAATCTTTCTCTCTTGTTGTTGAATTTCAAGCGTTATTCAGTTAATCATGATCTTATGTTTCTTAATTTACATGTTTATTGTTTGTGATTTTGTTTGCAGACTAAGAACCAAGAAGGCCGGTATTGTCGGAAAATACGGTACGTTCTGTCATTTTGTTGCTTTCAAAATTTTGTATTGTTTCAGTTTTGTAGAAAAGAGATAGTGTTGTGGTTTTCGGTTCGAGATTCGTTTATTTAGTTCATTTCAACTGAGTATAAGGGTGTTTGTTCTAACCCTGAATATCTTAATGGGTTTAGAATTAGGGTTTAGTATAAAAGAGTTTCTAACATGAATTTCTTTGTGTTGATGTTTAAATTGAATGCAAAAACAAGTTCTGTTGAAATTGAGTTAGAAATACCAATTTAAAATTGGGTTACAGTGATGTTAAATAGAGTGAGTGGAATTTAAACAATTTGTTATTCTTCTGAGTTATGCTGTTTAGTAGGTTGCGGAATTTGAACATACTTTATTTTCTTCTGTATGTGATTTATATCACAACTCTGTAAGTTATTAGTAGGGTTACGGTGTTGCAGAATTTGAACTAAATACTATGGTTCCATGATATTGACAACGCTTCAAGAGAAGCTGTATTTTTAAATTCCGTTGTCATAGACATTAGAATTTACTTTAAGATTTTTGAAATGTACCTTTTTTGTAAGTGTTTGTTGTATAGATTGTGTTTGAAATCATGTGTTCGGATTAGCTGTTAAATGGTGATAACTGATAAGTTTGTGTTCAAATTTCAAGCACCCGATATGGTCTAGTTTGAGGAAGCAGATTAAGAAGATGGAAGTCAGTCAGCACAGTAAATTCTTCTGCGAGTTTTGCAGAAAGGTAGATCTTGTTTGTTATTGTGATGAATTTTTTGAACTGTGTTTGTTGAGTATGTTCTCAATTTGCTATTATGATTTGATTGTATGCAATATGCCGTTAAGAGGAAGGCTGTTGGAATTTGGGGCTGCAAAGATTGTGGAAAGGTCAAGGCTGGTGGTGCTTACACTTTGAAGTAAGAATCTATAAAAAATTTATCTCATTAGATTAATTGATTGTATACAGTTAGTTGTTAATGGTGTGATTTTGTTTGTACTTGTTTTTTTTACAGTACCGCCAGTGCTGCAAGGGCATTGCAAAATATGTTCCAAGTCAGTTAAATTGCATAGAAATATCACTTCTAGTTCAAAGAGAAATAACATATTAAGTACAAGCTATTGAAGTTACTATTTATAATGCTAGCATCAAAACAATTCATTCACAAGCAGTTCACTACACCAACATATTAACTGCAATTTAAAGCTGATGTCATAGCAGTTAATTTACATTCTACCTTCACTAACAGTTCCAACAATCCAAGTATATATTGTATAGATGTATTGTTACACGAAAAGATTAAAATAGACTACAAAATTATTTTTGGAATGTCCAAGTTGTAATTTTATTTCTCATGATCATGAATGACTCGTGCACCAAACGGAAATGGTGAGATATGGGCTAAGTATCAAATCACTCTAGAAATGTAGAGGAAGGGCATATTTCATCAGTTGAGTCTTTGTTTATTGTATTTGCCTACAACTACACTACAATTACTTGGATAACTAGTCTTTACCTTACATATACTTATATTATTGATGAATTCAGTTGGTTATAGTTTCATGATGAAATATTGTCGTTGTTCATAGTGAAGCATGTAAGAATTTTAACTATGATCATAGACTTGTTTTGATTAATTGTAGAACTGTGTCTAGCTTGTGTGCTTAATGAAAGTTCTTAAAATGTTGTGTATAAAAATAGGAAAAACTCTTGTTTATGACTCCTTAATATTACAAGTTTCATTCTGTTAGCTTTACAACCTAAGTTTTATCACTCAATATTAGATTATTATTTTCACCCTGTTATTTGATTCTTCTTTCTTTCCCTGATTATATGTTTTGATTTATGAATTATTCATAAAATTATTAAACATTACAAGAATGGGAGTTAGCAAAACACAAGTAAACTTCAAGAGATTGCTTGCAGCTGCTCCTCAACAGCAAAACCAGACCAAACTTGTACATGTATGTCCTCAAAATTAACTTTCAATTGTTTAAAAATATTTAATATATATTCAAATATAGCTTAGCCGTCTAAAATTCGACCCCCAAACATACCCTTATAGCACCAAGTGGCCTTTTTTAGGTTTATGTTGATCTCAAATACCTATACGGCTATAACTTATTTGCTAATTTTATTGAAACAATGAGTTTATATTAAATATGTGATGTGACTCCCTACTTATTGAATTTTTCTTGATATAACAATATAAAATGGAAGACACTTCTCAGCTTTAACTGTCGGAATCGTCTACTTCTGGGATTAAAGGTACAATTCTCAAATTGGGATGATATAGTAAATAGGATTAAAGGTACACTTCTCAAATTGGGATGATATTTCATTATGGATCATTAAGTTTCATCATTAGTTTGCTCAAGCAACCAAATAAGTAGCAGAACTATTGTGCATTCAATTTATGACTTAACTTGTTTTATCATGTTGTATCCTCCTTTTAAATTCTGGGAGGGTGGTGCAGGCTCTTCATCCATGTTTCGAAAGTTCAATTTCAAAGAGATAAATAAAGCAACAAAGGGATTTAGCACCGTCATTGGCCAAGGAGGATTTGGAGTATAGAGTTGTATAAATATAATATGATATATATGTTTAGTTAAATGAAGAACATGTGATTTTTTGTCCCATACTGTTCATATTTCTACAATTAATTTGTTTTAATTTAAAAATAAATTACCTGTGGAAAGGATATTTCCTACGAATTTACCTGCAGATGTACCTGTAGAACAGAAAGTTGCGAAGGTTTGAACCGTCGTGATCAACAAAAAAATAAAAATCAAATGGAAATTTACGATGGTTAATAACCGTCGTAATATACAGATTACGTCAGTTCCCTACCCGTCACGAAAGATAACGACAGTTTACGTGACGGTTTTGATAACCGACGCAAAACGGCCTCGCGACACACGTTTCTGCGACAGTGTTACAACCGTCGCGCATTGCAAATTACGGCAGTTTTAACCGTCGTAACCTGCCAAAAAACCGTCGCAATCTGCCAATTTTCTTGTAGTGTAAAAAGAAACAGCTCTGAAAATGCAACATTTGGGCAAAATTCACAATGGTTAATCGATTAACCAAATCGATTAACCTAATTGCACTGCAATTGGTTAAACGATTAACACATTCAAAATTTGAACTTTTGCGCCAAAAGGAGGGAAACTTGGATATTCGTCTGGTTCTACCCGTTCTGAACCACGATAGACCTCTGAAACTTGCCATTTGATATTACCACTGGAATACACTTGAAATATGTCGTGAACTGTTTTTTCGTACTCAGATTAAACCGTTGATAACAACTGTCTGGCGCTGAATAACTGATCAAAAATTGACTGCCGGAGTTTCTGATCATCCAGTCATTTAATGAGCAAAATAAATGCTCAAAAAGACATGGAAAGCTATCTGCTTGGCTCTGAACACTATTATAAATCATACTGGAACTGATGACACCGTGAGCTGCTGAAAGAATACCTTGATCCCATGCCAAAAATAAATATGCAAATGCAAAAATGACAATGCAAATGAAATGAAGCATAAGCCAAAAAGGTTAGCAACACTAGGGCAAATTTTGAGGTGTTACAGCTGCCCCTATTAAAACTTCTTGGATCCGAGGGAATGGAACCAACGGCTTTCACACAATCGGGATACACGGAAATTGAATACCAAAATAACCTAGAAATTTGCAACATGTAGGGATGATGAAATAACGTGAATACGAGAACGGCCGAAGGCGAACTCGGAAAGGCAGACCGACCGAAGGCGGACTAAACTGGGGATATAAGGATACTACGAAAATGGCTGAAGGCGGACTAGAAAAGAAAGACCAAGCCAAAGGTGGACTTTCAAAGAAAGACTATGCCGAAGGTAGACTTTCAAACGAAGGATACTACGAGAACGGCCGAAGGTGGACTCGAAAATAAAGACCAAGCCGAAGGTGGGCTTTCAAAGAAAGACTATGCCAAAGGTAGACTTTCAAACGAAGGATACTACGAGAACGACCGAAGGCGGACTCGAAAAGAAAGACCAAGCCGAAGGTGGGCTTTCAAAGAAAAACTATGTCGAAGGTAGACTTTCAAACAAAGGATACGAGACCATGCCGAAGATGGACTCGAAAAAGAAAGACCAAGCCGAAGGTGGGCTTTCAAAGAAAGACTATGCTGAAGGTAGACTTTCAAACAAAGGATACGAGACCATGCCGAAGGTGAACTCGAAAAAGAAAGACCATGTCGAAGGTGGGCTTTCAAAGTAAGACTATGTCGAAGGTAGACTTTCAAACGAAGGATACGAGACCATGCCGATGGGGGACTCAAAAAATAAAGACCAAGCCGAAGGTGGGCTTTCAAAGAAAGACTATGTCGAAGGTTGACTTTCAAACAAAGGATACGAGACCATGCCGAAGGTGGACTCGAAAAAGAAAGACCATGCCGAAGGTGGGTTTTCAAAGAAAGACTATGCCGGAGGTAGACTTTCAAACGAAGGATACGAGACCATGTCGAAGGAGGACTAAAAAAGAAAGACCAAGCCGAAAGTGGGCTTTCAAAGAAAGACTATGCCGAAGGTAGACTTTCCTGGGGAGAACAAGATAACAGCGAGTGCGAGGACGGCCGAAGGCGAACTCGAGAAAAGAGAAAGACCAAGCCGAAGGTGGGTTCGAAAAAGAAAGACTAAGCCAAAGGTGGCCTTTCAAAGAAAGACTATGCCTAAGGTAGACTTTCAAACAAAGGATAGGAGACCATGCTGAAGGTGGACTTGAAAAAGAAAGACCAAGCCGAAGGTGGGCTTTCAAAGAAAGACTATGCCGAAGGTAGACTTTCAACCAACAATATGTAGAATCGACAGTTCCACAAAGATGACTCCACCGGGGAAAAAGATAAATCTAAACAGACAACTCTGCGATGGAGTATAGGAAGGACCAACAAGAAGGACGAATCCACTTGTTGCGGTATAGTGTTAAACAACATATTCTGGATTTTGTTACTTTCTGCTGGGGAAAGAATCTGGTAAAGGATATCAGACATGGCTTATGCTTCGAATGCATATGTTTGAATCTTCCTATGACGTAATGCTGCATACGAAATGGAAATGCTACGTGTTTGGGAGGATGCCATGCAAAAATGCTTATGCAATGCAAAAGAGACGTCTCAGCAAAATAAATGTTGAAGACCAAGGCAGCTCTGCTGGGGATGACAAACTAAATTGTCCTATGAAATAAGAGACCCTGCTAAGAAAGACTTCACTCTGCTGAGGAAGATCCTGATCACAAACTCTGCTGGATATGAAAACTCCGAGAGAAGATCCACTCTACTGGAGATGGATAAAAATGAATAAAGAAGATGGAAACCAAAGAGAAATTCTCTCCGCTGGGGATTACCAACGACTTCCATCGAAGACAGAACTCAACACCTGGATTTGAAATATCCCAATAACCAATGGACTTAAGACCTGCTGGGGATTTCAACTGCTGTTGAACAAACCACTGTGAAGATCACCACCAAACTTTATTTGGGGAGACAAGTCAATAATTCCAAACCTGTTTGGGGATATTATCGAACTCAACCTGCTGTTGGGAGATGCCATTGCTTTTATCCTGCCGGGGAATATCAGTACTCTAACCCTGCGGGGGAGTACTAGCCATGACCAGCGAACCTGCTTGAGGAACGGTAGATGTCGACATCCACCCTTCTAGAGGATAACATCAAGCTTACTCATCGGAGGGGATTAACTCATACCTTTGCTGGTGAGGAAAATGTTTCTCGACTAGCTGAGGAGAATGAGTGCTCAGGCCCTGCGGGGAAAATAATGTCTTTGTCCAAAGAAGATATTCTATAAGTCTCTTGCTGGGGATGCGTCAACATCAACTTCTGACTGCTTGCAGAAAGAGTAATGAAACAACCACAACTCTAGCTGGGGAAATAATCCTCTGTATTCTGCTGAGGAAGATAATCCTCGACACCCTGGCTGGGAAAACAACAACCTGCCGAGGAGGATGAACTTTTCGATGTCGAGGAGAGTAGCTCTACTAGGGAAGGACAAACCTGTTACCCTGCAAACACAATCAACAGAAAGTTCTATATGCAAAAAGGCTACTTCTATTACCATTACAACGACCGTTGCCTAAGAAATTTCCACTGTTTTCTGATATGCTTCACAGAGCTTAACATTTTCGCATGCAATGTTTTATCAAAATATCGGACGTTTTCACAAACAAAACAGTAAAAGTAAAAACACAAATGGAAAGCTTTTGAGTGAAATGAAGGTTTTATTGAATGGAATTGGCCTGTGAATAGGCATTTACATTCGGAAGCAATTCCTGAAAAGAGGTAATTGCAAAAAAGAAATAAAAGAAAATACACATGTCGGCAATGTGGGGAACAGAAATCCACCATGATTCAATTCAGCTATGACCCAATATGCCTCGCTTATCCGCAGATGTTTTGGCCTTCGAAGAGACCGACTAAACTGATTCCTTTCCTTCGAAATTTCCATGTATCAAAAGTGTTCACAGATCGAACGCATCTCGTAGCCTCTTGCTTTCAAATCCCTAACTTTTGCCTGGATCGCTCTTTTCGGGTTTTCAATCCACCGGGATACCCCTTTTTGCCAAAGTTGCCTTTTCATGTTTTCAACCTTGCGGGTATATTCTTTTTCTTTTTTTTTATCCCTAATTTTTGCCCGAACCTTTTCTTTTTCCTTTTTATGGTTCGTCGGGATGCCCATTTTTGCCTGGACTTTCTTTTTGTGTCCAGCGGGTCTATTTTATGCAAAGTATTTTTTGACTATGTCTGCGTTCATAGGGGACGTAAAATCTTCGCCATCCATAGTTGAGACTAACAAGGCTCCAGCAGAGAAAACCTGTCTTACTACATATGGCCCTTCGTAGTTTGGAGTCCATTTGCCCCTGTGATCTGTCTGAGGAGGAAGGATCCTTTTCAAAACCAAATCACCAGCCTGAAAACACCGAGGACACACTTTCTGATCAAAGGCTTTCTTCATCCTTCTCTGATACAACCGACCATGTGCAATGGCTGGCAATCTTTTCTCTTCAATAAGGTTCAGCTAATTCAGTCTGGAACGCACCCACTCAGCTTCATCAAGCTTCACGTCTGCCATGATTCTTAAAGAAGGAATCTCAACCACTAATGGTAGAACTGCTTCCATACCATATACCAGTGAGAAAGGAGTTGCCCCAGTTGACGTGCGCACTAAAGTACGATAACCGTGTAAAGCATAAGGCAACATTTCATTCCAGACTTTATAGGTCACTACCATTTTCTGCACAATCTTCTTGATGTTCTTATTTGCTGCTTCCACAACCCCATTCATCTTCGGGCGATAGGGAGAAGAATTGTGATGCTCAATCTTAAAGCTCAGACATAGCTCCTTCATCATCTTGTTATTCAAATTTGAACCATTATCAGTAATGATTCTCTCCGCGACTCCTTACCGGCAGATGATGTCCTTCTGGATAAATCTGGCTACCACTTGTCTGGTGACGTTGGCAAACGAAGCTGCTTCCACCCACTTCGTGAAATAATCGATGACAACCAAAATGAAACGATGCCCATTGGAAGCAGTAGGTTCAATCTTTCCGATCATATCAATGCCCCACATAGCAAAAGGACAAGGTGATGATAATACATTCAGAGGAGTAGGCGGTACATGCACCTTATCAGCATAAATCTGGCATTTTTGACATTTTCGGGCGTATTTGAAACAATCAGATTCCATAGTCATCCAATAATACCCCGCTCTCAGCAATTTTCTGGCCATAGCATGCCCATTGGCATGGGTACCGAAAGATCCTTCATGGACTTCTTCCATCAACAGGCTTGCCTCGTGTCCATCAACACAACGTAGCAAGACCATGTCAAAGTTTATCTTGTATAACGCGTCATCTTTATTCAGAAAGAAATTTCCTGCCAAGCTCCTCAGAGTTTTCTTATCTTTGGCAGACGCACCTTCTGGATACTCTTGACTCTTCAGAAAAACCTTAATATTATGATACCAAGGTTTGCCATCTGATACACCTTCAACTGAAAACACAAAAGCTGGTCTATCCAGATGCATGATTCTGATCGAAGTAGTTTCATTCCAATGATTCACCTGATACATTGTAGACAACGTCGCCAACGCATCGGCCATCTGATTCTCCAACCGGGGTATATGATGGAAGTCAATTCTGTCAAAGAAAGGTAACAACCTTCTGGCATAGTTTTTATAAGGCACCAAGTTCGCTTGACGAGTCTCCCATTCACCTGTGATCTGATTAACTGCCAACGCGGAATCCCCATAAACATCGAGGTTATTGATTCTCGAATCAATTGCTTCTTCTAACCCCATAATGCATGCTTCATACTCTGCCTCATTGTTGGTGCAAATGAATGCTAATCGGGCAGTGAAAGGTATATGAGAACCTTTCGGAGTTGTAATGACTGCCCCGATTCCGTTACCGTATGAATTAATAGCCCCATCAAAAACCAGCTTCCATTGGGACCCAACTTTTGGCCCTTCATCAGGTAGAGGCTCTTCACAGTCTTTCATCTTCAGATACATAATATGCTCATCAGGAAATTCGAACTTCATCGGTTGATAATCCTCAATTCGTTGTTCAGTGAGATATTCTGACAAAACACTTCCCTTAATGGCTTTTTGGGAAACATATTGAATATCGTATTCTGTCAGAACCATCTGCCAACAGGCTATTCTTCCAGAAAGCGCCTGCTTTTCAAACACATACTTGATCGGATCCATCTTCGAAATCAAGAGGGTTGTGTGGTTTAACATATACTGTCTCAAACGCTTAGCTGCCCAAGCGAGTGCACAATATGTTTTCTCCAGCATCGAGCACGCACCCCATTGAGTTCTCAAGAACCGTAAGATACATAATCAATGGCCTTCCTGGCACTGGCGGCATAAGGACCGGAGGTTCCTGAAAATATTCCTTTATTTTTTCGAACGCCTTTTGACAGTCTTCGTTCCATCTGACCGCCTGATCTTTTCTTAACAACTTGAATATTGGTTCACACGTGGCTGTAAGATGAGAGATGAATCTAGCAATGTAGTTCAACCTCCCTAAGAAACCACGAACCTCTTTTTCTGTTCTTGGTTCAGGTATTTCTTGAATGGCTTTTACTTTAGCAGGGTCCACCTCGATACCTTTTTCGCTGACAATAAAACCCAGTAACTTTCCAGATCTCGCCCCGAAGGCGCACTTGTTCGGATTCAACCTTAGTCTAAACTTTCTCAACCTTTCAAACAATTTCTGAAGATTAACTGGATGTTCTTCCCCCGTCTGTGACTTCGCAATCATGTCATCAACATAGACCTCGATCTCTTTGTGAATCATATCATGAAAGAGAGTCACCATTGCCCGCTGATATGTTGCCCCATCATTTTTCAATCCAAAGGGCATCACTTTGTAACAGAATGTTCCTCACGGTGTTATGAACGTCGTCTTCTCCATGTCCTCTAGGGCCATCTTGATTTGGTTATACCCAGAGAAGCCATCCATGAAGGAAAACACAGAATACTGAGCGGTGTTGTCCACTAACACGTCAATGTGAGGAAGTGGGAAGTTGTCTTTTGGGCTTGCTCTATTTAGACTCTGTAATCAACGCACATCCTGACCTTTCCATCCTTCTTAGGTACAGGTACGATATTAGCAACCCATGGAGGATAATTCGTTACAGCAAGAAACCCAGCATCTAACTGTTTCTGAACCTCTTCTTTAATCTTGACAGACATTTTCGGTTTCGTCCTTCTCAGCTTCTGCTTAACCGGAGCACATCCTTCTTTGAACGGCAGTCGGTGTACTACGATGTCAGTGTCGAGCCCAGGCATGTCTTGGTAAGACCAGGCGAAGATATCCGCATACTCTCGGAGCATTTCAATCAATCTTCCCTTGACAGTGTCTTCCAAAGCAGCCCCAATCCGTACCTCTTTCTTTGCGTCCTCGGTTCCCAAGTTAACAACCTCAATTTCCTCCTGATGATGCAGAATGACCATTTCCTCCTGTTTTAATAGCTTGGCCAATTCCTCTGGTAAGGCACAATCTTCATCAGTCTCTTCTTCGGCCTAATAAATAGGATTGTCGAAGTCGTATCGGGCCATAGCTGAATCACGAGGGGTGGAATCTGAACAAGGAAACCTGCATGATTGATGATTTATGTTTATTATGGATGCATCAAACAAAAACACATTGCCATTTTGATGTGGTTTTAATGCAAAAAATAAAAAATAGAAAAACAGGGATCAAAACATTTGAATGCGAAAACGTCCTTTATTACTGATAAGGAAAAAGCATACAAAAACATTCAAGCCCTACAAACAAGAATCACTACGTCTTGGGCAGAACGTAGGATTAACATAGATGACAAACAGGAGCAATTACTCTGGTCTGGTCACTTGAATGGCTCTCTCTGACGACTAGTTGCGAAGACTTTGACCTGGGATACAGGGGCGGATCCAACTATCCATATCACAATCACTATCCCCATCCTCCTCAATAGCATTGATTATGTCAAAGAACACACCGACACTGGTGAAACGAACTGGACCATAGAACTTGGGAGGCTCTTCAGGACGCCTGGGTGGCTTATAACCCAGTCCATGAGTATTCCGCTTTTCCTCGACATCAATAATCTGACCCCACTTTTGTGAACCGTCGGCTTCAACCACGGCCTGAGCATCTTTGAAGGAAGACAAAGAAATCTCTGGCTGATGTACCACTATAGGCTAAACCACTTCAGATTGGCTACCTTCCTTGAGAGGCTTTTCAGTGATCTTCACTGCTTCGAAACCCTGACATAGAGTTTTGTTATTTCTTTGATTTTGTGGTTGGCATTTATTTTGCTAAAACTATTCTAGCAGCAAGATGTTGAAATAAGATGTTTTAATATTCTGCATTAAACATGTCGGATAAAGATGTCCCATCCCGTATCATAGGACATCGCATCTGATTTTGGTTTTAAAAGGAAGATTCTGTTGTTGGTATTTGTTACTGAATATTCTGTGAATATTTAGTTATCCTATGTGGCATCCAAAGTATTTTGGGTTGAGTTTTTGTGTGTTAGTTTTCGGATTTTCAACATTTTCTAAATATGGAGACATATTAGGAAACTTTAGATTAAAGACCTATTTTCTTGGAGTTTATTTTGCAGAATTGTGTGCAGTCTCTTTGTTGCGTTTTGAAGCCCAATCCAATCCAGATTTAATGCTATATATTGACTGGTGTAAACCTAGTTTAGGTGTGGAACTTACGTGTGTTTTGTTAGGGTTTTTGAGTGTTATTTGTGAGCCTAACTGGTATCATTCTGATAAAAGTACAAGGACTGGTTTTGTGTTGTAAGTTCTGTTAGTTACTCATAAGCTTTTAAGCATTGAGTTTCTTGTGTGTCAATTCTCATAAGCTTTGAAGTATTGAGAATTGTGTGTTTTGAAAGTGTGGCTTTCGTTTTGTTACTTGTGTTGAAAGGAACCAGTCACGGTTTGTGATTGAAGAGGGATTTGAGGAGGGCCTCATACCTAGGTGAGTCTTAGGTAGAAGTCATAGGAAGGGTAGTGATTAATTGAGCAGATTGTAACCGGGTGTGGTTGCTGTATGATCTGTGAATTGATACTATCGTATATTGATTTCGTCCCTGGCTTGGTAGCCCCCAGAGTAGGATTGTTGATCCGAACTGGGTAAACATATCATTGTGTTCTTTACTTTCTGCACTGTTATTATTATTGTTAACTTGTTCATTGTGTTGGATATCGGTGTCTCAACATCTGTGTAGGATATCTGATATCTGTGCCAGAATTTCAATTGGCATCAAGAGCTTGCACCCTTGTTTGGTTCTGGCTGAGATTCAGGGAAGGTACTTTCTGGTGCAATGGACAAGGATGGAGGATTTTTGAACAAACCACCTCTGCTTGATGGTTCCACCTATGACTACTGGAAACCATGGATGGTAGCATTCATCAAATCCATGGATGATCAACCATGGAAAACTGTTATCAAAGGATTGGAACCCCCAAAGGTTAGAGATGAAGAAGGTAATCCTACTAATGTGGTGAAGGAAGAGGAAGACTGGGATGATGCAGACTACAAAGGGTCCTTGGGAAATTCCAAAGCCATGAATGCACCATTTAATGGTGTTAATAAGAATATCTTCAGGTTAATTGAACATTGCACCATTGCAAAAGAGGCGTGGCAGGTCTTGAAGGTTGCTCATGAAGGGACTTCAAAGGTAAAGATGTCAAAACTTTAGCTTCTCACTACCAAGTTTGAGAATTTGAAGATGAAGGAAGATGAGAGCATTCATAATTTTCACATGAACATTATTGAGATAGCTAATGCTTCAATTGCCCTAGGTGAAAAGATGTCTAATAGCAAACCGGTCAGAAAAATCCTCAGATCTCTACCTAAGAGATTTGACATGAAAGTGACTTCTATAGAGGAAGCTCAGGACATAGATAAGATGAAAGTGGATGAACTTGTGGGATCACTTCAAACATTTGAATTGGGGATCAGTGAAAAGTCTGAAAAGAAGAAGAGTATAACTTTTGTGTCAAATGCTGGTGATTCAGACGATGAAGGTAACCTGGTCAGAGATGAAGGGGTGTCTAAAGATCTGGTATTGTATGGAAAACAATTTAACAAAGTGTTGAAAAGGATGGACTGGAAGTCAAGAGCAAATGTTCAGAACAAGTCACTCGACATCAGTAAAAACCAGGATGGAGGCAGAAGGTCCAGAACTGAAGAAGACTCCAATCAAGGGAAGAGAGTTCAGTGTTTTGAATGTGAGGGATTTGGGCACATAAAAACTGAGTGTCCCACGTATCTCAAAAGGCAGAAGAAGGGCTTATCTGTGTCTTGGTCAGAAGGAGAGTCTGAGAGTGATCTTGAAGAAGAATCAGCAAAATTGGTGACAGCCTTGACTGGAATCTGTAAATCTGATGGAGAAACAACTTGTGAGTCTGATTCTGACAAAGAATCTTATATTGGAGAACTCACTAAGCAGGAAGTTATCACTGGGTTCTCAGAGTTGTGTATCAAGAATGAAGAGAGGTGCCAGATAATATTAGAACAGAAGGTTCTGATAGCTCAACTAGAAGCTGAGAAGGAAGAACATCTATCAATCATTGTTGATCTTAAAGAGGAGGTTGTATGGCAAAAGTCAAAACTTGACAATATGACCAAATCTATAACAATGCTGAACAATGGTTCCACGCAGCTGGATGAGATTCTTTAGACTGGGAAAAATGCTGGAAATGTACAAGGTCTTGGTTTTAACAATCAAGCAGGGAACTACAAGAAGTCTGCATTAAACTTTGTTCCTTAGAAAATAAAGCAAGAGGAGGAGATGTCAAATCACATGTTTCAACATCAGATGAAACATCAGAAAATAGTATGTAGTTCAAAGTATAAACCATGGAGATGTCATTACTGTGGAAAGATTGGTCACTTAAAGTCCTTTTGCCACAATTTGCATGGTTATCCCAAAACTTCTCATCAACAAAATAAAGGACAGAATTATACTAAAGTAAAGAAAAGATGGACTCCTAGAAATATGATGGCTGGTTTCATGGCACATACCTCTCTCAGAGCATCTGCAAGGGAAGATTGGTACTTTGGCAGTGGTTGTTCAAGACACATGACTGGTGTGAAGAAATTTTTGTCAGATATCTAGCCTCACTCTACCAATTATGTCACTTTTGGGGATGGATCAAAAGTTGAAATAAAAGGTGTTGGAAAGCTGAACTACACAGGACAAACAAATCTGGATCGTGTTCTATTTGTCAAAGGGCTGACTGCAAATTTGATAAGTATAAGCCAACTGTGTGATCTAGGACTCAAAGTAAATTTCACAAAATCTGAATGCCTAGTAACCAATGAAGAAAATGAAGTTGTTATGAAGGGAACCAGGTCTAAGGATAACTGCTATCTGTGGAATCCTCAAGAATCAGAAAGTTTGTCTACCTGTTTGACGTCAAAGGAAGATGAAACCAAACTGTGGCATCAGAAATTAGGTCAGTTACATTTGAAAGGGATGAAGAAAGTTCTGTCAAGTGAGGCTGTTAGTGTAACACCCCAATTCCCATCGCGAATAAATAATACATAAATAAATCAGAGTAACTAAAAATTTATTTTTCCGATAGAAACAAGGATGCCACATTTTAAAGTAAGAAAACACAATCCCTGCTCAACTATTTGATACATAACACATAATAGAGAAAATCATTAACGGGAAACTTCTTCCATCTAAAGGGAAAGGTCAATTATAGAATAAAGCGGAAAGATCCATAACTGACTTGTTTTACAAAATAAATCATTTTAGAACATCAACTATATATACAAAAGTACTACAAAATACATTCAACAAATTTATACATATATATATATATATATATATATATATATATATATATATATAATCGTTCCCCGACTCCCGTGCTACGTATCAGAGCAGACACCAATACCGACAACAGAACGGAGGGCTAATCTTCACAAAAAGACATCCAACAACTCTAATCTGCAATGCCTCATAGAGCATTATAAAACAGCAGAAGGGTGAGAATTAACAACTAAAATCAAGATTGTATAATAATATGCAAATACATAATAATTCACATGCATAGCTATTCTCAACACAAACACCACATACTAATACATATAACATACCACATATACGTAACATATATCTATTAATCACACAATATAGCATACATCAAGTATCCAATATACTCACATATTTGCACATAAGGCATACCAAGTCATAACATTTAGAAACACATCACACATCACATAGCATATGTCTACGCATAATACATATTATCCACAACCAATGCATTTATCACATATGCACATCAAATTACCAATGCTATCACAATCTCAACACATAACAAATTGATGCACAATTACCACACATAATCAATCAAATCATGATTTTCCACACATAATGCATCCATTCACAATTCTCACACATAATCAATCCATGATTTATGCAAATGCACAGAGACCGACACAACGACTCTATGCAAATGCCATGCGGTACCGACTTCCAACATTTCTCATCACTAGTTCACTCAGGAACTCTGCTGGAATCATCGCTTGTTACTTAATATAACTCCCCGTCGGGCACACGATGTTCCCCGTCGCTCACACCTCTTATTTTTAAGGCACACGATCCATCTGATCGCTCACACCTCTTATTTTTAAGGCACACGATACATCTGATCGCTCACACCTCTTAGGTAGAAGTCATAGGAAGGGTAGTGATTAAGTGAGTGGAATGTAACTGGGTGTGGTTGTTGTATGATCTGTGAATTGATACCATCGTATATTGATTTCGTCCCTGGCTTGGTAGCCCCCAGAGTAGGATTGTTGATCCGAACTGGGTAAACATATCACTGTGTTCTTTACTTTCTGCACTGTTATTATTATAGTTAACTTGTTCATTGTGTTGGATATCGGTGTCTCAACATCTGTGTAGGACATCTGATATCTGTACCAGAATTTCAAGTTTCATGTATTTAGCCATCTACCTCCACATGTACTTTAACTTCTGATGCAATGTAGACATCATAACCCCAGTACTGTGAATCCATGGACGACCCAGCAGACAGCTGCAGGCAGGTTGGATGTCCATGATATAGAAGGTAGCATCAATAACTTTCGGCCCAACCTTAATTGGTAGCACAATCTCACCGAACACAGACCTCTTCGAGCCGTCGAAAGTGCGCACCACCAAATCACTAGGTGTGCATATCAACCCTCGGGTGTCCAGCTTCATCAAGGCTTTCTTAGGAAGAACATTCAAAGAGGACCCAGTATCCACAAGCCATGAGACATCAACGATCCACAGCACTCAACAGAAATAAGCAAGGCATTATTATGGTTTCTCCCAGCTGGATTCAAGTCAACATCAATAAAACCCAAACCATTGCCTGCATTAACATGGGCCACTAGCCCCTCCAACTGATTAACTGAGATCTCCTGAGGTACGTAAGCAACATTCAGTACTTTCAGCAGTGCGTTTCGGTGTGCCTCGGAACACAATAACAAGGACAAGATAGAAATCTTGGACGAAGTATGATGCAATTGATCAACGATTTTATAATCACTTTTTCGAATCAGTCTCATAAACTCTTCTACGTTCTCGGAGAAAGAATTATCAATCGGCCCTGCTGTGAAGTCATTCACTACTGGAGCTTGCACAGAACTATCTAGAACCTGCTTTCCTCTGTCTTATTTAGAACTACCAGCTTGATCATTAGAAGGGATAAAGACCCTGCCACTTCTCGTGATAGCCCCTGCCTCAATATTGTTTTCAACACAAGAGTTCACTACAGAAGTTCCCACCAGTTCTTGTTTTTGTCCATTAACGAACACTTCGGCTCCATAGTTCCAAGGAATGGCCTTGGTGATCTCATATGGTACGGGTCCGGGAGCTGTAATAATAACCGGTGTTGGTCTTACCGGCCCTGAAATAGTGATTGTTTTGAAAGGGATAGTAATGGTAGCAACCTCATTTTTCCTGCTAACAACTTCTTTCTGTTTGCCACATCGGTCAAACTGCAATCGACCTTCATTTATCAGCTTTTGAATTCCTGACTTCAAAAAACCACACCCATTCATTTGCGACGTACAATCTGAAGAATTCTCATCACATCAGGGGGACACCCCACCCCTCAATAACCTCTCCTTTACCACCATCAAAGGAGTCTTTAATTCATTAACATCCATAACCAAATTCAATGATTCATTCTCCTCTAACACAACACTAACCCTTGGCCCACCGTGGTCCAGCATTGGGTTTTGGATGACATTTGGAACATCATTTGAAAAGTTAATGGCCTTTGGACTACATGCTTAAAAGCTTTGTATTCCTCAATATAGTGTCCGGGTGCCCCAGAATGAAAGTCAGAGTGAGCGTTAGGATTATAACCCGGAGGTGGATTATCGGTGGGGGAGCTAGAGTCCTTTTCTGGATTAACTGCAACTGTAGCAAATGCTGAAACAACTGTGAATATGGTAGAGGTGGAGTATCAAAATGTCGGTTCTGTTTAGGCCTTGGCTGATATTGGCGCGGAGCCTGATTTTGCTGCTGCTGAGGTGGAAGCGCTGCAGGAATTGTCACTGAAGCTACCTGCTGGTTATAACTCTGATGCTGCTTTCCTTTACCTCGGTAAGACAACACATAATTTGTTTCCTCCTTCTTCTTATAATTCGCATAGGGTTTCTTCCCTTGACCAGAAGACGACCCATCACTACCTGCTACCTTCCCCGCTTTGATTCCACTCTCAAACATTTCCCCGACCATGATCAAATCAGCAAACTTGCCTGACGCGCAAGGTAACAGTTTCTCATAATAACGTCCCGACAAAGTATCCATAAACAAATTCAGCATTTCCTTTTCCAACATGGGCGGCTGTACCCTTGCCGCTAGTTTACGCCATCTCTGCGCATATTCTTTGAAGCTTTCATTATTCTTTTGAGACATATTCTGTAACTGGGTCCTGTTGGGAGCCATATCAATATTATATTGGTAGTGCTTGATGAAGGCTTCGACCAACTCTCTCCAATTACGGACATGGCATCTCTCCAATTGCATATACCATTCTAAGGATGCCCCAGACAGGCTGTCCTGGAAGAAATGCATCAGTAATTTCTCATCTTTAGAGTACGCAGCCATCTTCCTCGCGTACGCCCTGACATGCGTCTTGGGACAGGTGGTACCATTGTATTTCTCAAAAGTGGGCACCTGAAATTTATGCGGAATTACAACTCCGGGAACCAGCCCCAAATCCTCCAGATCCATTCCTACAGAATTCTGATTCACCACTCCCCTTAGTTGTTCTTCAATCAATCTGAACCTTTGATCATTGTCGGCCTGAGGACCAGCATCCCCGCCTTGCATAGAGAAAACGTCATCTGGTTGGTCTTCGAAACGACGACCATGAACAGCACAAACACTTTCTCCTCCCACAACAGAAGGAATCACAAGCTACTCTCCTCCGCCCGGAGGGATCACAACACCAGGAATAGGGGTCTCTACGCCCACAGGACCTCCCTGAGCACCGTTACCAACAACGCCATTATGGACTCCGCCATGAAGAACCCCGTCTTCATCCACTCTTGCCACTAAGGGTTGGACCAGAGTCCTTAGTTGCTCTTGCCCTTGGGCAACACCTTGCATCAGCTCCATGAATTAGGCCATGCGAGCTTGCATGGCGGCCATCTCTGCTTGCATTTGCTCCATAATTCTCCTCTGGTTTGATCTAGTAGGATACCGGTGAATTGGCTGGCCTGGAATCCTGAACTATAACCAAATAAAGGTTAGAAAAACCCGGGACGAGGACCTGTTATGCAAAAAATGATTATGATTATGAAATTGCAAATGAAAAATGTAGACAAACATATTTGAACAATTCCGAGACATATCCGGTTTAATTCCAATCCATGAAACTGGGCAAGGGATCAGACACACTATCGGAAAATAAATCCGAACCCAGAAATACTACCGAATCAAGCCGTGGGGACAAACCCTCTCTCAAAACCAGAACTGCCAGAGCACAGATAATTGAACCAAATATTCCATTATCGAAAATAAATTAGTTCCTACAGACAAGTTCAAACATAATCAAAGGTGACTCCATCAACAAACATGATGGTAATCCCAACAGAAAGATAAACACCAATATTAACTACCACTCAATTCCAAACAAACTAGCTTTAACTTCTTCAAGAAGGTCCAAGGTGTCAGGATGTGCAGGTTGCTTTATCAGCCCTTTGATCAGCTTGTTTCTTTTGGCAATTTCTTGGTTCAATTTAGCAACCTGCTCTTCAGTGTTGTTGTCTTCGTGCCTCGACTTCTTAACCCCGGCTTGCAACTTGAGCTCTTCAATTTCCTTCTGGGCATCTTTCCACTTGCCGGAGTAATGATCTTTCCCTGCTTTCACTTTCTGAAGTTCTTCTTTCAGTTCTCTATTCTCGATCTTGACCTCTTCACACATCTCCTGATACGTGGTAAGCTTGTCCTCTACTTCAATCAAAAGCTTCTTATTTTTCCTGCTAGCTTTACTTGATGATTCGGCAGCCATACTGACCTTTTTGAAGTGCTGAGCTCTGTTGGCAAAATCCTTCTCTCGTTTTTTCTAGATGCTTTGTCTTGTCTTGAACCTTCCATTTCAGCTCCAAGTTGTCATGTAGAGCGTTCTGTAGTTGACTACTCATATTAGATTTTTCCACCCTCTGATCAAATACCAACTTTCGCTGCTTGTCAAATTCTTCGAGTGGTACAGTGAGTCTCTCTTCCACAATCTCTGGATACAAGGGAGGAGCCCGATCAAAAGGCAAATAGAACACTTCTACCCTCTTCTTTATCCATTCAACATATGGACCGAAAGCTTGATTATTGGGTTTACCCAGAACAGTTTTACCTCTCTTCTGTCTACTGAGCCAAGCTTCCGAAGCTTTCTGTGCAATAGCCACACCATTAGTCATATGAAAATACAAAGATTCTTCCAAATCCTTTTCAACTGGAGGATCTTTCAGGGCGTACGCAAACTGTCTGATAGCCAAAGACGAGTTGTAGATAATACCTCATTTTCTTCCGATTAAGGGTACATTAGGATACCTTCCACAACTATGCAATATATCAGCCCCCAATAATCCCTTATCCACCCAAAGAATATCTTTAGCAGCTAGGTCCATCAGACGCTTACTCCAATGTAGAGAAGTCTTCGCATCCACAAAAGCACCTGACCGAGGTAAATGGTTGCCAAACCACTTGTAGAAAAGAGATGCACAATAGCAAACCACCCCACCTTGTCTTTTCTCATTCCTATTGTACAGGGCGTAGTGAAGATCACCTAATAAAGTTGGTACCGGATTCTGAGCTGTAAATATCTGAATAGCATCCGTATCGACAAACTCAGACTCATTAGGGAATAACACAATGCCATATATACAGAGAGCCAATATTGCATTGAAAGTTATCCACCTCTTCTCCTTAGCTTCCTCTCGAGCCCTCTTTACCAAGTACTCTAAGTGATAGCCTCGGAATTTTCCTTTGCGAGAAAAATCAGCCTCTAATGTGATTTACTCAAATAAAGAACCTCAGCCAGCGCTTGGAAATCACAGTCTCCTTGGGAACCTCAGAAAGGAACACTTCCTTGGATAGGAATTCTCAAGATGTTAGAGTACCCTTCTAGGGTAGGAACCAATACATAATCCGGCATCACAAAGCACCTTAAGGAAGGGTCATAGAACTACATCAAGGTGTGTAGTCCATTATATTCATACTCACTAAGGCTCTGAACCAGGGATAATATCCAACCATACTTCACTTTAAAGACCCCCAATACTTCTGGACTAGCCATACTCTGTAAACTATCCAACGGACCAAGAGTGAGCTTCGGGAACTTGTAGATGATGATGTGCTTCTTACCCCTCTTAATGTCCATCCCTATGAATGCCCTCTAACTGGAATCAAAAGACTGGATACTACCTGGAAATGCAAAAACATGAATGTCAAAAAAATGGAATGCAATGCGAAGCATGGGATCAAAGTTCCACACGAGCTGGATGCACTGTACTGACTGAACAATCAAAGCTCTGTACCAAAACCCAGAACAAAAGTAACCACAGTGATAAAACTCGAAAACCAGGTAGGTTGAAGGTCAAAGTCACCTGCAAACCTACAAACACCCATCCCCTCTCACATGTGGGTTCTAGAAAGCGGGATCCTCAGTCTCGGATTCTCGATTTGAGAAGCAATAGTACATTCATCCCTCAGGGTACAATACTATCGCCAAACAAAGAGGTCGTCCACTGATTCCCCCAAAAAAGGTCATCCTATAGCAAGTTCCCAGCATTGGGTCCTCGGGTCGAGAGTCGTAATGGATTTGCCATTTCTGGTCTGCCATTATCGTTCTTGGGAGGAGTGTCGTTACTGAGTCCTCGGGAATGGTCACTAGAGTCGACAGTTCCTCAAGAGAATAACTACTGGCCTGTATCAATATACAGTAGCAGATATCTCCCGATAAAACCTCGTCTGATTGTGGGGATCGTGATCACCCGCACGTGGTCAACACCACGGGAGCCTCACGCCTGCCCACGCTAATACCTATGTGTATGCGCAAGCCTGGGTAGTGGGCTTATCTCTCAGAACCTCCCAACCTGCCAAACAGAAAACCAGTACAGCACAACACAGTCCAGCATAATAATGAAATGCAATGCAATAAATGCAGTAAAAAAAGTAAGATAGTAATACAGTAATACAGTAATATACAACAAAATAAATCACCACAATAAACACCCAATGAAATAAAACAAACAAGCGCTAGGATTGACTCGCAAAAGGGAATGGACCAGCAAGAGGTCAATCTATCCCCAGCAGAGTCGCCAGCTGTCGCTCCCGGGAATTTGCATCCATTGTAGAAATGCGAAAGCGGCGCGGAAAACAGAGTCGCCAGCAATGGTATTTGTCCCAAGGGAGGGAAAGGAAACATTGCGTAAACCTGAAGGGAAGGGAAAAGCATGGTCTTGCGACCAAGAGAAACGGGTAAGGGAGTCGGTTACGCGATGGGAAGGTGTTAGCACCCCGCACGTCCATCGTACCCGATGGGATCCACGCTTGTTGTCTCGATCAAAGGGTGTCGTCGTCTGGAGCTCCACCGCTACTAGAAACGAGAAGGAACAGGAACGGAAAGGAACGAAGAAACGAGGGAGAAAAGAAAAAGACGTGACTCGATAGGACATCGCTCGTCCTATGCCTACGTATTCCCTCATGCAATGGGAAAGTCAGAGTCAACGTAGTTCGGACACGAACTAAGGGGGAAGGTTGCTCGCCTAGACATCACCGTCTTGTGCCTACGTATCCTCAATCGGACTAGAGAGAGGAAATCAGAGCAGTCATAGTTCGACCTAGCGAGGCCGGTTAGTGTTTTTTATGAACGACGTTAGATTCGCGTCCGGCAGTTAGGGTCGATGCCTGTTTGCGACGAGACGAAAGTAACGTGCCCTTTTCTGAAAATGATGTTTGAAACTTAACGATCCCGAAGGATGAAAAAGGGTTTGAGTTTGTTTTGTATTTTTTAAGACAGAAGTGGTTTGAAGTTCGTTCATAAGTTGCATTGCACCCAAGTCTGTAACATAGGAATGAATACTTCGCCCATCGTCCCCAACAGGACGTACACTAAGTACCCTAGAAGAATGAAGGGAGACCCCCATACTTCACTTCCCATATGTAAGGCTCATGCGCAATACATGTTAATCTTTTATTAAGTGTTTTAGGATTGTTATGAGATGAAAAGAGAAGACTCAAGGTGTTACGGTGAGAATCGGATAACAAGCTATTAATTAACTTGCATCACATTTCTTTGAATTCACCACCGAATTTGATTTATCCAAAGGAAAGGTTCAAGATCGAGAAAAACCTAAAGGGGGGAGATCGAAGGTTCGGGGGTTGGTTACGCCTAGGGAAGGTATTAGCATCCTAAACGTCCGTAGTACTCTATGGGAACCTCTTGTTTTAGTTTGTTATGTCTCGCTCGCTTACTAAGGGTGCTATGCTAAAGGTTGAAACCCTAGGGGTTAGTATCTAAGTATACTCGACAAAGTATCGCACTTTGCGCCTACGTATCCTGACGGGAGTGGAATCAGAGAATCTGTAGTTCACCGATCTAAGGGTGAAGGAGGAACCATTCACTATGGCCAAAGTTCCAAGGGAAAATGAGTATGAGCTCATTTTAGAGTTCACGATAACTCTCTAAGTCTAAGTTATAGGAAGAAATGAGTTCTCGTGATGGTGAGAATCACATAGAGTTCAAAACTCTAACCTATTTCTAAGTTATGATTTCATTGGCTCTCATGAGGCCAAGAAATGGAATAAACCTAAAAGGATAAGGTAGGGTGGTTGTTTAGTGACTCATGAGTCAATTTTAGGATGATCTCCCTTTGGAATGGGGGGAAAGAGAACAGTTTTAAAATTACTAAGAAATAAAAGAGTTATAAATTTAATATGATGATGTAAAAAAGACATGAACAAGATAATGAAATGAAACAAAGTTTATAATATCATGCAAAGTTAGAATTACACATATTAGACATTACTTAGACAAGGTGAACAAAGATAACATGGCAAGATGAATAAAGAAATGCAATAAAACCCTAAAAGGTACTTCCAATCTCAACATGAATAAAAGCGAATAGTATTAAATATTTCCAACCATTTCTTTTTATATTCAAAAAGTAGATTCAATTAGAGAAACATAACAAAAAGAATAGAAGAAAAAGGATGGAAAATGGACAAGTTATGAAAATTTGAAATTAAAGCATAAACTTGAAAATAAATAAACAACCAAGTACTAAAAAAAGAAGGAAAGGGCACTTCTAGGGATTGAACCTAGGACCCTTCGCGTGCAGCCTAAAACCAATACCAACCAGGCTAATGCGCGCGCCTTGAAAATACAATGGTAACAGAAGTATATATGTAAAGCGAAGCAAAAATTAGAAAATAAAACAAAAAAACTGGGGCGAGGGGGATTCGAACCCCAGTCCTATAGGTGAAAGGGAGCGTGCTTGTGTGTGCTTACCACTGGGGTGGCTGTTACATCCGGTAATAAACTCAACACAATAAATACATAGGCCTTGCGCACGTGAATATTTCAAATTAACAACACAAACCAACCAAACACATAATCTGCTCACGACTGCAGACCTCTATACCATGCCATTTAACCATATTGCCAAATAAAAAGAAGCAGGAACACAAGGTTATCATCTCAAAATCATGAATTGCTACATATATTAAATACCAAGTAAGTACTTTAATCATACAAATTGGACATCAAAGTAAAAACATTTGAATGTCTAAAGTAAGAAATTCCAACACAGCCATTGCAGCAATAATCAGCAAGCATACAATACACTCAATTGGAAATCACACAAGGACATGTCTTGGACACTATCAAACAATCATTCATATGGAATAAGAATTCATAACATGGTTGAGTTTCAAGAATGGCAAAAGTTTCCAAGACTTAGCATGCTTTAAAGAAATGTAGCAGAGCTGTTCTAGGATTTAAATCATATGATTGACAAGATTAATTGTTCAAAATGCAAGAACGCAAGGGGACAAGTTAAGGCATGATGCAGTCAGTTCTAATGATACTTTCTCAAAGTTCAAAAGCAATTCAAATATGTCACAATGAGTGGTAAATAAAAAGTGATAGGTCAGATCAAGGTAAAGGCATATTCTAAGACTACCCTAACTGTTACTGACAGTTTCTAGGACATATTAAAAGGGTGTTAATGGAATGATGGCAACAACATTAACAACACAAGCAGTTAGCAGCAGATAAACAACATGTCATTAGGGCAATTACATTCCATAAGGAAATGAGCTCATAAGATTAGATACACTACAATCAATGCTAGCACACCAGTCAGATAACAAGATTCAAACAGTTAAGATTCATTGTGGTTATGAATAATTCAGCAGACAATTTTCACAAAGATAGCATACAAAAACAGTTCATACATCTTAATGTACATCAAGGCCAGATTATGAGCATACCAATCAAACACAATGCCACATAATGTCAAGGAAGATTGCACTCAATTATAATGGTAGAAGGCATAGTGATAATGCATGTATCAAGGTTAGGCTAAGGGTACACAAATTTCATAGGTTCATAGCATTGTCATAAAACAAGGGTTCAAACAGAGTTGTTCACACATATTGGCATCCAAATCAAGTAGCAGCTAGGCAGGAATATTAGATACACAAAAAGCTACACTAATCATGTTGATATAAGGAAAATCAGTTAAGTTTACAATGATAAGTACAAAAACTTCATGATGGTCAAGGGCCCTTATGAATCAAACACATGTATTCAAGACAGAATAGGACATATCACAAGACAACATAGCAATCAAGTTCATTAAGTGGTACCATTTAAAACAGACAGTAGCATATGACATGGTAAAAATCCAACTTGGGCAACAATCATGAAGACACATACACAACACATACATGGACTAAGTTCAAGGCAGGCTGGCACATATTAGAAGCACAAAGTGACATCAACATTCATAACTTAGGAGTATTGTCAAAAAAACACATCAAAACTAGCACACATACACAAAGTTTAACATGGAAAATAAAAGCATGATGTCACACAACATAACTTTCTGAAATTAACAGTTTCAACACAATAGTTTTAGCATGCACCAAGTGAAATAACATGGTATGACAGGTCATGGAACATTGAGAAGCACATGATTAAATAGGGATAACTCCAAGCAAATTGACAGCAACACAATTCTTATCCTAAATTCCACATTCATGAACATGAACCTTACACATACATTACCAATATCAAACCAATGGACTGCAACACAAGAAACTAAAACACTAAGCAACATAACAGTTCAAATAAACCAAACTCAGGCACATTAGTCAACCAAAATCAATGCCAAGGAAAAGTGGTGCATACCAATGTAAACACATACATGACTAACCAAAATGTCAACCTTAGTACAACAAGCATCAACAATAACAAAGTTTCAATATCATGATTTGAGTACACAAAATACTCACACATGGATGGTGACAGAAAAAACAGTGTTACTTTAAAGAGAACAACTTAACAGCATTCAGTCCAAAGTGATAAATGAGCTTATCCACCATAAAACTTATGAGTATATCAGAAATAAGCATGGAAGTAGGATTAAAGAAACTCTCATCTCACGATAACACCCAAACACCAAGATAAACATAAGTAGGTTAGCAACTCAGCCATCTAGACTTGACATTACAACAACCAAAATGAAAATTTGTAAGCTTGCAGCCATTCAATGAACAAAACCAAAAGCATTACAGCTTAACACAAAAAGCACACATGTATATCTCAACATATCAATAAACAAAATCATCTATTCATGGTATCAAGTCATGAGCAAACAGTCAAACACATTCAAACATATGTGAGCAAGCTACACAGGTAAAAGGACAACATGATGCATATGACATAATAATATTAAATGAGCATGATTAACAAGAGGGAAAGAGTGTGATACCAAGTGGAGTAATGTCCACTGCACCTTCAAAGGGTGTTGAATGCTTTACTTCTGAACTAGCCAAAGCACTCCAAAGCCTTCTCCTTCCTTGCTCACGAAACTTAGAACTCAGAAGTTATTTAAGTGTTTTTGTGAGAATTGTTGGTGAATTCAAGTGTTGAAGTAAGCTCCTTTTATAGGCTGAACAAATGGGCCTAGGTTCCTTGAGTCCAATGATAAAAAACATAGCATGCTGAGTCAAAACTAGGGTTTACAATGTCTCTGTTCAAATTCAAATATTGGTCCACTTCTTGGAGACAAATGTGCTCCTCTGCTGTATAAAACCTCAGAGGTTGCAGGGTCAATTTCATAACTCAGTGTTTTGCTTAAGAGCTCCTCCTTTGTTGTCATATAAGAGGGTATCAGATGAGGTAAAGATTGGGATTGCGTGAGGGGATCTGCAGGTGAACACAGTCTATATGCTGAAACAAGTAATTCCTCATAAACACTTTTAATGAACTAAGCCTTTGAAAGCTTAAACGAGAATTGCTTTGGAGAATTCAAAAATAAGAAAAACGCGCCAAGGGATTGGGTTGTGAAACGATTTTGGATGAATTTGATACACTTGCATTTGAATTTCCTCTTCCCTTCTGAAGCTCGTGAACACGACAAAGGAGAAGAGCAAACTTTGGATTGTTTTGCTTCTTTGCTAGCCACGCGTCGCCTCTTCATTGGTCAGAGAGATGGAGTTGAAAAGTCAAAGCAAATTTCCTGATTCCTATTGGTCCTTGGCTAATGAGTTCAATTCAAAATTTGTAACATGGTTTTTGCAACGGGGGGCCTAAGGTGATGGGCTTAAAGATCAAATATTTGTAGGATTGGTTTTCTCTTTTCTTATTATCAAAAGAAATGGTTAGAAAAATAAATAATAGGTGAATTTGGTAATTGAAATGGTTATGGTGTAGGAGAATTAATATAGAGAAATTGGATAAAATTGTTTAATAGAGGACTATTGAAATTGGTTTGGAATTAAAAAGACAATTGAGGGTAGATAAGGTGGGTAGAAATTTGGTTATGGAAAGGATTATGGAGAGGGTTATGGAGACATATCTTTGAAATGAGAGACTTGCTTGATTCAATGCTCCATCCAAAATCTTGATTAATCACCTCTTGCATCTTCTTAAGATAAACCTGATTCACAAATGAAACAAACACAAACAAACCTAACAAAAGGGTTAGCTATACAGCATGATTGACCTAATATGATATGAAAGACATCAATGGATCTAAGGGTAAAATTTGGGGTACAACACAAGGAAAAAGAAAACACTAAGGGGAATTTTATCCAAATGTTGTCATGCAAAAGGTGGCCCTATAGTTGAGGTTGAAAGGGAAACTTCTACCTAAGTTAGCATGCAAAGGGAAGCCTAATGCTAATCCTACTCCAAGCTTAATCGAAAATTAAGTTGGACTAGGTAGCTCTAAGGGAGTGAATTCAAGACGTAAACAAGTCTTGAGATTCAAGGAAAGGAAAGAGTGAAAGAGATGAAGAAGGAAAGAAGAAATGAACAAAAAACAGTAGCTACAACAGCGCATCTGCAACAATACAGTAGTAAATCCAACACCAAATACCAAACAGCATTCTACAGCTCATGTTCAGCACAAAAAGGAGGTGTAAAAGCCAAACAGAAGCACATATAACAGCACATATGCACATAGACAGCAGTAGAAATAGGGCAGCATGTGATCCACTTGAATACAACTCAATCATGGCATAGCAAACGTGCATCAAGCATTACATTTCACAATTAACCATGATCACAATCACGTCATACACCATGGTACACAATACTTGAATTCATCATGAAAGAATGCACATCATTTGATAATGGACAAATTAACTCGAATATGCATTTCATGGAATCAAAAGCAAACTAGCACGGACAACATAATTCCAGCAACATAAGCAATAATCCATAATCAACAAGCTCAAGAAGTGTGTGTTATGTATTCATGGCATCAAGCATGCAACAATGTAAACATGTTCATGAACGATTAAAATACAAGAGCCGCGTGTCAGAAAATTGTGCATATACGATGGTGTGAGGTGCACAGCATCAAAACAGTCATTAAACAAGTACCATATCAATCCATGAAGATTAAAAGTGAAATGGGATCGAAGCATGCTAAAAAATGCACAAAAAACACACTCTGCAGTAGTGTTAATCGATTAACAGTTCTGATTGCGCACATTTTGCACTGGTTAATCGATTAACCTAATTGCATTGCAATTAGTTAATCGATTAACACTGTAAAATCAGCACAAAATCAGTTTGAAAAATCACTTCCAGCAGCAAAAGCACTTATGCAATCATCTCTAATGATCATTGTAGCGAGCGAAACTGGACGTGTTTCTTAAGCACCGTCGCTCTTTGGGGGTTACTATAGTTCGATTCATTTTTATCCTATTGAAGCTGATGAAGGAAGGGAAATAGATGTCTCCAATTAACCCTGCTTGCATACTAAGTTTAAATAGCGGTCTGTTAGGTTACGGATGCTATATGGTAATGGGGCCTTTTTCTTCTTACTCTTTTTTCGAGATTGAAAACATTGGACGGTTCATCGGTAGGATGTTTAGGACTGAGGGTATGGGATTTTAAGTTTTTGTTTAGTGTGCTCACTAAGATTTTTCTTTCGATTAACAGGGAAATCAGAGCGATCGTAGTTCCTCCTATTCTACGGGAGGAAATGGTGTTTTGGTGTCTTGTTCAAAGCCCAAGACGTGAAGCTAAAGGGTGGTTTGTATCTTGTTCAAAGCCCAAGATGTGAAGCTGAAGGGTCTATTTGTATCTTGTTTGAAGCCCAAGATGTGAAGCTAAAAGGGTGTTGACTTTAGAAAGAATTTGTCATCTCTAAAGAGGGGTATGTTTGTAACAACTGTTTATAAAGGAGAATTACTTTAACTGTGAGATGTGAATCCGGCAATGCCATAATTTCTTTTATAGGGGGTTTTAACCTGAAGGAGAAGACTTTAACTCAGTGTAGAGCAATACTATCTTTCCTTAGGATTTTCTCATGCTAATAGAGGGACAGTGGCGTGGATGTAAATAATCCAGAGGCTTGCCGCTTACAGCAATTAGATGGGGGAAAAAGAGTTGTTGATGTTTGTATACTGTGAATGAGGCACAACTTTGATGCTAAAAGGTTGATTGACTCAATCGGGGTTTTCTTATACAAAGCCTAAGAGGAGGCTAGTGGCCCAACAAGAGGGTGTTTTTATGTGTCTCGTACGAAGCCCGAGGTGGAGGCGAAATGAGGTTGACACAACAAGAGAATGTTTTTGTATCTCATACAAAGCCCGAGATGGAGGCGAGAAGGTTTGACTCAACAAGAGAGTCTTTGTATCACGTACGAAGCCCGAGATAGAGGCGAAAAGGTTTGACTCAACAAGAGAATCTTTTGTATCTCGTACAAAGCCCGAGATAGACGCTAAAAGGTTTGACTCAACAAGAGAGTCTTTTGTATCTCGTACAAAGCTCGAGATAGAGGCTAAAAGGTTGGCTGTTTCGGTTGAGTGACAGGTCCAGTATGTTGGTTAAAAGAGAAAATCAGTTCTTATAAAGAGACTGATTAAAAGTAAGGCTATGCTTTGGGATTTGATCTGAGGATCATGGTTATTTCTTGTTCTTTAAGGAAATGGGAAATCCAAAGGGGTTTTGAGACTGCCCAACTGTATAGGTTTTCTTCCTATTTTTTTAAAGGGACTTTAAGAACGTCTTTGAGACTCATGGGAATTAGACTGTCCAAGTCTAGAGTTTCATCTTTTGTACTATGCTTTGAGAAACAGTAGTAGCAGGATCTCGACTCTTTGAAAGACTGTTCTATTAAGATGACTAATTTATGCTCCTATACCTCTAGGAGGTCGTCGAGACAATTTGTACGAAGCCCAAGAGGAGCCTGGAATCTTTTAAGAAGCTGATGGACAATTTGTACGAAGTCCAAGAGGAGGCTATCATTCCCGGAGGAAGAAATCATTTATACGAAGCCTAAGAGGAGGTTGTGAATACTTCTAAGAAGCCGACGGGTCCTTGTACAACGTCCAAGAGGAGTTGGGGATGCTTTTAAGAAGCCTGTGGGTCCCTAAACCCCGAGAAATTCGAGACAGGCTATTCACAGAGAATATATCAAGCCAGGAAAGTTCGAGAATTTGGAAGAAACTCAAGAGATGCTATTCACGGAGAATAGATCAACTCTGGGGAGTAGAGTCTCTTGACAATTCCTAGGAGGACAGCCGAAGAGAAGACTGTATCTGGTAATCCTATGCGGATCTAGTTTAGTCTATTTAAGAGTGATCAACAGGGCTTAGTGCTAGACGTAGTTGCCGGGGAAACTCTAAATAGCTATACTATTATTACACAGTTGATATGAGTTTATGAAAGGAGACTTACAGTGAGCAGCCCCACAATACAGTTATATACATATGAAAGCGGTAAATGAAAGCGTATAAACACTTACTCGGTTGTAGAGCTTCCATGTTGTTTTGTTAGTTGTTCAACAAAGAAAGATTGAAAACAACAGTATATTCAAAATCAAAGGAGAAAATGCTTTGAAAAGAAAGATTGGGGCTTACTGCTCAAGGAGAGGCCCAAGGTTTTACCAGTGATCACACTGTTGTTTTGTACATGGGGACTTATACAAGTGATTGAGGCCAAAAAAGGTTTTCTGTACAAAGGGGTCTTATACAAGTGATTGAGGTCAAAAAAGGTTTTCTGTACAAAGGGGTCTTATACAAGTGATTGAGGCCAAGAAAGGTTTTCTGTAAAAAGGGGTGGGTCTTACACTCTCAAGAGGCCCAAAAGGTTTTAAAGAAAAAGAGTGGGGCTTATAACACGAGGGTATGCCCATATGATTTTTCGTTTGAAATGGCGATCGCGCCGAGATTTTGAAAACGCAGTGGGTCTTATACAATGACTGAGGCCCAAGATAATTTGGTTTTCAAAAGGGGTTGGGTCTTACACTCTAATAGAGGCCCAAAAGTTTTGAATGGGTCTTATAGCTCGAGGAGAGGCCCATATGGTTTATTTTTAAACGGGCGACGATCGCGCCGAACTTTTCTTTTAACGCAGAGAGACTTATACAATATCTGAGGCCCAAAATTGTTTTGGTTAAAAAGGGATTGGGTCTTACACTCTATCAGAGGCCCATGAGTGTTTGAAAATGATTGATGAGGGTGAAAATCAAAGAAACCCTAATTTGTTATTCTTTTAAAAGTAAATATAAAAAGAAAATCAAGGAAAATTACCAAATAAATTTGAATAAACCACTTGTGATTTTTGTTTAAGGTTTGAAAAATGATGTTTTAATCACAAGAGATATTAAAACTCATTTGGTCTTGATTTTTCAAGATGAATGTTCATTTTAAAATGTTTAAAACAAATAAAAATGAAGTTATTCACAAAAATACTAATTATATTAAATAAATAATATAAACTTAATTTTTTTTATGGAATAAAATATTTCAACACTTTTGTGATTTTTTGCAAAAAGAACCAATAAAAAATAATTAAAATTGAAAGAGTTATTAATTTTCCAATTAATTAATAAAACATCAAATATTGGAAAAAATGGAAAAATATGAAAAAACACAAAATGGCATGGGTGGGGTTTAAACCCACGACCTCAAGGTCACAAGGCGCGCGCGTTACCACTGGGGTGGTGATACATCCATTGTTTGAAGTGAAATCACAAATATACAAGTCATGCATTGGTTTTAGGCCTGGCTCAAGGCAAGGCAAGGCAAGTTTTGGCTCAGAAACGTGAAGGTCATAACTTTCTCAATTCTTAATGGTTTGAGACAAAATTTATATGCATCTAGACCAGAATTTCACAAGGAATCCAATGGTGGTAGTAGTTTTTTCAGATCACACTCCCTCCTCAAAACTCGATAGTGGTTTTGAAAAAAGCCTATAATTGCATTTTCTATGCTACACTTTGATACAGGCATGAATTACATGATCAATTGGTTCAAACAGAACATATTTAACATGTATGAGGTGTGCATGATCAGTGGACTTCAAAGCATTGCATATTTTGGAAAGTTCAAGTCATGAGGCTTACCTCTTTTTGAGCTTTTTGGAGTTTTTGTGCAATCTGTCAAGCCTCTTGTTCCAGAAATGATTTGATGCTTTAGACACACTCAAATGATCCCTTAAAATCTTTTAGGATGATTGGAATCAACTGGTACATGGAAAAACACAAACTGGCCATTTCTTGCAAAAGGGGTTAAAAGTGACCAAAATGGCAACTCTCTCAAATGGTGTTCCAGATGGGGGGAACCATTTGGAACAGTTCAAGGATGATATTTGGAGTGTGTTTGAGGTTTTATCTGGTTTGGAAAGTGACTGAATCAAGACATGGCTTGAAAAATGCACAAAAAGCCTATTTTGAGGTTTTGAGAGGTGACTTTGTGATTTTGTGATTACAGGTCACTTGTGAGAGTTTGGATCACCTACATATGATGTTTATGAGGTGTGTGTGTGTGATTGGTTTGATTGAAAAAACTCTCAAACTCAAAAACTCAGAGTTACCTTGCTAAAGAAGGCATTTTTGCCAAGAAAATGGGATTTTGGGAAAAGCATTTGTTTGATGCTTTGGTGTACTCAAGCTGAGCACAAATGAGCTCTATTTATAATAGAGCAATTTTGTTTTGGGATCAATAGTGAATGGCAACTGCAGCAGAGGTTTGGCCAATGTTGGCAAATGAAAATCCAAGTCTCCTTTAGCCATTGACTAGAGGTTAGAGCAGAGAGCTTTGGTTCCCTACTTGTTGGAGGAATCTTGACTGAATTCAGTTGCAAATGTGTCAGTCCATGCCACCTCTAAGCATCTATTAAATGCTCCAATCCAAAATTGGAGTCTTGTCCCTCTTTTAGGTAATTCTAGGTTTGGCATGCTACTTCTTGTTCCAAGGACTTTGGAGGCTTGGCTCAGTGACTGTCCCCTTTAGATTTGATCCTCAGATGTGTCCAAGATGATGACAAGGCTTGAAAATTTGCTGATTTTGGCAAATCGATCAAAAATGC
Organism: Lathyrus tuberosus; assembly: GCA_022829125.1. Classification (NCBI taxonomy): domain Eukaryota; kingdom Viridiplantae; phylum Streptophyta; class Magnoliopsida; order Fabales; family Fabaceae; genus Lathyrus; species Lathyrus tuberosus. Next base: position 1,569,509 of record JALAZF010000276.1, on the reverse strand, counting down.
AAAATTCTGCCTTGCCTTGGCAGTTTTCAGCAAGGCATTTTGCCACTACCATAACTCTTAGCTCAAATTGAATTTGGTGACGTTCTTGGCCATTTTGGAAAGCCCTTATATGATACAACAACTGTTTGATCATACTTGGTGTTTATACTTTTTGGATCCAAGTGAAAAATGTCCCTACATTTAGAAAAAAGTGAAGGCAGATTCTGACTTAGTGAAAATTTCACTAAGTGTTGGAAAAAAGTGACATTTTCCCTTTTTGTGATTTTGATCAATCAATAACTCAAAATCCATGAAGAATTGGAATAAGGTCAAGTTGAAGTTTTTGTAGAGGGCCATGAGATCTACAAATCAAGCTTTGGATAGGGAAAAATGGCTTTGTGGTTTAGGAGTTATGATCCTCCAAAGTTGGTTTAGGAGTTACCCCTTTTTCAAGTTATCCCACTTTCTTTGATTTTTATTGATGAATGATGATTCAAATCATACATTAACATCATTTTAGGGTTAAAAATCCATAATTGTGAAAAATCTCAAAAAGTCAAAGTTGACTTTTGTGCACAGTTGACTTTTTATCAGATGAATTCCAAACTGTGCAATCCTTTAGGTAATCATGTCCTTGACCTAAATCAAACTTAATTCTTTTTTTGCACAGTTGATTCAAAAATTAATTTCTCTCTGAGTTTTAATGATTTTGAGTTAATTCTTTTTTTAATAATTCACAAAAATGTTAAAATATTTTATTTTACCAAAAAATCCCAAAAATATTATTTATTTCATATAATTGATATTTTTGCAAAGAATTAATATTTTAATTATTTTTTACATTTAAAATATTATTTCCTTCTTGATTTTGCAAATGTTAATCTTTTCTAATCATTTTGTAGGTCAAAACTTGATTTTTGAAACATTAATCCATGATCACAATTTGTTTTCCACATGTTAAACAATTTTGGTCATTTTAATTGAATTTTTTATTCAATTAAAATACATTTTTGAAAACAAATTAGGGTTTTTGATTAATTCAACCCTCATCAAACTTTTTAAAACCTTTTGGGCCTCTAATAGAGTGTAAGACCCAATCCCCCTTTGTACCTAAAACTTTTTGGGCCTCAGTCATTGTATAAGTCCCGGTACAGTTTTCAAAATAACGGTGCGATCGTTGTTTTTAACCCTGGGCCTCTCCTTGAGCTGTAAGCCCCGCCACTTGTACAAAAACCCTTGGGCCTCTAATAGATTGTAAGACCCAAACCCCTTTTAACCAAAATCATTTTGGGCCTCAGATATTGTATAAGTCCCTCTGTGTTAAAAGAAAATCTCGGTGCGTTCGCCAGTTTAAAATCAAACCCTGGGCCTCTCCTCGAGCTGTAAGCCCCACCACTTGTATAAAAATTAACTTTTGGGCCTCTTGAGAGAGTGTAAGACCCATCCCTTTGTACAGAAAACCTTTTTTGGGCCCTAGTCATTTTATAAGTCCCTCTGTACAAATTCAACAGTGCGATCACCGGTAAAACTTGGCCTCTCATTGAGCTGTAAGCCCCAATAACCTTTTCAAAGCACTTTCTCCTTTGATTTTGAATATAATATTTTTATCGAAGCTTTCTTTGTTGAACCACTAACAAAACAGCATGAAAGCTCTACAACCGAGTAAGTGTTTACCCGCTCTCTTTATCCGCTTTCATATATATATATATAACTGTATTGCGGGGCTGCTCACTGTAAGACTTCTTTCACAAACTTTTATATACTGGTCAAATATCAACTGTGTAATACTAGTATAGTTATTGAGAGTTTTCCCCGACAACTACGTCTAGCACTAGGTAAAGCCCTGTTGGTCACTCTTAAATACAAACAAAACTAGATCCCCATAGGATTACCAGACACAGTCTTCCCTCCTCTTGGGGTTAAACAATATGGAGACGTGAAAGGCAGCATTCCCTGTGAACCCTTTCTCAGACTGTCACCGTTAGAAATTGTAACGCCCCATTTTGTCCGATTTATTTAATCGAGTCGATTTAATTATTTTTATTTTTACATTATTATATTCTTTACTTTTATTTGACAATATATTATTTTTCATCGTTATTATGTTTTATCGCGTTTTGAGAGCGTTCGCGAGATATTTGAGCTGAGGGGTAAAATGGTCTTTTAGGGGTTTTTGATATTTGTTATTACAAGAGAGAAAGAAAAGAGAGTTTAGGGAGAAAATAGAAAGAAGGAAAAAGAGAAGAGAGAAAGGAAGAGAAGGGAAAAGGAGAGGAAAACTTGGGATATAAGGAATTGTCCGTTCAAGCACGATTAATCGGGTAAGGGTGAGAAGTTTCGATTATATCTTGCTTGTGTATGTATATGTGTTATTTGTTGTAATTGTTTTGGTTGTTTCACAACTTTTTCTCATTGATAAATTGATGAATAATTGATAGAAATCGATGTTTTCGCGGTTGAACCTCGATATAAACTGCGTAGAATACTTGTTGATTATGTTGGAACACGTTTTGGTTGATATATTGGGATTTGGAAGTGTTTAGATGAGAATTGGAGAGGAAATTGGATGAATTTCGCAGCAGAAATTCTGCAGGAAAAATTCTGGGGTTCGCTGCCCATACGCGTAACAGGCAAAGCAATACACGTATTGGTTAAGGCAATACGCGTATGGCAAGGGGGAAATGTGGGCATTACGCGTATGGAACCCATTTTGCACGGCCCTCTGCTGAAATGCGTAATGGTACGCGTACTTGCAAGGCATTACGCGTATCTAGGAAGGCAATATGCGTACTGGGTTTTAGTGGAATTCTTGGGTAAAAATTAGTCTCTGCCCATCCTCGTAGCACTTTGGGCAATACGCGTAAGGATGGGCGAGCGAGCTGGGCAATACGCGTATGGCTCAGGGCAATACGCGTATGACCAGAGAGGGTGCAGAATTGTCCCCGATTTCACGTCTGATGCCGTAACTTTTGATCCATAAGTCGGATCGAGGCGTTATTGGTACTGTTAGAAAGCTTGTGAAATGTTCTTTCTTATTAAAATAGTTTTGAGATTGGTGGCCGATTTAATTATGTCAGGAATTTGTGAATGTGTCATTTTGTCGATTTTTACAGTCTTAACTGTATGTGATTGTTGTGTTATCATGCAATATGCTTTATATATATCGTATGACTTGTGTGTTGTTGTATGATGTGAATGCATGTGATGAAATGTTGTGATGATGGTTTGTGGCCTCAGGGCAAGTAAATGCATTGTGTTGTGTTCGATTGTATATGCATGATTATGGGTGTGTATATGTGTATGCATTTGATTGTCATGAGTCATTGTATGCCAAGCATCATGATATGCATTCTTGTGATATCGTGTGCCCTAGTGGGTATGAGCGACGAAACGATTCCAGAGGGAATCTGCTATAACGGTCGTGAGCCTTATACCGAGAGGACCTAAAGCGACGTTATAGACGATCGTGAGCCTTATACAAAGAGGACCTAAAGCGATCGGATCGTGAGCCTTATACAAAGAGGACCTAAAGCGATCCATAAACGTCGTGAGCCTTATACCAAGAGGACCTAAAGCAACGGGGAACATCGTTCGCCCGACGGGGAGTTACACTAAGTAACAAGCGATGATTCCAATAGTTCCTGAGTGAACTAATGATGAGAATGATGAATGGATGGTACCGCATTTGCCTAGAGTCGTTGTGTCGATCTCTTTGCTTTTGCATAAATCATGAATGGATTGATTATGTATGGAAAATCATGAATGGATTGATTATGTGTGGATAATCATGAATGGATTGATTATGTGTGGAAAATCATGAATTGATTGAGTATGTGTTGAGATTTATGTTTGAATTGGTGAATTGGTGCATCGATGTGATAAATTCATTGTTTGTGGATAATATGTTTTATGCATATACATATGCTATGTGATGTGGTGGGGTGTTTCCATATGTTATGACTTTGGTGTGCCTTATGTGTGAATATGTGATTATGTTAGTGTAATTGATATATGCTATGATGTTGGATTATCAGAAATATGTTATGTATCTGTGGCACGCTATATGTATTAGTATGTGATGCTTGTGGTGAGAATAATTATGCATGTGAATTTGTATGTGTTTGCATATTATTATGCAATCTTGATTTAGTTGTTATTTCTCACCCTTCTGCTGTGGTTTGTTGCTCTATGAGGCAATTGCAGATCTGTGCCTTGGAGGCTTTCGTGAAGATTAGTTCTCCATCCTTTTGACGGTCTGTCTACTCTGATACGTACACGGGAGTCAGGGAGCGTTATTTTTATATATGTATACATTTGTTGGATATATTTTGTATTAACTTTGTATGAATATCTTAATGTTACAAAAAAATTTATTTTGTAAAACAAGACAGTTATGGATATTTCCGCTTTATTCCATTATTGAACTTTCCTTTTGTATGGAAAAAGTTTCCCTTTGAGGTTATTCCATTTTGTGTTATGTATCAAAAATTTATGAGCAGGGATTGTGTTTTCTTTCTATTGATGTGGCATCCTTGTTTCTATCGGAAAATTAAATTTTTACTTACTCTGATTTAATTATGTATTATTTATTCGCGATGGGAATTTGGGTGTTACAATAGTGGTATCAGAGCAGGTCGGTCCGTCCGGCCAAGTTGTTGAGTCCGTTGGTGTGACAGTAGAATACTGTCGATGTTGTTTGTTCCTTAGTATTAAATGTGTGTGAAACACTGTCAGTACTTTCTGGTTTTCTAATCCTTTGCCTGCAGGATTTAGAATGAGATAAGTGGGGGAGAAGCTGGTGCTTCTCTAAGTTGCTTCAGGTGTGGAGTGTTGGCTTAGTGTGTTGTAGATTGCAAGATTGTAAGTGTTGTTTGGACAGCGTTGTTCCCGGTTCCGGGGGAAATGTGGAGGTAAGGTTTATGTCAACTAAGGATTTGTGCCTTGGGTAGTTTTGTGCACAAGATGCAAGAAATGCTATTATAGTTTGGTTAAGACGGTTTATGCCCCATCATGATTGTCGGCTGTCTATTGACAAATTGCAGAACTGATCACCCTTAATCTCTTGTTGATAATAGACGGGAATTATGTTGGATGGAATAGACGTGTCTTTCCGACTTTGATAGTGTGTGCAGTGAATTGTTTGGAATTTAAGAAAATGATTACGGATTGTTTTGATGAGTCGATGAAGATTCTAATATCGAAAGATGAGACAGATTAGAGGTTTTGGTATGTTGGTTCAGTTGGGAAGTTGTTGAGAGAGAACGATTGGGTATTATTAATGGCTGCTTCTCAGAGAGTAGAGACTGAACTCAAAATTGGACGAATGTGAGGATTTGAGGTTTATATCTGCTAAGTGAGTAGGAAACTCTCAGGGGATGAGACTAAGATGTTTGTTATGTTTGTGATAATAGTGTTCTGGAATTGGCAGAAAGGCCACAGTGATGGGCTCCCAGTTGTGCGTGATTCCAGATGTGTTTCCGAATGGAATATTGGATGTTAGCGTTAGAATTACTCAGATTGAAAGAGCGGTTGGAAGATTTACTGGAAATGGGATTTGTGAGACCAAGTGTGTCGCTTAGGAAAGCTCCAGTGTTGTTAGTAACAAAAATGATAGATGACTGAATGGAATAACAAGCATGAGGTGTATAATGGTATTGAGACTACGTGAAGCCAAACTTAGTGTTCTGGTGAGGTTTGGAGTCTTTGGAGTTTTAGAGCATTAATGGAAATCTTGAGAAAACCCTTATGTGTGGACGTAATATTGGTATTAAGAGTTCCTTTGGGTTGGTTGTTGCTAAATGTTGGGATTTATAGAATTTGGATTGTTAAGAGAAGAAATTGTATATGGACTACTAACAGTTGAATAAGGTAACGATCGAGAATAAGTGTCCACTTTCATGAATAGATAACTGGATTGGTTTGGTTGAGTTTGAGGGAAATCACAATTGGTTGGAATGTTTTATAAGAGTGGTGATTTGTGTGAGTTGAGGCTTTGATCGATTTAATGTGACTGGTTATGGTTGTTATTGTCGCGATAGGCTGTTATTTACTCGGTTAAGCTTGTATGTGAGTAACCAGCTACCCAGTGAAAACAATTTTTTTTTCAAAAGCTTTAATAATTTATATCTTTTGGAATTGGGTTGGGCATTACAACGTACAGTGATGTTATTTGGTGTTAGTAATGCGTCTGCAATGTTTCTGGAGTAGATGAATTATATCTTCCATATTTACTTGGATGAGGTCGTGGTGGTTTTGATTGAGGGTATTCGAATCTGTTATAAACTCATAGGAAGAACAGGTAGAGTGGTTGAGATTCGAATTACAAGTGTTGAAAAGAGACGAAGTTTTATGCTAAGTTATTCAAGTGAGAATTTGGGTTGAAAAGGGTTAGTTTTCTTGGATATGTTATTTCAGATGAGAGTATGGTTATGGATCCATCGGAAGTGCATGCAGTTCTACAATGAGAGGCTCCGAAGTTAGTTAAGGAGATTATTATCTTTTTTGACTTTAGTTGGTTATTACCGGAGGTTATGAAAGGTTTTTCCAAGTTAGAATTTTCGTTATGACAGATGACTTGTAAAAGGTAAGTCGTTTGCTTTGGATGTTCTTTGTGAGGAAAGTTTGAGAGGGTTAAAGTAGAATTTGTCTACGACTTCAGTTTTGATTCTGTGTGATCCTAATAAACCGTTCGCGAGGTATTGTGATGTGTCTTTGATGATTTAGTCAGTGTGTTAATGCAAGAGGGTAAAGTCGTCGCTTATGCTTTACGACAATTGAGGATTCATAGAAGGATCTATACTATTTTTAATTTGGAATTGGTTGCGGTTGTATTGTGTTGGAATATTTGGAGGTATTATCTTTATGGTTCTAGGTTCGAAGTGTTTAGTAATCACAAGACTATTGAGTACTTGTTTGGTCTGAAGGGAAAGAGTATGAGACAACGAGGATGGTTAGAATTCGTGACGAGTTATGAAGTTGGCTTGGATTATCCTTCAAGAAAAGCTGATGTTGTGCCTGAAGAGTTAAGTCGATAGTCTTTGCGTATGGTTGTTTTGATGGTCAGAGAATTAAAATTATTTGAGCAGTTCAGAGACTTGTGTCTGGTGTGTGAGATAAAATAATAGAGTGTGAGGTTGGGTATATTAAAAGTGAACAGTGATTTTTCGCGAATGAGAGAAAAAGTTAGACTTTGGACGTGAAATTGGTAGTTTTGATGGTTATGAGTAATTAGAGTGCGTAGCATTGTTGTAATAGTGTTGTGTGACAAGGATGTTTGGTATTCTGGTTTTGACGAGGTTGTTGAAACGATGTTGGGTTGTTGAACTTTATGTTCTTGTTTATGTTGTTGCCTCGTTTCCATCGTGATGGTTCGAGTGCGAGTAGCTAATTCCTGTGTGTGTTCGTAACTTGAGCATTCTTTGAGTCGTGCGTTAGTCGTCAAGTGCATTGTATGGGCTTTGCACCTTGTCGTGGTAGTGTCGTTGTTGTCGTGTCGTTGTTGTAGCTGCTATTGGCAAGGTGGTTTGTCACTTTGTGTTATTCGTGGTGTGCCTTTTGTTGGCATGATAGTTTGTTGGTCGGATGCGAGAGTCGTATCCGGAGTTGTTCGTATCGGTTATATTTTCGAGGACGAAAATGTCTAAGTGGGGGAGAATTGTAACGCCTAGTTTTTTCTGATTTATTTAATCGAGTCGATTTAATTATTTTTGTTTTTATATTATTTTATTCTTGACTTTTATTTGACAATATATTATTTTTCATCGTTATTATGTTTTATCGCGTTTTGAGCTCGTTCGCGAGATATTTGAGCTGAGGGGTATAATGGTCTTTTAGGGGTTTTTGATATTTGTTATTACAAGAGAGAAAGAAAAGAGAGTTTAGGGAGACAATAGAAAGAAGGAAAAATAGAAGAGAGAAAGGAAGAGAAGGGAAAAGGAGAGGAAAACTTGGGATATAAGGAATTGTCCGTTCAAGCACGATTAATCGGGTGAGGGTGAGAAGTTTCGATTATATCTTGCTTGTGTATGTATATGTGTTATTTGTTGTAATTGTTTTGGTTGTTTCACAACTTTTTCTCATTGATAAATTGATGAATAATTGATAGAAATTGATGTTTTTGCGGTTGAACCTCGATATAAACTGCGTAGAATACTTGTTGATTATGTTGGAACACGTTTTGGTTGATATATTGTGATTTGGAAGTGTTTAGATGAGAGTTGGGGAGGAAATTGGATGAATTTTGCAGCAGAAATTCTGCAGGAAAAATTCTGGATTTCGCTGCCCATACGCGTAACAGGCAAGGCAATACGCGTATTGGTTAGGGCAATACACGTATGGCAAGGGGAAAATGTGGGGATTACGCGTATGGAACCCATTTTGCACGACCCTCTGCTGAAATGCGTAATGGTACGCGTACTTGGAAAGGCATTACGCATATCTAGGAAGGCAAGGGTTTTAGTGGAATTCTTGGGTAGAAATTAGTCTCTGCCCATACGCGTAGCACTTTGGGAAATATGCGTATGGATGGGCGAGCGAGCTAGGCAATACGCGTATGACCAGAGAGGGTGCAGAATTGTCCCCGATTTCGTGTCCGATGCCGTAACTTTTGATCCGTAACTCGGATCGAGGCATTCTTGTTACCGTTAGAAAGCCTGTGAAATGTTCTTTCTTATTAAAATGGTTTTGAGATGGGTGGCCGATTTAATTATGTTGGGAATTTGGGAATGTGTCGTTTTGCCGACTTTTACCGTCTTAACTGTATGTGATTGTTGTGTTATCATGCAATATGATTTTTATATATATCGTATGACTTGTGTGCTGTTGTATGATGTGAATGCATGTGATAAAATGTTGTGATGATTGTTTGTGGCCTAAGGGCAAGTAAATGCATTATATTGTGTTCGATTGTATATGCATGATTATGGGTGTGTATATGTGTATGCATTTGATTGTCATGAGTCATTGTATGCCAAGCATCATGATATGCATTCTTGTGATGTCGTGTGCCCTAGTGGGTGTGAGCGACGAAATGATTCCAGAGGGAATCTACTATAACGGTTGTGAGCCTTATACCGAGAGGACCTAAAGCGACGTTATAGACGATCGTGAGCCTTATACAAAGAGGACCTAAAGTGACCCATAAACGTCGTGAGCCTTATACCAATAGGACCTAAAGCAACGAGTAACATCGTTTTCCCGACGGGGAGTTACACTAAGTAACAAGCGATGATTCCAATAGTTCTTGAGTGAACTAATGATGAGAATGATGGATGGATGGTACCCGCATTTGCATAGAGTCGTTGTGTCGGTCTCTTTGCATTTGCATAAATCATGAATGGATTGATTATGTGTGGAAAATAATGAATGGATTGATTATGTGTGGAAAATCATGAATGGATTGATTATGTGTGGAAAATCATGAATTGATTGAGTATGTGTTGAGATTTATGTTTGAATTGGTGAATTGATGTGCATATGTGATAAATGCATTGGTTGTGGATAATATGTTTTATGCATAGACATATGCTATGTGATGTGGTGGGGTGTTTCCATATGTTATGACTTTGGTGTGCCTTATGTGTGAATATGTGATTATGTTGGTGTAATTGATATATGCTATGATGTTGGATTATCAGAAATATGTTATGTATCTGTGGTACGCTATATAGTATGTGATGCTTGTGGTGAGAATAATTATGCATGTGAATTTGTATGTGTTTGCTTATTATTATGCAATCTTTATTTAGTTGTTATCTCTCACCCTTCTGTTGTTGTTTATTGCTCTATGAGGCAATTGCAGATCTGTGTCTTGGAGGCTTTTGTGAAGATTAGTTCTCCATCCTTTTGTCGGTCTGTCTGCTCTAATACGTAAGACGGGAGTCGGGGAGCGTTATTGTTATATATGTATACATTTGTTGGATATATTTTGTATTAAATTTGTAAGAATATCTTGATGTTACAAAATGATTTATTTTGTAAAACAAGGCAGTTATGGATCTTTCCGCTTTATTCCATAATTGAACTTTCCTTTTGTATGGAAAAAGTTTCCCTTTGAGGTTATTCCATTTTGTGTTATGTATCAAAAATTTATGAGCAGGGATTGTGTTTCCTTTCTATTGATGTGGCATCCTTGTTTCTGTCGGAAAAATAAATTTTTACTTACTCTGATTTAATTATGTATTATTTATTCGCGATGGGAATTGGGGTGTTACAGAAATTGTCAAAGAAACTCTAACTCCCCAGAGATGATCTTTTCTCCGTGAATGGCATCTCTTGAGTTTCTTCCAAATTCTCGGACTTTCCTGGCTTGATCCATTCTCTGTGAATAGCCTATCTTGAACTTCTCGGGGTTTGGGGACCCACAGGCTTCTTAAAACCATCCCCGCCTCCTCTTGGGCGTTGTACAAGGACCCTTCGGCTTCGTAAAAGCTCTCATGCCTTCTCTTGGGCTTAGTACAAGGACCCAGAGACCTCTACAGGTATAGGAACAGAACGTAGTCATCAATTTGCTAGAGTTTTCTTGCTGAGTCAAGTGTCATACTAGTTAATGGGTTGACCTTCATACCTTAACATACCAGCCTTCCCTTGGGCATCATATCATTCACTTATTTGAGAATCAATTTCTCAAAACACCAGTAGACTTGGACAGTCTCAATACCTTTCGAATTTCCCATTTCCTTAAAGAACAGGAAATAACCCTGATCTTTTGATCAGTACCAAAGTACAACCTTACCTGGAATCAGTCCCTTTATAAGAACTGATTTTCTCTTTTATACAACATACTGGACCTGTCACTCAACTGAAACAGTCACCAAACTCTTTAACCTCCATCTCGGGCTTCGTACGAGATACAAAAACACTCTCTTGTTGAGTATAAAAGACTCTCTTGTTGAGTCAATCTCCTTTTAGCCTCCATCTCAGGCTTCATACGAGACATAAAACACTCTCTTGTTGAGTATAAAAGGCTCTCTTGTTGTGTCAAACCACTTTTAGCCTCTATCTCGGGCTTCGTACGAGATACAAACACACTCTCTTGTTGAGTGTAAAAGGCTCTCTTGTTAAGTCAAAACCTCTTTAGCCTCTATCTCGGGCTTCGTACGAGATACAAAATACTCTCTTGTTGAGTATAAAAGACTCTCTTGTTGAGTCAAATCCCCTTTTAGCCTCCATCTCGGGCTTCGTACCAGATACAAAAACACTCTCTTGTTGAGTATAAAAGACCCTCTTGTTGGGTCACAAACCTTTTAGCCTCCGTCTTGGGCCGTGTACAAGACATGCATAATCACTCTCTTGTTGAGTATAAAAGACTCTCTTGTTGAGTCCATCAAGTTTTCAGCCTCCATCTCGGGCTTTATACGAGATACAAAAACTCTCTTGTTGAGTCAAACCCTTTAGCCTCTATCTCGGGCTTCGTACGAGACAGATAAAAAGCGCCCCCTTTGTTGGGTCAATAGCCTCCTCTTAGGCTTTGTATAAAGAAAGCCCCGGTTGAGTCAATCAACCTTTTAGCATCAAATTTGTGACTTGCTCACAGTATACAAACATCAACAAATCCTCTTTAGAGATGACAAATTCTCTCTAAAGTCCAATAAACCCTTCAGCTCCACATCTTGGGCTTTGAACAAGATACAAACCACCTTTAGCTTCACATCTTAATCTTTGAACAAGATACATATTCTCCCTTTAGCTTCACGTCTTGGGCTTTGAACAAGACACCAAAACAACCTTTTTCCTCCCATAGAATAGTAGGAACTACGATCGCTCTGATTTCCCTGTTTCGTTAAACGGGAATACGTAGGCATAAGATTGTAAAAATCTTAGCGAGCGCACTAATCAAAAACCCAAAATCCCATACCTTCACAACCCAATCGAAAAGCACCAGTCCTAAACATCCTACCAAATAACATGATCCCGTTACACTACGTTCTTAGCAAAATAAGCAGAGAGAGGCCCGCAATTTAAACCGCATCTGTAAACCAACAGTCTTGACTGTTTAACCTCAGTATGCAAGCAGGGTTAATTGGAGACATCTATTTTCCTTCCTTCATCAGCTTCAATAGGATAAAAAATGAATCGACCTGTAGTAACCCAAAGCGGCAGTGCTTAAGAACCACGTCCAGAAATCGCTCGTTATAGAAAAGTAGCGCCACCATGGGGCCATTCGCAGGGCATCCTGTCCCTCTGACCCCTCTGGTTGAAACTCTAAATTCATATCACAGAAATGGCGACTCTGCTGGGGAGTCATTGTCTGTATAGGATCATAAGGTTAGAGGTCTAGGATGATTAAGACAAATATATATACTGTTTTTCCTAATTGATATCTATGTTTATTTTTCTGCTAAATGGAAATGCGTGTGATGCCGCATGTGGAAATATTGAGTATACACCTAAGATAGGTGATGGCAATACGGGTAATCTTAATGGGAGTGAATTCCAATTAAGAGTCTCCCGATCGACCATCAAACTCAGTGGAGACTCCCTTTGCAGATACATTGCCTATACGACTTCGGTTGTTGAAAGTAGTGTGGTCGACTGGGTTATCTGAGAAGCTGAGGTTTTCAGCAGACTTAAACCATTTTGTAGTGCGAAAGCTATCAGAAATAGTTGTCACACGATACTACCCTCATCTGAGATCACTTTAGGGTACATCAGCTCGCTGGCGATCCGCTTGCTGTTGTTATCCCAGAGGGGTCAATGATTTTGCGGACAGGTACAAAAAATCACCAGTATAAACCTTTGGGAGGGGGGGTAGAGCCTTGGCTTCATAACACCGACCCTTTGACCCCATGTTTTTTCTATGTTTTTGTGTGATGCATTCATACATTCATTTAAAAAACATTAAAACAAAAAAAATCTTCTCTTATAGTCTCTCTTTTTTTCAAATTAAACTGAGAGAATGATTACAAATGTCAGAGAAAGGAGATTACGCTAATGGATTTCGGTTGAAGGAAAACTCATAAGTACACCTTCAAGGTTCCAAAGTTAGAGGACTTGAGAGGTTTGGCGAGAATGATCACCAACCACGAGGCTTTCAGAGCCAAGTATGGAGGACTACTATCTCTATTAAGGGTTAATATAATCGAAGGAATCCTGTCTACACTCATTCAGTTCTACGATCCGGTTTATCACTGTTTCACATTCCCGGATTATCAGCTAGCACCAACACTAGAGGAGTATTTCCACCTGTCAAAACTATTCGAGCGGCTAAGAAAGTACAAACTCCGCTTGAATCCCAATAAGTGCACATTCGATGTCCGTTCAGGGAAACTCTTAGGGTTCATCGTCAGCCATAAAGGAATTGAGGTTGATCCTGACAAGGTCAAGGCCATTCGAGAAATGCCTTTTCCGAAAACTGAAAAACAAGTCAGAGGATTCCTAGGACGTTTGAATTACATCTCCAGGTTTATATTCCTTATGACCACGATATGCGCGCCGATTTTCAAGTTACTAAAAAAGAACCAGGACTGCGTTTGGACAGAAGACTGCTAAACCGCCTTCGACAGTATCAAGGAATACCTGTTGAACCCACCGATTCTATCACCTCCAGTGGAAGGAAGACCACTGATCATCTACCTCAAAGTCCTAGAGGACTCAATGGGTTGTGTACTTGGCCAGCAAGACGAAACCAAAAGGAAAGAGTCTGTCATTTACTATTTAAGCAAGAAATTCACCGACTGCGAGACTCGATACACTATGCTTGAGAAAACTTACTACGCTTTGGCTTGGGCTGCCAAACGTATTTGCTAGTACATGATTCGTCACACTACTTGGCTGGTCTCCGAAATGGACCCAATCAAGTATGTATTTGAAAAACCTGCTCTCACGGGAAGAATCGCCCGTTGGCAGAAGCTACTATCAGAATACGACATCGAATACCACACTCAGAAAGCCGTTAAAGGGAGTATTTTGGCCAATCACTTGGCTCATCAATCGATTGACGATCAGGAATCAATCGGGTTTGACTTCCCAGACGAAGATGTCATGTATTTAAAAATGAAAGACTATGATGAACCGCTACCCAGTGAAGGGCCAGGACCAGGTTTCCAGTGGGGACTTATCTTTGGCGGGGCTGTCAATCATTACGAAAACAGAATTGGGGAAATCATTGTTACCCTTCAGGGTACCCACATTCCTTTCACCGCCAGACTTACGTTCAAATGCACAAACAACGAGGCCAAATACGAAGCTTGTATTATGGGTCTCGAAGAAGCGATCGACTTAAGGATCAAAAACTTGGACGTATATGGCAACTCAGCTCTGGTCATCAATCAGGTCAAAGGAGATTGGAACACATACCAATCAGGACTGATTCCTTACAAAGATTACGCAAGAAGGTTATTACCCTTCTTCAACAGAATCGAGTTTCATCACATCCCTCGTGATGAGAATCACATGGCTGATGCATTAGCCACCCTTTCTTCCATGATTAGTGTAGGTCAATGGAATGACTTACCTAAGATCGATATGATGCGCCTTGAACGGCCCGCTTACATCTTCGCGATTGAAGCAGTCATAGACGACAAACCTTGGTATCACGATATCAAATGCTTCCTTCAGAAAGAGGAATACCCACCTAGGGCATCTAGGAAGGATAGAAAAACCCTCAGAAGGTTAGCATGCAGCTTCTTCCTGAGCGGCGATACACTCTATAAGAGAAATTTTGACATGGTCTTGCTCCGACGCATAGACAGACTAGAAGCAGACATGCTGATAAAAGAAATTCATGAAGGATCCTTTGGCACTCATGCCAACGGACACACAATGGCGAGAAAAATTCTAAGAACAGGGTACTACTGGTTGACCATGGAATCCGATTGCTACAAGCACATGAGGAAGTGTCACAAGTGTCAGATATACTCAGACAAAATCCATGTACCGCCAACGCATATGAAAGTTCTCTCTTTCCCATGGCCTCTTTCCATATGGGGAATCGACATGATTGACATGATCGAACCCAAGGCTTCAAACGGACATCGGTTTATCCGGGTAGCCATTGATTACTTCACCAAATGGGTCAAAGCAGCATCGTACGCCAATGTAACCCGACAAGTGGTGGTCCAATTTATCAAAAACAATATCATCTGCCGTTATGGTGTTCCGAACCAGATCATTACAGATAATGGATCTAACTTGAACAATAAGATGATGAAAGAGTTGTGCGCTGAATTCAAGATCGACCACCATAACTCATCTCCCTACCGACCCAAGATGAACGGAGCGGTAGAAGCGGCTAACAAGAACATTAGGAAGATCGTTCAAAAGATGGTTCTAACTACAAAGATTGGCACGAGATGCTACCCTTTTCTCTTCACGGTTATCGCACATCTATCCGTACTTCAATAGGGGCAGCCCATTTCTCTCTAGTGTATGGCATGGAAGCAGTGCTCCCCATAGAAGTAGAGATCCCATCAATCCGGGTATTGATGGAAGCTAAGCTTACAGAAGTTGAATGGTGTCAGAGTCGACACAACAAACTGAATCTGATCGAAGAAAAGAGAATAACGGCACTATGCCACGGTCAGTTGTATCAGCAAAGGATGAAGAAGGCGTTTGACAAAAAGGTCCGAACTCGCTTCTTCAGGAAAGGAGACCTCGTGCTCAAAAAGATACAATCATTTCTTACTAATTCTCGGGGCAAATGGACTCTGAATTATGACAGCCCCTATGTGGTCAAGAAAGCTTTCTCAGGTGGCGCCTTGAGACTTGCAACCATGGACGGAGAGGAATTTGCCTACCCCACAAATGTTGACGTAGTCAAGAAATACTTCTCCTAAACTGAAAAAAAACGTCTCGGTGGATTGAAAACCCGAAAGGGCGGTCCAGGCAAAAGTTAGAGACAAAATCAAAAAATCATCCCAGTGGATTGGAAACTTCACAGTACAATCCAGGAAAAAATTAGGGATAATGGCAAGTAACTATGTTCAACAGGGGTGTTAGTTTCTTGGATTGGCTGGAATTTTGGTAAAACAAAGGTTGTTCAATGTTTGATGTCAAGGTGGTGATGTCACAATATTGAGTCTTAACACTGGGCTGTGTTAAGAGTGAAGTGTGGATGTCTGATGTCACATGCGATGTTGTGACATTAGATCTGCAGAATTAATAACATCAGCTTTGTGATGTTGTTAGGGTTTGCGTTTTAGCTGGAATTGTGGAGAGCAGGTAGTCTCATTGGATGCGAATATCTTGGGATAGATATTCTCTGTTGCATAGAGATTTGATGCAGATTTGTAGGAGATTTAAAAGGTTGAAGATTTGAAAAGATTTTAGGAGAAAATCTATTTTGAAGATTCAGTTTTAAATAACGAAGAAAGAGAGATAAAAACTGAGAGTCGTTTTGTGTCTTCGTGTATGTTTTGTAAACCATTCGAGTGTGAATTGGTATTGTTGTTTTGAGTTGTTCTTGATCAAAGCTGTGAAGCAGAATCAAGTAGTGTTTTTCAAAGTGTGTGATCTTTGAATTATATCATTGAAGTGTTTTAGGGATTGAGTAGTGTTATCATATCTAAGTGGTTTCTTAGGTAGAAAGTCACTAGTAGGAATTAAGATTAGGAGATTATCAACTGGGTTGTTGAGTCTCTAATTTAATCCTACAAGTAGTGAAATTCATCCCTGGCTTGGTAGCCCCCAGACGTAGGTAGTTAGACCAAACTGGGTGAATAATTTGGTGTGTTCTTCTGCTGTTTAATTTGTCCATTATACAGAGTGTGTTGTTGTAACATCGTGTGTGACATCACACATATCTGGTACTAGAATTTCAATTGGTATCAGAGCAGGCATCCTGTCTGTCTCTGTGTGAGATCTAGGGAAGTTATTTTCTGGTGTAAAGATGGACAAAGAAGTTGGAGGATTTGTCAACAGACCCCCTATTTTGGATGGCTCGAATTATGATTATTGGAAGCCAAGGATGATCACCTTTTTGAAATCCTTGGACAGCAGGGGTTGGAAGGCCATTATTAAAGAGTGGAAAGCACATGTTGTGTGTGAGAAAGATGATGCTAGAAAAGATAAAGAAGGTACCTCAAAGCTCAAACCTGAAGAAGAATGGACCAAGGAAGAAGATGAGCTTGCCCTTGGTAATTCCAAGCTCTAAATGCAATTTTCAATGGAGTGGATAAGAATATATTCAGGTTGATCAATACCTGTGAAGTTGCTAAGGAAGCGTGGGATATTTTGAAGGCTACACATGAAGGAACATCTAGAGTTAAGATGTTAAGACTTTAGCTTCTAACATCGAAGTTTGAAAGTCTGAAGATGAAGGAAGATGAGACTATCCATGACTTCCATATGAGTGTGCTTGAGCTGGCTAATGCATCCAGTGCTCTTGGTGAAAAGATGTCAGATGAAAAGCTTTTAAGGAAGATCCTTAGGTCCCTTCCTAAGACGTACAAGATGAAGGTGACTGCTATTGAAGAAGCTTAAGACATTAACAAGATGAGGGTTGATGAGCTCATTAGATCTCTTCAAACTTTTGAGCTTGGGTTGAATGAGGAAGAACCAGAAAAGAAGCCAAAGAGTATAGCCTTGGTGTCAAATGATCAAGAAGAGAAAGGGAATAGTGTTGAATCCCAGGAGGATCTATCTCAGGCCATTGTTATGTTGGGAAGGCAGTTCAACAAAGTGGTCAAGAGGATGAACAATAACTACAAGCCTAATGTCAAGAACATCCCTTCTGACGTCAGCGGGTCAAAAGAGAAAGATGAAGAGAAGACTGCCCAGGATAAAGGCGTTAAGTGCTTTGAATGTGAAGGGTATGGACATGTCAAGAAAGAATGTCCCACATTCTTGAAGAAGCAGAAGAAGGGCATGTCAGTTTCCTGGTCTGAATCTGATAGTGAAAGTGAAGGTGAGTCAGCAAAGCATGTTAGAGCCTTAACAGGAATTGTTGTTTCTGATGATGATAGTGATGGAGAAATGACTTATGAGGAGTTAGTATCTACTTATCAAGAGCTGTGCTTAAAAAGTGCTGAGATTTGTCAAGAAAACAAGTGTCACAAGCAACAGATTGCTCGGCTTGAGACTGCTAAAGCTGATCTGGAAAATGAGGTTTTGTTGATTAAATCTCAACTTGATCAGATGACTAAATCTGTTAGGATGATGAACAGTGGTACAACTACTCTTGATAAGATTCTTCAGTCAGAGAAAGCTGCTGGAGATAAATCAGGTATAGGATATGTGGCTGAGAAAAAGGTATCTGCTGAAGCAAGCACTTCAGGAACCAAGAAGGGGATGTCTCAACCAATGTCTCAACTTTAAACTAAGAGACAGGATCCTACACCTAAGAAGGTTGTTCAGCCACAGAATATTGTGAAGAAAAATAGTACTCATCAAAGGAAGGTGCAGCCTCAAGGAGCTAGTCAGTATATGCCTCCTCAATTTCACAAGAGCATGGAGGCTGTTAGGTCCAATCAAAACAGGTATGTCTCAACATCAGGGTAACTGGGATGGGTATGGATATGAATACAACAATGTTGTGCCTCATTACTATGGAAGAAGGAAGCCTCATCACCATAGGAGACAACTTAGAAGATAGCATCCTCAGTTCAGGAGACAGTCTACCTATGGTAAAAGACAACAGCACCATAGAAGACAGGCCATCTCTGGTAGAAGATATAGCCAATTCAGAGATGACAGAGTTAGATGCTTCTATTGTGGAAGGTTTGGACATATGCAGTACTCTTGTTTTAAACTGCATGGTTATCCATAATCTGCTCCTCAAATAAAACTAAAGAAGGTCAGGTCCAAAGTTGTTAAACAATGGGTTCCTAAGGAGAAGGTGAAATGTCTTTTAGCCCACACTTCAGATAGACAGTTTGATAAGGATACATGGTACTTTGACAGTGGATGTTCAAAGCACATGACTGGATCCAAAGATAAATTGGAAGATACTGTTGCTTGCTCTTCAAAGGATGTAATCTTTGGAAATGGAGATACAAGAGAGGCTACAGGAGTTGGAAGAGTAAAGTGTGGTGGTGGACCTAAACTTGACAATATTCTGCTTGTCAATGGTTTAAATGAAAATTTGATCAGCATAAGCCAATTGTGTGATGAAGGTTACAAAGTTAACTACACCAAAGATGATTGTGTGGTATCTGATGAGCATAATCAGGTTGTGATGAAGGGTATAAGATCCAAAGATAATTGCTATCAATGGATACCAAAAGAAGTCAGCTTATATGGTAATGTTATGATTGATGCTGTAACATCAGATGGTAACATCAAGCATGAAAGGGTATTGAAAGGGCAATCAGAATTAATGAATTCTGATGTAAATCCTTTAAAATTTTTAAAAGGAAAGTTTGTATGGAGGGAGAAACTCATTGATCAGGCTTCAGACTTTAGGCTATCAGCACCTATCACTCGCTTCATCAAACACCATAACCCTAGACCGATCGTATCCCTCTCCGTCAACAGAAACAATCCATCCCTAATCCTCAGTTGCTACACAAGTATGATGTCTAAACAAGTGTCATCACCATCAAAGAAGGCTGCGCCCAAAAGTTGCACTCATGCAAATCCTAGGGTTTCGTCAGAAGAGGTATACGTGGATGAAGCTTTGGACAAAGGCATCCCTGTTAAAGGAATTTCAATTCCTCTGAATCAGAGTGAAGACAAGTCTTCAACAACTTGCAATAACAGCTATTGAAGATGCTGATCTGAGTGAAGACATGCATGAAGAACAAATGTTGAGGAGAATGTTAGGACATCTGCAGAAACCACTTCTGTTGGTAATGAGAATGCTGATGTGATCAATGTAGATGATCTATCAAATGATGAGGTGATAACAAGAGTTATCCCAAGTATTGCAAAAAGATTAAAATCTAGGAAGGGAAAGAAGGTTGAACCCTCGCCTAAGAAGTCATCTGATGAAAAGAGGAAGAACATTGTTGTTGGGCCAGGAAAAGCCTGGAGTAAAGTGGAAGTAAATCCTAGAAAGAGGAAGGTTGTGGAGCATTCAGAGTCTGACTATGATGTCGAAGATGATGTTCAGGACTTCATGCCTATCAAGAAAACTATTCTAAAGAGAATATCTGATAAGGTTCCTGAAGTTCCAATTGATAACATTTCTTTCCATTATGCCAGTAGTGCATCTATGTGGAAGTTTGTTTATCAGAGAAGACTAGCCCTGGAAAGGGAACTAGGTAAAGAAGCCTTGCAGATGGAGGAAATTATGGAATTAATTAATACTGGTGGACTGGAGAAGACTGTGACAAAACTTCCTAAATGTTACGAAGGGCTTGTCAAAGAGTTTATTGTAAACATCCCTGTCAACATTACTGATAAGAGAAGCACAGACTTCATGAAAGTCTTTGTTAGTGGGAAGTGTATAAATTTTTCTCCTATTATCATCAACAAATATCTAGGTAGGGATGATGGAGAGTGTAGTGATCTTGAGTCTACTAATAATGATATCTGCAAGGAGATTACTGTTGGATAAGTGAAGGTTTGGCCATTGAAAGGGAAGCTGAAGACTAGCTTATTTGCTTTTCCTTCTAGTAGTTTTAGTTTTTTTTTTTGCAATGTTGTCTTTGTTTCAGCACTTAATGTGCTTGGTTTGTAACATGAATTTTGTGTTGTATATGCACCCTTTATGTTT
Source organism: Lathyrus tuberosus (assembly GCA_022829125.1). Classification (NCBI taxonomy): domain Eukaryota; kingdom Viridiplantae; phylum Streptophyta; class Magnoliopsida; order Fabales; family Fabaceae; genus Lathyrus; species Lathyrus tuberosus. Next base: position 1,548,937 of record JALAZF010000276.1, on the reverse strand, counting down.
TTGTTCTATGATTTGTTATGCTAACTGTGAGGCTAACAATGAGAGCTAGGGTAGTACTAACTGTAGTTAGTAGGGCTTCTGGTTGAAGGTTGTCAAATTGTGGCTAAAAAGGGGGAGAAGTAACCAAGGAGTTGGAGTTGTCAAATGTTGATATGTCAAATGCTGTCAAAGAAGTTAATGGTTGATGCTGCTAAGGAATGAAGTCAAGGAATATGTGGCTGAGGATGTAGCTAATTGCTGATGGTATAGTGTAGAAGTGCAGAAGTGCAGAAATTAAGGGGGAGTTATTGCTGATCTGCTGAACAGCTGTTATGCTAGGGAGCACCATTTTGGTTGTTGCCAAGTTGCTGTTGAAGATGGTGCTACAGCAGAGTTTTGTGTGAAGCAAAGTTGTTGAGAGGCTGTTTGAAGTTGTTGCTGCTGCTTGGAGATATTGAAGTTTATTCCGCTGCTGAAGTCTCTGAAAGTGCAGAGATTGTTTTAGCCAAAATTAGCCAAAGGGGGAGATTGTTAGTTTCTTGGATTGGCTGGAATTTTGGTAAAACAAAGGTTGTTCAATGTTTGATGTCAAGGTGGTGATGTCACAACATAGAGTCTTAACACTGGGATGTGTTAAGAGTGAAGTTTGGATGTCTAATGTCACATGCGATGTTGTGACATTAGATCTGCAGAATTAATAACATCAGGTTTGTGATGTTGTTAGGGTTTGCGTTTTAGCTGGAATTGTGGAGAGCAGGTAGTCTCATTGGATGCGAATATCTTGGGATAGATATTCTCTGTTGCATAGAGATTTGATGCAGATTTGTAGGAGATTTAAAAGGATGAAGATTTGAAAAGATTTTAGGAGAAAATCTGTTTTGAAGATTCAGTTTTAAATAACAAATCAGGTCAGATATTGTAGCAGGTCCAAGTCCAATTCAAGAAGGAAAAGTAATATAAAGCGCACCAGTTCTGAAGGAAAAGTAACGAAGAAAGAGAGCTAAAGACTGAGAGTCGTTTTGTGTCTTCATGTATGTTTTGTAAACCATTCGAGTGTGAATTGGTATTGTTGTTTTGAGTTATTCTTGATCAAAGCTGTGAAGCAGAATCAAGTAGTGTTATTCAAAGTGTGTGATCTTTGAATTATATCACTGATGTGTTTTAGGGATTGAGTAGTGTTATCATATCTAAGTGGTTTCTTAGGTAGAAAGTCACTAGTAGGAAATAAGATTAGGAGATTGTCAACTGGGTTGTTGAGTCTATAATTTAATTCTACAAGTAGTGAAATTCAACCCTGGCTTGGTAGCCCCCAGACGTAGGTAGTTAGACCGAACTGGGTGAACAATTTGGTGTGTTCTTCTGCTGTTTAATTTGTCCATTATGCAGAGTGTGTTGTTGTAACATCGTGTGTGACATCACACATATCTGGTACCAGAATTTCAAGGGGCAAATCCCTCAGCAACAGTTACACCATCCATCGAAAGAAAACTCCAGTCAATGTCATCTTCGACGGAAGCTCAGGATGTCCAGAATTCATAGTAGGTAGAAGGATAGTGGTCGTTATGTTTCAACGTAGCCCTTTTCCCTGTAAATTACCATTTTCTAAACTTTGTAAATACTCCATGGAATCACGTGTTTGGCTGATTTCCATCCTGTCAATAAAATTTGAGCCCTTGTGCTTTTGTTTGCAATTCTTATTTGTTCTAGCTTTATAGAACGACATTTTAATATGATCAAAGATTTATTGAAATAAAACAAAAATGAATTTACTTGTAAAACTTTTTTTGCTTTTAAAATAAAGATGGCAATTTCTTTTGACTCTTGAACATCGAAAGAACATCGATCGCTTCTCCAGAAGTAATTGAGCTTCAAAATGCAGAATCAAAGTACTCATTCAAAACCAGTACGTCTGATTGAAGGATCAACTGTGTCAGAGACCATGTTTCATCTGACACCCCCGGAAGAGTTCTTACCGCCTAAGCCCGACCAATGGTTGTTCCCGACAGGGACTATCTCTCCTAAGCAAGGCAGAATTGCTATCGTGAACCAGTGATACTTTTCATCTCTCACTGTGGCCGAGTATCCAGTCGTGTTCATCTATTAGTCTATATGTCGCGTCAGTTTTGTCAGCATATACATACATACATCATTCATTATTGATTTACATTTGCATTCATATTGCATTACTATTTCTCTAGTCGGTCTTGTCCCATCGCGATAACCTTCCTCTCAATCAAGTTGTCAGTTCTTTCCTCGTCAGGAAATGTTGCGTCTGAACTATCTCTCTCCTCCAGTTTATTTCTGGATTAGAATCGGCCTTTGACCACTTTGATAACTTGAACCTCTGAAAACCAGAGGAACCTCGACAAACGTCACTATTCACCATTGAAGATGATATTTTCGCTTTCCCGGATTAAGGAAAATCCCCAGAGAAAGCCTCTTAATCAGAGATTCGACAATACAGCAGTTTTTCTCCGAAAAATCCGCTGACGAAAAGGTCCTCAACACCACAAAATTGGATCACATTATTGGCATTTCTCCGAGAAGATCTCCGAGAAAAGTATGATACAATATCCCTAAGCGAAAGCAGTCTCTCAAGAGAATCATTTTCCCCGATAAAGTCGACAAGTGGCGTCTCTAACAGAGAAGTTTGTGCACCTCTACAACTCAGACGACTGGGTTTCCCGGCAAGTCTGGCATCAAATCTTTTTCCGTCAAATGGCATCTCCCCAGGAAAATTCGGCGAGAAGTTTGAGGAAAACCGCTACGGATAACGTCTCTTGTCAAGAAAGTTTATTGACAAAAGAAACTGAGACCAGTTCCTTGGTAGGAAACCAGGATCGAGGGGTAGTATATTTCAAAAAACTGAGACCAGTTCCTTGGTAGGAAACCAGGATCGAGGGGAAGTTTATTTCAGAAAATTGAGACCAGTTCCTTGGTAGGAAACTAGGATCGAGGGGAAGTTTATTTCAGAAACTAAGACCAGTTCCTTGGTAGGAAACCAGGATCGAGGGGAAGTTTATATCAGAAACTAAGACCAGTTCCTTGGCTGAAGATCAGGATCGAGGTGAAGTTTTTACCTTTTTCTAAGCATCATTACTTAGCAAAAGAAGATGAATGCGTAAGCTACCATTCATAACCGCCATCAAAATTTCGGGTATTCCGATATTTAATCCTCTTGCACCCCGAATGCCCTAAAACCTTCGCCACTCACACCTTCGGGTCCAAGAAGATTAAATAGAGGCATCTGTCATACCCTAAATTATGACCACTAAGATTCCCATCATTGTGCAAATCATCATCACAATATGGATGAATCATTATGCCTCATCAGTCTCCCCAAGGATGGGTGAGCATCCACTACAATAAAAAATTAGGGTTTCAAGCCCTCTCAGAGATTTAGACAAAGGATCAATCAAGAATTGACATGATCTTCAACTTGTCTAACATCTCAAATATCCTAAATGGATCAAGAGGACTCCCACTTCAAGGATTAAGCGCAAGGCTGCTCCCTGCTAGGTGGATCAAGCCTCAAGATCGCCAGTGTCACCAAATTAGGGTTTTGGTCGACCAGGGCCTCCAGATGGAAATTTTCCTTTGAGAATGAGCTAATGCTTCAAAGCATAACCTAAAATGCTCAATGGAACCTCATGGACCCAATCATCAAGTCAATTTGGCCTTAGGGGATGCATTCATCAAAAATAAGGAATTAGGGTTTCTTGACCTAATTCACCCCTAAGTTGACTTTTGGGACAAATCATGAGCCAAGACCTCAAGAAAAGATTTGAGGGTCTCCAATATACCACATTGATCCATCTGTAACAATGGATTGATCCAAGAAGCTTGATCAACAAGTTTTAATTTCATCTGAACCACAGTTAGGGTTTCGTAGAAAAAGTCAACTGTAGCTTTGACTTTTGACCAAGACATGCTCCCAAACCCTAGGACATTATCCAATACACCCTATAACACCTATGAAATCAATCCATCAAGTTTGATTTAGGTCAAGGATTTGATTTCATAGAGGATCGCACAGTTTGGAATTCATCTGACGAAAAGTCAACTGTGCACAAAAGTCAACTTTGACTTTTTGAGATTTTTCACAATTATGGTTCTTTGACCCTAAAATGATGTTAATGTATGATTGGAATCATCATTCATCCAAAAAAATCAAGAAAAGTGGGATAACTTGTAAAAGGGGTAACCAACTTTGGAGGATCATAACTCCTAAACCACAAGGCCATTTTTCCCCATCCAAATCTGGATTTGTAGCTCTCATTACCCTCTACAAAAGCTTCAACTACACCTAATTCTAATTCATCATGGATTTTGAGTTATGGAATGATCAAAATCACAAAAAGTGAAAATGTCACTTTTTTCCAACACTTAGTGAAATTTTCACTAAGTCAGAATCTGCCTTCACTTTTTTCCAAATGTAGGGGGATTTTTCACTTGGATTCAAAAGGTATCAAAACCAAATATGATTAAACAGTTGTTGTATCATATGAGGGATTTCCAAAATGTCTAAGAACTCCATCAAATTCCACTTGAGCCATGAAATGTGACAATGGCAATATGCCTTGTTGAAAACTGTCAAGGCAAGGCAGACTTGTGCATTTTGCTCGATTTGCCCAAATTTTGCAAAGGGCAAGCAACTCTATCCATCTGAATACCTCAAGGGGGGACCAAGGAGGAACCAACTCTGATCCCAAGCCTCCCAAGTCTTTGGAACCAAAAATAGCATGCCAAACCTAGAAATCCCTAAAGAGGGGACAAGACTCCAATTTTGGATTTGAGCATTTAATGGATGCACCAAGGTGGCATGGACTGAGCCTTTTCCAACTGAATTCAGTCAAGACTTATCCAAGACCAAGGGAACCAGCAGCCTATGCCCTAACCTCTAGTCATTGGCTAGAGGAGACTTGGATTCTCATTGCTCAACATTGGCCAAACTTATGCAGCAGTTGCCATTCACTATTCCTTGAAAAACGAACTTGCTCTACTATAAATAGAGCTCATTTGTGATCAGTTTGAGTACACCAAAGCCATCAAACAAATGCTTTCCTTAAAATCTCTTCTTTCACTCCAAATTTGCCTTCCAAAGCAAGTCACCATCGGGTTTTGAGTTTGAGAGCTATTTTAATCAAACCAATCACACACACACCTCAAAAACATCATACAAAAGTGATCCAAACACTCACATAACATCTGGAACACCAAAATCACAAAATCACCAGCCAATTGCTCAAGTTCTTGACATATTTACAGTTGGAGTACCATCTCAAGTTCCAGATCATTTCAATCCATTCCAAGCATCCAGACACACTCCATGGCACCTATGGAAGCTATCCACATCATTGGAGCCTAGCTGTAACACCTCTAACACAAAACACGATCACCAGCTGCAAGTGGTAAGCATGAACTCTTCTAACTCTATGATCCATGCATTTTTTGCTGCACAATAATTTGGCTATATGTTCATAATCATGCATAGAGTGTTTTCCCTCAATCAATTGCTTTGTTTGAATCGTTTGTGGAATTTCTGAACCTTCATGCAGAACTTAGGGTTCTTGAGGTTTCTCTTGATTTCTTATTCCATGTTTAAAGTAAATGAAATTAAAGACCATAGACATGATCGTGAAGTTGAAACGAGTAGATTGATATGTAGATTGCATGAAATAATCAAGTATTCAGTGAGATTGGATAGAAAACGCAAATCTGCAGAAACAGAGGAAGGGTGCGTGTTCTTGGCGCCCTTTTTCAAATATTTGAATATTTGAATTTTGTGATTTTATTTAATTGATTAAAAAATTAATTTCTCTCTTAGTTTTAATGATTTTGAGTTGATTCTTTTTTAATAATTCACAAAAATGTTAAAATATTTTATTTTACCAAAAAATCCCAAAAATATTATTTATTTCATATAATTGATATTTTTGCAAAGAATTAATATTTTAATTGTTTTTGACATTTAAAATATTATTTCCTTCTTGATTTTGCAAATGTTAATGATTTCTAATCATTTTGTAGGTCAAAACTTGATTTTTGAAACATTAATCCAAGATCACAATTTGTTTTCGACATGTTAAACAATTTTGGTCATTTTAATTGAATTTTTTATTCAATTAAAATACATTTTTGAAAATAAATTAGGGTTTTTGATTAATTCAACCCTCATCAAACTTTTTAAAACCTTTTGGGCCTCTAATAGAGTGTAAGACCCAATCCCCCTTTGTACCTAAAACTTTTTAGGCCTCAGTCATTGTATAAGTCCCGGTACAGTTTTCAAAATAACGGTGCAATAGTTGTTTTTAAACCTGGGCCTCTCCTTGAGCTGTAAGCCCCACCACTTGTACAAAAACCTTTGGGCCTCTAATAGAGTGTAAGACCCAAACCCCTTTTAACCAAAATCATTTTGGGCCTCAAATATTGTATAAGTCCCTCTGCGTTAAAAGAAAATCTCGGCGTGTTCGCTAGTTTAAAATCAAACCCTGGGCCTCTCCTCGAGCTGTAAGCCCCACCACTTGTATACAAATAAACTTTTGGGCCTCTTGAGAGAGTGTAATACCCATCCCTTTGTACAGAAAACCTCTTTTGGGCCCCAGTCACTTGTATAAGTCCCTCTGTACAAATTCAACAGTGCGAACACCAGTATAACTTGGGCCTCTCCTTGAGTTGTAAGCCCCAATAACGTTTTCAATGCACTTTCTCCTTTGATTTTGAATATAATATTTTTATCGAAGCTTTCTTTGTTGAACCACTAACAAAACAGCATGGAAACTCTACAACCGAGTAAGTGTTTACCCGTTTTCTTTATCCGCTTTCATATATATATAACTGTATTGTGGGGCTGCACACTATAAGTCTTCTTTCACAAACTTTTATATACTCATCAAATATCAACTGCGTAATACTAGTATAGTTATTGAGAGTTTTCCCCGGCAACTACGTCTAGCACTAGGTAAAGCCTTGTTGGTCACTCTTAAATACAAACAAAACTAGATCCCCATAGGATTACCAGACATAGTATTCCCTCCTCTTGGGGTTAAACAATATGGAGACGTGAAAGGCAGCATTCCCCGTGAACCCTTTCTCAGACTGTCACCCTTAGAAATTGTCAAAGAAACTCTAACTCCCCAGAGATGATCTTTTCTCCGTGAATGGCATCTCTTGAGTTTCTTCCAAATTCTCGGACTTTTCTAGCTTGATCTATTCTCTGTGAATAGCCTATCTTGAACTTCTCGGGGTTTGGGGACCCACGGGCTTCTTAAAAGCATCCCCGCCTCCTCTTGGGCGTTGTACAAGGACCCTTCGGCTTCGTAAAAGCTCTCATGCCTTCTCTTGGGCTTAGTACAAGGACCCAGAGACCTCTACAGGTATAGGAACATAACCTAGTCATCAATTTGCTAGAGTTGTCTTGCTGAGTCAAGTGTCAGACCAGTTAATGGGTTGACCTTCATCCCTTAACATACTAGTCTTCCCTTGGGCATCATATCATTCACGTATTTGAGAATCGATTTCTCAAAACACTAGTAGACTTGGACAGTCTCAATACCCTTCGGATTTCCCATTTCCTTAAAGAACAGGAAATAACCCCGATCTTTTGATCAGTACCAAAGTACAACCTTACCTGGAATCAATCTCTTTAAAAGAACTAGTTTTCTCTTTTATACAACATATCGTACCTGTCACTCAACTGAAACAGTCACCAACCTCTTTAGCCTCCATCTCGGGCTTCGTACGAGATACAAAAACACTCTCTTGTTGAGTAAATCTCCTTTTAGCCTCCATCTCGAGCTTCGTACGAGACATAAAACACTCTCTTGTTGAGTATAAAAGGCTCTCTTGTTGAGTCAAACCACTTTTACCCTCTATCTCGGGCTTCGTACGAGATACAAAGACACTCTCTTGTTGAGTGTAAAAGACTCTCTTGTTGAGTCAAAACCTCTTTAGCCTCTATCTCGGGCTTCGTACGAGATATAAAATACTCTGTTGTGAAGTATAAAAGACTCTCTTGTTGAGTCAAATCCCCTTTTAGCCTCCATCTCAGGCTTCGTACGAGATACAAAAACACTCTCTTTTTTAGTATAAAAGACCCTCTTGTTGGGTCACAAACCTTTTAGCCTCCGTCTTGGGTTGTGTACAAGACATACAAAATCACTCTCTTGTTGAGTATAAAAGACTCTCTTGTTCAGTCCATCAACTTTTCAGCCTCCATCTCGGGCTTCATATGAGATACAAAAACTCTCTTGTTGAGTCAAAGCCTTTAGCCTCTATCTCGGGCGTTGTACGAGACAGATAAAAAGCACCCCCTTTGTTGGGTCAATAGCCTCCTCTTAGGCTTTGTATAAAGAAAGCCCCGGTTGAGTCAATCAACCTTTTAGCATCAAATCTGTGTCTTGCTCACAGTATACAAACATCAACAAATCCTCTTTAGAGATGACAAATTCTCTCTAAAGTCCAATAAACCCTTCAGCTTCACATCTTGGGCTTTGAACAAGATACAAACCACCTTTAGCTTCACATCTTGGGCTTTGAACAAGATACATATACTCCATTTAGCTTCATGTCTTGGGCTTTGAACAAGACACCAAAACAACCTTTTTCCTCCCATAGAATAGGAGGAACTATGATCGCTCTGATTTCCTTGTTTCGTTAAACGGGAATACGCAGGCATAAGATTGTAAAAATCTTATTGAGCACACTAATCAAAAACCCAAAATCCCATACCTTCACACATCAATCGAAAAGCACCAGTCCTAAACATCCTACCAAATAACATGATCCCGTCACACTACGTTCTTAGCAAAATAAGCAGAGAGAGGCCCACAATCTAAACCGCATCTGTAAACCAACAGTCTTGACTGTTTAATCTCAGTATGCAAGCAGGGTTAATTGGAGACATCTATTTCCCTTCCTTCATCAGCTTCAATAGGATAAAAAATGAATCGACCTGTAGTAACCCAGAGCGGCAGTGCTTAAGAACCACGTCCAAAAATCGCTCGTTACAGGGTCACCGCACTATGATATCGTCTATTTTCACAACTATCGGTTATTCAACATAGTATCACACAGGTACCTTCACTGATTTGATGGTCTACCAGGTTCAACTTAATCGGAATTCACTTCCGATAAATGTTCCTCGTCTATGCCATCACTTATCTTAAGGTTTCTCTCAAACTTTCCAGATGCGACATCACTCGCATTCCCATTGACAGAAAAATAAACACGGATATCAACTAGGAAAAGCAATATATATATATAGTATATAGTATGTAGTATGATTGTTAACAACCTAGACCTCTTAGGAATTCTAATCCTAGTCTTAATGACTCCCCAGCAAAGTCACCATTTTTCTGTAGCTTGCGATTTTTGTCGGTGACGCGACCACCTTATCGCCATGGGATTTCCTCACCTCAATGGAAGAAACGTTGTGGGCTATTTTCTGATTTCTTATTTATCCCGTGAAGCTGGAAGGGAAAGGGAATCTATCTAAAACTAACCTTGCACGTGAATGTTTAACTGAACAACCGCTAACAGTGTGTTTGTTTTGAGAGAGATGCAGACGAGAGAGACAGTGGCGAGAGAAAGATGCAAGAAATAAGAATTTTTTCTGTTTGGAGCATCGATGAAATACAGAAGAGAGACAAGATTATGGTGGGCCCTACCACCTTTTTGTTTCTTCGCAAATTAGCGAAGAAAGTAGCATAATCTGCATTTTTATAATCCTTTCCATCAATACCCTTTGTTTTTTAACTACAAAATTCATTGTCAATAGTTTACGTTGACACACCATTTGTATTTTATTACTTCATTTATTTTCAATTTTATGATAATAAATAGCAACAATTAAATAATTAACTTACATTAAAATATATGAAAATAGTAAATATATAAATAAAGTGTGCAGTAAATTAGTTAGGAGTTTAATTAATTCAAATAAAAAGTATAATTTATTAATATTTTATTTGATCATTTTTATAAGGTTATTTTTGTCATTTAAATTTTTTTGCTACTTCTCTCTTTTCTATTTCTCTTTTCTTTCTACTATACCAAACAACAATACAAATCCACTTTATTTCTTATCTATTTATCTCTTCTCTTACTCTCTCTTACTTAGTTCTCTCTTCACAACTTCTTTTCATGGCCAAACAAAGCATAAGAGAGATTGGGGAGGTTCGGGGTCAGGTTATACAATGGGGAGTTGTCAATTACCCATCCTATACATGGTTATCCATGGGTTGATTAGCATCAGGCTCTGCTTTTGTACTTGATAGTGTTTGTCTGTAAATGGGAAGATTTCTTTTGTGGGAATGTCTGTGAGAGAGAGAGAGTATTTTTGTTGTTTTTCGGGTTTTCTGTTGATTTTGGTAAGGTACTGGACCTAAGGTTTTTTGTTAGTGTGCTCGCTAAGATTTCGCAATCTTATTGTCATACCCCAAATTTTGACCACCAAGATTTCACATCATTGTGAAGATCATCACCACAATATGGATGTACCATCATACCTCATCAATCTCCTCAAGAATTGTTGAGTATTCACTACAATCAAGAACAAGGGTTTTTGGGCCCTCTTAGAGCACTCAGACAAAAGATCAATCAAAGAATTGACATGATCTTCAACTTTTCTAGTCTCTCAAACATCCATGAAGGATCAAGAGGTCTCCCATATCAAAAATTAAGCATAAGTATGCAACATTCCAAGTGGATCAAGCCTCAGGATCGTCAGTGTCACCAAATTAGGGTTTTTGTCGACCAAGGCCTCCAGATTTAAATTTCCATCTGAACATGAGGCAATGCCTCAATGTATGGTCCAATAAGCTCAAAGGAATCTCAAGAGCCCATTCACAATGGCAAAGTCAATTTGAAAGACCATCTATCAAAAAATCAGGAATTAGGGTTTTGACCTAATTCAACCCTTGAGTTAACTTGTGAAGTAAGGCATGACTTGAAGCTTCAAGATGAACTTCAAGGACCTTAAATACATCATATTGATATATCTATAGGATTTGATTGACTCAAATAGCTTGATTCATAAGCCACAAGAACTCAAAACCATCTGATCATAAATTAGGGTTTTTGATGAAAAAGTCAACCTAACATTGACTGTTGACCTACGCATGATCTCAAACCTTGGGGAAGGGTCCAAGACATTCTTAAATACCCCTAGAGGCCACTCATGAAGTTTAATTAGGCCCAAGGATTGATTTCACAAAAGGATCACAAAATTCAAAATTCATCTAATGAAAAAGTCAACTGTACTAAAACCAAGTTTGACTTTTGAAATTTTTGGTCAACCAAGGCTTCCTCAACCTTTAAATGATGTTAATATGTGATTTGAATCATTATTCATCAAGAAAAATCAAGAAAATTGAGTTAACTTGTAAAAGGGGCAACCATAGAAAATTTAAAATTTTTCTAAGTTATGGAACAAAGTGACTTAGGTACCAACTTTGCAAGACCGTATCTCCCAATCCCTAATGCCTTTTTCTCTCATTCAAAGCTCAAATTAAAGTTCATCTTACATACTTTAAAAGTGTCAACTACAAGAGATTCCAAATCCTCATGGATTTTTAGTTATTGATTGAGCAAAATCATAGAAACTTGGATTTGACCATTTTCCAACACTTAGAAATTTTAGACATAATCTGTCTAAGTTTTTTAACAACTTCCAAGGCATTTTTCACTTTGATTCAAGATGAACCAGGTCCAAGGCCAAACATCAAAATTAAAGTAAATCATTCAAGCTTTTCAAAAAGTACATGAAGTCCTTCTAATTCAATTTGAGCTAAGAGATACATCCATGAGAAGTTGGCCTCCCAAAACTGATTTGGCACAAATCAGATTATAGGTCATTTGTCGATTTTGTTGTTTTTGTGTAATAACAAGCATGGTTATCCATCTGCACACCTCAAGGGGGAACAACCAAGGGACAAACACTGATCTACAAGCCTCATAAGTCCATGTATCTATGTTTAGGCATGACACACCTAAAATTCAAGATTCTTCAAATGGTCAATTTTGTTTCAAGGCATTTAACTGATGCATAGAGGTGGCATTCATCAAGACAATGTTATCCAAGTTCAGTCAGTCCTTATCCCCGCCACAGAAGACTCATAGCCTGTGCTCTAACCATAAGTCAATGGCTAGAGGAGACTTGAGATTCCATTGAATCACCATTTGCCATAGACCTGTTGCAGCTACCATTCACTATTTCAGCCAAAACAAACTTGCTCTACTATAAATGGAGCTCATTTGTGATCAGTTCAAGTACACCAAAGCCACCAAACTCAGGGTTTACTCAAAATCTCTATCTCACTCCCATTTTGCCTTCTAACTCAAGTAACTATCGGGTTTTAAGTTTGAGAGTGATTCCAACAAAACCAATGACTGACACACCTCACAAACATCATATGTAGATGATCTAAACACTGAACCAACATCTGGAACATCAAATTCATCAAATCATCAGCCAGTTTCTCAAGTTCTTGACAGAGTTACAGTTGAGGTGCTATAATCAGTTCCAGCTCATTTTAATTTGTTCTAAACATTCAAACACATCCCTTGAGGCATAAGGAAGTTGTCCAAATCATTGGAACTCATTTACAACACCTCCAAGCTAGGATTCGATTCTCACCTGCAAAGGTAAGCCTCAAACTTCCAAACTCATTGACTCACGCATCATAAACATATTTTATGATTACCATTGTGTTTCTGGTTGTTTATAGATCATTTACCCTCAACAAATTTCTGTTTATGATTCTTGTATGAGATGTCATTAAGTTTTGCAAATTTTAGGGTTCATCTGATTTTATCATGTAATCTTTTGATTAAATTAATTTAAACAAAATTGAGTATTGCCATTGTATTCCTTGTTCAAAAACGCGTGATTTTCATATTTGGATCATGTTAAATGATTGAGAAACAAGTGAGATAGGAGGAAGAAGATGACGCCTGACACGAAATTTGAATTTGCCACGCATTTTTCATATATTATGTGTTCTTTGGGTTTAGTTATCACCAGCACACGCTGGCTTAGTTGGCAATGGCGTGTTTTGTGAGTTGGAGGGCAAGAGGTAGTGGGTTCAATCCCCACCCATGACCAATTTTTTATCACTTGTCCAATTTCTTATTTTTTTCATATTATTTTCTTAAATGATTTGAAAAATTAATTTTTCTTTGAATTTTTATATTTTTGAATTAACTCTTTTTTCCAAAATTCATAAAAATAGTAACATATTTTATTTTGCCAAGATTTCACAAAAAAAAAAATATTTATTTTGTATTTAATATTTTTATAAAGAATTATTTTATTTGTTTTTTTTAACAATTGAAAATATTTCTTTTCTCTTGATTTTTCAAACTCAAATGATTTTTAAATCATTCTAGGGATAAAACATGATTTTTCAAACATTTATCCTGGATCATAACTTGTTTTTTACACATGCTTGGTATATTTGATTATTTTAAATGATTTTTATTCAAATAAAAATTTATTTTTCAATCAAATTAGGGTTTTGATTAATTTAACCCTCATCAATCTTTTTCAAACCCTTGGGCCTCTAATAGAGCGTATGACCCAACCCTTTTTGAAAACATAAACCATTTAGGCCTCAGACATTGTATAAGTCCCAACCCGATTTTCAAAACGACGGTGCAATCACTGTCTTTCATTTGGGCCTCTCCCTGAGTTATAAGTCCCATTCGTTTTCTTTAAGATAATTTTGAGCCTCTAATAGAGTGTAAGACCCAATCCCTTTTCTAACCAAAACCTATTTGGGCCTCAGTAATTGTGTAAGACCACTGTGTTTTCAAAAATCTCGGCACGATCGCCATTTCATTTCAAAATTAACTAGTTCTCTCCTTGAGCTATAAGTCCCATTTATTTTCTTTAAAATAACTTTTGGGCCTATAATATAGTGTAAGACCCAACCCTACTTTTGTACATAAATAAATTTGGGCCTCAGTCATTATATAAGTCCCAATACAGTTTTCAAAATAATAGTGCAATCATTGTTTTCACCTGGGCCTCTCCTTGAGTTGTAAGCCCCATCTCTTGTACAAAAAAAAACCTTTGGGCCTCTAAAAGAGTGTAAGACCCAATCCTCTTTGTAAATACAATAACCTTGGGCCCCTGCTACGGTATAAGTCCCACAACATCTGTTAATATTTTAGTCTAATCAATGTTATCAAATAAGTCATCTGGGGATCTCTTGTTGAATAAGTCCCAAGCTTCTGTTTCAAAACAACTTTCTTTGTTATTTAAATTCAAATGTATAGTTGTTATCAAAACATTCTTCAATTTCTTGAACAACTAACAATACAGCTATGGAAGCTTGCTCACCTGTAAGTTTTTATTAGCTTTCATTTACATGCTTTATATATATCATTGTATTGCTGGAAGCTTGCTCACCTATAAGTCCTTCTTTCACATCCTTTTAAATACTTGTCATATATCAACTGTATATATACTTGTATATCTACTTAGAGATTTCCCCGACAATTAATTCTAGAATTAGGTAAAGCCAGTTAGTCACTCTTTCAATACAGTCAAAACTAGTTCCCCATAGGACTTTCCAGATACAGTCTTGCCTCCTCTTGGGCTTATACAATATGGAACAAAGAGAAAGTCATTATTCCCGATGAAAATTTTCTCAGACTGTCACTATTATAACTTGTCAAAGAAACTCATTTCCCCAGAGAGGATTAATTCCCGGTGAAACTTCTCTTGAATTTCTTCGAACTCTAGAACTGTTCACTAAAGAAAGGATTAATTCTCGGTGAAACCTTTCTTGAACATTCTTAAGTTTAAACCCACAGGCTTCCTAAAAGAATCCCCGGCCTCCTCTTGGACTTTGTACAAGGACCCTCAGGATTCTTAAAAGTTCTTATGCCTCCTCTTGGGCTTAGTACAAGGACCTAGAGACCTCTTAAAGGTATAGGACAAAACCTAGTCATCCTTTGATAGAGCAGTCTTCCTGAATCAAAAACATCAAACCAGTTTAGGGTTGATTCTCATCCCTTAACATATCAGTCTTCTATTGGGCATCATACCAAGATCCTTCACCACCAGAGAACCACTCTCTTCATACCAGTAGACTTGGACAGTCTTATTTCCTTTGGATTTCAATAAAACCTATTTCCTTAAAGAAAAGGAAATAACCCTGATCATTCTATCAAATCTCCAAACAAAGTTGAAACCTCAAACAAATTTCACAACTCAATCTTTAAACCTTCCCTTAAATTTTCCCAAGAATGGGTTAATTTACTGTCAAAATTCTAAACAGAATCAGAACCTCATGGTATCTGATATCTCAAACCTTCTATAATCCCTAACAAGAGTTGAATTCCCTAATTTGGACCTGTCTCTGGATTTCAATAATCCTCAGCATAAGTTAGCCTCCTCTTAGGCTTCATATAAGGAATTTCCCCAGCCAGCCTCTTCTTAGGCTTTGTATAATGATTCTTCCTCAGTAGCCAGCCTCAATCTTGGGCTTTGTACAAGACACCCCCTAAATATCTCTCCAGTAGAGTCAGTTAATCTTTAGCCTCAATCTTGGGGTTTGTATAAGACAGATATAAAAATTTCCTTAACATAGTCATAACCTCTTTAGCCTCAATCTTGGGCTTTGTACAAGACAGATAATCTCCAGTGGAGTCAAACTTCTTTAGCCTCAATCTTGGGCTTTGTACAAGACAGATAAACTTTTCCCCAAAAGAGTCAATTCTCTTTCAGCCTCAATCTTAGGCTTTGTACAAGACACAAATAAACACTCTTTTGTTGAGTCAGTCTTTCCCTGCCTCCTCTTAGGCTTTGTATAATGATTTCCCCAGTGGAATCCAATCAACCTCTTAGCTTCAACCTTGGGCTTTAATCAAGGCACACAAAAATTAACACCCCTCAGAGGAAATCCAAATCTCTCTGCAGGAAGATATTTCTCTCTATATCACATCAAAAATAGTCAATCAAAATAAACCCTAATTCCAGATAACTGCTGTAAGTGTCACACTTGTTGATACAAACATCCAAGCTGGCTGTCCCTGATTATCCTAGTTAAAACCATTTCATTTAATTGCTGTAAGTGGAAAGCCTTTGGATTATTTACATTCAAGCCAATGTCCCTCTCTTAGCATGAAAAATTCCTAAGGAAAAATAGCATTGCTCACACTGAGTTTAAGTTTTCACCTTCAGGACAAATCCCTAATAAAGGAAATTATGGCATGGCTGGATCCCGCATCTCAGTTAAAGTAACTCTCCTTTATAAACCAATCACCAACTAATGTGATAAATAGATGAGATATCTCCCTTTAGAGATGACAAATTCTCTTTCAATCAAACCCTTTTAGCTTCAATCTTAGGCTTCAAACAAGATACAATCAAACCTTTTAGCTTCAATCTTGGGCTTTGAACAAGACACCAGACATCTTTTTCTTCCTTAGAATAGGAGGAACTACAATCGCTCTGATTTCCCTACACTTCATAACAGGGAATACGTAGGCATAAGATTGCGAAATCTTAGCGAGCACACTAATCAAAAACCTTAGGTTCTTTCCCATTCACAGGAAAACACAATCAAGTACCAAAGCAGAACCTAAAACTATCATCTCATGGATAACCATGTATAGGATGGGTAATTGACAACTCCCCATTGTATAACCTGACCCCAGACTCCCCAATCTCTATCAAGCGTTTGTTCAGTTAAACAATCGCGTGCAAGGTTAGTTTTAGATAGCTTTCCCTTTCCCTTCCAGCTTCACGGGATAAATAAGAAATCAGAAAGTAGCACCCAACGTTCCTTCCATTGAGGAGAGGAAATGGCATGGCGATAAGGTGGTCGCGTCACCGACAAAAATTGTACGCTACCGAAAAATGGTGACTCTGTTGGGGAGACATGGTAGGACTAGAATTTATAAGAGGTCTAGGATGTTAGTTTCAGGAATTATATATATACTATATATATTGCTTTTCCTACTTGATATACGTGTTTATTTTTCTTTCAATGGGATTGCGAGTGATGTCGCATCTGGAAAGTTTGAGAGAAACCATAAGATAAGTGGTGGTAAAGATGGGGAACATTTATAGGGAGTGATTCCCGAATAAGTTGAACTTTGTAGACCATCGAATCAGTGGAGGTACCCGTGTGATACTACGCTGAACAACTGTTTGTTGTGAAAGTGGACGATATCATAGTGCGGTGACCCGTGAAACTGAGGATTTAGTAGACATTAACCATATAGCCTTTTGGTAGTGTGGTGGCTATCGGGAATAGTAGATACGCGATACTATACTCAAACTGAGAATTCTTTTGGGATACTATAGCTCGCTGGGTGAACCAGCTTGCTGTTGTTATCTCCGGAAGAAGTCAGTGATTTTTGAGAACCTTAACCCGTTCTACAGGTACAAAAATCAGCAAAATAGTTCAACCATTTGGGGATGGGTAGAGCCATGACTCCATGCTTGTGACGCTGAACCTTTGAACCCATGTTTTTTCTATGTTTTTGTATGCTACATTCATGCATTCATCTAAAAAACTATTTTCAAACAAGAAAAAAAATATTTTTATCAAAATTAAACTAAATGATAAATTGCAAATATCAGAAGGATTGCATAATGGATTTCGGTAGAAGAAAGACGCACAAGTACACCTTCAAGGCTCCAAAACTAGAGGATTTGAGCAAGTTAGCGAGGATAATTACCAACTCTGAGGCTTTCAGAGCCAAGCACGGCAGACTGTTATCTTTATTAAGGGTTCATGTAGTTGAAGGACCCGGTCTATCATTGTTTCACCTTCCCGGATTACCAACTGACACCAACCCTAGAGGAGTACTCTCATCTGATTGAGTTATCAATTACTGACCAAGCTCCCTTTTCTGGACTGGAAGAAATTCCAAAGGATCAAATCATTGCAGAAGCAATCTATTTGGACGAGTCAGAGGTCAGGACTCATATAACCACTAAAGGAGGAATTCGTGGTTTACCAGCTAAATTCCTGACGGAGAAAGCCCTATACTTTGCCAGTGTAGGAAACGTAACCGCTTTCGAGGATATCTTTGTCTTACTCACTTACAGATTATTCCTCTTTCCCAACATCGACAACTTCGTTGATACCAAAGCCATTAAGATATTTCTGATTGGAAACCCCATACCAACCTTGCTCGCAGGTGCTTATCATTCTGTACACTTAAGGAATTTATACAGCGGAGGAATGATTACATGCTATGTACCCTTACTTTACAAGTGGTTTATCTCCCATCTACCCAAGTCTGCTGCTTTTTGGGATCATAAGAACTCTCTACGTTGGTCGCAAAGAATCATGCCTCTCACCAATTCTGACATAGACTGGTCAAATTGGATTTATGAGGGTGTAGAAATCATAAACGGATGTGGAAACTTCCCTAATATACCCTTCATAGTAACTAAAGGTGGAATTAACTATCATCCAGTTTTAGCCCGCCATCAATTCGGATACCCAATGAAGCATATCCCGTAAAATGTTCATTTGGAAGGTCTTTTCTTCAAAGAAGGGGAAAATGACAGGGCACTTAAGAAGGAAATAGTGCATGCTTGGCAACATATTCACAGGAAAGGGCGAGAGTATCTAGGAAAACCAGATTGTATCTCGTTTGAGCCTTATCTCCAATGGGTACAAACTAGAGCCCTCAAGCTGAGGATGCCTTACACTCGTCAAGAAGTTTTTCCATTAAGGGAGTCTGCCCTTTATTTCATGTCTGAAATGGAAAAACTCTGGGTCACTCTCAACAAAGTTCAGCGAGAGAAAAGTTCTTGGAAAAACAAATACCGAACTCTTAATGTGGAGTGTATCAAAATCTAGGAACTGTTAAGAGAAAAGGATGTTCTAATTGGAATATTAGAGCAGCATGTTGTAGAAAGTCAGGAGGATCAAAGAAATCTGCTTACTCCTTTCATTTGGCAAAGAACTGATAACCCGACAGCGGTTGAAGAACCCAGGTCAAAGAAGAGGAAACTACCAGAACCATCATCTGAGCTCTCTTCAGAAAGGACTCAGGACCCTTAAGCTTAGATATTTCCTTTTACAAGCACTTTGCAAAATACTGTACTTTTCTTTGTAAAGAAATGCAATCTTTCAATTCAATAAAAAGGGGTCCCCCCATCGCTGTATGATACTTGCAATTTATTTGATGTTTCTTTTTGGTTAAAGCAAAAAACTAAAAAATATATCATTGCATTCATCATACTCGCATAACGCATTCTCTTGAGTCTCACGCCCGTGTCTCAGTTCTAGAGTCAAACTGTCTTACTCGTACAATACTCGGGACAATCGACAAAAGAAAATGGACGATCTCGAGGAAGAAAATAGAGAGCTGAGAGAAGAAATCGATGCTCTAAAGGACGATCTGAAGAAACTTTATAGTGACATGCAATCCCTGGCAGCAGCTTAGGAGCAACGTCAAAGGACTGTAATTTCTGAGATCACATCTACGCCCATGGTGGAGATGCATAAGAATCATCCGCGATACAACATGCCTAAGGGTTAGCCCTGGGGCATGCCTCTTAACTTTGTCCCTGAGGGATACATTCCGCCGGTCACGGAAGACCCGGAAACTATAGTAGGAGCCACTGGTCCCGAAGGTTACAAACTTCGGGAAAGTGAGGACGCAAGATTTACGATAGGAATTCCTGAAGGTTACAAACTTCAGGGCTCTGAAGAACGAAGAGTCACAACTGTAATGACCATACGACAAGCAGTGGTACACACTGTCCCGGGAGGACATATTCTGCAGAAGATCTCTGGTGGAAACGAAGAGATGTATGAAAAAATGAACGTGTTCCAGGAACAGTTCTTGGAGATGCAAAAGGAATTGCATGCCATTTGCGGTCAGGATTTATTCGGAAAGGACGCCGCAGACCTCTGATTGGTCCCAAATGTCAAAATCCCACACAAATTTAAGGTGCCCGACTTTGAGAAGTACAAAGGCAACTCTTGCCCTCAAAGTCATCTGGTGATGTATGATCGAAAGATGTCAACTCATACAGAAAATCAACAGCTACTGATCCACTATTTTCAGGACAGTTTAACCGGTGTCGCTCTCAGATAGTGCATGGGTTCATACTGCACTAAGATCAATACTTTCAGAGATCTCGGCGCTGCTTTCGTTCAGCAATACAAGTATAACCTGGACATGGCACCGGATAGAGATCAACTAAGAGCAATGTCTCAGAAGGACAAAGAGACATTTAAGGAGTATGTTCGAGATGGCGTGAATTTGCTGCCCAGATTTCTCCACCTCTTGAGGAGAAAGAGATGACCAAGATCTTTCTGAAAACCTTGAACACATTTTACTACGACCGAATGGTCTCCAATGCACCTAGTGATTTCACCGAGATGGTAAACATGGGAGTACACCTTGAAGAGGCAGTCCGAGAATGACGTTTAGCCAAAAGATACGATAGTGCTTTTCAGAAAAAGAAGGAACAAGAGATCAGCAATATCTCCCAAGGAAAGAAAAGGCGAAGGTATCAACCAGTAGTGGCGATGACTCCCGCTATCAACCCTGCGCCAGTTCCGACTTATCAACCTCAAGTTGCTCAGAGCCAACCAAGTCAACAATGGTATCAGCAAAGGCCGCAATAGCCTCTTCAGTAGGCTCGTCCTCAGTACAATAACAATCATACAACATGACCTCCAGGGTTTGACCCTATACCAATGTTGTACGCAGAAATTTTTCCACTTTTACTGGCCAAGGGGCACGTCCAAACCAGGTCTCCTCTTATAGTACCGGAAAATCCTCCTTTTTGGTTTAAAGCTGATCAAACTTGCCCTTACCATCAAGGATGAGTGGGGCACAACATCGAAAACTGTCTCAGCTTTAAATCTGACTTACAGAAACTTGTCAGAAATGGGGTCTTATCTTTTAAAGATAGTAATCCGAATGTTCAGACAAACCCGTTGCCGCAACATGACAAGGCTGCCTAAAATTTGATAGAGGAAGAATTTAGCCGTAGTTATCAAATTTGCGATGTACTCCAGTTAGGAACCAATCTGGTCAAGATGCATTTTTAATAGAGCGGGTATGGTCATGTACCACCTCACAATTATCACCAGTGTGATATCTGCTCAAAGAATAATCAATGGTGCTCTGTAGTACAGTTAGCTTTACAAGAACAGATGAATCTCGGATGGATTCAAGATCACAGAATCTGAAAAGTCAACATGGCTCATTCAAATCCCAACATTATTCAGAACCCCAATATCCTTTCGATGAATGCCAATTTGGTAGCCATGCACTCAAGACAAAGTCAATATCATAATCTGCCACAGCATGATTACAACACTTGCCTGATCTGGTCAACAAGCAATCAGAGATGCTCTTTCATACAAGAGGCCCTCCAGCGTCAGATGGATCTTGGATGGATCTAAGACTATCAGGAAATAAATAACCATCAAGTCAATATGGTTTAGATATTCGATATACGCTTGATGAATACCAGTCTGGTAGAACTGCATGCTAAGCAAGTCAGGCTCGGTTTTCTGGCTTCACATGATTATCAGGACTGTGAAGAATGTCGAGAGGACGACCAAGGTTGCACACTTGTACAAAGAACACTTCAACACCTTTTAGACCAATGGTAGCTTCCAATCTACTTGGACGAAGATACACAAAAGATCTGTATGATTGACGGAAATCCTAGTAGACATCAAAGTCAAGATGTCCGCTCGATGGAAACAGATCTGGTTAAAATGCACTGCATACAAAGTGGACGTGGCCGGGTGCCACCACATAATTATGAACACTGTAGAGTTTTTTTAGAGAACAATAAAGGATGTTATCTTGTACGGTTAACTCTTCAATATCAGTTGGATCGGAAAGAGATTTGACCATGCTCAAGTTCCGGGTCGATCAACGTGATACAAGACTATCTTCTTGATCAAAGCAAAGATATTGTCTTATTTTCCAAGCATAAAATGGCCGAAGACATATGCGCCATAATCCCTCGGCTCAACCAGTCAAAAATTCCTCTTGACAGTAGAAAAATTCTCAACCTCGAACCAATTGAGGCTACCTATGATGGTGAGAGAAACCAAAAGGCTCCTGTGGTTATCTACTTGCCAGGACCATTATCGTACAAATCAGATAAGGTTATCCCTTATAAGCACGATGCCACAATAAGTGAAAATGGAAAGGAAATTCCATTACCCTCCGTCGTAAACATTGCCGACATCAGTCGAGTCACACGGAGTGGTCGGATCTTCAACAGAGGAGTTGGAGAACCTGCCAAAGAAAAGGAAGCTCAGGCGAAAGTTCCAAATCAGCAATTCAGGCAATCTAGTAATCCCAAACTTTCAAAGAACAATGATGAGATGTTGAAGCTCATCCAAAAGAGTGTGTACAACATTGTAGATCAATTGTTGCAAACTCCATCCAGAATCCCTGTACTATCTCTCCTACTTAGTTCTGAGGCTCACAGGGAAGCTCTGCAAAAATTCTTAGAGCAAGCTTACGTAGAACAAGATGTAACTGTAGGATAATTTGACAGTCTCATATCTAACATCACTTCCTGCAATTATTTAGGATTCAGTGATAAGGAATTGCCAGAAGAGGGCAAGAATCATAACATGGCACTTAACATTACAGTCAATTGCCAGGACGATGCTTTAGCTAGCGTACTGGTTGACACGGGATCATCTCTGAATGTTATGCCGAAATCAACTCTGACACGACTATCATTTCAATGAGCTCCGATGAGAGGCAGTGAGATCATTGTCAAAGCTTTTGACGGATCTAGGAAAATAGTTATTGGCAAAGTCAATTTTCACATAACCATCGGACCTCACACTTTCCAAGTCACTTTCTAGGTCATGGACATCCGGGCAGCATACAGTTGTTTATTAGGAAGACCTTGGATACACGATGCTGGGGCAGTCACTTCGACACTTCACCAGAAGCTGAAGTTCGTCAAGAATGACAAGCTAGTCACAATCTATAAAGAGCAGGCCTTAATCGTGAGTAACTTATCATCATTCTCCTGTGTAGAACCAGAAGAGGTTGTTAGAACTCAGTTCCAAGCACTTTCGATGAGCAATGAGAATCGACCAGAGAAAGGGACGTCTATTTTCTCATACAAGGACGCTCTCAAAGTAATCAAGAGTAACAACGTGAAAGGATGGGGACAACTTGTAATTCCTATAGATAACAAGACAAAGAAAGGTCTTGGTTTCTCTTGAAGCTGTGCCCAAACTGCCAAGAATGATGAGAATTTTCATCCCATTTAGGATTTCTTCCTCAGCAGAGGATTCCTTCACCCAGTGTCTCAAGAAGTACACACTATCAATGAAAGTGACTCCTCCGATATGGATGAGGAGTGGAAATTATGTCTCAACGAGGATGGTTATATGTCTCAGGAGAGGCACATACACCATTTTGTTTTCCCACGCAAAGTCCGAGATACATACCAAGATTGGACGTCAGGATGATTTACGGAGATTGTGATCCTGAGGGATGTCGTGCTCTGCCTAACTCATTTGAAGATAATATGTTGAAAGATAACTTCAACTATGACTATTATGACCCACTTGATGACTTGCCTATCTGGCAGAATACCCAGAGAACTTGGGGCAAAAGAGTCAGCCCAACGATGCATATCAACTGAGCAACATTGAAAAGAATACTTGCGTCCCCACCAAGTCATGGGATCATTACTCAGGCTATTCAGTAAATGCTCAACACAACGATGAACCTGGACGGACTGCAGTACAAGAGTTTATCAACTATGCTTTTCCAGAGGTCAACGTCATAGAGGAAGATGACTCCTCTTCTTCCGCAGAAGTATGGGATACTTTAGGACAGCCAAGCGGCAAGTATGACTTCTTAGTCAAGTATACTGCTCCTGAAAGCTCTCGTATCAAACTCGAAGATATCCGGCCAAATGGATGGGGAGATCCCCTCGAGAGTGAAAATACCATAGAAAATACAACAGAAGAGTTCGTCTATGATAACTCTGCTTGGGAAGAAGATTCCAATAATCCTGATTCGCCATAAATCAGCGTCATTTCTGAGGATAAACCAAGAAAGAAGGTGTCCGACTTTGTGATTCACCGAGCAGTTCGTCGCCAATGGGTTGCTGTCAATGTCCCGAAAGTTGTCCATAAGTCTAAGTAATTGCCATCTTTGTTTTAATCTTTCACCTTGCCCGAGTGAAATGGATGTTTTTATAGGGATCGCTTTTCTGTAAATGTC
Source organism: Lathyrus tuberosus (assembly GCA_022829125.1). Lineage (NCBI taxonomy): Eukaryota > Viridiplantae > Streptophyta > Magnoliopsida > Fabales > Fabaceae > Lathyrus > Lathyrus tuberosus. The sequence continues at coordinate 1,524,739 of JALAZF010000276.1, read as the reverse complement.
CCTTTTCGCTTCGTCCAAAGCGACAGAGTTTTGTTTTATATGGCTGTAGTTTCAAGAATCGACAATTCATAAATAAATAAATGTCATTCTGTCTCTCCCGCATTTATTGTTGTTTTCACTTTTTGCTTTTTTCAGAAAATGGTTATCCTAAAACAACCCAAATAAAAAAAATAAGCATTTTTCAGAAAATACACTGCACACACTCTTGCATTTCTCTCTATCTCTTCTAAAAACAAATCATCATGCCTTACAGATTACTAATTTTAAACCCCGTTGAAACATACGATCTCATGCCTTCTCCCAACTTTGAATTCCCGATATTTGAAGCTGAAGAAGAAGAGGACACAGAAATCAAAAACAAGTCATCGTGGAACATCATTTACAGCTAAAATCAGAGTGTCCTCCAGTAAAACAAAGACTGCGATGGACTTACCTGGACATGGCTATCAAAATCAAAGAGGAAGTGTAGAAACAGATCGACGCTGGTTTCCTCGCCACCTCAGAATATCCTCAATGGCTAGCTAACATAGTGCCAGTTTCGAAAAAGAACGGAAATGTCAGAATGTGTGTAGACTACAGGGATCTGAACAAAGCAAGTCCAAAGGATGAGTTCCCCTTACCACACATTGACATGCTAGTACACAGTACAGCAAAATTCAAAGTTTTCTCCTTCATGGATGGATTCTCGGGCTATAATCAAATCAAAATGGCGCCGGAACACATGGAAAAATCTTCCTTAATCACTACATGGGGCACCTTTTGTTACAAGGTAATTTCGTTCGGTTTAAAGAACGTCGGGGCAACCTATCAAAGGGCCATGATGACTCTGTTTCACGACATGATGCACAGAGAAATTGAAGTGTATGTCGATGACATGATTGCCAAATCAAAAACAGAGGAAGAACACGTTGAACACTTGTCAAAGTTGTTCGAACGTCTAAGAAAATACAAACTCCGCCTGAATCCTAACAAGTGTATGTTCGGTGTTCGCTCAGGAAAACTCTTAGGGTTCATCGTCAGCCAGAAAGGAATCGAGGTTGATCCTGACAAGGTCAAGGCCATTCAAGAAATGCCTTCTCCAAAAATAGAGAAACAAGTCAGAGGATTTTTAGGACGTTTGAATTACATCTCAAGGTTCATATCCCTCATGACCGCGACATGCGCGCCGATCTTCAAGTTGCTCAGAAAGAATCAAAGCTGTGAATGGACTGAAGATTGCCAAAAAGCTTTCGACAATATCAAAGAATATTTGTTGAACCCACCAATTCTTTCTCCTCCAGTGGAAGGAAGACCACTGAACATTTACCTGACAGTCTTCGAAGACTCGATGGGTTGTGTACTTGGCCAACAAGATGAAACCAAAAGAAAAGAGTCTGCCATTTACTATTTAAGCAAGAAATTCACTGAGTGTGAAACTCAGCACACTATGCTTGAGAAAACTTGCTGCGCTTTGGCTTGGGCAGCCAAACGTCTTCGCCAATACATGATTTGCCACACTACCTGGTTGGTCTCTGAAATGGATCCAATCAAGTATGTATTTAAGAAACCTGCTCTCACCGGAAGGATTGCCCGTTGGCAGATGTTGTTATCAGAATACGACATCGAGTACCATGCTCAAAAAGCCGTCAAAGGAAGTATTTTAGCTGATCATTTGGCTCATCAACCATTTGACGATCAGGAATCAGTCGAGTTTGACTTCCCATACGAAGATGTCATATATTTGAAAATGAAAGATTGTGATGAACCGCTACCCAATAAATGGCCAGAACCAGGATCCCAATGGGGATTAATATTTGACGGAGCTGTCAACAATTATGGAAACAGAATTGGGGAAATCATTGTTACCGCTCGGGGTACCCATATTCCTTTCACAGCCAGATTAACATTCAAATGTACAAATAATGAGGCTGAATACGAGGCTTGTATCATGGGTCTTGAAGAAGCAATTGACTTAAGGATTAAGAACTTAGATGTATATGGAGACTCAGCCCTTGTTATCAATCAAATCAAAGGAGTGGAACACATATCAATCTTGACTGATTCCTTACAAAGATTATGCAAGAAGGTTGTTACCATTCTTCAACAGAATCGAGTTTCACCACATCCCTCGTGAAGAAAATCACATGGTTGATGCACTAGCCACTCTCTCTTCCATGATTAGTGTAGGTCAATGGAACGACGTACCTAAGATTGACATCATGCGCCTTGAAAGGGCCACCTACATTTTCGCAATTGAAGCAGTCATAGATGACAAACCTTGGTATCATTATATCAAGTGCTGCCTTCAAAAACAAGAGTACCCACCTTGGGCATCACGAAAAGACAGGAAAACTTTCAGGAGATTGTCTGGAAACTTCTTTCTGAACGGTGATACATTGTATAAAAGAAAAGAGATTCATGAAGGATCCTTTGGAACTCATGCCAACAGACACACAATGGCGAGAAAAATTCTGAGAGCAGGATATTATTGGTTAACAATGGAATCCGATTGCTACAAATACATGAGAAGGTGTCACAAGTATCAGATATACGTAGACAAAATCCATGTACCGCCAACACATCTCAAAGTTCTTTCTTCTCCAAGGTCATTTTCTATATGGGGAATTGACATGAATGGCATGATTAAGCCCAAAACATCAAACAGACATTGGTTCATTCTGGTAGCCATTGACTACTTCACCAAATGGGTCGAAGCAGTGTCATACACCAATGTTACTCGACAAGTGGTGGTCTGATTTATCAAAAACAATATCATTTGCCGTTATGATATCCCAAGCCAGATCATTACTGACAATGGATCCAACTTGAACAATAAGATGATGAAAGAGTTGTGCGCTGAGTTCAAGATCGAACATCATAACTCATCTCTCTACCGGCCTAAGATGAACGGAGTGGTAGAAGCGGCTAACAAGAACATTAAGTAAATCGTTTAAAAGATGGTTGTAACCTACAAAGACTGGCATGAAATGCTACCCTTTGCTCTTCACGGTTATCGCACATCTGTCAGCACTTAAACAGGGGCAACCCTTTTCTCTCTAGTATATGGCATGGAGGCAGTACTCCCCATAGAGGCAGAGATCCCATCAATATGGGTATTGATGGGGACAAAACTAACAGAAGCTGAATGGTGTCAAAGCCGACACGATGAACTGAATCTCATTGAGGAAAAATGAATAACGCTCTATGCCATGGTCAGTTGTATCAACAAAGAATTAAAAAAGCATTTAACAAAAAGGTCCGACCCCGTGTCTTCAGAGAAGGAGACCTCATGCTCAAAAAGATACAATCATTTCTCACTGATTCTCGGGGAAAGTGGACTCCGAATTATGACGGCCCCTACGTGGGCAAGAAAGCCTTCTCAGGCGGTGCCCTGAGACTCGCAACCATGGACGGAGAGGAATTTTCCTACCCCAAGAATGTTGATGTAGTCAAGAAATACTTCGCCTAAATAAAAAAAAAAAAACATCCCGGTGGATTGAAAACCCGAAAGGGCGGTCCTGGCAAAAATTAGAGACATAATCTGAAAATAATCTCGGTGGATTGGAAATCTCCAAGGACAATCCAGGAAAAAGTTAGGGATTCATGGCAAGTAACTATATCCAACACGGGTAAATTCGCTAGTGGTAATACTTTCAATCAGAAAACTTTCGTCAAGGTCATCTTCGACAGAAGCCCAGAATGTCCAGAATTCAAAGTTGGTAGAAGGATAACGTTCGTTATGTTTTAATGTAGCCATTTTCTCTCAAATTACCATTTTCTAAACTTTGTAAATACTCTATGGTGTCACGCGCTTGGCTGATTACCATTCTATCAATAAAATTTGAGCCGTTGTGCTATTGTTTGCAATTCTCATTTATTTTTGCTCTATAGAATGACATTTTAACATGATCGACAATTCTTGAAACAAAATGAATTTACTTGCACAAATTTTCTTCTGCTTTTAAAATAAAGATGGCATTTCCTTTTTGACTTTGAACGTCTGAAAGAACATCAACCGCTTCCCTAGAAGTGATTTAACTTCAAAATGTAGAATCAAAGTACTCCTTCTAAACCAGTACACCTGAATGAAGGATCAACTGTTCAAACATCAGATTTCACATGATCTCCCCGGCAGAGTTCTTACCTCCTAAGACCGATCAATAATTTCTCTCTCCCTACAGGGTCTACTTCTCCTAAACAAGGCAGTATTGCTATCTTGAACAATGGTACTTTTCATTCCCCACGGTGGTCGAGTATCTAATCCTGTTCATTCATTAGTCTGTATGACACGTCTGTTTTGTCAGCATTAACATACATACATCATGCATTATTGATTCATACTCATATTCATATTGCATTACTATCACTTCGGTCATACCGATTTCCCAAGTGATAAAAGTCCTCTTGTCGATCGAGTAGTCAGTATTTCCCTCAACAAGAAATATTTTGTCTGAGTAATCTTTTCCCCAGTTTATTTCTGGATTAGAACCCGTCCTCGATCACTTTCATAACTTGAACATCTGAAAGACCAGAAACCGTTCAACGGACAACTTAAGAACATCACTCCTCACCATTGAAGATAATACCTTTGCTTTCCTGAACTAAGGAAAATCCCCAGAGGAAGCATCTTAAACAAAGACTCTCGACAATACATCGGCCTTTCTCCAAAGAAACCCAATGTTATTGAAGTCATCAGCACCTCAAAATCGGATTACGTCATATAGCATTCCTCCGTGAAAATCCCAAAGAAAAGTGTGATATCCCCAAACAAAAAGTAGTCTTTCAAGAGACTCGTTTTCCCCAGTAGAGTCAATAAATGGTATCTCCAAACAGAGAAGTTTGCATACCTCTACAGCTCAGACCAATGGGTTTCCCCAACAAGTCTGATATAAAAAGTTTCGATCAAAATGGCGTCTTCCCAGTAAAACTCGAGGAGAAGTTTGATAAAAACCACTACAAATAGATCCCTTGTCAAGAAAAGAAACCTGAAAAGAAGAAACTAAGACCAGTTCCTTGGCTGAAAACCAGGATAGAGGGGAAGTTTATTGACAAAAGAAACTAAGACCAGTTCCTTGGCAGAAAACCAGGATCGAGGGGAAGTTTATTGACAAAAGAAACTAACACCAGTTCCTTGGCAGAAAACCAAAATCGAGGGGAAGTTTATTGACAAAAGAAACTAAGACCAGTTCCTTGGCTGAAAACCGGGATCGAGGGGAAGTTTTAACTTTTCTAAGTATTAACACTTAGCAAAAGAAGATGGATGAGCAAACCGCCGTTCATAGACGCTGTCAAAATTTTGGGTATTCTGATATTTAATCCTCTTGCACCCTGAAAGTCCAAATATCTTCGCCATTCACACCTTCCGGTCCAACAAAATTAAATAGGGGCATCTATCATACCCCAAATTTTGACCACCAAGCTTTCACATCATTGTGCAGATCATCACCACAATATGGATGTATCATCATAACTCATCAATCTCCTCAGGAATTGTTGAGTATTCACTACAATCAAGAACTAGGGTTTTTGGGCCCTCTTAGAGCACTCAGACAAGGGATCAATCAAAGAATTGACATGGTCTTCAACTTGTCTAGTCTCTCAAACATCCATAAAGGATCAAGAGGTCTCCCATATCAAGAATTAAGTATAAGTATGCAATATTCCAAGGCCTACAGATGAAAATTTCCATCTGGACATGAGCCAATACCTCAATGTATGGTCCAAAAAGCTAAAAGGAATCTCAAGAGCCCATTCACAATGGCAAAGTCACTTTGAAAGACCATTTATCAAAAAAATTAGGAATTAGGGTTTTGACTTAATTCAACCCTTGAGTTAACTTGTGAAGTAAAGCATGACTTGAAGCTTCAAGATGAACTTCAAGGACCTTAAGTACATCATATTGATATATCTACAAGATTTTATTGACTCAAATAGCTTGATTCATAAGCCACAAGAACTCAAAACCATTTGATCATAAATTAGGGTTTCTGATGAAAAAGTCAACCCTACCATTGACTGTTGACCTACCCATGATCTCAAACCTTGGGGAAGGGTCCAATACTTTCCTAAATACCCCTAGAGGCCACTCATGAAGTATAGTTAGGCCCAAGGATTGATTTCACCAAAGGATCACAAAATTCAAAATTCATCTAATGAAAAAGTGAACTTTGCCAAAACAAAGTTTGACTTTTGAAATTTTTGGTCAACCAATGCTTCCTCAACCTTAAAATGATGTTAATATGTGATTTAAATCATCATTCATCAAGAAAAATCAACAAAATTGAGTTAACTTGTAAAAGGGGAAATCATAGAAAATTTAAAATTTTTCTAAGTTATGGAACAAAGTGACTTAGGTACCAACTTACGTATATTAAAAGTGTCAACTACAAATGAAAGTTCATCTCCCAAACCCTAAAGCCTTTTTCTCTCATTCAAAGTTCAAACGAAAGTTCATCTTACATACTTTAAAAGTGTCAAGTACAAGATATTCCGAATCCTCATGGATTTTTAGTTATTGATTGAGCAAAATCATAAAAACTTGGATTTGACCATTTTTCCAACACTTAGATATTTTAGACAGAATCTGTCTAAATTTTTTACCAACTTCCAAGGCATTTTTCACTATGATTCAAGATGAACCAGGTCCAAGGCCAAACATCAAAGTTAAAGTACATCATTCAAGCTTTTCAAAAAGTACAATAAGTCCTTCTAATTCAATTTGAGCTAAGAGATACATCCATGAGAAGTTGGCCTCCCAAAACTAAATTGGCACAAATTAGATTATAGGTTATTGGTCGATTTTGTTTTTTTTGTGTAATAACAAGCATGGTTATCCATCTGGACACCTCAAGGGGGAATAACCAAGGGACAAACACTGATCTACAAGCCTCATAAGTCCATGTATCTATGTTTAGGCATGACAAACCTAAAATTCAAGATGCTTCAAATGGTCAATTTTGTTTCAAGGCATTTAACTGATGCATAGAGGTGGCATTCATCAAGACAATGTTATCCAAGTTCAGTCAATCCTTATCCCTACCACAGAAGACTCATAGCCTGTGCTCTAACCTCATGTCAATGGCTAGAGAAGACTTGAGATTCCATTGAATCACCATTTGCCACAGACCTGCTGCAGCTGCCATTCACTATTTCAGCCAAAATAAACTTGCTCTACTATAAATAGAGCTCATTTCTGATTAGTTCAAGTACACCAAAGCCCCCAAACTGAGGCTTTACTCAAAATCTCTATCTCACTCCCATTTTGCCTTCTAACTCAAGTAACTACCGGGTTTTAAGTTTGAGAGTGATTCCAACAAAACCAATGACCCACACACCTCATAAACATCATATGTAGATGATCTAAACACTGAACCAACATCTGGAACATCAAATTCATCAAATCATCATCCAGTTGCTCAAGTTCTTGACAGAGTTGCAGTTGAGGTGCTATAATCAGTTCCAATTCATTTCAATTTGTTCTAAACATTCAAACACATCCCTTGAGGCACAAGGAAGTTGTCCAAATCATTGGAACTCATCTACAACACCTCCAAGCTAGGATTCGATTCTCACCTGCAGAGGTAAGCCTCAAACTTCCAAACTGATTGACTCGTGCATCATAAACATATTTTATGATTACCATTGTGTTTCTGGTTGTTTATAGATCATTTACCCTCAATCAATTTCTGTTTATGATTCTTGTATGAGATTTCATTAAGTTTTGCAATTTTTAGGGTTCATCTGATTTTATCATGTTATCTTTTGATTCAATTAATTTAAACAAAATTGAGTATTGCCATTGTATTCCTTGTTCAAAAACATATGATTTTCATATTTGGATCATGTTAAATGATTGAGAAACAAGTGAGATAGGAGGCTTCACGCATTTGGCTCAAGGAAGAAGATGAAGTCTGGCATGAAATTTGAATTTTCCACGCATTTTTCATATATTATGTGCTATTTTGGTTTAGTTATCACCAGCACACACTAGCTCAGTTGGCAAAGGCGGATTTTGTGAGTTGGAGGGAGAGAGGTCGTGGGTTCAATCCCCACCCATGACCAATTTTTATCACTTGTCCAATTTCTTTATTTTTCCATATTATTTTCTTAAATGATTTGAAAAATTAATTTCTCTCTGAATTTTTATTTTTTTGAATTAATTCTTTTTTTCAAAATTCATAAAATTAGTAAAATATTTTATTTTGCCAAGATTTCACAAAAAATATTATTTATTTTATATTTAATATTTTCATAAACAATTATTTTATTTGTTTTTTTTAACAATTGAAAATATTTCTTTTCTCCTGATTTTTCAAACTCAAATGATTTTTTAATCATTCTTGGGATAAAACATGATTTTTCAAACATTTATCCTAAATCATAACTTGTTTTTTACACATGTTTGGTAATTTTGATTATTTTAAATGATTTTTATTCAAATAAAAATGTATTTTTCAATCAAATTAGGGTTTTGATTAATTTCACCCTCACCAATCTTTTTCAAACCCTTGGGCCTCTAATAGAGTGTAAGACCCAACCCATTTTGAAAACATAAACCATTTGGGCCTCATACATTGTATAAGTCCCAACTCGATTTTCAAAACGACGGTGCGATCACTGTCTTCCATTTGGGCCTCTCCCTGAGTTATAAGTCTCATTCCTTTTCTTTAAGATAATTTTGGGCCTCTAATAGAGTGTAAGACGCAATCCCTTTTCTAACCTGTTCTGGACTAGACCAATGGCTTGGCATGGCCCAATCCACTTCTGCTCCCAGAACGGCCCAATTGCCTAAGTCCAATCCACGAAGGGGCAAAAGTTACCTTTTTGCCCCTTAACGGGGCAAGGATTACATCACTCCTCCCCGGTACTGCTTCCCGTTCTGCACGGCTTAATCAGTCCCTGGACAGCTGAGGGCAAGTGCCCGAAATTATGCCTTTGCCCGACATAACGGCTAGTTTTGGGCACCCTACCCGACATAACGACTAGTTTTAGGCAAATACCTATTCTTCGGGAAAACAGTTATATCGCCCCGAAAATAGGAAAGTTGGCCACGCGCCGGGGTCACTATATAAACCCTCTCACTTGAGAGGGTCAGGTATCCAATAATCATCCTAAGAACTCATACTTTGTACTTGCCCTTTTTCTTCTGACCCTTTCTTACTTGAGCGTCGGAGTGCCTTGCTGGTACACCCCCTCCTCCTCATCTAACGCCCAGTATCCCAGACGTTCTTTATGGCCCATCACAGGATCTGATCAAGCCTTCACGATCAGTGGCGCCGTCTGTGGGAACTTGTTCTCCCTGTCTTAACATCCACCTCAAATACTAAGACCAAAACACTTTTGTCAAAGATTATCATCATGGCCTCTCAAGATCACGTCAAAGATGCCCTTCATTCTGTTGTCCTCCCCGTTAACAAGATTGACGTTGACGGTCCCTCCTCCCTCCTCGGAGACCTACGCTTTCTGAGAGACAGGGCCACAACCTCTCCTTCCCCTACGCCTGCTGACCACGACAACGATCAGCCCTCGCTGGCCATCCAGCCCGTTCCTGCTCCACCCAACGCCGACCCGCCCGTGGTGGCCCTTCTTGAAGCAATTAACAAGACCAACCTCCTGATCCTACAGCAAAACAAAAGGATCGGGGAATTGGAGGAATCTGCCGGTCCAAAATCTCCCCCTCCGAGGAAAAGTCAACTACGATCCAAGAGCCCGCAACCCCATCGAGAAGTCGATCGTAGGCTACGCTAAGAACCAGAATCTCATGTTGTCTGGAAACGCGACCATGTTTCCCGCGAAACCAGCACTCTCCCGGTCACAAGAGAACCCAGAGGGACAAGCAATCACCCCCAGTCAGATCAAAAGGTCGGGCCCGTACACCTTATCCCCGAAGAAGTCGCCGTCACGAGCGAGTCGTCTAGTCCCTATTACTAACCAGTTCCACTAGCGACGATGAGCTTCACGGCCCATTGTCCCAAGAACTTGGCAACATGCCTCCCCAAGGGCTTGGAGAAGCCCCCTGCATTGGGTACGTACGACGGAACAACTGACCCCGACGAGCACATCGAGAACATCGACGCGCTATTGGATTACTGTGGCATCCGTGGCCCCCATCAAGTGCCATCTGTTTCCAACCACGCTCCAAAAAGGAGCAATGACTTGGTACAAACAATTTCCCAAGGAGTCTATCACTTTATGGAAGCAACTACGCAGAATGTTTTCCAAGCATTTCACAGCATCGCGCCGCCACCCCAAGACTGATGCCTCCCTTGGGGCCATAATCCAAGGGAAGGACGAACCTCTCCGGGCATACATCGAGAGGTTTAACAAGGAAGCGGTGCAAGTCCCCACCACTGACGACATGAAAAAATTTTTGCTCGAGCAGGGACTCCGACCGCACTCAGAATTCTCTAAAGCTGTCGGTCTCGCACCTCCGAGGAACCTGGACGCCTTCCTCCTCAAGGCACAATTGTACATCCAGTACGAGGAAAAGGAAGCGGCCAACTCTGCCCGAGCTTCCCGCCATCAGGAGAATGCCCGGGCCTCCAAAGGCGAAGAACCCTCGGCATCTCGTCGGGGGGATAGGAAGCACGAATGTGCGACTACACCCATGACTACACCCCTCTGACTGTCTCTAGGGAAAAGATATTGTCCGAATGCGCGAATTCGGAATTCAAGAAAGCGGGGGCCCACTTCCCCAAACAAATATCGGCCAAGCCCAACGCTAACAAATCAAAGTACTTCCGTTTCCATAAGAGTCACGACCACACCACCGAAGATTGCATCCATTTGAAGGATACTATCAAAATACTGATCAGGGATGGCCACCTGAAACAGTTCATGAAAAAGAAGGATGCTCCCCGGTAAGACGCCTAGGAGTCCAATAAGGTAGAGGAAGAGGTACCTTCCTTTAAAGAGGCCAACATCCAGGTCACCATGTCCGTATCACGACTAGAGGACTTCTACGTCCCAGATGAGCTCAGCGCTCCTGCCTACTTCCTAGCCCACAGCCCGTGGGAGACGTTCCCCTTCGCTATGGTCATCTCAGGAGGAGGTTTCAATAATGTCACGGTGGGCTCTAGCAAGGTGACCACACTCGACCAAGTCCATAATGGCTCTATCCCCATCTTCTGCTAACGGGAAAAACTCCTCGGAGGATCTCCAAACTCGAGCATTCGCATGCTCGTCAGAGCTCGGATGGCGAACTTCAACGTTCGCAGGATTCTCGTCGACCAAGGCAGCTCGGTCGACATTATATACTCCCAGCTGTTTTCAACGCTCCAGTTGGACGAGTCACACCTTACTCCCTATGTGGGTTCTGATTTGCAAGGATTCAATGGGTCAGTGACCAAACCGTGGGGATACGTCGAACTCATCGTAACTTTTGGATCAACAGTGACGGCCAAATTCGTGAAAGTGCAGTTTTTGGTAATCGATTACCCATCTCTGTACCAGTGCATCTTCGACAGACCAACCTTGGCTGAGTTGGTAGCTGTGACTTCAACCGTCCATCTCAAGATAAAGTGTTATACTTCAAAGGGGATGGTCGCCACTCTCCACGGCGACATCGAAGCCGCACGACGATGCTTTGAAACAGCCACGAAGAGACTCAACGCCATCGTGTCCAAGCCGAAAGTGTCTAACAACCCAGCCTTGCCCAGCAGCTCCGAGGAAGCCCAGCCACTACCGCATGTCGACTCCATCGACCTCGACAGCCGCTTCCCCGAAGAGGACCAGAAGAAGGACCAAGCAGCCTCGAGCGGCTCATCTGCCCTGAACAGCAGCAGCTCCGATCCGATGCATCCCGTTACGGATGGCGACTTCGAGCTCATCCTGTTCGGCGACGACCCCCAGTGAGGAGTAAAGATTGAATCGGATCTCCCCGACATCGCAAGGAAGTAACTCAAAGCCTGCCTCTGTGAGAACGCTGATTTGTTTGCCTGCAGCGCCGCCGAGATACCCGGCTTGGACCCATCTGTCGCCTGCCATCAACTCACGATTAACCCAGTCGTCAAAGCAGTAGCACAACGTAGGAGGAAGCAGTCTCCGAAGAAAACGGAGGCTGCAGAAAAAACTGTAAAAGACCTCCTCTAGGAAAAATTTATCTCGGAAGCCAATTACACCACTTGGCTGTCCAACGTTGTACTTGTGAAAAAATCTAATGGCAAATGGCAAATGTGTATTGACTATACCGATCTTAACAAGGCATGCCCGAAGGATGCCTACCCCCTCCCCAATATTGATAAACTTGTTGATAACTCTGCTGGTTTTAAGCTATTATCGTTCATGGATGCCTATTCGGGCTATAATCAAATACCAATGGCAATGAGCGACAAAAAATACACGGCCTTCATGACCGAATTGGGCACCTATTACTACAACGTAATGCCCTTCGGCCAGGAGAACGCCGCACGACCTACCAGAGGAAGATGAACAAGGTCTTCTGGGGAGAGATAGGCGACATGCTCGAAGTTTACATGGACAATATGATCGTAAAATCCCACGAGGAAACCGACCATACTACCCATTTGAGAAAGGTCTTCGAACAGGCCAGAAAATACCAGATGTGTTTCAACCCGGAGAATTGCACGTTCGGTGTCCGGGCTGGCAAATTCCTCGACTTCTACCTAACGGAACGAGGAATCGAGGCCAACCCTGACAAGTTTCGGGCATTCTCTGAGTTCCCAATGCCCAAATCGAAGAAATCCATCCAATCCCTCAACGGGATGCTCGCATCCCTATCCTGTTTCGTGGCCAAATCCGCCCAGCCCGCCCTGCCCGTCTTCAAACTCCTCCGTAAGAAGGCAGCATTTGAGTGGACAGAGAAATGGGACCAGGCTCTCCTCCATCTGAAACGGGCACTTTCAGAACCACCAGTCCTCTCTCGGCCAGACAATGGCGAGACTCTATATTTGTATCTCGCCGTTGCAGCTGAGGCCGTGAGCGCCGCTCTTATCCGCGAAACACTTGACGGGCAAAAGCCCATATACTTCACAAGCAAGGCATTAAAGGGACCCGAGCTGAGGTACCAACAGATAGAAAAAGTGGTACTAGCCCTCATTAACAAAGCTTAGAGGCTGAGACACTACTTCCTGGCTCACACAATCGTGGTCCGGACGGATCAACCAGTCAAGCAGTTGCTTGGACGACCAGACATGGCCAGCAGAATGCTCAGATGGTCGCTAGAGCTATCCGAATTTGACATCGATTATGAAAGCAGAAAATCCCTCAAAGCCCAGGCTTTGGCTGACTTCGTCGTAGAAATGATGGTCGCAGAATCCTCCTCCTACAGGGCACGCAAATGGACCATTGTTGTGGATGGGGCTTCCAGCTCGGCCGGAAGCGGGGCAGGCATCATACTGGAAAACAACGAGGTAATCATCGTAGAGGTATCGCTCACATTATCCTTTCCTACCTCTAACAACCAAGCTGAGTACGAAGCCTTCCTCGCCGGTTTACGCCTGGCCGAAGATCTCGGCGCGTAAGAAGTCGTCATCTGCGTGGATTCACAACTCGTGGCCCTCCAAGTTCGAGGAGAATACTAGGCCAAAAACGATAACCTATCCGAATACTTAACCTTGGTCAAAGAGAAAATGACGATGTTCGCCGCAGTAGAAGTAAAGTACGTTCCCCGCAAACACAACGTCAGTGCAGACGTATTGTCTAAACTAGCGAGCACGAAGAAGAAAGGCGGAAACAAGTCTGTCATACAAGAGGTACTTCCTCGACCCAGTATAGAGAAAACTTCCCTGAAACTCGACGTACAGGTGATCGGCGACAGCAACTGCTGGATAACCCCCGTTTACAACTGTCTCGCTAAGGACGAACTTCCGTCTGACCCCAAAGAGGCCAGCGTAGTTAGGCGAAGGGCCTGCTCCTACGTCCTGGTCGAAGACAAACTCTACAGGCGAGGGTTCTCCATCCCGTTACTCAAGTGTGTCGAGGAAGAGATGGTCGCCCACATATTACGCAAAATTCACAAAGGAGTCAACGCCCAACATCTCGGAGGAAGGTCCCTTGCCTGGAAGGCACTTTGAGCAGGATACTACTGGCAAACCATGCAGCAAGATGCTAAAGAGCACGGGAAGAAATGCGATAAATGCCAACGACATGGGGACATGCACCTAGCTCCACCTAACAAGCTCAAGGCTATGTCCTCCCCGTGGCCATTTTCCTGGTGGGGAGTGGACATCCTGGGACCATTCGTCGTAGGGTCAAACCAAAACAAATACTTAATATTAGGCGTGGATTACTTCACAAAATGAATAGAAGCGGAAGCTCTAGCCAAGATAATAGCCCTTAACATACTGCGTTTCCACAAACGAAACATCCTTGCACGTTTTGGCATCCCCCAGGCGATAGTCACGGACAATGGGAAACAGTTTACAGACAGGAAATTCCAGGATTTCGTCGCCCAACTGGGCACGAAGCAACACTTTACATCTGTCGAACATCCTCAGACAAACGGGTAAGCTGAACCTGCAAACTGAGTCATCCTTCGAGGCCTCAAGCGAAGGCTGTACGAAGCGAAGAAAGCTTGGGTCGAGGAACTGCACAGCGTTTTATGGGCATATTGTACACTCCACACTCTTCAACCGGGGAAACACCCTTTCGCCTGGCCTACGGGACCGAAGTCGTAATTCCCATTGAAGTTCACGTACCCTCCAGGCGGACAGAATCGCCCCCCGATGAGCAAATGAATGACGAAGTGCTAAGGGAGGAACTCGGCCTCGTCGAGGAAGTCCGATCAGGGGCAACCCTCCCAGAAGCCTCGTTAAAACAAAAAATTGCCATCCAGAACAACGCCAAAGTCATACGACGAGAGTTCAACGTGGGCACCCTAGTCCTAAGAAGAAACCATAAATACTCTCGTGAAGGAAAACTAGCCGCTAACTGGGAAGGACCCTATCGTGTTTGGGCAAAAACGAAGAACGAAGCCTATTACCTAGAACATCTCAACGGGGAAGAACTTGCTCGACTATGGAACGCCGAAAAGCTAAAGTAATATTATAGCTAAGGCTTTAACTGTCGGTTTGATTCGTCAAAACAATGGGCGTCACCTACCGACCACGATGCAGGTCTAGGTACAAGCGTCGCATGCCAGTAAAGCAGAACCCCGCTCAGAAACGAGTCAGGTCCTTGCTCGACAGCGGTCCCTCAATCGAGCACCACCGTCGTCAAAGTATCATGATAGGCAGAATACCCAGCTCGCGATGGGAGGTTCACACCGCGAACTCAGGCCTTAAACGCGACCTGAGCTCCACTCTTTCGCCCAGACATTCCCCGGCTGTTCGACCAGTACCCCTCACTGCCGAACACATCTTCAACGAGCAAGTCCCTGAAAGCTAAAGCAAATCAAAATAATCCCTATCACTGGCATACATGCATGTCAAGCGAAAGTACAACACTTAGCAGAAATTAAAATAGATAAAGCCATACAAATCACAAAACCGGCCACAAGGACCAGACACATACATAATTTAAGTGATAAGTGGTCCCGAGGACCACGATTGTGCTTGTTACATTAAGCGGGGGCCTGCCCCCATTCAAAACGATAAGTTACATCAAAAGATACACGGCACGCAGGCCGAATAAATTACAACAAGAATAAAAACCCCATCACTCCTCCATCCGCTCAGGCTGCTCGAGGTTGGGCTCAGGCTCCTGGGTCTCCCCGTTCAGAACTCCAGCATGCTCGTCACCACCAAGGAGGGAGTTCGAACTGACTATCCTGCCATCCTCAATATGAGCCAGGTATTGGGTACCCTCGGTGGAGATCTCAACCCCGGGTTTGACCACCCACAATTGGGCCATGGCATTCTTAAAAGATTCGTCCCCAATAACAATGATGTCATCCTCGGCCTTTAACATACGGGAAACCAGCTCGGCCCTCGTCTTCACTGCCCTCACATCCTCAGGTTCCTCTTCGCCCGGAGCACTTGCTAACCTTAGCTGCTCGACCAACTCCTCAACTGCCGCTGGAGATGGAAGATGGTGAAAAACAAAGGAATAGTAGGTCCTATCTGCAAGAATTCGCACATCAACTCAAAGGCACGGATGAACGCCAGCAAGTTGGGATGCAACTGCGACGGGGTTAGGTCCAGATGCACAAAAACTGACTGGTCAAAGTCGATGAAGGGAAGCCTCAACCCCGGCCCTTTAAATGCATACTCGTACATAGAAAACCGATCCCCAAAGTCTGTGCAGATCCGATCATCCTCGGAGGAGAAATGCACCTTCCATTCCCCCTCTGGCCCAACGACCATGAAGACATCACCAAGGTAGGTTGCAAAGGTGGACACGTACTCGGCAGGCTCAGCCCGCGACCACTCCTCTGTAGAATCCTCATCGACCTCCTCCCTGACCTTGTTGGGGACAGTGGAAGCTTCTGTACTGCTGCTCTCTGAGGAGCTCTCTGAGGATCAGTCTATTATGATCTCCCCGTTAGACCCTGTCGCCATATCGATCACCTGAAAAGCAGAGAAAAAAGTGAATTTGACGAAGAATCAAATCCACCCTTCCACCACTAGTCAAGTGAAAGGACGCGCAAAGGGCTGAGGACGGTGTCCCCGGGCTAAGCCCTAATATTAATCAAAAGTTCTAGAGTCTCCCACGAGGATGTTAGAGCAAGAGTTGTCTCTGCAAGTTATCTCTATATTTTGATGATAACAATGAGTATTTGTGAAAGAACTATTTTATGTTCTAATGTGTGTTGTGTGTAGATCATAATCATAGAAGATATCAGATCCAACAAGCACCAGCCAGATGTGCATAAATGATCATATGCGAGTTACTATGTGTGACACAAGTCGCAAGAAGCAAGTACGCTTCTGTATCTGATAATAATCAGTCATATCCAAGGATGTTGATATTGCTGTTGCAATGCTCTTGTGGATGCTCTCTGAATGTGGTTATGATTCTGAAGATAGCGAAGCTTCTGAAGAGATAATCTTCTGGAGAATCGAAGTGCTAAAGATTCTCATGACTTGAAGTTCTGAAGGCTGAAGGCTCTGAAGACCAAGTGCAGAAAGACTCTAAAGACTTATGTGTTCTGAAGATTATAGTTCTAAAGGTCAAGTGCTGAAGACTCTGAAGACAAATTCCTAATGGACAAGTTCTGAAGATTCTGAAGACTTGAAGCAGTGAAGATAACGGGTTTCAAGACAAGTGCTGAAGTTCTTAAGACAGATTCCTAATGGACAACTTCGGAAGACTGAAGACTTGAAGATTCAGAAGACCTAGTTATAAAGTCTCTACTCATGCTTCAATTAATTACCATCAGAAGCCTCTGAATATTTGAAGACAAATGTTACTGTTGTCAATGATTGTACACAGTACCCAAAAAGATATATCTCGTCACTTCTTCTACAGTAAAAAGAAGATGTGTCAGTACAACTTTCATCATTGCACAACGACTCTTTTCAAACAGCCAACAGTAATTTAAACGGCTATATTTTACTTGGCTATTTAAAGAAAGGAGTAATCGCTTCTGAAGGTGTCGATCGTAAATCAATTGAAAAGTCGCTGTGAAATCAAAGTGATGATAGTCACAATGATTAGTTATCGTTGTTACACTTAACATTCAAAGCTATCACCATTAACACACAACCATTGTTGTTGAAGCTCAAAGATCAATATTCAACACAACAACAATCAATTGAAACAGAAGCTGTTGATGAAGAAGACAACGTTACAAATCAGTCAAGTCATCAACCATCTTCATTTGAGCTACATTGAAGATCTGAAGCAAGGAGTTGTTGCTCGAAGCTTGCTCAACAAAGAAGATGAAGAAGAAGAAGATCTACAAGATGTCATCAAATGTCAAATCAACATACATCTTTGTAGTATCTAAAGAAAGCAAGGAGTTTCTGCTCATATCTTGCTCGAACACTTGTGTGTTCTTTTGTACTTAAACTTAGGAGTTATCTGCTTGTTAAGAAGCATTATTGTAATCTCCTGTTTAACTAATTCTATGTGAATTAGGATTCCTCGAGTGATCAGTGTGATCGGGGACTTGAGAAGAAAATCACTTGGTGTCACTGTGGAAATCCTGAAATATGGTCAGTAAACATTATATTCGTTAAGTCGAATCCCTGAACGTTTAGCTGTGAAATCCTGATAGTAGATCTTGCGAGATTGGAACCTATTAGGTCAATGTTTAATATATTCATTAAGTTGAATCCCTGAACGGTTCATTGTGTGTTAGTCACAGTTGCGGTTGTGCAGGTTGTTAGTCACCGGCATTAGCCCGTGCATCTGTAATCAGTTTGGATTATAGTGGATTAAGTCCTTGTGTTCAAGGCAAAATCACCTCGGAAGGGTGGACTGGAATAGCTTGATATTTTCTCAGGTTAACCAGGATATATCATGTGTTCTTTACTCTTGCTTATGCTTTATTATTTATGTTTCTGTATCAATTATCAGAACCTTACAAAAGCAAGTCAGAACCTTGCAATCTAACTCTGATGAGCTTCCACACTACAAGTTCTAAGACATACATATTTTATTCAGAATCTTCTTATTGCTTATACTTTATGCATTGCAAAGTCTAAATGATGTATCACAAGTCAGAGTCTCTCAACATAACTCTGATATTCTCTTAGCGCTTTAACGATAAGAGGCGAAAAGTTTTTAAGAGTGAAAACACAATTCAAACCCCCCTTTCTTGTGTCTTTCTCACACCTTCAGAGAAGACGCTCGGGACAAACCACTCCCGAACGAGGAACTTCCTCGGGCCACTTCCCAGTTTCCGTTTGAAGCTTCACCGGAAACTGCAAACGTTCACCGAAAACTTCATCGAAGCAACAGAAACTGAGTAACAACGAAGGTTACCTATGCGTCATCATCGCGACAATGTCAGAAACCGCCCTATTCGTAAGATATCTAAGAGGCTCCAGCAGCCTCGTCGGCGGCAGAAGATGGCTTAGCCACCGCCCACCACCAACAGCCATTGGGAAAAATAGCACTACCTCATCTAAGCCTAAACTTAGCCACATGCAATCTAAAACAAGCATGAAAAAGATAAAAGAGCACAAGATCAGAGAACTCACATGGTTATAAAAGCTGGAAAACGGGTGCTCGAAGCTGGTGTTGGCGGTTGAAGCAGCGGACGACGGCGGTGGGCAAAGTCTTTTGAGGAAGACGAAGAAGTAGAGAGAGAAGCGAAAGTTCCAAATGGCCTGAGTTTGTCTCCTTTTATACTACAGAGGAGCACGTGCAGAGGCACGCCCTCGTAGGTCATAATGGTTGTAGACTAGCCATCATTACCTACTTACTATAGCACAGGGCTCGAGGCACACGTGGCGCCCCAGCGTTTCATTTCTTCCAAACCGTTAGCCTCCCCGTACGACGGGTAACCGGACACGGTCACGGATCTCACGAACACCAGGATCCACGGGCACCACGAGACAACTCCCTCCGTCAGCAAACAACAACTCCATTACAGTTCCCCATAACAACGGGCTATCCTTAAGTCATCACTCCCATGCTCGGGAGCAACGACTTGGGGGGCTCCTATTCTGGACTGGACCAATGGCTTGGCATGGTCCAATCTACTTCTGCTCCCAGAACGGCCCAATTTCCTAAGTCCAATCCACGAAGGGGAAAAAGTTACCTTGTTGCCCCTTAACCAGGCAAGGATTACATCACTCCACCCCAGTACTGCTGCCTGTTCTGCACAGCTTCATCAGTCCCTGGACAGCTGAGGGCATGTACCCGAAACTACGCCTTTGCCCGACATAACTGATACTTTTGGGAACCCTGCCCGACATAACGGCTAGTTTTGGGAAGTTACCTATTCTTCGGGAAAATGGTTATTTCGCCCCGAAAATAGGACCGTTGGCCACCCGCAGGGGGCACTATATAAACCCTCTCACTTGAGAGGGTCAGGTATCCAATAATCATCCTAAGAAATCATACTTTGTACTTCCCCCTTTTCCTCTGACCCTTTCTTACTTGAGCGTCGGAGTGCCTTGCAGGTACACCTCCTCCTCCTCATCTAACGCCCAGCATCCCAGAAATTCTTTGTGGCCCTGCCCTTCTTCAAACTCCTCCGCAAGGAGGCAGCATTCGAGTGGATAGAAGAATGCGACCAGGCTCTCCTCCATCTGAAACGGGAACTCTCAGAACTACCAGTCCTCTCTCGACCAGACAATGGCGAGACTCTATATTTGTATCTCGCCATCGGAACTGAGGTCGTGAGCGCCGCTCTTATCTGCGAAACACCTGACAGGCAAAAGCCCATATACTTCACCAGCAAGGCACTACAAGGACTTGAGCTGAGGTACCAACAGATAGAAAAAGTGGCACTGGCCCTCATCAACGCAGCTTGAAGGCTGAGACACTACTTCCTGGCCCACACAATCGTGGTCCGGACGGATCAACCAGTCAAGCAGTTGCTTGGACGACCAGACATGGCCGATAGAATGCTCAGATGGTCGCTATAGCTGTCCGATTTTGACATCAAGTATGAAAGCAGAATATCCCTCAAAGGCCAGGCTTTGGCTAACTTCGTCGCAGAAATGACGGTCGCAAAATCTTCCTCGTGCAGGGCACACAAATGGACCATTTTGGTGGACGGGGCTTCCAGTTCGGCAGGAAGCGGGGCAGGCATCATACTGGAAAACGATGAGGGAATCATCGTTGAGGTATCGCTCACCTTATCCTTCCCTACCTCTAACAACCAAGCTGAGTACGAAGCCTTCCTCGCCAGTTTACGCCTGGCCGAAGATCTCGGCGTGGAAGAAGTCGTCATCTGCACGGTTTCACAACTCGTGGCCCTCCAAGTTCGAGGAGAATACCAGGCCAAAAACGACAACCTGTCCAAATACTTAGCCTTGGTCAAAGAGAAAATGACGAAGTTCACCGCAGTAGAAGTAAAGCACGTTCCCCGCAAACACAACGTTAGAGCGAACGTATTGTCTAAACTAGCGAGCACGAAGAAGAAAGGAGGAAACAAGTCCGTCATACAGGAGGTACTTCCTCGACCCAGTATCGAGAAAACTTCCCCGAACCTCGACGTACAGGTGATCGGCGATAGCAACTGCTGGATGACCCCCGTTTACAACTATCTCGCTAAGGACAAACTTCCGTCTGACCCCAAAGAGGCCAGCACAGTCAGGCGAAGAGCCTACTCCTACGTCCTGGTCGAAGACAAACTCTACAGGTGAGGGTTCTCCATCCCCCTACTCAAGTGTGTCGAGGAAGAGAGGGTCGTCCACATATTGCGCGAAATTCACGAAGGAGTCAACGCCCAACATCTCGAAGGAAGGTCCCTTGCCCGGAAGGCCCTTCGAGCAGGATACTACTGGCCAACCATGCAGCAAAATGCTAAAGAGCATGTGAAGAAGTGCGATAAATGCCAACGGCACGGGGACATGAACCTAGCTCCACCTAACGAGTTCAAGGCTATG
Source organism: Lathyrus tuberosus (assembly GCA_022829125.1). Lineage (NCBI taxonomy): Eukaryota > Viridiplantae > Streptophyta > Magnoliopsida > Fabales > Fabaceae > Lathyrus > Lathyrus tuberosus. The sequence goes on along the minus strand of JALAZF010000276.1, from coordinate 1,503,353 downwards.
TCCTCCCCGTGGCCATTTGCCTGGTGGGGCCTGGACATCCTGGGACCATTCGTCGTACGGTCAAACCAAAACAAATACTTAATATTAGGCGTGGATTACTTCACAAAATGGATAGAAGCGGAAGCTTTAGCCAAGATAACAGCTCTTAACATACTACGTTTCTACAAACAAAACATCCTTGCACATTTTGGCATCCCCCAGGAGATGGTTACGGATAATGGGACACAGTTCACAGACAGGAAGTTCTAGGATTTCGTCGCCCAGCTGGGTACGAAGAAATATTTCGCATCCGTCAAACATCCTCGGACAAACGGGCAAGCAGAAGCTGCAAACTGAGTCATTCTTCGAGGCCTCAAGCGAAGGCTGGACGAAATGAAGAAAGCTTGGGTCGAGGAGGTGTACAGCGTCTTATGGGCATATTGTATAACTCCACAATCTTCAACCGGGGAAACACCCTTTCGCCTGGCCTACGGGACCAAAGCCGTGATTCCCATTGAAGTTCATGTACCCTCCAGGAGGACAGAATCTCCCCTGGACAGGGAAATGAACGAAGAAGCGCTAAGGGAGGAACTCGACCTCGTCGAGGAAGTTCGATCAGGGGCAACCCTCTGAGAAGTCTCGTTAAAACAAAAAGTTTCCATCCGGCACAACGCCAAAGTCATACGACGAGAGTTCGACGTGGGCAGCCTCATCCTAAGAAGAAACTATAAAGACTCTCGCGAAGGCAAACTAGCCGCTAACTGGGAAGGACCCTATAGTGTCCGGGCAAAAATGGAGAACGGGGCCTATTACCTAGAACATCTCATCGGGGAAGAACTTGCTCGACCATGGAACACCGAAAAGCTAAAGCAATATTATAGCTAAAGCCTTAACTGTCGGTTTGATTAGTCAAAACAACGGACGTCACCTACCGACCATGATGCACGCCTAGGTACAAGCGTCACATGCCAGTAAAGCAGAACCCTGCTCAGAAACGAGCCAGCTCCCTACTCGATAGCGGTCCCTTAATCGAGCACCGTCGTCGTCAGAGTACCATGTTAGGTAGAACACCAAGCTCGCGATGAGAGGTTCACGCCACGAACTCAGGCCTCAAACGTGACCTGAGCTACGCTCTTTCGCCCGGGCATTCCCCGGCCGTTCAACCAGTACCCCTCAGTGCCGAATACATCTTCAACGAGCAAAACCGCTCCCCAAAGTCTGTGTAGATCTGATCATCCTTAGAGGGGAAATGCACCTTCCATTCCCCCTCTAGCCCAACGATCGTGAAGACATCATCAAGGTAGGTCGCAAAGGTGGACACGTGCTCGGCAGGCTCAACCATCGACCACTCCTCTGTAAAATCCTCATCGACCTTCTCCCCGACCTCACTGGGGATAGTGGAAGCTTCCATACTGCTGCTCTCCGAGGAGCTCTCCTCGATTGAGTCTATTATGATCTCCCGGTCAGGCCCTGTCGCCCTATCGATCACCTGAAAAGCAGAGAAAAAAGTGAATTCGACGAAGAATCAAATCCCCCTTCCACCACTAGTCAAGTGAAAGGGCACGCAAAGGGCTGAGGACGGCATCCCCGGCCTAAGCCCTAATATTAATCAAAAGCTCAAGAGTCTCCCACAAAGAGACGCTCGGGACAAACCACTCCCGAACGAGGAACTTCCTCGGGCCACTTCCCAGTTTCCGTTTGAAGCTTCACCGAAAACTTCAAACGTTCACCGAAAACTCCCTCGAAGCACCGGAAACTGAGTAACCGCGATGGTTACCTATGCGTCATCATCGCGACAACGTCGGAAACTGATCAATTCGCAAGATATCTAAGAGGCTCCAGCAGCCTCGTTGGCAGCAGAAGATGGCTTAGCCACCGCCCACCACCAACAGCCACCGGAAAAAATAGCACTACGTCATCTAAGCCTAAACCTAGCCACATGCAATCTAAAACAAGCATGAAAAAGATGAAAGAACACAAGATCAGTGAACTCACGTTGTTATAAAAGCTGAAAAATGGGTGCTCGAAGCTGGAGGCGGAGGGTTGAAGCAGCAGATGATGGCAGCAGGCAAAGTCTTTTGAGGAAGACGAAGAAGAAGAGAGAGAAGCGAAAGTTCCAAATGGCCTGAGTTCCTCTCCTTTTATACTACTGAGGAGCACGTGCAGAGGCACGCCCACGTAGGTCATAATGGCTGTAAACTAGCCATCATTGCCTAGTTACTGTAGCACAGAGCTCGAGGCACACGTGGCGCCCCAACGTTTTAATTCTTCCTAACCGTTAGCCTCCCCGTACGACGGGCAAACCATACACGGTCACGGATCTCGCGAACACCAGGACCCACGGGCACCACGAGGCAACTCCCTCCGTCACCAAACGACGACTCCATTACAGTTCCCCGGAACAACTGGCTATCCTTAAGTCATCACTCACATGCTCGGGAGCAACGACTTGGGGGGCTCCTGTTCTGGACTGGACCAATGGCTAGGCATGGCCCAATCCACTTCTCCTCCCAGAACGACCCGATTGCCTAAGTCCAATCCACGAAGGGGCAAAAGTTACCTTTCTGCCCCTTAACCGGGCAAGGATTACATCACTCCTCCCCGGTACTGCTTCCCGTTCCGCACGGCTTCATCAGTCCCTGGACAGCTGAGGGCATGTGCCCGAAACTATGCCTTTGCCCGACATAACTGCTACTTTTGGGTACCCTGCCCGACATAACGGCTAGTTTTGGGCAGTTACCTATTCTTCGGGAAAACGGTTATTTTGCCCCAAAAATAGTACTTTTGGCCACGCGTAGGGGGCACTATATAAACCCTCTCACTTGAGAGGGTCAGGTATCCAATAATCATCCTAAGAACTCATACTTTGTACTTTCCCCTTTTCCTCTGACCCTTTCTTACTTGAGCATCGGAATGCCTTGCAGGTACACCCCCTCCTCCTCATCTAACGCCCAGCATCCCAGACGTTCTTGGTGGCCTATCACAGGATCTGATCAAGCATTCATGATTAGTACATAAATAAATTTGGGCCTCAGTCATTATATAAGACCCAATACAGTTTTCAAAATAACAGTGTAATCATTGTTTTCACCTGGGCCTCTCCTTGAGTTGTAAGCCCCATATCTTGTACAAAAATAACCTTTGGGCCTCTAAAGGAGTGTAAAACCCAATCCTCTTTGTAAATACAATACCCTTGGGCCCCTGCAATGGTATAAGTCCCACAACATCTGTTAATATTACAGTCTGATCAATGTTATCAAATAAGTCATTTGGGCATCTCTTGTTGAATAAGTCCCAAGCTTCTGTTTCAAAACAACTTTTATTGTGATTTAAATTCAAATGTATAGTTGTTATCAAAACTTTCTTCAATTTCTTGAACAACTAACAATACAACTATGGAAGCTTGCTCACTTGTAAGTTTTTGTTAGCTTTCACTTACATGTTTTATATATATATATATATATATATATATATATATATATATATATTTGTATTGCTGGAAGCTTGCTCACCTGTAAGTCCTTCTTTCATATCCTTTTAAATACATGTCATATATCAACTGTATATATACTTGTATATCTGCTTAGAGTTTTCCCCAGCAATTAAGTCTAGAATTAGGTAAAGCCAGTTAATCACTCTTTCAATACAGTCAAAACTAGTTCCCCATAGGACTTTCCAGATACAGTTTTGCCTCCTCTTGGGCTTATACAATATGGAGCAAAGAGAAAGGCATTATTCCCGGTGAAACTTTTCTCAGACTGTCACTATTAGAACTTGTCAAAGAAATTCATTTCCGTAGAGAGGATTAATTCCCGGTGAAACTTCTCTTGAATTTCTTCGAACTCTAGAACTGTTCACAAAAGAAAGGATTAATTCCCGGTGAAACCTTTCTTGAACATTCTTAATTTTAGACCCACAGGCTTCCTAAAAGTATCCCCACCCTCCTCTTGGACTTTGTACAAGGACCCTCTGGCTTCTTAAAAGTTCTTATTCCTCCTCTTGGGCTTAGTACAAGGACCCAGAGACCTCTTAAAGGTATAGGACAGAACCTAGTCACCCTTTGATAGAGCAGTCTTCCTAAGTCAAAAACATCAAACTAGTTTAGGGTTGATTCTCATCCCTTAACATATCAGTCTTCTATTGGGCATCATACCAAGATCCTTCACCATCAGAGAACCACTCTCTTTATACCAGTATGTCATACCCCAAATTTTGACCACCAAGATTTCCCATCATTATGAGAATCATCACCACAGTATAGATATACCATCATGCCTCATCAATCTCCTCAGGGATTGTTGAGCATTCTCTACAATCAAAGATTAGGGTTTTAACCCCTCTCAGAGCCTTTAGACAAAAGATCAATCAAGAATTAACATGACCTTTAACTTGTCTAGACTCACAAACATCTATGAAGGATCAAGGGATCTCCCATATCAAGAATCATGCATAATTATGCAACATTCCAAGAGGATCAAGCCTCAAGATCGCTAGTGTCACTAAATTAGGGTTTGGGTTGACCAGGGCCTCCAAATGAAAATTTCCATCTGGGCATGAGCCAATACCTCAATATATGGTCAAATAAGCTCAAAATAATTTTAAGAGCCCATCCACAATCGCAAAGTCACCTTGAAGGACCATCTATCAAAAAATCAAGAATTAGGGTTTTGACCTAATTCAACCCTTGAGTTAACTTGTGAAGGGAGGCATGGATTGAAGCTTCAAAATGAACTTCAAAGACCTAAAATACATCACATTGACATGTTTACAAGATTTTATTGACTTAAAGAGCTCAAATCATAAGCCACAAGAACTCAAAACTATTCGGTCACAAACTAGGGTTTCTGATGAAAAAGTCAACCCTACCATTGACTGTTGACCTACCCATGATCTCAAACCTTGGGGAAGGGTCAATGACATCTCTAAATACCCCTTGAGGCAATCCATGAAGTTTATTATGCCTAAGGATTGATCTCACTAAAGGATCACAAAGTCAAAGTTTCATCTGATGGAAAAAGTCAACTGTGCCAAAACCAAGTTTGACTTTTTGAAATTTTGGTCAACCAAGGTTTCCTTAACCCTAAAATGATGTTAATATGTGATTTGAATCATCATTCATCAAGAAAAACCAAGAAAAGTGAAATAACTTATAAAAGGGGTAATCTTAGGAACTTAGAATTTTTCTAAGTTATGAAACAAAGTGGCTAGGGTACCAACTTTGCAAGGCCATATCTCCTAAACCACAAGGCCTTTTTCTCCCATTCAAAGCTCAGATTGTAGTCCATCTTACATATTTCAAATGTGTCAACTGCAAGAGATTCCAAATCTTCATGGGTTATGAGTTTTGGATTAATCAAAATCACAAAAACATGAAAATCACACTTTTTCCAACACTTAGTGAAATTTTCACTAAGTCAGAATCTGTTTCACTTTTTTCAAAATGTAGAGGCATTTTTCAACCTAATGCAAGTTGATTAAAAACCAAAGTTTGACATCACATTAAAGTAGGATACATCAGCTTTCCAAATTGTCCAAGAACTCCCTCAAACTCCCTCTGAGCTAGGAGTTGTGAACCTTAAAATTTGCCTTGATGCAAACTGTCATCATGGAAGCATTAGGCAGATTGTGTGCATTTCTTGTGCCACACGAGTTCTTTGTCCAAATTTGTCATCTTACCAACTTTGTCATCTTCCCAAATCAATGAGGATCAGATTGAAATAAAGATCTCTAAACCACCAGCCTTGCAAGTCAAGAAACCATCAATGTTGGCATGTGAGATTCAATGATGAAAAATCCAAAAGCTTCAAATTTGGCAAGGAGCATTCAATTGATGCATCAAGCTGGTATGGACTGAGACAAAACCAACTGAATGAGTCAAGATAAACTCCAAGATCAGAAGACCATAGGCCTGCTCCATTGACTCAAGTCAATGGCTAGTGAAGACCAAAGATTCCATTTGATCACCATTGAAGAAAAGCCTGCTGCAGTTGCCATTCACTATTGATCCCAAAACAAACTTGACACACTATAAATATAGCTCATTTGTGATCAGTTTAAGAACACCAAAGGCCCTTAATAGATGCCTTTCTCAAAATCACCTCCTTCACTCCCAAAACACCTTCTCTTGCAAGTCACTATCGGGTTTTGCATTTGGGAGTGATTCCAACCAAACCAATGGTTCACACACCTCACATATATCATATAGAAGTGAAACAAACTCTTACATAACATCTGGAACACCAAACTAACAAAATCACCAGCCAACTGCTCAAGTTCTGGACAGAGTTACAGATGAGGTACCATCTCAAGTTCCAGCTCACTTCAAACCACTCCAAGTGTAACACCCCGATTTGTTTAATTGTATTTATTTATTTCACTTGTGTCAATTTTGTGAAATGTGTGAATTTATTGTATTTTACTTTCTAATTGAGCTAATTGGTTAATTTCCCTGGTAGGTAAATTATTTGCAATAAATTATAATTTCTTTTCAACTTTTATTTCCCGAAATATATTTCATCGTTGTTTATGTTTTATCGCGTTTTGAGAGCGTTTGGGAGATATTTTAGCGTAAGGGCAAAATGGTCATTTTGGAGGTTAGATATTTTTAGAAATAGATATTTTTATATAAGTAGAATTAGAGGGGAAAGAAAAAAAGAGAAAGGAAAGAAAAAGGAAAGAAAGGAAGAGGAAGGAAAAGAGAGGAGAAGAGGAAGACTTGAAGTTTAAGAAATCATTCGTTCAAGCGCGATTAATCGGGTAAGGGTGAGAAGTTTCTATTATATCTTGCTTGTGTATGTATATGTGTTGTTTGTTGTAATTGTTTTGGTTGTTTCACAACTTTTTCTCATTGATAAATTGATGAACAATTGATAGAAATCGATGTTTTCATGGATGAATTTCGATATAAACTGCGTAGAATACTTGTTGATTATGTTGGAACATGTTTTGGTTGATATATTGTGATTTGGAAGTGTTTGGGTGGAAGAAATGAGGGATTTTGGTCCCAAATGACCCATAACAACGAGGCTGAGAATTCTGGGTTTCGCAGGTTCGCTTTGCGAACCAATACGAAGGAAACAGCGAATGTTCGCTAGCAGTTCGCATTGCGAACTTTATGCCTTTTTTCTTCTGCCATGTTTCGGTGGGGGTTCGCATTGCGAATAGGAAAGCGAACGTGACAGATTTTCCCATTTTGTTTCCTTCATAACTTTTGATCCGTAACTCGGATTGAGACGCGGTTCGAAGCGTTGGAAAGCTAATGAAATATTCTTTCTTATAAAAATGGTTTAGAGGAAAGTAGATGATTTATTTCAGTCGTGGTTGTGTAAAAGTGTTGGGTTGTCAGGTTTTTATCACTTTAAATGTGTGCGGTCGGTGTTTTACAGTGTGTTGTGCTATTGTTATATGACGCGGAGCTTTTATGTGGTTTATATGATGTTGATGCATGTGATAATGATGTTGTTGTATGGTAAAATAAATTGTCGGATTGAATATCAATGTATGTTGTTATGATGTTTGGTGGGATTGTTGTGGTTGATGGTGAGTAATTCTTGATGTGAATTGATATGAGTGTATATGCTAAAATGCTAATTGTTCTGGCGTGTGGTTTATGATGAAATGCATTGTTTATGTGAAATTCAATATATGTTGTTTGGTGGCCTTTATCGTTTGAAATGCATTGTTTGAAGTGGTTTCCAATGCATGAATAATGATGATGAGATAATTCATATTGTTGAATTGTGAATGTGCATTTGATTGTCATGAGTCATTGTATGCCAAGCATCATGTTATGCATTCTTGTGATGTCGTGTGCCCTAGTGGATGTGAGGGACGAAACGATTCCAGAGGGAATCTGCTATAACTGTCGTGTGCCTTATACAAAGAGGACCTAAAGCGATCGGATCGTGTGCCTTATACAAAGAGGACCTAAAGCGATCCATAAAAGTCGTGTGCCTTATACAAAGAGGACCTAAAGCGACGGGGAACATCGTTTGCCCGACGGGGAGTTACACTAAGTAACAAGTGATGTTTCCAATAATTCCTGAGTGAATTAATGATGATGAGAATGATGGATGGATGGTACCGCATTGCATTGCATAGATTCGTTGTGTCAGTCTCTGTGCATTTGCATAAATCATGAATGGATTGATTATGTGTGGGAAGTTGTGAATCGATTGATTATGTATTGAGCTTGTGATAGCATTGGTGATTTGATATGCATTTGTGATAAATGCATTGGTTATGGATGATATGTTTTATGTATAGACATATGCTATGTTTTGTGGGGATGTTGTACCTTACAATGATTGTATTAATTATCTATGGTATGCTATACATGAATATATGTGATGTGGTGGTGTATTTCCATGTGTCGGAACTTTGGTATGCCTTTTGTGCGAATATGTGATTATGTCGGTATAATTGATATATGTTATGTTGTTGGATTATTAGAAATATGTTATGTATCTGTGGCATGATAGATGTATTAATTTGTGATGCTTGTGGTGAGAATAATTATGCATGTGAATTTATATGTGTTGCATATTATTATGCAATCTTAATTTAGTTGTTATTTCGCACCCTTCTGTTGTGGTTTGTTGCTCTATGAGGTAATTGCAGATTAGTATCTTGGAGGCTTTTATGAAGATTAGTTCTCCATCCTTTTGTCGGTCTTTCTGCTCTGATACGTAACACGGGAGTCGGGGAACGCTTTTGTTCTATATGTATACATTTGTTGGATCTATTTTGTATTACCTTTGTATGAATATTTTGATGTTATAAAACAATTTATTTTGTAAAACAAGTTAGTTATGGATCTTTCTGCTTTATTCCATAATTGAACTTCCCTTTTGTTGGACAAAAGTTTCCCTTTTAGGTTTATTCCATTTTGTGTTATGTATCAAAATTATGAGCAGGGATTATGTTTTCTTTCTTTAAATATGGCATCCATGTTTTTGTCTAAGAATAAATTTTTGTTCACTCTGATTTAATTATGTATTATTTATCTGCGATTGGAATTGGGATGTTACATTAGTGGTATCAGAGCAGGTCAGTCCATCCGGCCAAGTTGTTGAGTCAGTTGGTGTGACAGTTGAATACTGTCGATGTTGTTTGTTCCTTAGTAAGTGATATGTGTGTGAAACACTGTCAGAACTTTCTGGTTTTCTAATCCCTTGTCTGCAGGATTTATAATGAGATAAGTGGGGGAGAAGCTGGAGCTTCTCCAAGTTGCTTCGGTTGTGTGTCGTTGGTTACAAGAGTGTAAGTGTTGTTCCCGGCTCCGGAGGGAATGCGGAGGTAAGGTTTATGTCAACTAAGGATTTGTGCCTTAGGTAGTTTTGTGCACAAGATGCAAGAAATGCTATTATAGTTTGGTAAAGACGGTTTATGCCCCATCGTGATTGTTGGCTGTCTATTGACAAATTGAGGAACTGATCACCCTTAATCTCTTGTTGATAGTAGATGAAATTATGTTGGATGGAATAAACGTGTCTTTCCGGCTTTGATAGTGTGTGCAATGAATTATTTGGAATTAAGAAAATGATTACGGATTATTTTGTTGAGTCGATGAAGATTCTAATATCAGAAGATGAGACGGATTAGAGGTTTTGGTATGTTGGTTCAGTTGGGAAGTCATTGAGGGGGAATGATTGGGTATTATTAATGGATGCTTCTCAGAGAGTAGAGAGTGAACTCAAAATTGGACGAAGATGAATAGTTGAGGTTTATATCTGCTAAGTAAGTAGAAAAATCTCAAGGGATGAAACTAAGATGTTTGTTAGGTTTGTGATGATAGTTTTCTATAAATTGGCAGAAAGGCCATAGTGATAGGCTGTCAGTTATGCGTGATTCCAGATGTGTTTCCGGATGAAATATTGGATGTTAGCGTTAGAATTACTTAGATTGAAAGAGCGGTTGAAAGATTTACTGGAAAAGGGATTTGTGAGGCCAAGTGTGTCGTCTTAGAGAGCTCCAGTATTGTTAGTAACAAAAAGGAAGGATGATTGAACAGAATAACAAGCATGATGTGTATAAGGGTATTGAGACTATGGAAGGTAAAACTTAGAGTTTCGGTGAGTTTTGGAGTTTTTAAAGTTTTAGGGCATTAATAGAAATCTTGAGAAAACCCTAGGTGTGGATGTAATATTTGAGAGTTCTTTTTTGGTTGGTTGTTGCTACATGTTGGGATTTATGGAATTTGGACAGTTAAGAGAAGAAATTGGGTATGGATTACTAATAGTTGAATAAAGTAATGATTGAGAACAAGTGTCCACTTTTATGAATAGATGACTGGAATGGTTTGGTTGAGTTTGAGTGAAATTACAATTGTTTGGAATGATTGATAAGAATGGTGAATTGTGTGAGTTGAGGCTTTGATCGATTTAATGTGACTGGTTATGTTTGTTATCATCGGGATAGGTCGTTAGTTGCTCGGTTAAGCTTGTATGTGAGTAACCAGTTACCCAGTGAAAAGTTTTGCAGAAGCTTTAAGAATTTATATCTTTCAGAATTTGGGTGGGCATTACGATGTACAGTGATGTTATTTGGTGTTAGTAATGCGTTTGTAATGTTTGTGGAGTAGAGGAATCGTATCTTCCATATTTATTTGGATAAGTTCGTAATAGTTTTGATTGAGGATATTCGGATCTGTTATAAACTCAGAGGAAGAACAGGTAGAGTGTTGAGATTTGAATTACAAGTGTTGAAAAGAGACAAAGTTTTATGCCAAGTTATTCTAGTGAGAATTTGGGTTGAAAAAGGTTAGTTTTCTTGGATATGTTATTTCATATGAGAGTATGGTTATGGATCCATCGGAAGTAGATGCAGTTCTACAATGAGAGGCTCCAAAGTTGGTTAAGGAGATTAGAATATTTTTGGACTTTAATTGGTTATTACCGGAGGTTATGGAAGGCTTTTCCAAGTTAGCATTTTCGTTACTTCGATTGACTTGCAAAAGGTAAGTCGTTTGTTTGGGATGTTCGTTGTGGGTAAGTTTTGGTGAGCTGAAGTAGAATTTGTCTACGACTCCAGTTTTGATACTGCGTGATCCTGATAAACCGTTTGTGAGGTATTGGGATGCGTCTTTGATGAGTTAAGGCAGTGTGTTAATGCAAGAGGGTAAAGTTGTGGCTTATACTTTACTACAATTTAGGATTCATAAAAGGATCTATAGTATTCCGGATTTGGAATTGGTTGCGGTTGTATTGTGTTGGAATATTTGGAGGTATTATCTTTATGGTTCTAGGATCGAAGTGTTTAGTAATCACAAGAGTTTAGAGTACTTGTTTGGTCTGAAGGAATAGAGTATGAGACAACGAGGATGGTTAGAATTCGTGATGAGTTATGAATTTGGCTTGGATTATCCTTCAGGAAAAGCTAATGTCGTGCCTGAAGAGTTAGGTCGATAGTCTTGCCATATGGCTGTTTTGATGGTCAGAGAATTAAAATTATTTGAGCAGTTCAGAGACTTGTGTCTGGTGTGTGAGATAACACAATGGAGTGTGAGGTTGGGTATATTAAAAGTGAACAATGATTTTTGGTGAATATGAGAAAGAGTTAGACCTTGGACGTGGGGTTGATAGTTTTGATGGTTACGAGTCATCAGAGTGCGTAGCGGAAGCGTGATGTTGCACAATTCGTATATACGTGTGTGACTTGTAAGAGTTCATAGGTTGAACATTGAAAACATGTAGGAATGTTGAGACCGTTGGACGTTTAAGAATGGAAGTGTTAGGTGAAAGGCTTAGATATTATTCATGAGCTACTATGTAGATGGATGTTTTGGTTATATGTTCGATTGGTGAATTGTAGCATTGTTGTAATATTGTTGTGTGACAAGGATGTTGGTATTGTGGTTATGTAGAGGTTGTTGAAACAATGTTGTGTCATGGAACTTTATGTTCTTGTTTGTATCGTTGCCTCGTTTCCATCGTGATGGTTCGAGTGTGAGTAGCTAATTCCTTGTGGTGAATTAGAGGAGTGTTACCTACGGTGATGGTAATGATCTTGTTGTGTTTTGGTTCAAGAGTGAACATGTGTGTTCGTAACTTGGGTATTCTTTGAGTCGTGACTTAGACATCAAGTGCATTGTATGGGCTTTGCATCTTGTCGTCGTAGTTGTCGTCGTTGTCGTGTCGTTGTTGTAGTTGTGGTTAGCGAGGTGGTTTGTCAGTTAGTGTTATTCGTGGTGTGCCTTTTGTTGGAATGATAGTTGGTTAGTCGGATGCGAGAGTCGTATCCGGAGTTGTAACGCCCCGATTTGTTTAATTGTATTTATTTATTTCACTTATGTGAATTTTGTGAAATGTGTGAATTTATTGTATTTTACCTGCTAATTGAGTTAATTGGTTAATTTCCCTGATAGGTAAAATATTTCCAATAAATTATAATTTCTTTTCAACTTTTATTTCCCGAAATATATTTCATCGCCGTTTATGTTTTATCGCATTTTGAGAGCGTTTGGGAGATATTTGAGCGTAAGGGCAAAATGGTCATTTTGGAGGTTAGATATTTTTAGAAATAGATATTTTTATATAAGTAGAATTAGAGGGGAAAGAAAAAGAGAGAAATGAAAGAAAAAGGAAAGAAAGGAAGATGAAGGAAAAGAGAGGAGAAGAGGAAAACTTGAAGTTTAAGAATTCATCCGTTCAAGCGCGATTAATTGGGTAAGGGTGAAAAGTTTTGATTATATCTTGCTTGTGTATGTATATGTCTTGTTTGTTGTAATTGTTTTGGTTGTTTCACAACTTTTTCTCATTGATAAATTGATGAACAATTTATAGAAATCGATGTTCTCACGGATGAATTTTGATATAAACTGCGTTGAATACTTGTTGATTATGTTGGAACATGTTTTGGTTGATATATTGTGATTTGGAAGTGTTAGGGTGGAAGAAATGAGGGATTTTGGTCCCAAATGACCCATAACAGCGCTGCTGAGAATTCTGGATTGCGCAGGTTCGCTTTGCGAACCAAAGCGAAGGAAACAAAGAATGTTCGCTAGAAGTTCGCATTGCAAACTTTATGCATTTTTTCTTCTACCATGGTTCGCTGGGGGTTCGCATTGCGAATAGGAAAGCGAACGTGACAGATTTTCCCATTCTGTTTCCTTCATAACTTTTGATCCGTAACTCGGATTGAGACGCAGTTCGAAGCGTTGGAAAGCTAATGAAATATTCTTTCTTACAAAAATCGTTTAGAGGACAGTAGATGATTTATTTAAGTCGTGGTTGTGTAAAAGTGTTGGGTTGTTGGGTTTTTATCACGTTAAATGTGTGCGGTCGGTGTTTTACAGTGTGTTGTGCTATTGTTATATGACGTGGAAGCTTTTATGCGGTTTATATGATGTTGATGCATGTGATAATGATGTTGTTGTGTGGTAAAATACATTGTTGGATTGAATATCAATGTATGTTGTTATGATGTTTGGTGGGATTGTTGTGGTTGATGTTGAGTAATTCTTGATGTGAATTGATATGAGTGTATATGCTAAAATGCTAATTGTTGTGGCGTGTGGTTTATGATGAAATGCATTGTTTATGTGAAATTCAATATATCTTGTTTGGTGGCCTTTATGGTTTGAAATGCATTGTTTGAAGTGGTTTCCAATGCATGAATAATGATGATAAGATAATTCATATTATTGAATTGTGAATGTGCATTTGATTGTCATGAGTCATTATATGCCAAGCATCATGCTATGCATTCTTGTGATGTCGTGTTCCCTAGTGGTTGTGAGTGACGAAACGATTCCAGAGGGAATCTGCTATAACTGTTGTGTGCCTTATACAAAGAGGACCTAAAGCGATCAGATCGTGTGCCTTATACAAAGAGGACCTAAACTGATCCATAAACGTCGTGTGCCTTATACAAAGAGGACCTAAAGCGACGGGGAACATCGTTTGCCCGACGGGGAGTTACACTAAGTAACAAGTGATGATTCCAATAATTCCTGAGTGAATTAATGATGATGAGAATGATGGATGGATGGTACCGCATTGCATTGTATAGAGTCGTTGTGTCGGTCTCTGTGCATTTGCATAAATCATGAATGGATTGATTATGTGTGGGAAGTTGTGAATTGATTGATTATGTATTGAGCTTGTGATAGCATTGGTGATTTGATATGAATTTGTGATAAATACATTGGTTATGGATGATATGTTTTATGTATGGATATATGCTATGTTTTGTGGGGATGTTGTATCTTACAATGATTGTATTAATTATCTATGGTATGCTATACATGAATATATGTGATGTGGTGGTGTATTTCCATATGTCAGAACTTTGGTATGCCTTATGTGCGAATATGTGATTATGTTGGTATAATTGATATATGTTATATTGTTGGATTATTAGAAATATGTTATGTATCTGTGGCATGCTAGATGTATTAATGTGTGAGGCTTGTGGTGAGAATAATTATGCATGTGAATTTATATGTGTTGCATATTATTATGCAATCTTGATTTAGTTGTTATTTCTCACCCTTCTGTTGTGGTTTGTTGCTCTATGAGGCAATTGCAGATTAGTATCTTGGAGGCTTTTGTGAAGATTAGTTCTCCATCCTTTTGTCGGTCTGTCTCCTCTGATACGTAACACGGGAGTCGGGGAACCCTTTTGTTCTATATGTATACATTTGTTGGATCTATTTTGTATTACCTTTGTATGAATATTTTGATGTTATAAAACAATTTATTTTGTAAAACAAGTCAGTTATGGATCTTTCCGCTTTATTCCATAATTGAACTTCCCTTTTGTTGGAAAAAGTTTCCCTTTTAGGTTTATTCCATTTTGTGTTATGTATCAAAAATATGAGCAGGAATTATGTTTTCTTTCTTTAAATGTGGCATCCTTGTTTCTGTCTAAGAATAAATTTTTGTTCACTCTGATTTAATTATGTATTATTTATCTGCGATGGGAATTGGGGTGTTACGCCAAGCATTCAGACACAACTATTGGCACCTTCGGAAGTTATCCAGATCATTGGAACTAGCTTGCAACACCTCCAACTCAAAACTCGATCACCAGCTGCAAGAGGTAAGCTTGATACTCTCAAACTCCCTGATCCATGCATCATAAACATGTTTTCAAGTTACCATTGTGTTTCTGGATGTCTATAGATCATTTACCCTCAATCAATTGATATGTATGAATCGTGTATGGAATTTCATTGTGTTCTTGCTGAAATTAGGGTTCTTGAGGTTTTCCATTGATTTCTTTCTCCATACTTAATATAAATGCAATTAATCCATATGGTTGTTATCCTTGTTCAAAAACGAACAAGATTGATACTTGAATCATGCAAAACCATTGAGAAATCATGGAGAAAAGTGAGAAAACGCAAATCTGCAGAAACAGGGTGTGCACGTGTTCTTCCCTTGTTCTTGGCGCCCTTTTTCAAATTTTCAAATATTTAAAGTTTTGACATTTTAATTTAATTGGTTCAAAAATTAATTTCTCTCTGAGTTTTAATGATTTTGAATTGATTCTTTTTTACAAAATTCACAAAAATATTTAAATATTTTATTTTGAAAAAAAATCCAATTTATATTATTTTTTAATATAGTTAGAATTTTTGTAATTAATTTCATTTTATGGTTTTTAAACATTTTTAATATGAAATTCCCACTTTGATTCTTCATTCCAAATGAATTTCAAACTTTCATGTGATTAAACATGGTTTTTAAAAAATAGTTTTTAAAGTGTACAATTTGTTTTTTGAATATATTTGATATTTTGCTCATTTATTATTTAAATGTCCTTTCAAAAATGGTATTTTATTTAAAATTAGGGTTTCTTCTTGATTTTAAATTTTTCAAACTCTTTGGGCCTCTAATAGAGTGTAAGACCCAATCCTTTGTAAATAAACCATTTTTGGGCCTCAGTCATTGTATAAGTCCCTCTGTACTTTTCAAAACAACGGTGCGGTCGTCGCCTTTTTTACAAAATCAATTAGGCTTCTCCTTGAGCTATAAGTCCCACTTCTTTTCTTTAAAAAAACATTATTTGGGCCTCTAATAGAGTGTAAGACCCAATCCCTTTTTTAAACAAAATCATTTTGGGCCTCAGACATTGTATAAGTCCCATTATATTTTCAAAAACCTCGACGCGATCGCCATTTCAAAATCAAATAACCTGGGCTTCTCCTTGAGCTATAAGACCCATTTCTTTTTTCTTTAAAAACACTTTTGGGCCTCTATTAGAGTGTAAGACCCAACCCCCATTTGTACATAAATAAATTTTGGGCCTCAATCATTGTATAAGACCCAATATAGTTTTCAAAATAACAGTGCGATCATTGTTTTCATCTGGGCCACTCCTTGAGTTGTAAGCCCCGTCTCTTGTACAAAAATAATCTTTGGGCTCTCTAAATAGAGTGTAAGACCCAACTCTCATTATAAAAAACAATAACCTTGGGCCCCTGCTATGGTATAACTCCCACAACATCTATTAATAATACAGTCTGTTTCGATGTTATCAAATAAGTCATCTGGGCATCTCTTGGTGAATAAGCCCCAATTTTTTGTTTAAGATAACTGTTATCAAAACTTGCTTCAATTTCTTTGAATAACTAACATTACAGCATGGAAGCTTGCTCACCTGTAAGTTTTTATTTGCTTTCATTTAAATGCTTTATATATATATATATATATATATATATATATATATATATATATATATATATATATATATATATATATATATATATATATATATATATATATATATATATAACTGTATTGCTTGAAGCTTGCACACCTGTAAGTCCTTCCTTCATATCCTTTTAAATACTTGGCATATATCCACCATAGGTAAAGATAGTTGGTCACTTTTTCAATACAGTAAACATAGATCCCTCATAGGATTTCCAGATACAGTCTTGCCTTCTCTTGGGCTTAAACAATATGGAACAAAGAGAAAGGCTGTATTCTCGGTGAAGCTTTTCTCAGACTGCCACTATTAGAAATTGTCAAAGAAATTCAGTTTCCCCAGAGAGGATTAATTCCTGGTGAAACTTCTCTTGAATTTCTTCAGACTCTAGAACTGTTCATTACATAAAGGATTAATTCCCGGTGAAACCTTTCTTGAACATTCTTAAGTTTGGACCCACAGGCTTCCTAAAAGCATCCCCAACCTCCTCTTGGGCTTTGTACAAGGACCCTCAGGCTTCTTAGAAGTTCTCATGCCTCCTCTTGAGCTTAGTACAAGGACCCAGAGACCTCCTACATGTATAGGACAGAACCTAGTCATCATTTGCTAGAGCAGTCTTTCTGAGTCAATACATCAAACCAGTTCAGGGTTGACCTTTATCCCTTAACATACCAGCCTTCACTTGGGCATCATACAAAGATCATTCACCCTTTGAGAGCCAATCTCTTCTTACCAGTAGACTTGGACAGTCTCACCCTCTTTGGATTTTAATGAAACTCTTTTCCTTAAAGAACAAGAAATAACCCTGATCGCCAGATCAAATCTCCAAACAGAGTTAAAACCAGCAGGTTCCCTGACTCAATCCTTCAACCTTACCTTTAATTTTCCCCAGTCGAGGTCAATTACTGTCAACTCACCAAAAACCCTCATTAGAGGAAAGAATTCCCAACTGTCATATTTTCAGCTAAAATTCCCAGCTAGGGTCAATTTTACTGCCACAATCTTCATCAGAACCTCAA
Source organism: Lathyrus tuberosus (assembly GCA_022829125.1). Lineage (NCBI taxonomy): Eukaryota > Viridiplantae > Streptophyta > Magnoliopsida > Fabales > Fabaceae > Lathyrus > Lathyrus tuberosus. The sequence continues at coordinate 1,485,699 of JALAZF010000276.1, read as the reverse complement.
GGTCTCTGATATCTCAAATCTTTTGTAATCCCCAAAAAGAGTTGATTCCCCCCAATATAGACCTGTCTTTGGATTTTAATAATCCTCAGCAGAAGTTAGCCTCCTCTTAGGCTTTGTATAATGATCATCCCTCAACAGTTAGCCTCCTCTTAGGCTTTGTATAATGATAACTCCTCAGCTGAGTCCCCACTTTTAGCCTCAATCTTGGGCTTTGTACAAGACACCTAAATACCTCTACAGCAGAGTCAGTCATAACTTTCAGCCTCAATCTTGGGCCTTGTACAAGACAAATATAAAACACTCCTTAAGCAGAGTCATAACCCTTTTCCGCTTCAATCTTGGGCTTTGAACAAGACATATATTCTCCAACTAAGTCAATATTTTAGCCTCAATCTTGGGCTTTGTACAAGACACATATAAGTGTTCTCCCCAGTGGAGTCATCTTTCTTTAGCCTCAATCTTGGGCTTTGTACAAGACAGATAAAACCTTTTTCCCAAAGAGTCAAACCTCTTTCAGCCTCAATCTTGGGCTTTGTACAAGACACCAAATAAACACTCTCTTGTTGATTCAATCTTTTCTAGCCTCCTCTTATGCTTTGTATAATGATTTTCTCCAGTGGAAAGTAATCAACCTCTTAGCTTCAACCTTGGGCTTTAATCAAGGCACGCAAAAATCAACTTCCCCTCAGAGGAAATCATTAAACTCGCTGTAGGAGGATATCTTCTCTGTCTAATCACATCAAAATAGTCAATCAAAACAAAACCCTTATTGCCAGATAACTGTTGTAAGTGGCATACATGTTGATATAAACATCCAAGCTGTCTGTCCCTCATTATCCTGGTTAAAACCTCATCTAATTGTTGTAAGTGGCAAGCCTCTGGATATAAACATCCAAGCCCATGTACTTCTTTTAGCATGAATTCCTAAGGAAAAATGGCATTGCTCACACTGAGTTAAAGTTTTCTCCTTTAGGACAAACCCTCTGTAAAGGCAATTATGGCATTGCTGGTCTCCATGCATTCCAATTAAAGTAATTTCCCTTTTCAAACCAATTACTCAAACTACTGTGATTAACAGATGAGGTATCTCTCTTTAGAGATGACAAATTCTCTCTATGTCAAACCGTTCAGCTTCAATCTCGGGCTTTGAACAAGACACAACCAACATTTAGCTTCAATCTTGGGCTTTGAACAAGAAACCAGGCATCTGTTTCTTCCTTAGAATAAGAGGAACTACGATCGCTCTGATTTCCCTATACTCCATAACAGGGAATACGTAGGCATAAGATTGCGAAATTTTAGCGAGCACACTAAATAAAAAACCTTAGGTCCTTGACCTTACCAAAAACAAAGAAAAATACTCTCCCTCTCAGACATCCCACCAAGACAAACTTTTCCCATTTCACAGACAAACACAATCAAGTATCAAAGCAAATCCTAACACTATCATCTCATGGATAACCATGTATAGGATGGGTAATTGACAACTCTCCATTGTATAACCTAACCCCGAACTCCCCAATCTCTGTCAAGCGTTTGTTCAGTTAAACAAATGCGTGCAAGGCTAGTTTTAGATAACTTTCCCTTTCCCTTCTAGCTTCACGGGATAAATAAGTAATCAGAAAGTAGCACCCAACGTTCCTTCCACTGAGGTGAGGAATCCCCATTCAGCGATAAGGTGGTCGCATCACCGACAAAAATCGCTCGCAAAAAAAAATGGCGACTCTGCTGGGGAGTCATTTGGTCTGTTAGGATATATAACTAGCTTTCTAAGAGGTCTAGGATGTTAGTTTTAGTATCAATACTATATATATATATATCGCTTTCCTACTTGATATCCGTGTTTATTTTTCTGTCAATGGGACTGCGAGTGATGTCGCATCTGGTAAGTTTAAGAGAAACCATAAGATAAGTGATGGCATAGACGGGGGGGTCTTATAGGGAGTGAATCCCGAATAAGCGAACCTAGTAGACCATCTAATCAGTGGAGGTACCAGTGTGTTACCATGCTAAACAACTGATTATTGTGAAAGCAGACGATTTCATAGTGCGGTGACCCGTGAAACTGCGGATTTAGTATATTTTAACCTTGTGCCCTTTTGGTATTACGGTGGCTATCAGAAATAGTCGATACGCGATAACTACACTCAATCTGAGATTTCTTCTGGAATACTATAGCTCGCTCGGGTGAACCAGCTTACTGTTGTTATCTCTAGATTAAGTCAGTGATTTTTGAGACCTTACCCGTTCTACAGGTACAAAAATCACCAAAATAGATCAACCTTTTGGGGATGGGTAGAGCCATGACTCCATGCTCGTGACGCTGAACCCTTGAACCCATGTTTTTTCTATGTTTTTGTGCGCTGCATTCATGCATTCATCTAAAAAACTTTTAAACAAGAAAAAATCTTTTCTCTTCTTAACCCTCTCCTTTTTTCAAAATTCAACTAAACGATAAATTGCAAATATTAGAAGGATTGCGTTATGGATTTCGGTAGAAGAAAGACACACAAATACACCTTCAAGGTTCCAAAATTAGAGGATTTAAGGAAGTTGACAAGGATGATTACCAACCTGGAGGACTGTTGGCTCCGTTAAGGGTCCATGTAGTTGAAGGAATTATTCTACACTGATTCAGTTTTACGACCCGGTCTATCAATGTTTCACTTTCCCTGATTACCAACTTACACCAACCCTAGAGGAGTACTCTCACCTGATCGATTTACAAATCACTGACCAAACTCCCTTTTCTGGACTGGAAGAAATTCCAAAGGAACAAATCATTGCAAGAGTAATCTATTTGGACGAGTTAGAGGTCAGGACTCATTTAACCACTAAAAGAGGAATCCAGGGCTTACCAGCTAAGTTCCTGATGGAGAAAGCCCTATACGTTGCCAGTGTAGGAAACCTAACCGCTTTCGAGGATATCTTTGTCCTACTCACTTACGAATTATTCCTCTTTCCCAATATCGATAACTTCGTCGATAGCAATGCCATTAAGATATTCCTGATTGGAAACCCTATACCTACCCTGCTCGTAGATGCTTATCATTCCGTACACTTAAGGAATTTTTACACCGGAGGAATGATCACATGTTGTGTACCCTTACTTTACAAGTGGTTCATTTCCCATCTACCCAAGTCTGCTGCTTTTTGGGATCATAAGAACACTTTATGTTGGTCGTAGAGAATCATGTCTCGCACTAACTCAGACATAGACTAGTCAAATAGGATTTATGAGGGTGTAGAAATCATCGACCGATGTGGAAACTTCCCTAATGTACCCCTCATAGGAACTAAATGAGGAATTAACTATCATCCAGTTCTAGCTCGTCATCAATTTGGATACCTGATGAGACATATCCCGCGAAATGTTCATCTGGAAGGTCTTTTCTTCAAAGAAGGAGAAAATGACAAAGCACTTAAGAAGGAAATAGTGCATGCCTGGCAACACATTCACAGGAAAGGACCAGAGTCTCTAGGAAAACCGGACTATATCTCTTTGGATCCTTATCTCCACTGGGTGCAAACTAGATCTCTCAAGCTGAGGATGTCTTACCCTCGTCAAGAAGTTTTTCCGTTAAAGGAGTCTGTCCTTTATTTTATGTCTAATACGGAAAAACTCTAGGTCTCTCTTAACAAAATTCAGCGAGAGAGTAATTCTTGGAAAAACAAGTACATAACTCTCAATGTGGAGTATGTCAAACTCCAGGAACTGTTAAAAGAAAAGGATGATCTAATCGGAATATTAGAGCAACATGTTGAAGAGAGTCAAGAAGATCAAAAGAATTCACTCACTCATTTCATCTGGCAAAGAACTGATAACTAGACAGCGGTTGAAGAATCTCGATCGAAGAAAAGGAAACTACCAGAACCTGCTTCTGAGCTCTCTTCAGAGAGGACTCAGGATCCTAAAGCTTAGAATTTTCCTTTTACCAACACTTTGTAATATATTGTACTTTTCTTTGTAACGTATCGCAATCCTTCCATTCAATAAAACGGGGTTCTCCCCTGTCTATATGATATTTGAAATTTATTTAAAGTTTCTTTTTTATTAAAGCTAAAAAACTAAAAAATATATCATTGCATTCATCATTCTCACATAACGCATTCCCTCGAGTCTCACGTCTATGTCTCGATTCTAGAATCAAACTGTCTCACTCATACAATACTCGGGCGAATCGGCAAAAGAAAATGGACGATCTCGAGGAAGAGAATAGAGAGCTGAGAGAAGAAATAGATGCTCTTAAGGATGATCTAAAGAAACTTCACAGTGATATGCAATCCCTGACAGCAGCTCAGGAGCAATGTCAAAGGACTGTGATTTCGAAAATCATCTCTACACCCATAGTGGAAAATCCACTTGAGGTTCATCCGCGGTACAACATGCCTACGGGTCGGCCCTGGGACATGCCGCCTAACTTTATTCCTGAAGGATACATTCCGCCGGTCTCAGACGACCCGGAAACTGTAGCAGGAGCCACTGGTCCTGAAGGTTACAAACTTCGGGAAAGTAAGGACGGAAGATTTACGACAGGAATTCCTGAAGGTTACAAACTTTAGGGCTCTAAGGAACCCATAGTCACAGTCGTAATGACCATACCACAGGCAGTGGTACACACTATCCCGGGAGGACAGATTCCATAGACAATCTCTGGTGGAAACGAAGAAATGTATGAAAAGAGGAACGTGTTCCAGGAACAGTTCTTAGAAATGCAAAAGGAATTGCATGCCATTCGCGGTCAGGATTTATTTGGAAAGGACGCCGCCGACCTCTGCTTGGCCCCGAATGTCAAAATCCCGCACAAATTTAAGGTGCCCGACTTTGAGAAGTACAAAGGCAACTCTTGCCCTCAAATTCACTTGGTGATGTATACTCACAAAATGTCTACCCAGACAGAAAATCAACAGCTACTGATCCACTATTTTCAGGACAGTTTAACTGGTGCCGCTCTCAGATGGTACATGGGTTTAAACCGTACTAAGATCATTACTTTCAGAGATCTTGGCGCCGCCTTCGTCCCACAGTACAAGTATAACCTGGACATGGCACCAGATAGAGATCAAGTTTGAGCGATGTCTCAAAAATACAAAGAGACATTTAAGGAATACGCTCAGAGATGGCGTGAAATTTCCGCCCAGATTTTTCTACCTCTTGGGGAAAAAAAGATGACAAAGATCTTTCTGAAAACCTTAAGTTCATTCTACTACGACCAGATGGTCGCCATTGCGTCCAGTGATTTCACCGATATGGTAAACATGGGAGTACGCCTTGAAGAGGCAGTTCACGAAGGACGGTTAGCCAAAGAGGCTGAACCCTCCACCAGTACCAAAAGATACGGTAGTGCTCTTCAGAAAAAGAAGGAACCGGAGATTAGCAATATCTCCCAAGGAAAACCAAGGCGGCGATACCAACCAATATCGGAAATAACTCCCGCTATCAGCCCTACGCCAGTTCCGACTTACCAACCTCAGGTTGCTCAAAATCAACCTAGTCAACAACAGTATCAACAAAGGACTCAATAGCCTCTTCAGCAGGCTCGTCCTCAGTACAACAATAACAATCGTACAACACGACCACCAGGGTTTAACCCTATAACCATGTTGTACGCGGAACTTTTTCCATTGTTACTGACCATGGGGCACGTCCAGACCAGGTCTTCTATTGCCGAACCGGAATATCCGCTCTATTGGTTCAAAGCAAACCAAACTTGCCCTTTCCATCAAGGAGGATCGGGGCGCAATATCGAAAACTATCTCAGTTTCAAATCTGACGTACAAAAACTTGTCAGGAACGGGGTCTTATCTTTTAAAGATACTAATCCGAATGTTCAAATGAACCTGTTGCCTCAACATAACAAGGCTGCAGTAAATCTAATAGAGGAAAAATTTAGTCGCAGTTACCAAATTCGCGATATACTCCAATTGAGGACCAACATGGTCAGGATGCATTGCATGCAGAGCGGGTACAGTCACGTACCACCTCACAACTATCACGAGTGTGATATCTGCTCTAAGAATAACCAAGGGTGTTCTGTAGTACCGCTAGCTCTACAAGAATAGATGAATCTCTGATGGATTCAAGATCACAGAATGCGAGAAGTCAACATGGCTCATGCTAATTCCAACATTATTTAGAATCACAATATCCTTGCGATGAATGTCAATTTGGTAGCCATGCACTCTAGGCAAAGTTAATATCATAATCTGCTACGACAGGATTATGTTGCCTGTCTGATCTGCTCAACAAGCAATCAGGGATGTTCTTTCATACAAGAGGCCCTTCAACGGCAGACGGATCTCTGATGGATCCAGGACTATCAGGAAAGAAATACTCATCAAGTCAATATGGTTCAGATATTTGACATACATTTGTTAAACACCTGTCTGGTAAAACTACATGCTAAACAAGTCAGACTCGAGTTCCTGGCTTCACATGATTATCAAGACTGCGAAGAGTGTCAAGAGAACGACCAAGGATGTGCCCTTGTCCAAATAACACTTCAACACTTATTGGACCACTGGTGGCTTCCAATTTATTTGGACGAAGCCACACAAAAGATCAGTATGGCTGACGGAAATCCTAGTAGACATCAGAGTCAGGATGTCCGCTCGATGGAAACAGATCTGGTCGAAATGTATTGCATACAAAGTGGGCGTGGCCGGGTGCCACCACATAATTATGAACGTTGTAGGGTTTGTTCTGAGAACAACCAAGGGTGTTATCTTGTGCGGTCACCTCTTCAAAATCAGTTGGATCGAAGAGAGATCCGACCGTGTTCAAATATCGGGTCGATCAACGCGATACAAGACTATCTTCCTGATCAAAATGAAGATGTTTTGTCATCATTTCCAATCATGAAATGGCCAAAAATGTTTGCGGCATAATCCCTCTGCTCAACGAGTCGAAAGTTCCTCTTGACAGTAGAAAGATTCTCAACCTTGAACCAATTGAGGCTGAGTATGATAGTCAGGAAAATCAAAAGGTTCCAGTGGTGATTTACTTACCAGGACCATACCGTACGAGTCATCTAAGGCGGTGCCTTATAAGTATGATGCAACAACAATCGAAAATGGAAAGGAAACTCCATTACCCTCCGTCGTAAACATTGCTGACATCAGTCGAGTCACACGGAGTGGCCGAATCTTCAACCGAGGAGTTGGAGAACCTGTCAAAGAGAAAGAAACTCAGGCAGAAGTTTCGAATCAGCAAATCGGGCAGTCCAGTAGTCCCAAACTTTCAAAGAACCGTGATGAGATGCTGAAGCTCATCCAAAGGAGCGAGTATAACATTGTAGACCAACTGTTGCGAACTCTGTATAGGATCTCTGTATTATCTCTCCTACTTAATTCCGAAGCTCACAGGGAAGCTCTGCAAAAAGTTTTAGAGCAAGCCTACATGGAACAAGATGTAACTGTAGGACATTTTTACAACATCATTTCTAACATCACTTCCTACAACAACTTAGGATTCAGTGATGAGGAATTGCCGGAAGAAGGCAAAAATCATAAAATGGCGCTTAACATTACAGTCAACTGTCAGGACGATGCTTTAGCCAGCGTACTGGTTGACACAGGATCATCTCTGAATGTTATGCCAAAGTCGACTCTGACACGACTATCATTTCAAGGAGCTTCGATGAGGGGCAGTGAGATCATTGTCAAAGCTTTTGAAGGATCCAGAAAAACAGTTATCGGCGAAGTAGATCTTCCCATAACCATCGGTCCTCACACTTTTCAAGTCACTTTCCATGTCATAGACATCCGGGCAGTTTACAGCTGTTTATTAGGAAGACCTTGGATGCACGAGGCTGAGGCAGTCAGTTCGACGCTTCACCAGAAGCTGAAGTTCGTCAAGAATGACAAACTCATCATAGTCTATGGAGAGCAAGCCTTAATCGTGAGTAACTTATCATCATTTTGTGTAGAACCAGAGGAGGTTGTTGGAACCCAGTTCCAAGCTCGTTCGGTGAGCAATGAGAATCGGCCTAAGAAAGGAACTTCGATTTCCTCATACAAAGACGCTCTTGAAGTAATCAAGAGTAACAATGCAAAAGGATGGGGACAACTTGTGATTCCTACGGATAACAAGAAAAAGAAAGGTTTAGGTTTTTCTTCAACCTGTGCCCAGACCGCTAAGAAAGACGAAAGTTTTTGTCCCATTAAGGATTTCTTCCTCAGCGGAGGATTCCTTCACCCAGTGTCTCAAGAAGTACACACTATCAATGAGAGTAACTCCTCCGATATGGATGAAGAGTGGAAATCATATCTCAACGAGGATGGTTATTTGTCTCAGGGAGGGGCACCTACTCCATTTTGTTTTCCCACACAGAATCCGAGATTCATACCTACATCAAATGTCAAGATGATGTACGGAGATTGTGATCCTGAGGGATGCCGTGCTCCACCGAACTCATTAGAAGATGATTCGATGAAGGATAACTTTGACTACGACTATTTTGACCCCCTGGATGACATTCCAATCTGGCAGCCATACCCAAAGGACTTGGGGCAAAAGAGTCAGCCTAACGAGGCATATCAATTGAGCAACATTGAAAATAATACCTGTGTCCCTACCCAGTAATGGGATCATTACTTAGGCTATTCTAAAAATACTCATCACAATGATGAACCTGCACAGACTGCAGGACAAGAGTTCATCAATTACGCCTTTCTAGAGGTCAACGTCATCGAGGAAGATGACTCCTCTTTTCCCTCAAAAGTGTGGGATACTTTAGGACAGCCAAGTGACAAGCACGACTTCTTAGTCAAGTATACTACTCCTGAAAGCTCTCGTATCAAAGTCGAAGATATCCAGCCAACTGGATTGGGAGATTTCCCTGAGAACGAAGAAACTATGGAAAATATAACAGAAGAGTTCGTTTACGACAACTCTGCCTAGGAAGAGGATTCCAATAATCATGATCCGCCAGAAATCAACGTCATTTCTGAGGACAAACCAAGAAAGAAGGTTCCAGATTTTGTGATTCACCGAGGAGTTCGTCACCAATAGGTTGTTGTCGATGTTCCGAAAGTCGTCCAGAAGTCTAAGTAATTGCCATCTTTATTTTGACCTTTCACCCTGCCCAGGTGAAACGGATGTTTTATAGGGCTCGCTTTTCTATAAATATCCCCCTTCGCTTCGCCCAAAGCGACAGAGTTTAGTTTTATAGGGGTGTAATTTCAAGAATCGACAAATCATGAATAAATAAATGTCATTTTGTAATTCCCGCATTAATTATTGTTTTCTCTTTTTTCTTTTCAGAAAATGGTAATCCTAAAACAAACTCAATTAATAAAAGCAAGCATTTTTCAATACACTGGAAACACGCTTGCATTCTCTCTATCTATTTGTCATACCCCAAATTTTGACCACTAAGGTTTCGCATCATTGTGCAAATCATAATCACAATATGGATGAACCATCATACCTCATTAGTCTCCCCAAAGATGGGTGAGCATTGACTACAATCAAGCTTAGGGTTTCAAGCCCTCTCAGAGCCCTTAGACAAAGGATCAATCAAGAAAGGACATGATCTTCAACTTGTCTAACCTCTCAAACACCCACAATGGATCAAGAGGACTCCCACATCAAGAATTAAGCACAAGGTTGCAGCATCCGTGGGGAGTAAGCCTCAAGATCGACAGTGTCACGAAATTAGGGTTTTGGTCGACCAAGGCCTCTAGATGGAATTTTTCCTCTAGTTATGAGCCAATGCTTCAAACCATAACCAAAGATACTCCAAGGGACCTCATGGACCCAATCATCAAGTCAATTTAACCTCAGGGGATGCATTTATCAAAAATCAAGAATTAGGGTTTCTTGACCTAATTCACCCCTAAGTTCACTTTTGGGACAAAACATGAGCCAAGACCTCAAGACATGATTTGAGGGTCTCCAATACACTGCTTTGATCCATTTGCAACAATGGATTGATCCAAGAAGCTTGATACACAAGTTTCAATTTCATCTGGACCACAAATAGGGTTTCGCGGGAAAAGTCAATTATACCTTTGACTTTTGACCAGGACATGCTCCCAAAACATGGGACATGATTCAATACACCCTATAGCACCTATGGAATCCATCCATTAGGTTTGATTTAGGTCAAGGACTTGATTTCATAGAGGATCGCACATTTTGGATTTCATCTGCTAGAAAAGTCAACTATACAAAAAGTCAAAGTTTGATTTTTTTATTTTTTTGGTCAACCAAGGTTCCTTAACCCTAAAATGATGTTAATATGTGATTTAAATCATCATCCATCAAGAAAAATCAAAGAAAGTGAGTTAACTTGTAAAAGGGGTAACCATAAAAAACTTAGAATTTGTCTAAGTTATGGAACAAAGTGGCTAGGGTTCCAACTTCCAAGGATCATAACTTGAGATCCAAGCAACCATTTTGGTTGATCCAAAGATGGATTTATAGCTCTCATGGCATACTTTAAAAGTGTCAACCACAGCTCATTCCAATTCCTCATGGATTTTAAGTTATGGAGTGATCAAAATGGCTGAAAACACAAAAGTGACATTTTTTCAACACTTAGTGAAATTTTCACTAAGTCAGAATCTGCCTTATTTTTTCCCAAAAGTAGAGGCATTTTTCATTGTAATTCTTGTTGGATCAAAACTAAAGTTGGATATCATGTTGAAATAGGATATATCAGCTTTCCAAAATGTCCAAGAACTCCCTCAAATTCCATCTGAACTAGGAGTTATGACAGATGTAACATGCCTTGCTGCAAACTGTCATGGCAAGGCAGATTTGTGCATTATGGCTCGATTTACTCAATTTGTGCAAATGAAAAACAAGTTTATCCATCTTCACACCTCAGGGGGAGACCAAGGAGGAACAAACACTGATCCATAAGCCTCCCAAGTCTTTGGAACTACAAGTAACATGCCAAACCTAAAAAGCCTAAAGGAGGCCAAGACTCCAATTTTGTTTTGGAACATTTAATGGATGCTTAGAGGTGGCATGTATCAGAGCAAAAATGAACCCTTCAGTAATGCCTTATCCTTGAATCAGAGAACCATAGGCCTGTGCTCTAATCTCAAGTCAATGGCTATAGGATACTTGAGATTCCATTTGATCCACATAGGCCAAAGGCCTAGTGAAGTTGCCATTCCCTATTCCTTGCAAAACAAACTTGCTCTACTATAAATAGATCTCATTCATGATCAGTTCGAGTACACCAAAGCACCCAAACTGATGCTTTCCTCAAAATCACCTCTTTCACTCCAATTTTGCCTTCTAACTCAAGCCACCATCGGGTTTTGAGTTTAAGAGCAACTCCAACCAATCCAATCACACACACACACCTCATAAACATCATATAGAAGTGATCCAAACACTTAAACAACATCTGAATTTTTGAATTTTTGTGATTTTATTTAATTAATTCAAAAATTAATTTCTCTCTGAATTTTAATTGTTTTGAGTTGATTCATTTTTTAATAATTCACAAAAATGTTAAAATATTTTATTTTACAAAAATTTCCCAAAAATATTATTTATTCCATATACTTGCTATTTTTGCAAAGAATTAATTTTTATTTGTTTTTTAACATTTAAAATATTTTTTCCTTCTTGATTTTCCAAACTTAATTGGTTTCCAATCATTTTATGGATAAAAACATGATTTTGAAGCATTGATCCAAGATCACCACCCATTTTTCACATGTTTTCATCAATTTTTATTAATTTTTAAACAAAATTAATTCCTTTTTAAACACAATTAGGGTTTTGATTAATTCAAACCTCATCAATCTTTTTCAAACACTCATGGGCCTCAAATAGAGTGTAAGACCCATTCCTTGTAAATAAGAAACCTTGATGGGCCTCAGTGTTTGTATAAGACCCGCTACGATTTCAAAAACCTCGGCGCGATCGCCAGTTCAAAAATCAAATCACTTGGGCTTCTCCTTGAGTTATAAGTCCCATCTTTATTCATTTTTAAATATTTTGGGCCTCTAATAGAGTGTAAGACCCAACCCCTTTTGAAATCCAAACCATTTTGGGCCTCAGACATTGTATAAGTCCCCCGGCGATTTTCAAAACGACGGTGCGATCACTGTCCACCATGGGCCTCTCCATGAGTTGTAAGCCCCATCTCTTGTACAGAAATAAAATTTGGGCCTCTAATAGAGTGTAAGACCCAATCCCTTTTTGAAACCAAAAACAATTGTGGGCCTCACATATTGTATAAGTCCCTCTGTACAGTTTTCAAAATGACGGTACGATCATTGTCTGTCATCTGGGCCTACCCTCGTGTTGTAAGTCCCATTTCTTTTCTTTAAATAATCCTTGGGCCTCTCCTTGAGTTGCAAGACCCATACCTTTGTACAGAAAACCTTTTGGGCCTCATGTCATTGTATAAGTCCCAGTTCAATCTTATCAAAACGATTCCTCTTTTGATTTAGATTCAAATATACAGTTGTTATCAAAACTTTCTTTAATTTCTTTGAACAACTAACAAAACAGCATGGAAGCTTGCTCACCTGTAAGTTTTATCCGCTTTCATTTACTCACTTTAATATATATAACTGTATTGTGGGAAGCTGCGCATGGTTAGTCTTCTTTCATTCTTTTAAATACATGTCATATATATAACTGTATTATGGGAAGTTGCACATAGTTAGTCTTATTTCATATACTCTTACATACTTGTCATATATCAACTGTATATATACTACTATAGTTTTTTAGAGTTTTCCCCGACAATTAGGTCTAGAACTAAGTAAAGCCCTGTTGGTCACTCTTAAATACAGTCAAAACTAGATCCTCGTAGGATTTCCAGATACAGTCTTGCCTTCTCTTGGGCTTAAACAATATGGAACAAAGAGAAAGGCAGTAATCTTCGTGAACCTTTTCTCAGACTATCACCCCTAGAAATTGTCAAAGAAATTCTACACCCCAGAGTTGATATATTCTCGGTGAATAGCATCTCTTGAATTTCTTCAAACTTAGAACTTTAACTAAATGATCTATTCTTGGTGAATAGCATTTCTTGAAATTTTCTTGGTTTGAGTCCCACAGGCTTCCTACAATCATCCCCTCCTCCTCTTGGGTGTTGTACAAGGACCCTTTGGCTTCTTAGAAGTTCTCACGCCTTCTCTTGGGCTTAGTACAAGGACCATGAAGACCTCTTAAAGGTATAGGACAGAACTTAGTCATCCTTCGTTAGAGTTGTCTTTCTAAAAAGAGTCAAAACCCTCAGACCAATTTTAGGGTTGATAACTCATCCCTTAAAAGAGTCGGCCTCCTCTTGGGCATCATACAAAAGATAAAACTCTTCCAGTAGACTTGGACATTCTCAAGTTCCCTACAACGTATAGGAGAAACCCCGGATTCAAGATAAATCTCCAGCAAGAGTTAAAACTTGTGGGTTCTAAAAACCCGTCTTTCTCCCGAAGTTCCCCAACCAGGGTGAAGTCATCATAACACTATCAGAGCCTCGAGGTTTCTGCTCTATCAACTCTTCTGCATTCCCCTGCAAGAGTTTATTCCCCATTTGGACCTGCCTCGGGATCTCAAGAATCCCCTGCAGAATTCTAGCCTCCTCTTAGGCTTTGTATAATGATCCTTTCCTCAGCGTAGTTAGCCTCCTCTTGGGCTTTGTACAACATGCTTCTCCCTAGCGGAGCTAACCTTTTCAGACTCTCTTGTTGAGTCAATCATTTTTCAGACTCTCTTGTTGAGTCAATCACTTTTCAGACTCTCTTGTTGAGTCAAGCACTCTCTTGTTGAGTCAGTTCCTTTAGCCTCTATCTCGGGCTTTGTACGAGACAAATAAAAACACTCTCTTGTTGGGTCTATTAGCCTCCTCTTAGGCTTTGTATAATGATTTCCCCTAGCAGGAGTTAACCTCCTCTCAAGCTGTGTATGATAATTTCTCTAGCTTGTTCAGCCACAATCCTAGACTTTGTTCTGGATAGATAAAAGCACTATCTTGTTGAGTCAAACCCTTTTAGCCTCTATCTTGGGCTTTGTACGAGATATAAACCTTCATAAGCTTAGGACAAACATTTCCCCCAACGAATTCAATTCCTCTGAGCCTTCATTAGACTTTGAGGAATAAACTCCCAAGTCGAGTCAAACTCTTTTCCCCCTCCATCTTGGGCTTTGTACAAGATAGATAACACTCTCCAGTAGAGTCAAATCCATTTAGCCTCCATCTTGGGCTTTGTACAAGACACATAATAAATACCCTCAGTCGAGTCAGTTAAATTTCCCATTTCAGCCTCTATCTTGGGCTTCATACAAGACACATACAAAACTCCCCAACGGAGTCAAAATCCCTTTTAGCCTAAAAACTTGGGCTTTGTACAAGACAGAAAGAACATTTTCCGTAGAAAAGTCAAACTTTTAGCCTCCTCTTAGGCTTTGTATAATGATATCCCCTAAAGAGTCAGTCTCTTTTTTGCCTCACTCTTGGGCTTTGTACAAGACACCAATATTAACACTCTCTTGTTGAGTCGGTCTCATACAGCCTCCTCTTAGGCTTTGTATAAGGACTTCCCTAGCGGAGTCAATCAATCTCTTAGCTTCAACCTTGGTCTTTGATCAAGGCACACAAAAATCAACAATCTCTCTTTAGAGATGACAAGTTCTCTCTAAGTCAAACCTTTTAGCTTCAATCTTGGGCTTTGAACAAGACACAAATACTCAACCTTTTAGCTTCAATCTTGGGCTTTGAACAAGACACCAAAACATCTTTTCCTCCCTTAGAATAGAAGGAACTACGATTTCTCTTATTTCCCTATTTCATTTAAATGGGAATACGTAGGCATAAGATTGTGAAATCTTAGCGAGCATACTAATCAAAAACTCTAGTTTCAGTACCTTCACACATCAATCAAAACTTAGGTCCAGTACCTTACCAAAAACATCGGGAAGAACCCGAACATCGACAAAAACTCAATCTCCCTGTCATACTTTCCCAAGAAACTTTCCCAACCCATTACCAGATAAACACCATCAATTACAGAGTGAAACCTAAAGTTAATATCCTATGGATAACCATATATTGGATGGGTAATTGAGGACTACCCATTGTATAACCTGGCCCCGGACCCCCCAATCTCTTTTAAGTGTTTGTTCAGTTAAACCATCGTGTGCAAGGTTAGTTTTAGATAGCTTCCCTTTCCATTCCAGCTTCATGGGATAAATAAGAAATCAGAAAGTAGCACCCTTTCTCCTCGACGAGGAAAACCCAAACTTCAGCAATAAGGTGGTCGCGTCACCGACAAAAATCGCTCGCTATAGGAAAATGGCGACTCTGCCGGGGAGTCATTAACTGTATAGGATCATAGGATTATTATATCTCTTAAGAGGTATAGGATGTTAGTTTTAGGAATAAATATATATATCGCTTTTCCTAATTGATATCCGTGTTTATTTTTCTCCTAATGGGACTGCGGGTGATGCCGCATCTGGAAAGTTTGAGTGACACCTAAGATAAGTGATGGCACTAGACGGGTAATCTTACGGGGAGTGACTCCCAAATAAGAGACCTCGGTCGACCATCGAATCAGTGGAGATACACTTTGCAGATTCAATGCCTATACGACTTCGGTTGTTGAAAGCAGATTGTTCGATTGGGTTATCTGAGAAGCTAAGGATTTTAGTATACTGAAACAATGTTATTATTTTGTAGTGCGGAAGCTATCGGAAATAGTTGTCACGCGATACTACCCTCATTTGAGATTAATCTAAGATACATCAGCTCGCTCGGGTGATTCCAGCCTGCTGTTGTTATCCCAAGAGGGGTCAATCATTTTGAGGACAGGTACAAAAAATCACCAATATAACCTTTGGGGATGGGTAGAGCCATGACTTCATGACATAGAACCTTTGACCCCATGTTTTTTCTATGTTTTTGTGTGGTGCATTCATGCATTTATTTCATTAAAAAACTTCAAACAAAGAAAAAATATTCTCTTCTAGTCTCTGTTTTTCAAATTAAACTAAGACAATGGTTGCAAATGTCAGAGAGAAAGATTGCGTTATGGATTTCGGTAGAAGGAAGACTCATAAGTACACCTTCAAGGTTCCAAAATTAGAGGATTTAAGAGGGTTGGCAAGGATGATCACTAACCCTGATGCTTTCAGAGCTATGTATGAAGGACTGTTGTCCTTGTTAAGGGTCCATGTAATTGACAGAATCCTGTCTACGCTAATCCAGTTCTACAATCCGGTATATCACTGTTTCACATTCCTGAATTATCAGCTAGCACCAACACTGGAAGAGTACTCTCACCGGACCGATTTACCTATCACTGATCACGCTCCCTTTTCTGGACTAGAAGAAATTCCAAAGAATCAAACCATTGCAAGAGCAATCTATTTGGACGAGTCAGAAGTCAGGACTCACATGACCACTAAGGGTGGAATCCAAGGTTTTCCAACTCAGTTTCTGATTAAGAAAGCCATGTACTTTGCTAGTAAAAGGAACGTGACTGCTTTCGAAAGCATCTTTGTTTTGCTCACCTACGGGTTATTTATGTTTCCCGACATTGATAACTTCGTTTATATCAATGCCATTAAGATTTTTCTGATTGGAAACCCTGTACCGACCTTGCTCGCAGATGCTTATCATTCTGTACACTTAAGGAATTTGTATAGCGGAGGAATGATCACATGTTGTGTACCCCTGCTATACAAATGGTTCACTTCCTATTTACCAAAGTCTGTCGCATTTTGGGATCATAAGAGTACTTTACATTGGTCGCAGAGAACCATGTCTCTTACCAACTCGGACATCGATTGGTACAATCGAATCAATGAAGGGATAAGAATCATTGACTATTGTGGAAACTTCCCTAATGTACCCCTCATTGGAACCAAAGGAGGAATCAATTATCATCCAGTTTTAGTTCGTCGTCAATTCGGATACCCGATGAGGCATATCCCGCGTAATGCTCATCTAGAAGGTCTTTTCTTCAAGGAAGGGGAAAACGGCAGGGCACTAAAGAAAGAAATAGAGCTCTCAAGCTAAGTCTCGGTAGAACCTTATCTCCGCTGGATACAAACTAGAGCTCTCAAGCTGAGGATGCCTTACCCTCGTCATGAAGTTCTTCCGTTAAAAGAATATGTCCTTTATTTTATGTCTGATACATTAAACTTTCAGGTTACTCTCAACAAAGTTCAACAGGAGAAGAAGACTTGGAAGAACAAGTACCGTATTCTCAGTGTGGAGTGTAAAAAAATACAGCAACTGTTAAAAGAAAAAGATGCTCTGATTGAGATTTTAGAGCAACGTGTTGTAGAAAGTCAAGAAGACCAAAGGAACTTGCTCGCTCCTTTCACTTGGCAAAGGAATGACAACCCAACAACGGCTCAAGAGCCCCGGTCAAAGAAAAGGAAAGTACTAGAACCAGCACCTGAGCTCTCCTCAGAGAGGACTCGGGATACATAAGTTTAGATTTCCTTTAACAACACCTTGTAAATTACTGTATTTCCATTTCCGCAATCTTTGAATTCAATTAAACGGGGTTTCCCCATTGTATGATATTTGCAATCCAATTATTGAAGTTTCTTTTGATTAAACAAAAAAAATTTATTATTAGTATAATCATTGCATATCATTCATCATTCTCGCATAACGCATTCTTCTTCCGTACGAATCTCACATTTGTGTCTCGATTCTAGAGTCAAACTGTCTCATTCGTACAATACTCGGGCCAGTCAATAAAAGAAAATGGATAATCTCGAGGAAGAGAATAGAGAGCTGAGAGAAGAAATCGACGCTCTGAGTAAACTTCACAGTGATATGCAAGCTCTGGCAGCAGCTCAGATACAACGGACTGTGATCTCAGAGATCACATCAACGCCGATAGTGGAAAAGATTGACCCTCGGTATAACATGCCTAAAGATCGTCCCTGGGGCATGCCTATCAACTATATCCTGGAAGGATATATTTTGCCGATCACGGAAGATCTGGAAACTGCAGCATGAACCGCTGGGCCTGAAGGTTACAAACTTCAAGAAAGCGAAGATGCCAGGGGCATGACAATAACTCCTGAAGGTTACAAACTTTGGGGAGGCACCAAGAGTCACTGTCATAATGACTATACCACCACCCATGGTACACACTGTCTCGGAAGGGCAGATTCCCCAGATAACTTCTGGTGAAGCGAAAGTATGGACAACAGAATGAAGGAGTTCAGGGAACAGTTCTTGGAGATGCAGAAGAAACTGCAAGCCATTTGAGGTCAGGATCTATTTGGAAAGGACGCCGCAGACATTTGTTTGGTCCCTAATATGAAAGTTCCACACAAGTTCAAGGTGTCCGAATTTGAAAAATACAAGGGCAACTCTTGCCCTCAAAGCCATTTAGTGATGTACGCTCGAAGGATGTCAACACATACAGAGAACCAACAGCTACTGATCCACTATTTTCAGGATAGTTTAACCTGTGCCGCACTCAAGTGGTACATGGGTCTAAACCGCAATAAGATCGTCACTTTCAGAGATTTTATCGCTGCCTTCGTTCAACAATATAAGTATAACCTGGACATGGCATCGGACAGAGGTCAACTCAGAGCCATGTCGCAGAAGGATAGGGAAACCTTCAAGGAATATGCTCAGAGATGGCGTGAAATCGCCGCTCAGATTTGTCCACCTCTTGAGGAAAAAGAGATGACAAAGATCTTCTTAAAAATGTTGAGCTCATTTTACTATGATAGAATGGTTCCCAGTGCGCCCAGCGACTTCACTAAGATGGTCGGCATGGGAGTTCGTCTTGAGAAGCAGTTCGAGAAGGACGTTTAGTTAAATATGCTGGATCATCAAGCAGTACCAAAAGATACGATAGTGCTCTCCCTAAGAAAAAAGAGCAAGATATTGGTAATATCTCTCTCGGGAAGCAAAGGAGACGGTATCAACCAGTAGCAGCTGTAACTCCTGCTATTAACCCTGTGCCTACGTATCAACTTCAGGTTGCTCAGAGCCAACCAAATCAACAACAATATCAGCAAAGGACACCATAGCCTCTTCAGCAGCCTCGTCCTTAATACAACAACAACTATACAACGCGACCACCAGGGTTCTACCCTATACCAATGTTATACGCAGAACTGTTTCCATTACTATTGGTCAAAGGGCATGTCCAAACCAGGGCTCCTCTTGCGATACCGGAGAATCCGCCTTTTTGGTTCAAAGTGGATCAGACTTATCCTTACCATCAAGGAGGACCAGGGCATAACATAGAAAATTGTCTCAGTTTCAAATCCGATGTGTAAAAGCTCGTCCGGAGCAGGGTCTTATCCTTCAAGGATACAAATCCAATTGTTCAGACGAACCCGTTTCCTCAGCACGAGAAAGCTATAGTAAATTTGATAGAGGGAAAATCTAACCATAGCTATCAAATTCATGATGTACTCTTATTGAGGGCCAACCTGGTTAAGATGCATCGCAGACAGAGCAGATATGGTCATATACCAGCTCACAATTATCACCAGTGTGATATTTGCTCTAAAGACAATCAAGGATGTTTTGTGGTGCAATCAGCTCTAAAGGAACAATTGGATCTCGAATGGATCCAAGAGCACCGAATTCGTGGAGTCAACATGACTTATACGAATTCCAACATCATTCAAAACCACGACATCCGTGCGATGAATATCAACTTGGTGGCAATGCACTCAAGGCAAAGCCGGTATCATAATCTATCGCGGCACGATTACAATTCTTGTCTGACTTGCTCGGTAAACAACCAGGGATGCTCTTTTATACAAGAGGCCCTCCAGCGTCAGATGGATCTTGGATGGATCCAGGACTACCATGATAGAAATCCTTATCAAGTCAACATGATTCAAATCTTTGATATTTGTTTGATGAATACCAGCTTAGTGGAATTACACGCTAAGCAAGTCCAGTTCGGTTTTCTGACTTCGTACGATTATCAGAACTATACAGTATGCCGTGAGAACGACCAAGGATGCGCTCTCGTTCAAAGAACTTTGCAACACTTGTTAAACCATTAGTGGCTTCTGATCTATCTAGACGAAGACACGCAACAAGTCAGCAAGATTAATGGGAACCCTACTAGACATCAAAGTCAGGATGTTCGATCTATGGAAATAGACCTAGTAAGTTTACACTGCATTCAAAGCGGACGTGGCCAGATGCCACCACACAACTACGAGCGCTGTAGAGTCTGCTCGGAGAATAACCAAGGATGCTACCTCGTGCGAGCAGCCCTTCAGAGTCAGTTAGACCGAAAAGAAATGCAACCGTGTCCAGGTTCTGGGTCAATCAATTTAATGGCCGACTATTTCGCTGATCAGATCAAAGATGTTGTCGTAATCTCTGATCATGAGAGGACCAAAGATGTTTGTGCCATAATCCCTCTGCTTGACAAATCAAGAATTCCTTTGGACAGTAGGAAAGTTCCCAACCAGGAATTGATTGAAATTACTTATAATGGTCAGAAAAATCAAAAGGCTCATGTAGTGATCTATCTGCCGGGACCAGTACCGTACAAGTCCGATAAGGCGATCCCTTACAAATACGGTGCTACAACAATTGAGAATGGAAAGGAAATTCCATTACCCTCCGTCGTGAATATTGGAGACATCAGTCGAGTGACACGGAGCGATCGAATATTCAACCGAGGAGTTGGAGAACCTACCAGAGAAAAGGAACCACAAACGGAAGTTCCCAATCCACCAGTCGGTCAATCCAGTGATCCCGACCTTTCAAAAAATGAGGATGAGATGCTGAAGCTCATCCAAAGGAGTGAATACAACATTGTTGATCAACTATTGCAAACTCCTTCAAAAATCTTTGTGTTGTCCCTATTACTCAGTTCCGAAGCTCACAGAGAAGCTCCACAGAAAGTCTTAGAGCAGGCCTTTGTGGAACAGGATGTAACAATAAGACAATTCGACAGCATCATCTCCAACATCACTTCCTGCAACAACATGGGGTTTAGTGATGAGGAATTGCCAGAAGGCAAAAGTCACAACATGGCGCTCAATATTACAGTCAACTTCCAGGACGATGCTTTAGTCAGTGTACTGGTGGATATCGGATCAGCTTTGAATGTTATGCCGAAGTCCACTTTAATGCGACTATCATTAAAAGGATCTCCGATGAGAGGCAGTGAGGTCGTCACTAAGTTATGAAACAAAGTGGCTAGGGTGCCAACTTCCAAGGATCATAACTTGAGATCCAAGCAACCATTTTGGCTGATCCAAAGATGGATTTATAGCTTTCATGGCATACTTTAAAAGTGTCAACCACAACTCATTCCAATTCCTCATGGATTTTAAGTTATGGAGTGATCAAAATGGCTGAAAACACAAAAGTGACATTTTTCCAACACTTAGTGAAATTTTCACTAAGTCAGTATCTGCCTTATTTTTTCCCAAAAGTAAAGGCATTTTTAATTGTAATTCAAGTTGGATCAATACCAAAGTTGGATATCATGATGAAATAGGATATATCAGCTTTCCAAAATGTCCAAGAACTCCCTCAAATTCCGTCTGAGTTAGGAGTTATGATAGCTGCAACATGCTTTGCTGCAAACTGTCATGGCAAGGCAGATTTGTGTATTATGGCTCGATTTGCTCAATTTGTGCAAATGACAAACAAGTTTATCCATCTGCACACCTCAGGGGGAGACCAATGAGGAACAAACACTAATCCATAAGCCTCCCAAGTCTTTGGAACTACAAGTAGCATGCCAAACCTAAAAAGCCTAAAGGAGGCCAAGACTCCAATTTTGTTTTGGACCATTTATTGGAGACATCAGTTGAGTGACACGGAGCGATCGAATCTTCAACCGAGGAGTTGGAGAACCTACCAGAGAAAAGGAACCACAAACGGAAGTTCCCAATCCACCAGTCGGTCAATCCAGTGATCCCGACCTTTCAAAAAACGAGGATGAGATGCTGAAGCTCATCCAAAGGAGTGAATACAACATTGTTGATCAACTATTGCAAACTCCTTCAAAAATCTCTGTGTTGTCCCTATTACTCAGTTCCGAAGCTCACAGAGAAGCTCCACACAAAGTCTTAGAGCAGGCCTTTGTGGAACAGGATGTAACAATAAGACAATTCGACAGCATCATCTCCAACATCACTTTCTGCAACAACTTGGGGTTTAGTGATGAGGAATTGCCAGAAGAAGGCAAAAGTCACAACATGGCGCTCAATATTATAGTCAACTGCCAGGATGATGCTTTAGCCAGCGTACTGGTGGATATCGGATCAGCTTTAAATGTTATGCCGAGTCCACTTTAATGCGACTATCATTAAAAGGATCTCCGATGTATCAGAGCAAAAATGAACCCTTCAGTCATGCCTTATCCTTGAATCAGAGAACCATAGGCCTGTGATCTAATCTTAAGTCAATGGCTAGAGGAGACTTGAGATTCCATTTGATCCACAATGGCCAAAGGCCCGCAGCAGTTGCCATTCACTATTCCTTGCAAAACAAACTTGCTCTACTATAAATAGAGCTCATTTGTGATCAGTTTGAGTACACCAAAGCACCCAAATTGAAGCTTTCCTCAAAATCACCTCTTTCACTCCAGTTTTGCCTTCTAACTCAAGCCACCATCGGGTTTTGAGTTTGAGAGCAATTCCAACCAAACCAATCACACACACACCTCATAAACATCATATAGAAGTGATCCAAATACTTAAACAACATCTGGAACACCAGAATCACAAAATCACCAGCTATCTGCACAAACCTTTGACAGATTTGCAGTTGAGGTGCCAAATCAAGTTCTAGCTCAATTCAATCCACTCCAAGCATTCAGACACACTCCATAGCACCTAGGGAAGCTGTCCACATCATTGGAACCAAGTTGTAACACCTCCAACCTAGAACTCGATCACCAGCTGCAAGAGGTAAGCCTCAACTTGGGCATCTCATGATTCATGCATATTTCCTCGCACAAGAATTTTTCCATATGTTCATAATCATGTATGGAGGGTTTCCCCTCAATTAATTGCTTTGTATGAGTTTTGTATGGAATTTCTCAACCTTCATGCAGAATTAGGGTTCTTGAGGTTTCCCTTTGATTTCTCTTTCCATGCTTAAAATAAATGAAATTCAAGACCATAGATATGATCGTGAGTTGAAAACGAGTAGATTGATATGTGGATTGTGTAATTTCATCAAGTATTCAGTTTGATTGATGAGAAAATGCAAATCAGCCAAAAACAGGGCACGTGGGCAAAACCAAGATGTTCTTGGCGCCCTTTTTTCAAATATTTGAATATTTGAATTTTTGTGATTTTATTTAATTGATTCAAAAATTAATTTCTCTCTGAATTTTAATGGTTTTGAGTTGATTCTTTTTTTAATAATTCTGAAAAATGTTAAAATATTTTATTTTACAAAAATTTCCCAAAAATATTATTTATTCCATATACTTGATATTTTTGCAAATAATTAATCTTTATTTGTTTTTTAACATTTAAAATATTTTTTCCTTCTTGATTTTCCAAACTTAATTGGTTTCCAATCATTTTGTGGATAAAAACATGATTTTTGAAGCATTGATCCAAGATCACCACCCATTTTTCACATGTTTTCATCAATTTTTATTAATTTTTAAACAAAATTAATTCCTTTTTAAACAAAATTAGGGTTTTGATTAAGTGAACCCTCATCAATCTTTTTCAAACACTCATGGGCCTCTAATAGAGTGTAAGACCCATTCCTTGTAAATAAGAAACCTTGATTGGCCTCAGTTTTTATATAAGACCCGCTACGATTTTAAAAACCTCGGCGCGATCGCCAGTTCAAAAATCAAATCACTTGGGCATCTCCTTGAGTTATAAGTCCCATCTTTATTCATTTTCAAATTCTTTGGGCCTCTAATAGAGTGTAAGACCCAACCCCTTTTGAAAGCCAAACCATTTTGGGCCTCAGAAATTGTATAAGTCCCCCGGCGATTTTCAAAACGACGGTGCGATCACTGTCCACCATCGGCCTCTCCCTGAGTTGTAAGCCCCATCTCTTGTACATAAATAAATATTGGGCCTCTTATAGAGTGTAAGACCCAATCCCTTTTTGAAACCAAAAAAAATTGTGGGCCTCACATATTGTATAAGTCCCTTTGTACAATTTTCAAAACGACGGTACGATCATTGTCTATCATCTGGGCCTACCCTCGTGTTGTAAGTCCCATTACTTTTCTTTAAATAATCCTTGAGCTTCTTCTTGAGTTGCAAGACCCATATCTTTGTACAGAAAACCTTTTGGGCCTCATGTCATTGTATAAGTCCCAGTACAATCTTATCAAAACGATTCCCCTTTTGATTTAGATTCAAATATACAGTTGTTATCAAAACTTTCTTTAATTTCTTTGAACAACTAACAAAACAAAATGGAAGCTTACTCACCTGTAAGTTTTATCCGCTTTCATTTAGTCGCTTTAATATATATAACTGTATTGTTGGAAGCAGCGCATGGTTAGTCTTCTTTCATTCTTTTAAATACATGTCATATATATAACTGTATTATGGGAAGCTGCGCATGGTTAGTGTTCTTTCATATCCTCTTGCATACTTGTCATATATAAAATGTATATATACTAGTATAGTTTTTTAGAGTTTTCCCTGACAATTAGGTCTAGAACTAAGTAAAGCCCTGTTGGTCACTCTTAAATACAGTCAAAACTAGATACTCGAAGGATTTCCAGATACAGTCTTGCCTTTTCTTGGGCTTAAACAATATGGAACAAAGAGAAAGGCAGTATTATTCGTGAACCTTTTCTCAGACTGTCACCCCTAGAAATTGTCATAAAAATTCTACACCCCAGAGTTGATCTATTCTCGGTGAATAACATCTCTTGAATTTCTTCAAACTTAGAACTTTCACTAAATGATCTATTCTCGGTGAATAGCATTTCTTGAACTTTTCTTGGTTTGAGTCCCACAGGCCTCCTACAAGCATCCCTGCCTCCTCTTGGGCGTTGTACAAGGACCCTTCGGCTTCTTAGAAGTTCTCACGCCTTCTCTTGGGCTTAGTACAAGAACCCTGAAGACCTCTTAAAGGTATAGGACAGAACTTAGTCATCCTTCGTTAGAGTTGTCTTTCTAAAAATAGTCAAAACCCTCAGACCAATTTTAGGGTTGATAACTCATCCTTTAAAAGAGTCGGCTCCTCTTGGGCATCATACAAAAGATAAAACTCTTCCAGTAGACTTGGATAGTCTAAATACCCTTGAGTCTTAAAGACATTCTCAAGTTCCCTACAACGTATAGGAGAAACCTCGGATTCTGGATTAATCTCTAGCAAGAGTTAAAACTTGTGGGTTCTAAAAACTCGTTTTCTCCCGAAGTTCCCCAACCAGGGTGAAGTCATCATAACACTATCTGAGCCTCGAGGTTTCTGATCTATCAACTCTTCTGTATTCCCCTGCAAGAGTTGATTCCCCATTTGGACCTGCCTCGGGATCTCAAGAATCTCCATGCAGAAGTATAGCCTCCTTTTAGGCTTTGTATAATGATCATTTCCTCTACGTAGTTAGCCTCCTCTTGATCTTTGTACAAAATGGTTCTCCCTAGCGGAGCTAACCTTTTCAGACTCTCTTGTTTAGTCAATCACTTTTCAGACTCTCTTGTTGAGTCAATCACTTTTCAGACTCTCTTGTTGAGTCAAGCACTCTCTTGTTGAGTCAGCCCCTTTAGCCTCTATCTCGGGCTTTGTACGAGACAAATAAAAACACTCTCTTGTTGGGTCTATTAGCCTCCTCTTAGGCTTTGTATAATGATTTCCCCTAGCAGGAGTTAACCTCCTCTCAAGCTGTGTATGATAATTTCTCCTGCTTGTTCAGCCACAATCCTGGACTTTGTAAAGGATATATGAAAGCACTCTCTTGTTGAGTCAAACCCTTTTAGCCTCTATCTTGGGCTTTGTACGAGATATAAACCTTCATAAGCTTGGGACAAACATTTCCCCCAACGAAGTCAAATCCTCCGAGCCTTCATTAGACTTTGAGGAATAAACTCCCAAGCCGAGTCAACTCCTTTCCGCCTCCATCTTGGGCTTTGTACAAGATAGATAACACTCTCCAGTATAGTCAAATCCGTTTAGCCTCCGTCTTGGGCTTTGTACAAGACACATAAAAAATACCCTCAGTCTAGTCGGTTAAATTTCCCATTTCAGCCTCTATCTTGGGCTTTGTACAAGACACATACAAAACTCCCCGACGGAGTCAAAATCCCTTTTAGCCTCAAAACTTGGGCTTTGTACAAGACAGAAAGAACATTTTCCTTGTAAAAGTCAAACTTTTAGCCTCCTCTTAGGCTTTGTATAATGATATCCCCTAAAGAGTCAGTCTCTTTTTTGCCTCAGGCTTTGGCTTTGTACAAGACACCAATATGAACACTCTCTTGTTGAGTCGGTCTCATACAGCCTCCTCTTAGGCTTTGTATAAGGACTTCCCTTGTGGAGTCAATCAATCTCTTATCTTCAACCTTGGGCTTTGATCAAGGCACACAAAAATCAACAATCTCTCTTTAGAGTTGACATGTTCTCTCTAAGTCAAACCTTTTAGCTTCAATCTTGGGCTTTGAACAAGACACAAACACTCAACCTTTTAGCTTCAATCTTGGGCTTTGAACAAGACACCAAAACATCTTTTCCTCCCTTAGAATAGGAGGAACTACGATTGCTCTGATTTCCTTGTTTCATTTAAACGGGAATACGTAGGCATAAGATTGTGAAATCTTAGTGAGCATACTAATCAAAAACTCTAGGTCCAGTACCTTCACACATCAATCAAAACTTAGGTCCAGTACCTTACCAAAAACATCAGGAAGAACCCGAACATCAACAAAAACTCAATCTCCCTGTCTTACTTTCCCAACCCATTACCAGATAAACACCATCAATTACAAAGTGAAACCTAAGGCTAATATCCTGTGGATAACCACATATAGGATGGGTAATTGGCGACTACCCATTGTATAACCTGACCCGGGACCCCCCAATCTCTTTTAAGCGTTTGTTCAGTTAAACAACCGCGTGCAAGGTTAGTTTTAGATAGCTTCCCTTTCCCTTCCAGCTTCATGGGATAAATAAGAAATCAGAAAGTAGCACCCTTTCTCCTCGAGGAGGAAAACCCAAACTTCAGCGATAAGGTGGTCGTGTCACTGACAAAAATTGCTCGCTACACTCTTCTAAAAAAACAAATCATCACGCCTTGCAGATGTCTTATTTTAAACCCCGTTGAAAAATACGATCCCATGCCTTCTCCCAAATTTGAATTCCCGATATTTGAAGCTGAAGAAGAAGAGGACACTGAAATTCCAGAAGAGATCTCCCGATTACTCAGACAAAAGGAAAGGTCTATCGAGCCTCATAAGGAGCCGTTGGAAATGGTAAATTTGGGTTCAGAGGAAGAGAGAAAAGAAATCAAGATTGGGGCACTACTCGATCCAACAGTCAAAGAAGACTTAATTAAACTTCTCAAAGGATTTCTCGATGTATTTGCTTGGTCCTGTCAGGACATGCCAGGGTTGGATACCAGCATCGTGGAACATCATTTGCTATTAAAGTCGGAATGTCCGCTAGTGAAACAAAGGTTGAGAAGAACTCATTCGGACATGGCTATCAAAATCAAAGAGAAAGTGCAGAAACAGATAGACGCTGGTTTCCTTGCCACCTCAGAATATCCTAAATGGCTAGCTAACATAGTGCCAGTTCCGAGAAAGGACGGAAAAGTCAGGATGTGTGTAGACTACAGAGACATGAACAGGGCAAGTCCAAAGGACGACTTCCCTTTACCGCACATTGACATGCTGGTAGACAGTATAGCAAAGTTTAAAGTATTCTCCTTTACGGACGGATTCTCGGGCTATAATCAGATTAAAATGGCGCCGAAGGACATGGAGAAATCTTTCTTTATCACCCCATGGGGCCCCTTTTGTTACAAGGTGATGCCATTCGGTTTGAAGAACGTCGGGGCAACCTATCAAAGGGCCATGACGACTCTGTTTCATGACATGATGCACAAAGAGATCGAGGTGTATGTCGATGATATGATTGCCAAATCAAAAACAGGGGAGGAACACGTTAAACATTTCTCAAAATTGTTCGAACGTCTAAGAAAATACAAACTACACTTGAATTCGAACAAGTGCACCTTCGGTGTTCGCTCAGGGAAACTCCTAGGGTTCATCGTCAGCCAGAAAGGGATTGAAGTCGGTCCTGACAAGGTCAAGGCCATTCAAGAAATGCCATCACCTAAAACTGAGAAACAAGTCAGAGGATTTTTGGACATGTGAATTACATCTCAAGGTTCATATCCCTCATGACCGCGACATGCGCGCCAATTTTCAAATTACTCAGAAAGAATCAAAACTGTGTGTGAACTGAAGATTGCCAGAAAGCTTTCGACAGTATCAAGAAATATTTATTGAACCCACCTATTTTATCTCCTCCAGTGGAAGAAAGACCACTGATCATTTACCTGACAGTGTTGGATACTCGATGGGTTGTGTACTTAGCCAACAAGATGAAACCAAAAGAAAAGAGTCTGCCATTTACTATCTAAGCAAGAAATTCACCGACTGTGAAACCCGGTACACTATGCTTGAGAAAACTTGCTGCGCTTTAGCTTGGGCAGCTAAATGTCTTCGACAGTACATGATTTGCCACACTACTTGGTTGGTCTCCGAAATGGATCCGATCAAGTATGTCTTTGAGAAACCTGCTCTCACGGTACGGATTGACCGTTGGCAGATATTGTTATCGGAATATGACATTGAGTACCATGCTCAGAAAGCCATTAAAGGAATTATTTTAGCCGATCATTTGGCTCATCAACCGATTGACGATCAGGAATCGGTCGGGTTTGACTTCCCAGACGAAGATGTCATGTATCTAAAAATGAAAGATTGCGATGAACCGCTACCCAGTGAAGGGCCTGAACCAGGATCCCAATGGGGACTAATATTTGACGGTGCTATCAACACTTACAGAAACGGAATTGGGGTAATCATTGTTACCCCTCAGGGTACCCACATTCCTTTCACTGCCAGATTAACATTCAAGTGCACGAACAATGAGGCCGAATACGAAGCATGTATATAGGTCTCGAAGAAGCGATCGACTTAAGGATCAAAAACTTGGATGTATACGTCAACTCAGCCCTGGTTATCAATCAGATCAAAGGAGATTGGAACACATACCAATTCGGGTTGATTCCTTACAAAGATTACCCGAGAAGGTTGTTACCATTCTTCGACAGAGTCGAGTTTCACCACATCCCTCGTGAAGAAAATCACATGGCTGATGCATTAGCCACTCTCTCTTCCATGATTAGTGTAGGTCAATGGAACGATGTACCTAAGATTGACGTCATGCGCCTAGAAAGGCCCGCTTACATCTTCACAATTGAAGTTGTCATAGACAACAAACCTGGGTATCACGATATCAAGTGCTTCCTTCAGACACAAAAGTACTCACCTGGGGCATCGAGAAAAGACAGGAAAACTCTCAGGAGACTGTCTGGAAACTTTTTTCTGAACGGCGATACACTCTATAAGCGAAACTTTGACATGGTTCTGCTTCGCTGCGTAGACAGACCCGAAGCAAACATGTTAATGAAAGAAATTCACGAAGGATCCTTTGGCACTCATGTCAACGGACATACAATGGCAAGAAAAATCCCAAGAGCAGGGTACTATTGGTTGACAATGGAATCCGACTGCTATAAGTAGATGCGAAAGTGTCACAAGTGTCAGATATACGCTGACAAAATCCATGTACTGCCAACGCATCTCAAAGTTCTTTCTTCCCCGTGGCCTTTTTCCATATGAGGAATCGACATGATTGGCATTATTGAACCAAAGGCTTCAAACGGGCATCGGTTCATTCTGGTCGCCATTGACTACTTTACCAAATGGGTCGAAGCAGTGACGTACGCTAATTTAACCCGATGAGTGGTAGTCTGATTTATCAAAAACTATCTCATCTGTCATTATGGTGTTCCGAGCCAGATCATTATGGATAATGGATAATACTTGAACAATGAGATGATGAAAGAGTTGTGCATAGAGTTCAATATTGTACACTATAACTCATCTCCCTACAGACCTAAGATGAACGGTGCGGTAGAAGCAGCTAATAAGAACATTAAGAAAATCGTTCAGAAGATGGTTGTAACCTACAAAGACTGGCACGAAATGATACCCTTTGCTCTTCACGATTATCGTACATCTGTCCACACTTTAACTGGGGAAACCCCTTTCTCTCTAGTATATGGCATGGAGGCAGTGCTCCCCATAGAAGTAAAGATCCCATCAATCAAGGTTTTAATGGAGGCTAAGTTAACAGAAGCTGAATAGTGCCAAAGCCGGCACGACGAACTAAACCTGATCGAAGAAAAATGAATAACGGCTCTATGCCATGTTCAGCTGCATAAACAAAAAATGAAGAAGGCGTTTGACAAAAAGGTCCGACCCTGCGTCTTCAGAAAAGTAGACCTTGTGCTCAAAAAGATACAATCATTTCTCTCTGATTCCCGGGGCAAGTGGACTCCGAATTATGACGGCCCCTATGTGGTCAAGAAAGCCTTCTCAATCGGTGCCTTGAGACTCGTAACCATGGAGGGAGAGGAATTTTCCTACCCCACGAATGTTGATGTAGTCAAGAAATACTTCGCCTAAACTAAAAAAAAACGTCTCGGTGGATTGAAAACCCGAAAGGGCGGTCCAGGCAAAAATTAGAGACATAAACAAAAATCATCCCAGTGGATTGGAAATCCCAAAGTACAATCTAGGAAAAAATTAGGGATTCATGGCAAGTAACTACATCCAACACGGGTAAATTTCCCAGCGGTATTACTTTCCATCAGAAAAAGACTTCCGTCAGGGTCATCTTCGACAGAAGCCCAGAATGTCCAGAATTCAAAGTTGGTAGAAGGATAACGGTTGTTATGTTTTAATGTATCCCTTTTCCCGTAAATTACCATTTTCAAACTTTGTAAATACTCTATGGTATCACGCGCTTGGCTGATTACCATTCTATCAATAAAATATTAGCCCTTGTGCTTTTATTTGCAACTCTTATTTGTTTTTGCTTTATGGAATGACATTTAACATGTTCAACGATTCTTGAAATAAAACAAAAATGAATTTACTTGCAAAATTTTTCTTCTGCTTTTAAAATAAGGATGACAGTTCGTTTTGACTTTAAACGTCTGATAGCACATCAACAGCTTCCCCGGAAGTGATTTAACTTCAAAGTGCAGAATCAATGTACTCCTTCTAAAATAGTACACCTCACTGAAGGATCAACTATTTTGAACATCAGGTTCCACCTGATACACCCGACAGAGTTCTTACCTCCTAATACCGATCAACAAATTTCTTTCACCCCGCGGAGTCTACTTCACCTAAGCAAGGCAATATTGCTATCTTGAACCACTGGTACTTTTCGTTCCCCGCAGCGGTCGAATATCCAATCCAGTTCCTTCACTAGTCTGTATGTCGGGTCTGTTTTATCAACATAAATATACATACATCATACATTACTAATTCATGCTCATACTCATATTGCATCATTATCACTCTGGTCAGTTTCACTCCCAAGTGAAAAAGTCCTCTCGTCGGTCGAGTCTTCAGTACTTTCCTTGTCAGGAAATGTTTTGTCTGAACAATCTCTCTCCAGTTTACTTCTAGATTGGAACCGTCCTTGACCACTTTGATAACTTGAACCTCTGAAGGACAAGAAAATGTCTAACGGACATCCTTTGGAACATCACCCTTCATCTCTGAAGATGATACCTTTGTTATCCCGGGTTAAGGAAAATCCTAAGAGAAAGCCTCTTAACAAATTACTCTCGACAATACATCGGTCTTTCTCCAAAGAAATCGATGTTAATGAAGTCATCTGCACCTCAAAAGTGGACCACATCACATGGCATTTCTTCGTGAGAATCCCGGAGAAAAGTGTGATATTCCTAGGCAAAGCAGTCTCTCAGAAGACTCGTTTTCCCTAGTAGATTCAAAAATGACATCTCCAACAGAGAAGTTTATGTGCCTCTACAGCTCAGACCAAGGGTTTTCCCCAGCAAATCTGACATCAAATTTTCCATCAAATGGCATCTCCTTGTAAAACTCGGCGAGAAGTTTGATAAAAAACCGCTACAGATAGCATCCCTTGTCAAGAAAAGTAACTCGACAAGAAGAAACTGAGACCAGGTCCTTGGTAGGAAACCAGGTTCGAGGGGAAGTTTACTCGACAAGAAGAAACAGAGACCAGTTCCTTGGTAGGAAACCAGGATCGAGGGGAAGTTTATTGACAAGAGAAACTAAGACCAGTTCCTTGGTAGGAAGACCAGGATCGAGGGGAAGTTTTACCTTTTCTAAGTATCAACGCTTAGCAAAAGAAGATGAATGAGTAAACTACCATTCATAACCACCGTCAAAATTTCTGGTATTCCGATATTTAATCCTCTTGCACCCTGAATGTCCGAATATCTTTGCCATTCACACCTTCGGGTCCAAGAAGAATAAATATGGGCATCTGTCATACCCCAAATTTTGACCACCAAGATTTCCCATCATTATGAGAATCATTACCACAGTATAGAAATACCATCATGCCTCATCAATCTCCTCAGGGATTGTTGAGCATTCTCTACAATCAAAGATTAGGGTTTTAACCCCTCTCAGAGCCTTTAGACAAAAGATCAATCAAGAATTAACATGATCTTCAACTTGTCTAGCCTCCTAAACATCCATGAAGGATCAAGGGGTCTCCTATATCAAGAATCATGCAATAATTATGCAACATTCCAAGAGGATCAAGCCTCAGGATCGCCAGTGTCACCAAATTAGGGTTTGGGTCGACCAGGCCTCCAGATGAAAATTTCCATCTGGGCATGCGCCAATACCTCAATATATGGTCCAATAAGCTTGAAATAATTTTAAGAGCCCATCCACAATGGCAAAGTCACCTTGAAGGACCATCTATCAAAAAATCAGGAATTAGGGTTTTGACCTAATTCAACCCTTGAGTTAACTTGTGAAGGGAGGCATGGCTTGAAGCATCAAAATGAACTTCAAAGACCTCAAATACATAACATTGACATGTTCACAAGATTTGATTGACTTAAAGAGCTCAAACCATAAGCCACAAGAACTCAAAACCATCTGGTCACAAACTAGGGTTTTTGATGAAAAAGTCAACCCTACCATTGACTATTGACCTACCCATGATCTCAAACCTTGGGGAAGGGTCCAAGACATCTCTAAATACCCCTTGAGGGCATCCATGAAGTTTAATTAGGCCTAAGGATTGATCTCACCAAAGGATCACAAAGTCAAAGTTTCATCTGATGGAAAAAGTCAACTATGCCAAAACCAAGTTTGACTTTTTGAAATTTTGGTCAACCAAGGTTTCCTTAAACCTAAAATGATATTAATATGTCATTTGAATAATCATTCATCAATAAAAATCAAGAAAAGTGAGATAACTTGTAAAAGGGATAATCTTAGGAACTTAGAATTTTTCTAAGTTATGAAACAAAGTGGCTAGGGTACCAACTTTGCAAGGCCATATCTCCTAAACCACAAGGCCTTTTTCTCCCATTCAAAGCTCAGATTGTAGTCCATCTTACATATTTCAAATGTGTCAACTACAAGAGATTCCAAATCTTCATGGGTTATGAGTTATGGATTGATCAAAATCACAAAAACATGAAAATCACACTTTTTCCAACATTTAGTGAAATTTTCACTAAGTCAGAATCTGTTTCACTTTTTTCAAAATGTAGAGGCATTTTTCAACCTAATTCAAGGTGATTCAAAACCAAAGTTGGACATCACATTAAACTAGGATACATCAGCTTTCCAAATTGTCCAAGAACTCCCTCAAACTCCCTCTGAGCTAGGAGTTGTGAACCTTACAATTTGCCTTGATGCAAACTGTCTTCATGGCAGCATTAGGCAGATTGTGTGCATTTCTTTTGCCACACGAGTTCTTTGTCCAAATTTGTCATCTTACCAACTTTGTCATCTTCCCAAATCAATGAGGATCAGATTGAAATAAAGATCTCTGAACCACCAGCCTTGCAAGTTAAGAAACCATCAACGTTGGCATGTGAGATTCAATGATGAAAAATCCAAAAGCTTCAAATTTGGCAAGGATCATTCAATTGATGCATCAAGTTGGCATGGACTGAGACAAAACCAACTGAATGAGTCAATGGCTATAGGCCTGCTCCGTTGACTCAAGGCAATGGCTAGTGAAGGCCAAAGATTCCATATGATCACCATTGAAGAAAAGCCTGCTGCAGTTTCCATTCACTATTGATCCCAAAAAAAACATGACACACTATAAATAGAGCTCATTTGTGATAAGTTTAAGCACACCAAAGGCCCTTAACAAATTCCTTTCTCAAAATCACCTCCTTCACTCCAAAAACACCTTCTCTTGCAAGTCACTATCAGGTTTTTCATTTGGGAGTGATTCCAACCAAACCAATGGTTCACACACCTCACATATATCATATAGAAGTGATCCAAACTCTTACATAACATCTGGAACACCAAATTCACAAAATCACCAGCCAACTGCTCAAGTTCTTGACAGAGTTGCAGATGAGGTACCATCTCAAGTTCCAGCTCACTTCAAACCACTCCAAGCATTCATACACAACTCTTGGCACCTAAGGAAGCTATCCAGATCATTGGAACCAGCTTGCAACACCTCCAACTCAAAACTCGATCACCAGCTGCAAGAGGTAAGCCTGATACTCTCAAACTCCCTGATCCATTCATCATAAACATATTTTCAAGTTACCATTGTGTTTTTAGATGTCTATAGATCATTTACCCTCAATCAATTGATATGTATGAATCGTGTATGGAATTTCATTATGTTCATGCTGAAATTAGGGTTCTTGAGGTTTTCCATTGATTTCTTTCTCCATACTTAAAATAAATGCAATTAATCCATATGGCTGTGATCCTTGTTCAAAAACGAACAAGATTGATACTTGAATCATGCAAAACCATTGAGAAAAGTGAGAAAACGCAAATCTGCAAAAATAGGGTGCGCGCGTGTTCTTCCCTTGTTCTTGGCGCCCTTTTTCAAATTTTCAAATATTTAAATTTTTTACATTTTTATTTAATTGGTTCAAAAATTAATTTCTCTCTGAGTTTTAATGATTTTGAATTGATTCTTTTTTTAAAAATTTAAAAAAATGTTTAAATAGTTTATTTTGCAAAAAAATCCAATTTATATTATTTATTTAAGATAGTTAGAATTTTTGTAATTAATTTCATTTTATGGTTTTTAAACATTTTTAAAATGAAATTCCCACTTTGATTCTTCATTCCAAATGAATTTCAAACTTTCATGTGATTAAACATGGTTTTTAAAAAATATTTTTCAAAATGTCCAATTTGTTTTTTGAATATATTTGATATTTTGATCATTTATTATTTAAATTTCCTTTGAAAAATGGTATTTTATTTAAAATTAGGGTTTCTTCTTGATTTTAAATTTTTCAAACTCTTTGGGGCTCTAATCGAGTGTAAGACCCAATCCTTTGTAAATAAACCATTTTTGGGCCTCAGTCATTCTATAAGTCCCTCTGTACTTTTCAAAACAACAGCGCGATCGTCGCCTTTTTTACAAAATCAACTGGGTTTCTCCTTGAGCTATAAGTTCCACTTCTTTTTCTTTAAAAGAACATTATTTGGGCCTCTAATAGAGTGTAAGACTCAATCCCTTTTTTAACCAAAATCATTTTGGGCCTCAGACATTGTATAAGTCCCACGGTATTTTCAAATACCTCGGCGCAATCGGCAGTTCAAAATCAAATAACCTGGGCTTCTCCTTAAGCTATAAGACCCATTTCTTTTTTCTTTAAAAACACTTTTGGTCCTCTCTTAGAGTGTAAGACCCAACCCCCCTTTGTACATAAATAAATTTTGGGCCTCAGTCATTGTATAAGACCCAATACAGTTTTCAAAATAACAGTACGATCATTGTTTTCATCTGGGCCACTCCTTGAGTTGTAATCCCCATCTCTTGTACAAAAATAATCTTTGGGTTCTCTAAATAGAGTGTAAGACACAACTCTCTTTGTAAAAAAACAATAACCATGGGCCCCTGCTAAGGTATAAGTCCCACAACATCTGTTAATAATACAGTCTGTTTCAATGTTATCAAATAAGTCATCTGGGCATCTCTTGGTAAATAAGCCTCAATTTTTTATTTAAGATAACTGTTATCAAAACTTGCTTCAATATCTTTGAACAACTA
Organism: Lathyrus tuberosus; assembly: GCA_022829125.1. Lineage (NCBI taxonomy): Eukaryota > Viridiplantae > Streptophyta > Magnoliopsida > Fabales > Fabaceae > Lathyrus > Lathyrus tuberosus. The sequence goes on along the minus strand of JALAZF010000276.1, from coordinate 1,449,442 downwards.
ACATTACAGCATGGAAGCTTGCTCACCTGTAAGTTTTTATCTGCTTTCATTTAAATTACTGTATTGCTGGAAGCTTGCACACCTGTAAGTCCTTCTTTCATATCCTTTTAAATACTTGTCATATATCCACTGTATATATACTTATATACCTGTTTAGAGTTTTCCCCAGCAACTAAGTCAAGAATTAGGTAAAGCCAGTTGGTCACTCTTTTAATACAGTAAACATAGATCCCCCATAGGATTTCCAGATACAGTTGTGCCTTCTCTTGGGCTTAAACAATATGGAACAAAGAGAAAGGCAGTATTCTCGGTGAACCTTTTCTCTGACTGTCACTATTAGAAATTGTCAAAGAAATTCAGTTTCCCCAGAGAGGATTAATTCCCGGTGAAACATCTCTTAAATTTCTTCAAACTCTAGAACTGTTCATTACGGAAAGGATTAATTCCCGGTGAAACCTTTCTTGAACATTCTTAAGTTTGGACCCACAGGCTTCCTAAAAGCATCCCCAGCCTCCTCTTGGTCTTTGTAAAAGGACCCTCAGGCTTCTTAGAAGTTCTCATGCCTCCTCTTGGGCTTAGTACAAAGACCCAGAGACCTCCTACAGGTATAGGACAGAACTTAGTCATCATTTGATAGAGCAGTCTTTCTGAGTCAATACATCAAACCAGTTCAGGGTTGATCTTCATCCCTTAACATACCAGCCTTCACTTGGGCATCATACAAGGATCATTCACTCTTTGAGAGCCAATCTCTTCTTACCAGTAGACTTGGACAGTCTCACCCTTTTTGGATTTCAATGAAACTCTTTTCCTTAAAGAACAGGAAACAACCCTGATCACCAGATCAAATATCCAAACAGAGTTAAAACCAGCAGGTTCCCTAACTCAATCCTTAAACCTTACCTTTAATTTTCCCCAATTAGGGTCAATTATTGTCAACTCACCAAAAACCCTCACCAGAGGAAAGAATTCCCAACTGTCATATTTTCAGTTAAAATTCCCAGTTAATTTACTGCCACAATCTTCATCAGAACCTCAAGGTCTCTGATATCTCAACTCTTCTGTAATCCCCAGCAAGAGTTGATTCCCCCCAATATGGACCTGTCTCTGGATTTCAATAATCCTCAGCAGAAGTTTGCCTCCTCTTAGGCTTTGTATAATGATCATCCCTCAACAGTTAGCCTCCTCTTAGGCTTTGTATAATGATAACTCCTCAGCTGAGTCCCCACTTTTAGCCTCAATCTTGGGCTTTGTACAAGACACCTAAATATCTCTACAGCAGAGTCAGTCATAACTTTCAGCCTCAATCTTGGGCTTTGTACAAGACAGATATAAAACACTCCTTAAGTAGAGTCATAACCCTTTTCAGCTTCAATCTTGGGCTTTGAACAAGACATATATTCTCCAACTGAGTCAATATTTTAGCCTCAATCTTGGGCTTTGTACAAGACACATATAAGTGTTCTTCCCAGTGGAGTCATCTTTCTTTAGCCTCAATCTTCGGATTTGTACAAGACAGATAAAACCTTTTTCCCAAAGAGTCAAACCTCTTTCAGCCTCAATCATGGGCTTTATACAAGACACCAAATAAACACTCTCTTGTTGAGTCAGTCTTTTCTAGCCTCCTCTTAGGCTTTGTATAATGATTTTCCCCAATGGAAACCAATCAACCTCTTAGCTTCAACCTTGGGCTTTAATCAAGGCACACAAAAATCAACATTCCCTTAGAGGAAATCATTAAACTCTCTGCAGGTGGATATCTTCTCTGTCTAATCACATCAAAACAGTCAATCAAAACAAAACCTTTATTTCCAGATAACTGTTGTAAGTGGCACACTTGTTGATATAAACATCCAAGTTGTCTGTCCCTCATTATCTTGGTTAAAACCTCATCTAATTGCTGTAAGTGGCAAGCCTCTAGATATAAGCATCCAAGCCCATGTCCTTCTTTAAGCATGAAATCCTAAGGAAAATGGCATTGCTCACACTGAGTTAAAGTTTTCTCCTTTAGGACAAACCCCTTGTAAAGGCAATTATGGCATTGCTGGTCTCCATGCATTCCAGTTAAATTAATTTCCATTTTCAAACTAATTACTCAAACAACTGTGATTAACAGATGAGATATCTCTCTTTAGAGATGACAAATTCTCTCTATGTCAAACCTTTCAGCTTCAATCTTGTGCTTTGAACAAGACACAGCCAACCTTTAGCTTCAATTTGGGGCCTTGAACAAGACACCAGACATTAGTTTCTTCCTTAGAATAGGAGGAACTACGATCGCTCTGATTTCCCTATACTCTATAACAGGGAATACGTAGGCATAAGATTGCGAAATCTTAGCGAGCACACTAAACAAAAAACCTTAGGTCCCTGACCTTACCAAAAACAAACAAAAATACTCTCTCTTTCAGACATCCCACCAAGACAAACTTTTTCCATTTCACAGACAAACACAATCAAGTATCAAAGCAAATCCTAAAACTATCATCTCATGGATAACCATGTATAAGATGGGTAATTGACAACTCCCCATTGTATATCCTGACCCCGAACTCCCCAATCTCTGTCAAGCATTTGTTCAGTTAAACAAATGCGTGCAAGGTTCGTTATAGATAACTTTCCCTTTCCCTTCCAACTTCACAGGATAAATAAGTAATCAAAAAGTAGCACCCAACGTTCCTCCCACTGAGGTGAGGAATCCCCATTCAGCGATAAGGTGGTCGCGTCACCGACAAAAATTGCTCACTACACAGTAGACTTAGACAGTCTCATTTCCTTTAGATTTCAATAAAACCTATTTCCTTAAAGAAAAGGAAATAACCCTGATCATTCTATTAAATCTCCAAACAAAGTTGAAACCTCAAACAAATTTCACAACTCAATCTTTAAACCTTCCCTTAAATTTTCCCCAGCATGGGTCAATTTACTGTCAAAATTCTCAATCGAATCAGAACCTCAAGGTATCTAATATCTCAACCCTTCTATAATCCCGAGCAAGAGTTGAATTCCCTAATTTGGACATGTCTCTGGATTTCAATAATCCTGAGCAGAAGTTAGCCTCCTCTTAGGCTTCATATAAGGAATTTCCCCAGCCAGCCTGCTTTTAGGCTTTGTATAATGATTCTTCCTCAGTAGCCAGCCTCAATCTTGGGCTTTGTACAAGACACCCCCTAAATATCTCTCCAGTAGATTCAGTTAATCTTTAGCCTCAATCTTGGGCTTTGTATAAGACAGATATAAAAATTCCCTTAACAGGGTCATAACCTCTTTAGCCTCAATCTTGGGCTTTGTACAAGACAGATAATCTCCAGCAGAGTCAAACTTCTTTAGCCTCAATCTTGGGCTTTGTACAAGACAGATAAACTTTTCCCCAAAAGAGTCAATTCTCTTTCAGCCTCAATCTTAGGCTTTGTACAAGACACAAATAAACACTCTTTTGTTGAGTCATTCTTTCCCAGCCTCCTCTTAGGCTTTGTATAATGATTTTCCTAGTGGAATCGAATTAACCTCTTAGCTTCAACCTTGGGCTTTAATCAAGGCACACAAAAATCAACACCCCCTCAGAGGAAATCAAAATCTCTCTGCAGGAAGATATTTCTCTCTATATCACATCAAAAATAGTCAATCAAAATAAACCCTAATTCCAGATAACTGCTGTAAGTGGCACACTTGTTGATACAAACATCCAAGCGGTCTGTCCCTTATTATCCTGGTTAAAACCCTTTCATCTAATTGCTGTAAGTGGCAAGCCTATGGATTATTTACATCCAAGCCAATGTCCCTCTCTTAGCATGAAAAATTTCTAAGGAAAAATGGCATTGCTCACACTGAGTTAAAGTTTTCACCTTCAGGACAAATCCCTCATAAAGGAAATTATGGCACTACGCCAAATAAGGGAAAAGACGGCGCTTTTTTTGGCCTATGACAGCGCTTAAAAGCGCTGTCTAAGCCAGCGCTGTCGTAGGTAAAGACAGCGCTTTTTTATTTATGAAAAAGCGCCCTCTAAAAGGGGACTTTAGACAGCGCTTTTAAAAGCGCTGTCTAAAGTATACGTTTAAAATTTAAAAAAAAAATTTATAAACTTTAGAAAGCGCTTTTTCCTTCAAAAGTGCTCTCTAAAGGTGCTTTTAGACAGCGCTTTTGAAAGCGCTGTCTAATGTATACGTATAATGATTTTTTTATATACCTTTAGAGAGCGCTTTTTCCTTCAAAGCGCTCTCTAAAGGTGGACTTTAGACAACGCTTTTTTCTCAAAAGCGCTGTCTTATATCTACGTATAATTTTGAAGATTTTTTTTAAAAATCCCATTTTAACCATTTTTTTATGCAGAAACCTGTATAATTCACATTTCCATAAACCTGTATAATTCACATTTCAATAAACCAGTATGGATACGCATTTCCATCAACAAATTCTATTTCAAAACTAGAATTTACATTAATGCAGAATTCGCACAAATTCTATAAACTAGAATTTGTACATTTCATTAAACTAGAATTTACATGCAGAATTCGCACAAATTCTATTGTATGGTTTCAAACCTGTATAGAATTTACATTCACAAAACTATACATTCAAGAAAGAATTCTTCTTGCAATAAAAAATTCGCACAATTCCTCCTTAGTATCTTGCAATTGTTTCCTCGTGTAATAAGGACACGCCATATCATCGAAATACTACATAACAAAACAAAATACGCATTATTTATTTAAAAGTAATAAATTATATGACATATCCGATAAGTATTAAAATAAATCCTAAATTATAAAACCATGCATACCGTAATAGGAATCTCCAATTGTCCCATTTGAAGGATTTCTCTCATGAACCTCAAAATGAAGTACCCGCAGTCTATGCCATTACGCTGACGAGGGCACTACACATAGACAAACAAATAAGAAATAATATATAGATGTTTTGTGTTATCAAGTAGCATCACTAATAAGCAATATTGTGAAAATTAATATACCTCCACTTTGACCCATGTAATATTGGTTGCTCTAGCCCGTGCTACTCGTGCGTATCTTCCTGGTTACTAGACATTTGACCTGTAAGAAAGAAAAAAACAAAAATTAAATGACAAATATAAAAATCCATAATCCTAATCCATTGAATGATATAAGCTATATTGAATGATATAAGCTATAATTTTACAACTAGTACCTTTTTCACTAACGTCTCTTTCTTTTCTTGTTTGGAGTATGTTCTACCCGTCTCTTAACAACACGGAAGGTTGGATTGTCCAAATACCCTCATTATGATCATTTCTAGTATATGATTCATTCACTATAATATTTTCATCTTGATCATTTCTAGTAAATGATTCAATATCAACATCAATATCACCATGATCTCCAACGTTTTCATCAATTACTTTGTTAGATAAAAGCATTATAGACCATTTTGTACTTGTCGGATCAGTGACATAGAAGACTTGTTTAGCTTGAGAGGCTAGAATAAAAGGCTCATCTTTGTACCCCACCCTATTAAGATCCACTTGCAAAAATCCTGACTTATTCATTCGTACGCCATTATTATTTTCAACCCCCTTGCAACGAAATATAGGAATCTGAAACTTCTCATAATCAAACACCCAAATGCGCTCGATAACCCCAAAATATGACAGATTTGCAAATTTGGGGTTTAAGTCTTTCACACTTGAAATGTGCATTGCTTCAGCTACCACGCTGACACCACTATTTTGCATAGTACTTTTATCATCTTGTTCTTTGGTATAAAATGTGTATCCATTAATTGCGTATGAGCTATAAGAAAACACGACCATACTTGGACCATATGCTAAACATCTTAACCTTTCTGTTATTGAATCGCGGTCTGAATAATACTTTGAATAAATATGATCCTTAAACCAAGGTATGAAACTTCGATTGTGCTCTCGTACTATCCAATTCTCATTTCTATTCGGATTTAAACCTCGGAGAACATCCTTGTGCATTTCAACATACGGCTCAACCTCATTCTCATTGTGCAAAGCATACAAATGCACTTGATCTCGTTCGACCCTTGATACTGTCACAACTTCATTTCCAATTAACTTTTTTCCTTCTTTTTTTTCGACAATATGAGATTTGGGGAGTACAATTGATTGTACATTGGACAGATATTCTGTACAAAACTCAACCGCTTCTTCAACAATGTATCGTTCGGCAATACAACCCTCTGGTCGACTTCGGTTTTTCACATACCCTTTAAATATTTTCATATAACGTTCAGCAGGGTACATCCATCTCATATAAGCCGGTCCACACAATTGTGTCTCTTTCACCAGATGAACAACTAGATGAACCATTATGTCAAAAAACGAGGGAGGATAATACATTTCAAGATCACACAAAGTAATAACTATTTCTTTTTGCATTGTTGGTAAGATCGCAGGATCGATCACCTTACTGCAAATTGACTTGAAGAAAAAACACAATTTAGTTATTGCGCTTCTTACTTTTTCTGGCAGAATAGAACGTATACCTATTGGTAGAAAATGTTCCATTATAACATGGCAGTCATGCGTCTTTAAACTCTTTAACTTGAGGTCTTTCATAGACACAAGTCTTCAAATATCTGAAGAGTATCCTTCTGGAACTTTAACTTCACTTAGAAACTTACACAATACTTTTTTCTCCTTTCTAGATAGAGTATACGTAGCAGGTGGTAGATATGTTCGTTTTCCTTTCTTCAAGGGTCCTAAATCAGTTCTTATCCCCATATGTACCAAGTCCTTTCTTGCTTTAAGGCCATCCTTAGACTTTCCTGGTATATTGAGTAACGTACCAATGACACTGTCAAATACATTTTTTTCAATATGCATAACATCGAGAAAATGTCTTACATACAACGACTTCCAATATGGCAGTTCAAAAAAAATTGACCTCTTCTTCCACCCACTCTTGACAAGTGTATGTGCAAAAGGCTTTCCAAACTGAGTTCTCACATCTTTCACCTTTTCAAAAATTTGATCACCTGTCAATATAGTTGGAGCTCTACCATGTTCTGGCTCTCCATTGAATGCTTTTCTCCACCCACGATAGTGATGATTAGAATTTAAGAATCTACGATGACCGAGAAAGACATTCTTCTGACCAAACTCCAATCGCGTCCAATCTGTTTTATCTTCACAAATAGGACACGCACATTGACCTTTTATGCTGTACCCTGATAGATTTCCGTATGCTGGAAAATCATTAATTATGCCAAACAACATCGCCCTCAAGTTGAAACTTTCTTTCCTATACCTATCATAAACCTCCACACCGTTCTCCCACAAAAATTTTAAATCTTCAATTAAGGGTGCCAAGTATACGTCTATGTCATTCCCTGGTTGTCTAGGCCCAGAAATTAACATAGATAACATCATGTACTTACGCTTCATACATAGCCATGGAGGTAGGTTATAAATCATTATGATCACAGGCTAAGTGCTATGTGAGATACTTTGAATACTGTGTGGGTTCATTCCATCAGTAGATAATGCCAAGCGAAGGTTTCTTGCTTCTTTTCCAAATTCAGGATAATCATCATCAATTTTCATCCACTGTGGTGAATCTGCCGGATGTCAAAACTTTCCATCAATAATTCTTTCATCTGCATGCCAAGTCAAGTGTCTTGAATCGGTCTCACTACGAAACATGCGTCTAAATCTCTGAATTATAGGAAAATACCATAAGACTTTTGCTGGAGACAACTTTTTCTTATATCGAGAGACACCGCATTTAGGACACTCATTTAACGATGCATACTCATTTGGAAACAATACGCAATCTTTTGGACAGGCATGTATCTTATCATAGCTCATGCCAATAGAGCACAACATCTTTTTGGCCTCATATGTTCGATTGGGAAGAGCATTATCCTCGGGAAGCATATCTTTCATAAGGGCCAATAATTCTGTGAAACTTTTATCCGACCATCCATTGCCCGCCTTTAAGTTGTACAACTTTAATACCGCAGACAATCTTGTAAATTTGGTGCAACCATTATACAACGGTTTCTCTGCATCGCTTACCAACCTCTCAAACATTTTGGGACAATCCTTAAGATCATCTTCAAGTGCTTCTGCAATCTCTTCGACTCGATCAGAATCGTATGTATCTGTGCCATTGTCGTATGAAGCGTAGGTCGTATTATCCCCCGATTCAACATTCCCGTTAATTTTCTCACCATGCAAATTCCAACATGTATAACTTCTATCAATTCCACTCCTCAATAAATGCGATGCCAACTGAACCGCGTCAACCCGACTCCCAAAACAGCAACCCAAGCAAGGACATATCATTCGACTGGGGTTTTTGGCGTGTGCAACAGCAAACTTAACGAATTCCAATACCCCATTGCCGTACTCTTTCGACAATTGACTTGAAGACATCCATTTCTTATCCATAGTTATACTAATTAAACTAAACAAAAACAAAAAGAAAAAATGTTATACCTGTAGGGAAACGATCCGACTTTCACACTTTGAACACAAGTAACCCCTATACACGTATCATAAAATGAAATATCATTAATTGACCAATTATGAGTCATAACTTGATAAGTGGCAACATGTAATCACAAACAAGCAACAATTAGAGGTAAACACCTACATATTCCAAGTACTCAAGAGCAAAATAAATACTTTAGAATCACTAAGTTTAGAGAACAGATCAAAATACAAGAAGAAAGGTGAGAGACAACCATTAATATAGGCTCATTGACTTATAATATAACTTTAAAAACCACGAAAAATTATAATTTAAAGTATCAAAAAAATTCTCTCGTCAATAAGTATAAAGTAGACAATTAACTTATAACAAAAAGTCACAAGTTCTAGAAAATAAAAGAAATGAACTTGGAAAAAAAGGATAGACCAAACACAATCAATTGGAAAAACAGTACAACACAACTAGCGAAATACAATTTCAATCAATACTAGGTTGTTTATACTAATCAACTTTGCCAAATATACAGTAGAAAATATTTTCAATAATAGTCATCGTTGTGAAGATACTTTAATATTAGTTTCCTTATGAAAATACCTTCCACAAAACTAGGTTGTATCATGAATGCATAACACAATGAGCTTATTATAAAAAAAGAGGGACATTTGTAAAAATAAGAGATGAAATATTAAGGATTGATACTTTGCCAAATATACATGAAAAATAAAAGCAAAAAATAGGTTCGATTCTGCAACAATAAAAGAGGGAGCTTTTATCCTCATCGTGAAAACTTTTTCAGCATAAAAATCAAATCAAAAACAAAAATTAAAAACAGAGAAATGAATAATAAAAGAGTAACAACGTACCTTATTCGTTTTCAGAGGATAAGAGCATAAGAACAACAACAACAACAACAACGTTTTCACGAATGGAATGCAACAATGACGGCAACGGTGACGGCAACGGTGACGGCAATGGCAATGCAAGAACGACGGCAATGGCAATGCAAGAACGACGGCAAGGGTTTAGAGAAATGGTCGAGAGAGAAAATGAATAGAAGTGTCTCTGAAAATGTTTAGAATTGTTTTATATTTTAATTAGTAAAGGACTTTAGAGGGCGTTTTTCCTTAGAAAGCGCTTTCTAAAGTGAAAATAATTAGAGTCCTATAAGAGCGCTTTCTGAAAGCGCTTTCTAAGGTGGCCTTTAGACAGCGCTCTCTAAAGTGATACCTATAGCAGCGCTTTTTAGAAAGCGCTTTCTAAGGTGGTCTAAGGAGGCAGTCTTTTACAGCGCTTTTGAAAAGCGTTTTCTAAAGACTTTCTTTTAAGGCGCTTTTTTTTAGCAAAATTTTTTTATTCTTTTTAGCAGCGCTTTTGTATAAAAGCGCTGTCTTTTAGGTGCCGTCTAAACATATTTTTGGTGTAGTGTTTCATTGCTAGATCCTGAATCCCAGTTAAAGTAACTCTCCTTTATAAACCAATCACCAACCAATGTGATAAATAGATGAGATATCTCCCTTTAGAGATGACAAATTCTCTTTCAGTCAAACCCTTTTAGCTTCAATCTTGGGCTTTGAACAAGATACAAACAAACCTTTTAGCTTCAATCTTGGGCTTTGAACGAGACACCAGACATCTTTTCCTTCCTTAGAATAGGAGGAACTACGATCGCTCTGATTTCCCTATACTTCATAACAGGGAATACGTTGGCATAAGATTGCGAAATCTTAGCGAGCACACTAATCAAAATCCTTAGGTTCTTTACCTTACCAAAAACATCGAAAAACCCGAAAAACAACAAAAATAATCTCTCTCAGGCATCCACAAATAAGAAACTTTCCCATTCACAGACAAACACAATCAAGTACAAAGCAGAACCTAAAACTATCATTTCATGGATAACCGTGTATAGGATGGGTAATTGACAACTCCCCATTGTATAACCTAACCCCGGACTCCCCAATCTCTGTCAAGCGTTTGTTTATGATTTGTCGATTCTTGAAACTACAGCCCTATAAAACAAAACTCTGTCGTTTTGGGCGAAGCAAAGAGGGACATTTACAGAAATTGAGCCCTATAAAAACATCAGTTTCACCTGGGCAGGGTGAAAGGTTAAAGCAAATATGGCAATTACTTAGACTTATGGACGACTTTCGGGACATCGACAGCACCCCTATGGCGACGGACTCCTCGATGAATCAAAAAGTCTGGCACCTTCTTTCTTTGTTTGCCCTCAGAAATGACGCTGATTTCTGGCGGATCAAGATTATTGGAATCTTCCTCCCATGCAGAGTTGTCTTAAACGAACTCCTCTGTTGTATTTTCCATAGGGTTCTTACTCTCAAGGTAATCTTCCCATCCAGTTGGCTGGATATCATCAATATTGATACGAAAACTTTCAGGAGCAGTATACTTGACTAAGAAGTCGTACTTGCCGCTTGGCTGTCCTAAAGTGTCCCATGTTTCAATTAGAGAAGAGGGGTCATCTTCCTCGATGACGTTGACCTCTGGAAAAGCGTAATTGATGAACTCTTGCCCTGCAGTCCTTTCAGGTTCATTGTTATGATTAGCTTTTTTTGAATAGCCTGAGTAATGATCCCATGACTCGGTGGGGACGCAGGTATTCTTTTTAATGTTGCTAAACTGATAGGCCTCGTTGGGCTGACTCTTTTGCCCCAAGTCTTCTGGGTATGGCTTCCAAATAGGCAAGTCATCCAGTGGGTCATAATAGTTATAGTCAAAGTTATCTTTCATCAGATCGTCTTCTAATGAGTTAGGTGGAGCATGACATTCTTCTGGATCACAATCTCCATAAATCATCCTGAAGTCCGATATTGGTATATATCTCGGACTTTGCGTTGGAAAACAAAATAGTGTATGTGTCTCTTCCTGAGATAAATAACTGTCTTCGTTGAGATAAAATTTCCACTCCTCGTCCATATTGGAGGAGTCACTTTCATTTATAGTGTGTACTTCTTGAGACACTGGGTGGAGAAAGCCTCCGCTGAGGAAGAAATCCTAAATGGGATGAAAATTTCCATCCTTCTTAGCAGTCTAGGTACAGGTTGAAGAGAAACCAAGACCTTTCTTTCTCTCGTTATCTGTAGGAATCACAAGTTGTCCCCATCCTTTTACGTCGTTACTCTTGATTACTTCGAGAGCGTCTTTGTATGAGGAAATCGACGTTCCTTTTTCTGACCGATTCTCATTGCTCACTGTAGTGGCAAAATTGTGAGTGTAAGCTATTGATTAACTTAACTCATAAAGCAAGAGTCGCCACCGCACTTTTATTGTATCCAAAAGGAAAGGGAGAAGAGCGAACAAAACCTACACAAGCTCTACAACAAGAACAAGTGAACAGAGACTGGGTAAGGGGGTTGGTTACATTAAGGGAAGGTGTTAGCACCCAACACGTCTATAGTACTCTATAGGAACCCATTGAAATTATTACGCTTTTGGTCTGAAAAAAGTTTGTTTGAAAAGCGATTGAGGAGATGAGAAGAGAAATTGTTTTTAAGATTTTTGTGTTTGGAGAGACTTGTCGCCTCATGCCTACATACCCACAAAGTGCAATGTAAGATCAAAACCTCGTAGTTGGTGGTACAAAGAATGAAATTTGTTTGTTTTGGTTAATTTTAAATGTAAAGACAAGTCATCATTTCCAAGCGAATAATTCCGCTTAAAGAAATGAATCATGTCTAAACTTATGAAAAAGTTTAAAGGAAAAAGTGCACGAGGGCACAAAAGGAGTTTGAATGAGTTTGAATGTTTTTAAAAGTCTTTTGAAAAAGGTGTCAATAAGCTTATGTAGTTTAGCATTTGTTAAGAAATGAAAATAAAAGAGTAAAATCACTTGACAAAGTCAAGGTTTGATTATGAAAGAGGTGATGGTTTGAAATAAAGAAAGTTTTGAAAAAGGGAGAGAGTTTTGAAAATTGAAGAATGGGTGGAGAAGAAGTGACTATCCTAAAGCATAAAGTAAAAGCTAAGGATAAGAATAGTCTAACCACACAAGCAAGCTCCATAGTCTTCAAGCCATGATTCCAAAGCAAAGGGGAAGTGTCCTAGTTCTAAGTCCAAGGTTCCAATAATAGAATTGGATGTCCAAGGTCAAGATGCAAAACTCCATGTCCATTGTAAAGGATAGTAACCATAGTCCAAGAATAGAAGCACAAGTTTTTTAGAGGTTTTGGCCTTTATTAATGTTTTTGGTCCAAATGGACAAAGAGAAAAAGCCATAAGCATAAACATGTGTCCAACGGACAAATGAAAAAATTGCGGAAGCATAAACATGTGTCCAACGGACAAAGGAAAAATTGTGGAAGCATAAACATAATAGGAAATGATAATAATGGAGCGTAAAAGTAAAAGAGAGATAGGGAGTGAGAAGGAATCGTAAACAAGATTAGTACAATAATATTGTTAGTAAGTTAGTGATTAGTTGTTAGAGTAAGTGATCAATAATGATTGAATAATGCACTTAGGTCAAGGTTAATGAAAACTCATTAGAGGATTTATAAGACCAAAGCCTCCTAACAACAAGTTTCATAAGTGTTGAACCAAAAGACAAATAATCAACCATCCTTCATTGTTTTCCGATACGGGACACATGTAGGGCTATGTTAAGCAATTGCCGAGTAATTTACGTAGTAATTACCCTACAATGACGCTGGTCAAAATGATATATGTGCTAATGCATGCTAGATGAACGATGTGTAAATCGTCATCCGAAAGCATTACCGCACGAAAATAAAATAGGTAGCGATCTAGTCTTTATCAAGAATTCAAAAAAGAAATTCTAAGATCCATAAGACTTTCATCGATCAAAATAAAAGAGAAATAGATGAAGAGAAAAATGGATCTAACAAGTTATGATCCATCAACAACCAACAATGAGAATCCAAAATAGAATTCAAAATAAAATCAAGATTAAAATGAAATCACATGATATATTTTTTTTATGATTTTTTAAGAAATATTTTTTAAAACAAAATCAAAATCTAAAGATCCAAAATAAAAATACATCAAAGTTTTTTTAAGAAAAATTAAGAAGAAGGAAAAAAAAACAAAAGAATAAAAAGAAAAGTTTAAAGAAAAGTCTTAAAAAAAAAGAGATGGAGGTTTTAAAAAAGAAAATAGGATGGTGATAGATAGTAAACCCAAGGCCTGGTCCAATCTTAATAAGTGGAGAAGAACTTAAAAAAAACAAAAAAAAAAAAAAAAGTTAAAAAAGTCAGAAACACATGTTCATCTTCTTCTCCAAATGAAACACGGTGCACTATTCATCTTCCATGCTAGCAACTTCAAGTTCAATGCAAACGAAACGGCGGGATACGAAATTGTGACGGAATTGATCGGAATTCAGAGATGAACACAATGATATAATCGATTTTAAGAATCGTCCAAAAGCAAAATTGAGTCGAAGAACACATAATAAGTCTGATACCTTCAAAACTAGGTTCGAAACAATTTAAGTCTTCCTCTTCTTGCTTCTCTGCGTGAATTTTCTGAAGTTGTTGTTGCTGATGCTTGAATTTGAATATGTGAATTTATGAATCGCTTGCGAGAATTGCAATTGTGAAAGTGTGAATCTGTTGATGTTGTGCAATGAAAAGTTGTTGTTGAAGGTGTGTTATGGAATTGAATTGCAGAATTTATTTGTGGTTTGTATTGTTGAATTGATGCAGGTTTTTTATTTGAATTAAAGAACAAAAGGTGGAAGAAGGTTTGAAATTGAAGGTTGTGAAGTGAAGCTTGAAGTATGAATTTGGAGAGAGTTTTTGGTGCCAATTTGTAGGGATTTTTTCGCTCTTCAAAGCTTGGCTGAAATGTGAAGATTGGTTTATTATTTATAGAAGAAATTAGAGGTGAGTTATGAAAGTTTAGTTGAGAAGGGTTGTTGCCATTTTGAATCGTGATGCAGAGTCGTTTTATGTTGATGGGCTGTTGCGTTTTGATGCTCACGTTTTCGCAGCAATTGTTGACGTTTTGATACGTATCCATCTCCGTTTTAATCCTCTTTGGAATGTTACAGCGTTTTGGATCATGAGTTTCCATGTCACGTCGTTTTCATTTGCAGCCGGTTTTGTGGCTTCAACTTGTGTATTGGAAAGCTTGTGTGGGTAGCTTGTGAAACGGTTTCGTTTGGCACGGCTTAGCAAGTGGCTTGGGCATTAGTAGTAGCATTTGGCTTGAATTGTGTACATCATGGCACATTGAACAACATGAGTTCTTTTCTTTAATTTTCTTGGCAACTTGTTTTTCTAAATAACACATGGGCTTGTTCATTAGCTCACTTTTTTCTTCTTGTTTTTGGCAATTGTTGTAATTAATGTGATGGGCTTTTCTCACTTGTTATTTGCACCCTTCAAGACTTTCTGAATTGAACTATGAGTATTGACTTGTATTATTATTTGACTTTTGGCAACAAGGATTGAATTTTGAAATAAATTTTGGATATTAATATGGGTCAATGAGATTGAATGGAGTAAAAGATGGATTAAAAAGAAAATGAATTTAAAAAAAAGGAAATGGATAATGAATGGATTTATTTGGATAATGACAATTGGATAATTGAAATTGGATATGAATATGGTCTTGGTATTCGGATTTAGAACTTGGAAATGGTTCACGGATTATGAAATATGAATGTTTGGATTATGGATAAAAATAAAAATAAAGGTAAATTGGATTGGATAAATGAACTAGATATGGTTATGGTTATTTGGAATTTGAAATGGATATTGGAAAGATGTGGGTATTTGGTTTAGAGATATGGTTTTGGAATGGATATAAAGTGATGATTTTCCTTCTTAGCCCAAAACAAATCTTGAATTTTTCTACAAGCCTCTGATTGAAATGCACACAACCACTATTGAATATTTTGCAACTGAAGCCACGACTGTCAACCTTGATTTTCTGAATTTCTGATAAAAAGTTCTGGATCACTTCAAATATGTCTGAATAAATCTCTAGGAAAATAAATCCGCAGATGAACCTAATTTGGACTGGTGAACTCAGATCATGATGAACCTTACTTTCTGAACTCAAACCTCACATGAGCCATTGCTTGGTAAACTGAAGAATCACAAGACATCTTGACCTTGAACAATCACTGCTTGAGAAACGAACTATTGGCACAAATGACAGGCAGATGAAGCAAACTTGATAGTTTGACCAAGATTAGGTCAAACATCCATCTCAACTGGATCAAGAACAAACAGTCACATTTGACTTGAAATTATGCCTTTTGCCACTGACAAACCTGCAGATCCTTAAACACACAAAGAGAAGAACAGGCAAACTGCAACATATTTTTTGGTTAGAGATTAGTAAACACAGTCAAATATAAAGCAGGTAAGAATAATATATAGATGCTTAGGAGAAACACAGATTGTGATCTTGTTTGTGGTATGAGATGCAAATGAGATGTGCGAAATCTTAGGGGTAAAAATTAGGGTTCAACAACTGCCCCTATTTAAGTTTCTTCTATTAGGAGATATGAAGGTTGAAAACTTCGTCTCGACAAGATTGAAGATACTTAAATATAGGAAAACCAATTTTTTAGCCTTGAGATGCCACAAGATGATATGAATGCAAAGGATGAAACAGACTACGGGAAAACATGAAACAAAAGATACGGTAAATTGAGTGAGAATACGTGAAAAGACACGTCGGGGAACACAAGCTATTTCTGGAAGACATGTATTGACATCCACGAATAGCATTGGATAGAAACTACGAACGAGTCAAAAGTATGCCGAAAGACGTCCAAGAATGGCATTGGAAAATAACAAGAAAGTTTATGGTAAAAACAACAACGTCATCCAAGAATAGCATTAGAGGTGAAGAACACTATATTGGGGGGTAAGATATCCAAGAATGGCATTGGTTGGGGCAACAACAAACATCAGAATCATCCAAGAATTGCATTGGATGGACACAAACTTCCATTTGAAAAACTTCACTGGGGACATCCAAGAATGGCATTAGATGGCAAGGTTAAACATCAGAGATATCCAAGAATGGCATTAGACTTGGCTGGGGAAAAGGTGTCCAAGAATGGAATTGGACAAAAGAAATCACAACATCCAAGAATGGCATTGAATGAAGTGAGAAAGGTTCTGGAAAATATATCATAAGTATCCAAGAATGGCATTGGATTAAAAGAGTTCACGATATCCAAGACTGGCATTGAATAAAGTGAACAGGGACTTTCAGGAATGGCACTGAAAGGTAAAGGTAAATCACTACATTCAGGAATGGCACTGAATGGTAGTGAGAAAGACATCCAGGAATGGCACTGAATGCTAAGGAGAAAACTCATTCAGGAATGGCACTGAATGAACAGATAAAACTTTCAGGAATGGCACTGAAAGATATCCAAGCAAATATGATGGGGATTACAAAAGAGAGACAAAACTTCCCGGAATAGCACTGGGAGAAACAAGAGGAACAAGATATCAAGGAATGACACTAGAGATCAAAAGAGATAGACATCTAGGAATGGCACTGAAGTGAGAGAAAAACATAGATCCCGGAATAGCACTGGAATGGAAGAAAACAAACATCTAACAACAACAACAGATGCACGGGGAAACGACAACATCCAGGAATGGCACTGGAAAGAAAAAAAATAAATAAGACATCTAGAAATAACACTGGGTGAAAAGACAGGCAATGTTTGGGTAGGTGCCAAGTAAGTTGGACTTTGATCACAAGGTAAGATGTTGAAAACAACAAACCTCGGGAAATGCATATGAGCACGAAACACACTTCGAGCTATGAAAATCTTTCTATGTATGATATATGAATGATTTATGTATGTAATGCAGATGATTGGGACAACTGAGATTGACTCCTTTGTGAGGGAAGAAAGGGGACTCTGATTCCTCAACACAGGGAACACTGCTCATTCTGCTTGGAGAGAAGATGTTGAACATATCTTTGTCACACTTGTGAATTGTATCAGGATGATGGTCTTTTGAGGAAAGACATCTTCAGGATTCTTGAAGAAGATTGCCCTGGATTGATTGAGTGATGAAAATAAACTGATCATAGCTTCAGTTTGACTGCTGCAGGAGAAAATGAACTGATCATGGCTTCAATTGCTGGGGATGGACTGTTGAGAAGGCTAAACTTTGTATGGGTCTTGAAAGAGGTCTTCTGGATAACCAATATGAGAATAACTTGCACTGAGCAACAAATTTTGAACTGATTCACAGTAGGATCTGAAAGTAATATGCCCCTGATAGGATCACTGACCAAGTTTCTCAGCTGTTTGAAATTTCTTGTTGAGGAAAATTTGTTCTGCAAATAAAATTATTCATTCATGGTAGTTTTAATGCAAAGCTCATGCAATTTTGAAATCAAAGATCATTTTTGGAATGATATTATTGATGTAAAGCAAAATGAATCACTTGTCAAAACACAGCGGTTTAGATATACAAAGTGAAAGAGAAAGCAAAACAAATGATTGGCAATAAACTAAGGAGTCAATTTACGCAACCTTGTTGTAGTATGCTTTCAAAAGAAACCTGGCTTCAATTAGGTCTTTTGAAGGTTGTGACTTGGTATAGTTCACGGTTTTTAAAACAAAGGATATAGGCTCAAAGTTTATTTGTACCCAACCCATTCTTCGTGATGATCTTCAGTCCTATGCTCAGTTAATTCAAACTATGCATTCAGGTTCCAAGCGATTTTGGAATTGCAGCACTGTCATGATGATGGCTTAAGGGCCAAAGGATTTTTGAGATAGCAGTCAGTTCTCCCTTAAAATATTTTGTTGTTTTTGATGAGGACCTTAGTCAACTCGTTTTGTCTTTAAGGATTTTGGTAACCTCTTGATTGATTTTTTTTTGTTATCCCTTACTTTTGCCTGAACTGTGTCATTTGAGCTTACAGTCAGCGAGATGCCCCAATTTTTACCTAAGTCTCCTTCATAGGTTTTGACTTAGCGGACTTTTCATTTTTTTTTATTTTTTATTTTTTTCATTCTCCTTTTTTTTTTGAAAGATAGCAACTGCCTAGTTTAATGATTACAGTGAACCATCATTGGCTTTTGATTTAAAAGACATCTTCGACACTTCTTTGATGTGTGTGAAGGAAAGCTTGAGATTACAACTTTATTGGAAGGTGTCTAGCATGCACAGTCAAATTAACTGAGAACTACCTATCCCCAGGTTAAGATTGTGGGTTTTTTCGTACAGAAAGAAACTCCAACTTCTAGGCTCAAAAGGGTTGACAAGGGATAAACTTCCTTATTTCTCTAGTGTTTGGGAGTTGAAACAATGCTTGTACATCATCAGCCAAGTTTTAATTGAAAGCATATAATCCAGCAATTTTAGGTATTTCGTTTTTCATCATCCTCCCTCCAATCTTTGCCTAAACAAAAGCTTGATAAAGAAAATGAACAGGAGATAAATTTTTTTGTGAAAAAGAAAGCATAAAGATGCACACATTGGATATAAATGAATTGGATCAAACATTGCAATTCTCATTTCATTGAAATTACCATGAAAGTACAAATAAAGTTCGAAAGCAAACTGTCAATACAATCAAAGAAAAATGCAAACAAAAAGAAACAAGGCCTAGTGACTAATCAGCAACAAGGATGAGTTGTCCTGTCTAAAACACTGGCTTTAGGAGATGACCCGTCTGAACTGACTCAAACTTCACTTGGCATGCTCTGGCAAAGGATTGTTGACAACATTGGGATTATCATCAAGAAAGGTCAGAATCTTTAAATTCACCAATTCTTGTACTCTAGCTTTCAATGCATAGCAACTTTTCAAGTTATAGCCTGCCCCACCTCGATGGAACTCACAGTGAAGATCAGTCCTATAGCCGGCTGGGAGAGGATTTGGAGGAGGAGGTAGATCCCTCGTTGTAATCAAACCTTTCTTTACAATACATGGATACAACTCACTGTAGGACATCGAGATAGGATCAAAGTAAACCCTATTGCGATTCTGATTCTATCTAACAGCCTGACGAGGAGCATGAGCATTGACAAGAGGAGCAACTGCAGCTACATATTGTTGTCGCCTGTGCCGAGGTTTCCCTTCAACTGAAACAGCATGGGTGTCACCATCCTTTTTCTTTTGAAAATTCCCAGCATACTTTTTAGCACCACTAAAGGCTTCAGCATTAATAATCTTTCCTTTCTTGATACATTCTTCTAGTCTTTCACCAATAGTGACTAGGTTAGCAAAACCAGATGATACACTGCCTATCATCTTTTCACAAAAGAGTGGCTGAAGAGTGTCCATGAACAAACCAGTCAATTCTTTTTCAGCCAAAGGTGGCTCCACTTGAGCAGCTAGCTCTCTCCAGTGTTGAGCGTACTCCTTAAAGGATTCTTTTTCTTTTTGAGACATATTTTGCAATTGGTGACGATCAGGTGCCATGTCCAGACTGTACTTATACTGCTTTAAGAAAGCATCAGCCAAGTCTTTCCAGCTTTGGATACGGTTCTTCTCAAGTCCCATATACCATTTCATTGAAGCCTCACTCAAGCTGTCTTGCAAATAATGAATTAGCAGTTTGTCATTTTTGGTATAAGCAGCCATCTTGCGGCAATACATCACCAAGTGGCTTCTAGGACAGGTGTGCCCCTTGTATTTCTCAAAATCAGGAGTTTTGAATTTTGCAGGCCTAACCAAATTTGAAACCAAGCACATGTCCATTGCGGTAGCACTAAAGACATCACTTCCTTCCACAACTCTTATCCTTTTGTCTAAAGTTTGCCATTGCTCTCTGACTTCTTCAATGTATCCAGGTTCTCCCTGACTTTCGAATTGTGTACCAGCAGCATGGTACACGAAAGGAGGATTCTCAGGAATAGCTTGAGCAACAGAATGCACAACAGGCTGAGGTTCAGTGAACAATGGAGCTGAAGATACTGGCAGTATATACGGGACAAACACAAGAGTAGTTGCAAAGGGTGGCGAGTAATTCGGAGGTAACCCAAATTCTGGCCAAGTAGAAGCTGGTTGCTGAGTCAGTGGAGGGTCAATAGCACCAGTTGAGATTTCAGAGATCACGGTCCTCTGATGTGGTTCACCTCTAGCAATCAGAACTTGCATCATTTCTATGAGTTTAGTAATGCTGGCCTTCAACTCATCAATTTCCATTCTGACTTCGGCATTGTGTTGTTCTTGGTTTTCCATTCTTAATTTGACAGCAGTTCTAGTTCCGTAGTTGTGTTGAGGAAACAGCTTGACGGTGAACAGATAATTGAAGAAGGAGACAGTTGAAATGAGTTTCTGAGACAACTTGGATAAATGCATATGTATGCTCATGGATGCAAGAGTGCATGAATACAACAACCACAAACAAGATCACTCGAAGCACATGGGTTCAAAGGTTCGAGTCACGAGCATGGAGTCAAGGTTAAGAACCAACCCACAAAGGTATGTACTAAGGGTATAACACCTGTCGAACAAGGTTCTAAAGAAGATCCCAGAGTCTACAACCCATCTTTCGGATATTATCGATTTCCCAACTTCTTGGTAGTCAATAATATTCTCAAGAGAGTCTCGTCTGAGTGTGGTATCGCATAACAACTGATTCAAGTCTGCACCTGAATAGCCACCGCACCACGTCCTAATAAGGCCAAGATGGGTTAAGGGTTCTAAAGTCCTCAGCTTCGGATCCTCGAATCAAGAAGCATAACGGGTTTGCCATTTCTGGTCTGCCATTACTACCTCTTGGGAGGAGTGCCTCAACTGAGTCCTCGGGAATGGTCGCCAGAGTCGACAGCTCTCCAGGTTACATTCTATCGTCTGCCCCAATGCACAGGATGGAACATTACCAAAGAAAACCTCGTCTGGATGTGGAGTTTTCATGTATACTAAGTCTGACCAAATGCCACACAAGTCACACTACTTTCTACTCTAATCCTGGGTGTATACTCAAGCCTGGGTATTGGGCTTATCTCACCACACAGATCACCAAGCACCCTGACAAAACAATCAATAACAAACAAATCAAACAAATAGCGATAAATAAATCAAAGTAGGCTAAACCCACTAGGAAACAGTCCATCCCCAGCAGAGTCGCCACTTTCCTGTAACGGCCAAATCGTGAGTGTAAGCTATTGATTAGCTTAACTCATCAAGCAAAAGTCGTCACCGCACTTTTATTTTATCCAAAAGGAAAGGGAAAAGGGCGAACAAAACCTACACAAGCTCTACAACAAGAACAAGTGAACAGAGACTGGGTAAGGGGGTTGGTTACATTAAGGGAAGGTGTTAGCACCCAAAACGTCTATAGTACTCTATAGGAACCCTTTGAAATATTTACGCTTTTGGTTTGAAAAAAGTTTGTTTGAAAAGAGATTGAGGAGATGAGAAAAGAAATTGTTTTTAAGATTTTTGTGTTTGGAGAGACTTGTCGCCTCATGCCTACGTACCCACAAAGTGCAATATAAGATCAAAACCTCGTAGTTCGTGGTACAAAGAATGAAATTTGTTCGTTTTGGTTAATTTTAAATGTAAAGACAAGTCGTCATTTCCAAGCGAATAATTCCGCTTAAAGAAATGAATCATGTCTAAACTTATGAAAAAGTTTAAAGGAAAAAGTGCACGAGGGCACAAAAGGAGTTTGAACGAGTTTGAATGTTTTTTAAAGTCCTTTGAAAAAGGGTTCAATATGCTTATGTAGTTTAGCATTTGTTAAGAAATGAAAAGAAAAGAGTAAAATCACTTAACAAAGTCAAGGTTTGATTATGAAAGAGGTGATGGTTTGAAATCAAGAAAGTTTTGAAAAAGGGAGAGAGTTTTGAAAATTGAAGAATGGGTGGAGAAGAAGTGACTATCCAAAAGCATAAAGTAAAAGCTAAGGCTAAGAATAGTCTAACCACACAAGCAAGCTCCAAAGTCTTCAAGCCATGATTCCAAAGCAATGGGGAAATGTCCTAGTTCTAAGTCCAAGGTTCCAAGAATAGCATTGGATGTCCAAGGTCTAGATTCAAAACTCCATGTCCATTGCAAAGGATAGTAACCATAGTCCAAGATTAGAAGCACATGTTTTTTAGAGGTTTTGGCATTTATTAATGTTTTTGGTCCAGGTGGACAAAGAGAAAAAGGCATAAGCATAAACATGTGTCCAATGGACAAAGGAAAAAATTGCGGAAGCATAAACATGTGTCCAACGGACAAAGGAAAAATTGAGAAAGCATAAACATGATATGAAATGATAATAATGGAGCATAAAAGTAAAAGAGAGATAGGGAGCGAGAAAGAATCGTAAACAAGATTAGTACAATAATATTATTAGTAAGTTAGTGATTAGTTGTTAGAGTAAGTGATCAATAATGATTGAATAATGAACTTAGATCAAGGTTAATGAAAACTCATTAGAGGATTGATAAGACCGAAGCCTCCTAACAACAAGTTTCATAAGTGTTGAACCAAAAGACAAATAATCAACCATCCTTGATTGTTTTCCGATACAGGACACATGTAGGGCTATGTTAAGCAATCGCCGAGTAATTTACGTAGTAATCACCCTACAATGACGCCGGTCAAAATTGATATATGTGCTCATGCATGTTAGATGAACGATATGTAAATCGTCATCCGAAAGCAATACCGCACGAAAAGAAAATAGGTAGTGATCTAGTCTTGATCAAGAATTCAACAAAGAAATTCTAAAATCCATAAGACTTTCATCGATCAAAATAAAAGGGAAATGGATGAAGAGAAAAATGGATCTAACAAGTTATGATCCATCAACAACCAACAATGAGAATCCAAAATAGAATTAAAAATAAAATCAAGATTAAAATGAAATCACATGATATATTTTTTTTATGATTTTTAAGTAATATTTTTTAAAACAAAATCAAAATCTAAAGATCCAAAATAAAAATAGAATAAAGTTTTTTTAAGAAAAATTAAGAAGGAAAAAAAAACAAAATAATTAATAGAAAAGTTTAAAGAAAAGTCTTAAAAAAAGAGATGGAGGTTTTATAAAAGAAAATGGGATGGTGAGAGATGGTAAACCCAAGGCCCGGTCCAATCTTAATAAGTTGAGAAGAACTTAAAAAAAAACAAAAAAAAAAAGAAAGTTAAAAAAGTCAAAAACATAAGTTCATCTTCTTCTCCAAATGAAACACGGTGCACTATTCATCTTCCATGCTAGCAACTTCAAGTTCAAGCGAAACGAAATGGCTGGATACGAAATTTTGATGGAATTGATCGGAATTCGGAGATGAACACAATGATATAATCGATTTTAAGAATCGTCCAAAAGCAAAATTGAGTCGAAGAACACAGAATAAGTCTGATACTGATAAGAAAACTTCTAGGCCCAATAAAGAAAGGAAGAGCCCATCTTGGCTTAAAGATTCTTATTATTATTAATAGGGTGTTGCATTAGTAATATCTTCCTTAGTTTTTAATTTTAATTCTGTTGGTTTGAGGGGTCAGGTCCAATTAGCAATTTCTCTTGACTATTTAATTGTAAGTTTGGAAGCTAGGGTTTCTTAATGAAAGTTCTGAATTATATTTTTCTTGTGTTCTTTTCTTTCAATGCAACTTTGATTTAATCTTAACCAAGCTAAACCTAACATTGGTGCTTTCATCCTTTGCTCTCATGGCTCCCCCTAAACCACCTAACCCTAAAGATATTGTAGAAGAAGCTGTCCAAACAGCTCATTTTCACCTAGATAATGCTATGGCTCAAACCCAACAATAAATGGATGAGAGGTTTGATAAAGCTACAGCAGATTTGGAACAACACATTGGCCAGATTCACACCAGATTGGACAATGAAAAACTACTTGCTAAGTCAAGATTTGAATCTCTCATGTCTTCCATCAACAAACTGGTGCTACAAAACGACCAGCAGCCTAGGGTTATACATTCTGCAGCTTCTTCATCAGGTATCATACAAAACCCTCCTATTATATCAACCACTATTACAACACCATCAACTCAGACCCCCACTCCCATTAATACACCTGTTAGAACCTCCACTGTTTTTTCTAACCTACCCCCACCACCTATTTTCACTATACCACAACGTCCCACCCCTACCCAGCCCCCTCCCCTTTTTCAACCATTCCATTCTGCCACAACAGCATTCCATTCAAATCAAAATTTCAACATCCCTTATTTTCAGCAAAATCCGTACTCGCAAATGACACAAATACCCCCATGACCCCCATTCAGAACCCCAAAACTTGAACTTGCTATGTTTGATGGGTCTAATCCATTAGAGTGGTTATTTCAAGCAGATCAATTTTTCTCATTTTATAATTTACCACCAGAAAACAGATTGGCTTTAGTTTCTTTTTACATGAAGGGTGATGCCTTAGGCTGGTTTAAGTGGATGCATCATAGCCAATTACTAACAGATTGGGTCTCTTTTACTAGAGCGTTGGAATTACGTTTTGGTCCTTCTACATATGATAACCACCAAGATGAGTTATTTAAATTGAAACAGGATGCATCAGTTGTGGAATATCAAACTAAATTTGAAAGACTTGGCAACCAAGTGGTGGGATTACCGCCGGATGCAATTTTAAATTGTTTCATTTCTGGTTTATCACTTGAGATTCGCAACGAAATGGCTATTCACAAACCTACCTCAATTTCATAAGCAATTGGACTTGCTAAACTAATCGAATCCAAACTTAAAGACTCAAAACCTAAATACTCCAAACCCCAACCAGCCTTTTACACTAAACCTACCACCCAAAACCCATCCAATGGGCCTGCGTCACAAGGGGTACAACCACCCAAACCTCAAAACCCACCTACATTTTCAAAGCTGCCCATCAAACGCCTTTCCCAAGCCCAATTGCAAGAGAGAAGGGCCCAAGGTTTATGTTTTAATTGTGATGAGAAATTTATCCCTGGCCACAAATGCTCTTCGGGCAGATTTTTACTTCTAATGGCCGAGGAGGATTCGACCAACGAACCAATAGATGCTGAGGATAACATAGATTCTGAAGTTCTGCAATCTAGTGATGATACCTACTTTCAGTTATCCACTCAAGCTTTAACTGGTCAATTCTCACCACAAACACTCAAATTCAAAGGACTCATTGGTGGCCTATCGGTAATGGTCTTGGTTGACACAGGTATCACACATAACATAATACAACCCCGGATTGCACAACATTTAAATCTTACAGCCACCCAAATCCCTCAATTTTCAGTTATGGTGGGAAATGGCTCTCACTTACAATGTGAAGGTATATGCCACAATGTTCAAATTGTACTCCAAGACAAATCTTTTCATCCCCCATTCTACTTACTGCCCATTGAAGGGGATGATGTTGTCCTTGGCATGGCATGGTTGCGCACACTAGGTCCTATACAAGCTGACTTTTCAATCCCATCTATCATTTTTTCTCATAAAGACACCCCAATGACTTTAAAGGGAGATCCTAACACTCACCCAATTCATACTACCTTCCACGAACTTAAACAAATGATTCACACCAACTCAATTTCATCCCTCCACTTGATGCTTTTTGAACCAGCCAAACAACCAAACACTTTCCCATTAGAGAATTTTCCGCCCCACCTTGACCCTCAACTTTCAAACCTCTTGCACCAATACCATACTATTTTCCAGCCCCAACAGGGTCTTCCTCCACCTAGACACCACGACCACCACATAAATCTTTTACCAAACACTTCCCCCATCAATGTTAAACCTTACCGATACCCTCATTCCCAAAAATATGTCATGACAACTATTATTAGGGATATGTTACAAGCTGGCACAATTGTCCCTAATACTAGCGCCTTCTCCTCCCCTGTTCTTTTGGTTAAAAAGAAAGATGGCACTTGGCGGTTTTGTGTGGACTACCGCGCCTTGAATGCTGTGACCATCAAAGACAGATTTCCTATACCCACCATAGATGAACTACTGGATGAACTAGGTTCAGCCAAAGTCTATACCAAGTTAGATTTACGCTCTGGTTATCACCAAATCCGAGTTGCATCGGAAGATATACACAAGACAGCATTTAGAACTTTCGATGGACATTACGAGTTTCTCATGATGCCTTTTGGGTTGACTAATGGCCCCTCTACTTTCCAGTCAGCAATGAATGATCTTTTGCGACCTTACTTACGCATATTCGTTCTTATTTTTTTTGATGACATCCTTATTTACAGTTCCAATTTTAATGACCATCTTACTCATTTACAGATTGTTTTTGAATTATTACAGTCTCATGTTTATGTTGTGAAATTGTCAAAGTGTGTTTTTGCAGTGGACAGAGTTCATTATTTAGCTCATGTGATTTGTATGGGTACGGTCGCGCCTGATCAAGAAAAGGTTAAGGCAGTGTTGGACTGGCCTCAACCACGTAATCTCACTGCTCTCCGTGGTTTTTTGGGACTCACTGGTTTTTACCATCGTTTTGTTCGACAGTACGCCTCTCTCGCCGCTCCGCTCACCGATTTATTACGTTCCACTAATTTTGTATGGGGTACAGATCAGGCCGCAGCCTTTACAGAGTTACAAAGAGCAATGACCGACATGCCGGCATTAGCTTTGCCTAACTTTACAAAAAAATTCATTGTGGAAACTGATGCTTCAGGGGTCGCTATTGGCGCTGTACTTTCTCAAGATGGCCATCCCATTGCCTTCTTCAGTAAAAATATGTGTCCTAGAATGCAAGTTGCGTCTGTCTATGCCCGCGAAATGTATGTTGTTACAGAAGCAGTCAAGAAGTGGCGTCAATACTTAATAGGTCAACAATTCCATATATACACAGATCAGAAAAGCCTTCGAAATTTTCTACTCCAAAAAATACAGACACCAGAACAGCAGAAATGGGCAGCAAAACTACAAGGGTTTAATTTCGAGATTTTCTACAAACCTGGCAAGTCTAACATGGTTGCAGACGCCCTGAGTAGGAAATACTCTTCAGATGACTCCTTACTGTTCTCTTTATCTTCACCAATCCCAGATCTCTTGTCAAGATTACGAGAATTTTATGCAAAAGATAGAGCAGGAAAACACCTAGTTAGCCAGACCACTCAAAACAGTGGAGAACAGAATCAGTACAAGTTTTCCAATGGGTTGTTGTTTTACAAAGAAAGACTCTTCATACCTGACTTTCAAAACCTGCGCCAAAATCTTCTTCTGGAGTTCCACGCGATCCCAACCGCAGGCCACTCTAGTACCAAAGCCACCCTAGCTAGAGTGTCAGCTTCCTTCTCTTGGCCTGGCATCCACAAAGAAGTCAAACAAATGATTAAATACTGTGATACCTGTCAACATAACAAATATGTCACTCAAAGAAAAAAAGGGTTGCTCCAACCATTACCAATTCCAACTCAAGTTTGGGACGACCTAACTATGGACTTCATCACCCGCCACCCTCTTCTTTTGGCCACACTGTTATATGGGTCATCTGTGATCTCCTGACGAAGTTTGCTCACTTCATTGCTTTACCATCAAAGTTCACCGCTAAGGACCTGGCGTCGCGGTTCTCTGTGGACGTAGCTCGACTTCATGGGGTTCCTAAGTCCATCATTTCAGATCGCGATCCTTTATTCCTGAGTACCTTCTGGAAGGAGTTTTTCAAAGCACAAGGAACAACATTAAAATACAGCACAACATACCATCCAGAGACAGATGGTCAAACGGAAGTTATCAACAGATCAGTTGAGACTTACCTCAGATGTTTCTCAAGCACTCATCCGCGCAACTGGTACAAGTTTTTACATCTCGCTGAATTCTGGTATAATTCCTCCTTTCACACTGCTATTCAGATGACTCCTTTCAAGGCGCTCTATGGTCGGGATCCACTGAACATTCATGACTATGTGGCCGGATCTGTACAGGAACCGTCCCTAGACACCTCCTTGCAACAATGACAGAAAATTATCAGTGATCTAAAAGAGAACTTAAGGAAGAGTTGCAAACAGATGGAAAAACAAGCTAGTACAAAAAGGGTGGATTTTTCTTTCAAACCTGGTGATTTAGTCTTGTTGAAGTTACAACCCCACCGACAGCAATCTGTTAACCACCGTGTTTCCCAGAAGTTAGCTCAAAGATTTTTTGGACCTTTCAAAATCATCAAGAGAGTTGGTGAAGTAGCCTATTTACTTGATCTTCCATCATCCTCCCGCGTACACCCAGTCTTTCATGTCTCTCTTATAAAGCCATACTTTGTTTCAGATAACCCCATCGTCTTGCCTTGCACCGCGGAAGAAAAGGATTTTTTGGAGGTACAACAAAATTTTTCAGAAGAAGAACAAAGGATAGGAAAAGCGAATGGGAAAAATGAATGGGAAGCCAATACCGGTGTTATATATGCGAAAGAAAATAAGAAGCTCGCTCCAAATGGCCCTCTAAATCTACCGGCCCCTATCTCTCCACGTGACCCCATAAAGTGTATTGATAACTCTGCAGTGAATCACTTTAATTCAAATGGGACACGCCTTTGTAATGCCAGCGGGATACCAATTAAAAAGTACATGGGGAATAGTTTAAAGTCCAATGCATGCGTTGGTTTGACTGCTGCCCACGCTTCCCAAGATACGCATGCCTCCAACCACCCCACTTACTTGTCTGAACTTTCCCAAAAGCACAAGGCTCGAGAGGCTTCCATCACTTCAACTGTGCAACCCATGTGCCAGCCCTCTTTCCACACGCCAACCGTTGCATCAGTCCCCACTAATTTCTCCCACGTGGGCCCTCCATACACTGCCAGCCAAAACCCCAGTACAGCTCATGTTCGATCATCCAGCCCATGTGCAGCGTCTGCCAGCCCATTTCCATTCATCACCCAAGCTGCTTCCAATATGAACCTTGAGGACGAGGTTCTTAATGGGCCAATGAGTATTAATAAGAAAACTTCTAGGCCCAATAGAGAAAGGAAGAACCCATCTTGGCTTAAAGATTATTATTATTATTAATAGGGTGTTCCATTAGTAATATCTTCCTTAGTTTTTAATTTTAATTCTGTTGGTTTGTTGGGTCAGGCCCAATTAGCAATTTCTCTTGACTATTTAATTGTAAGTTTGGAAGCTAGGGTTTCTTAATGAAAGTTCTGAATTTTATTTTTCTTGTGTTCTTTTCTTTCAATGCAACTTTGATTTAATCTTAACCAAGCTAAACCTAACAGATACCTTCAAAACTAGGTTCGAAACAATTTAAATCTTCCTCTTCTTGCTTCTCTGCGTGAATTTTCTGAAGTTGTTGTTGCTGATGCTTGAATTTGGATATGTGAAATTTTTGAATCGCTTGCGAGAATTGCAATTGTGAAAGTGTGAATCTGTTGATGTTGTTCAATGAAAAGTTGTTGTTGAAGGTGTGTTATGGAATTGAATTGCAGAATTTATTTGTGGTTTGAATTGTTGAATTGATGCAGGTTTTTGATTTGAATTGAAGAACAAAATGTGGAAGAAGGTTTGAAATTGAAGGTTGTGAAGTGAAGCTTGAAGTATGAATTTGGAGAGAGTTTTTGGTGCCAATTATGCAGGGATTTTTTGGCTCTTCAAAGCTCGGCAGAAATGTGAAGATTGGTTTGTTATTTATATAAGAAATTGGAGGTGAGTTATGAAAGTTTAGTTGAGAAGGGTTGTTGTCGTTTTGAATCGTGATGCAGAGTCGTATTGTGTTGATGGGCTGCTGCGTTTTGATGCTCACGTTTTCACAGCAGTTGTTGATGTTTTGTTACGTATCCATTTGCGTTTTGATCCTCTTTGGAATGTTGCAGTGTTTTGGATCATGAGTTTCCACGTCACGTCATTTTCATTTGCAGCTGGTTTTGTGGCTTCAACTTGTGTATTGGAAAGCTTGTGTGGGTAGCTTGTGAAACGGTTTCGTTTGGCACGGCTTAGCAAGTGGCTTGGGCATTAGTAGTAGCATTTGGCTTGAATTGTGTACATCATGGCACATTGAACAACATGAGTTCTTTTCTTTAATTTTCTTGGCAACTTGTTTTTCTAAATAAAACATGGGCTTGTTCATTAGCTCACATTTTTCTTCTTGTTTTTGGCAATTATTGTAATTAATTTGATGGGCTTTTCTAACTTGTTATTTGCACCCTTCAAGACTTTGTGAATTGAACTATGAGTATTGACTTATATTATTATTTGACTTTTGGCAACAAGGATTGAATTTTGAAATAAATTTTGGATATTAATATGGGTCAATGAGATTGAATGGAGTAAAAGATGGATTAAAAAGAAAATGAATTTAAAAAAAAGGAAATGGATAATGATTGGATTTATTTGGATAATGATAATTGGATAATTGAAATTGGATATGAATATGGTCTTGGTCTTTGGATTTAGAACTTGGAAATGGTTCATGGATTATGAAATATGAATGTTTGGATCATGGATAAAAATAAAAAAGGTAAATTGGATTGGATAAATGAACTAGATATGGTTATGGTTATTTGGAATTTGAAATGGATATTGGAAAGATGTGGGTATTTGGTTTAGAGATATGGTTTTGGAATGGATATAAAGTGATGATTTTCCTTCTTAGCCCAAAACAAATCTTGAATTTTTCTACAAGCCTCTGATTGAAATGCACACAACCACTATTGAACACTTTACAACTGAAGCCACGACTGTCAACCTTGATTTTCTAAATTTCTGATAAAAAGTTCTGGATTACTTCAAATATGTCTGAATAAATCTCTGGGAAAATAAATCCACAGATGAACCCAATTTGGACTGGTGAACTCAGATCATGATGAACCTGACTTTCTGAACTCAAACCTCACATGAGCCACTGCTTGGTAAACTGAAGAATCACAAGACATCTTGACCTTGAACAATCACTGCTTGAGAAACGAACTATTGGCACAAATGATAGGCAGATGAAGCAAACTTGATAGTTTGACCAAGATTAGGTCAAACATCCATCTGAACTAGATCAAGAACAAACAGTCACATTTGACTTGAAATTATGCCTTTTGCCACTGACAAACCTGCAGAACCTTAAACACACAAAGAGAAGAACAGGCAAACTGCAACATATTTTTTGGTTAGAAGTTAGTAAACATAGTCAAATATAAAGCAGGTAAGAATAATATACAGATGCTCAGGAGAAACACAGATTGTGATCTTGTTTGTGGTAAGAGATGCAAATGAGATGTGCAAAATCTTAGGGGTAAAAATTAGGGTTCAACACTCACCGAAAGTGCTTGGAACTGAGTTCCAACAACCTCCTCTGGTTATACACAGGAGAATGATGATAAGTTGCTCACGATTAAGGCCTGCTCTCCATAGACTGTGACTAACTTCTCATTCTTGGCGAACTTCAGCTTCTGGTGAAGTGTCGAAGTGATTGCCCCAACCTCGTGTATCCAAGGTCTTCCTAATAAACAATTGTGTGCTGCCCAGATGTCCATGACCTGGAAAGTGACTTGAAAAATAGGAAGATCGACTTCGCCAATAACTATTTTTCTGGATCCGTCAAAGGCTTTGACAATGATCTCGCTGCCCCTAATCGGAGCTCCTTGAAATGATAGTCGGGTCAGAGTTGATTTTGGCATAACATTCAGAGATGATCCCGTGTCAACCAGTACACTGGCTAAAGCATCGTCCTGGCAGTTGACTGTAATGTTGAGCGCCATGTTATGATTTCTGCCTTCTTCCGACAGGTCTTCATCATTGAATCCTAAGTTGTTGCAGGAAGTGATGTTGGATATGATACTGTCAAATTGTCCTACTTAACATCTTGTTCCACAAAAGCTTGCTCTAAGAATTTCTGCAGAGCTTCCCTGCGACCCTCGGAACTAAGTAGGAGTGATAGTACAAAAATTCAAGACGGAGTTTGGAACAGTTGATCTACAATGTTGTACTCGCTTTTTTGGATGATTTTCAGCATCTCATCGTTGTTCTTTGAATGTTCGGGATTACTGGATTTCTCGAGTTTCTGATTCGGAACTTTTGTCTGAGGTTCCTTTTCTTTGGTAGGTTCTCCAACCCCTCGGTTGAAGATCCGACCACTCCGTGTGACTCGACTGATGTCGGCAATGTTTGTGATGGAGGGCAATGGAGTTTCCTTTCCATTTTCGATTGTTGTTGCACCGTACTTATAAGGGATAGCCTTATCTGATTTGTACGGTATCGGTCCTGGCAAGTAGATAACCACATGAGCCTTTTGATTTTTCTGACCATCATATGCAACCTCAATAGGTTCAAGATTGAGAACCTTTCTGCTGTCAAGAGGAGATCTTGAGTCATTGAGCAGGGGAATTATGGTGCACACATCTTCGACCATTCCATGCTTGGAAAGTAAGACAACATCTTCGCTTTGATTCAGAAGACAGTCTTGTATCATGTTGATCGACCTGGAATTTGAACATTGTCGAGTTCCTTTCTGGTCTAACTATTTTTGAAGAGCTGCTCATACAAGGTAGCATCCTTGGTTGTTCTCTGAAAAAACTCCACAGCGTTCATAATTGTGTGGTGGTACCCGACCACGCCCACTTTGTATGTAATGAATCTTTACCAAATCTGTTTCCATCGAGCGGACATCTTGACTCTGATGCCTACCAGGATTTTAGTTAGTCATACTGATCTTCTGTGTAGCTTTGTCCAAGTAAATTGGAAGCCACCAATGGTCCAAAAGGTGTTGAAGTGTTCTTTGTACCAGTGTGCACCCTTGGTTGTTTTCATGACGTTCTTCACAGTCTTAATAATCATGTGAAGCCAGAAAGCCAAGCCTGACTTGCTTAGCATGTAGTTCTACCAGACTGGTATTCATCAATCATATATCAAAGATCTGAATGATATTAACTTGATGGTCATTTCTTTCTTGATAGTCCTGGATCCATCTGGGATCCATCTGACGTTGGAGGGCCTCTTGTACAAAAGAGCACCCTTGATTGCTTGTTGAACAGATCGGATAGGTGTTATAATAGTGTCGTGGTAAATTATGATATTGACTTTGCCTTGAGTTCATGGCTACCAAATTGACATTCATCGCAAAGATGTTGCGGTTCTGAACAATATTTGGATTTGAATGAGCCAAGTTAACTTCTCAGATTCTGTGATCTTGAATCCATCCAAGATTCATCTGTTCTTGTAGAGCTAATCGCACTACGGAGCACCCTTGATTATTCTTTGAGCAAATATCACACTGGTGATAATTGTGAGGCGGTACGTGACCGTACCCGCTCTGTCTGCAATGCATCCTGACCAGATTGGTTCCCAATTGGAGTACATCGCGAATTTGATAACTGCGGATAAATTCTTCTTCTACCAAATTTACTACAGCCTTGTCATGTTGCGGCAACGGGTTCGTCTGAACATTTGGATTAGTATCTTTGAAAGATAAGACCTCGTTCCTGACAAGTTTCTGTACGTCAGATTTGAAACTGAGACAGTTTTCAATGTTGTGCCCCACTCCTCCTTGATGGTAAGGGCAAGTTTGATCTGCTTTGAACCAAAAAGGTAGATTTTTTGGTACTGTAAGAGGAGACCTGGTTTGGACGTGCCCCATGGCCAGTAAAAGTGGAAAAAATTATGCGTATAACATCGGTATAGGATCTAACCCTGGTGGTCGTGTTGTACGGTTTTTGTTGTTGTACTATGGACGAGCCTGCTGAAGAGGCTGTTGCGGCCTTTGCTGATACTGTTGTTGATTAGGTTGGCTTTGAGCAACCTGGGGTTGATAAGTTGGAACTGGCGTAGGATTAATAGCGGGAGTTATTGCAGCTATTGGTTGATATCGTCGCCTTTGTTTTCCTAGAGAGATATTACTGATCTCCTGTTCCTTTTTCTTTTAGAAAGCACTACCGTATCTTTTGGTACTACTAGATGGCTCTGCATCTTTAACCAAACGTCCTTCTCGGACTGCCTCTTCAAGGCGTACTCCCATGTTTACCATCTCGGTGAAATCACTGGGCGCACTGGCGACCATTCAGTCGTAGTAAAATGTGCTCAAGGTTTTCAGAAAGATCTTTGTCATCTCTTTTTCCTCAAGAGAGGGACAAATCTGGGCAGTAATTTCACGCCATCTCTGAGCATACTCCTTAAATGTCTCTTTGTCCTTTTGCGACATTGCTCTTAGTTGATCTCTATCTGGTGCCATGTCCAGGTTGTATTTGTACTGCTGAACAAAAGCTGTCCCAAGATCTCTGAAAGTACTAATCTTGGTGCGATTTAAACCCATGTACCATTTGAGTGCGGCACTGGTTAAACTATCCTGAAAGAAATGGATCAGTAGCTGTTGATTTTTTGTCTGAGTAGACATTTTGCGAGCATACATCACCAGATGACTTTGAGGGAAAGAGTTGCCTTTGTATTTTTCAAAGTCAGGCACCTTAAATTCGTGCGGGATTTTGACATTAGGGACCAGACAGAGGTCGGCGGTGTCCTTTCTAAATAAATCCTGGTCGTGAGTGGCGTGTAGTTCCTTTTGCATTTCCAAGAACTGTTCCTGGAACTCATTCATCTTCGCATACATATTTTCATTTCCACTAGAGATTGCTTATGGAATCTGTCCTTCCGAGACAATGTGTACCACTGGTTGTGGTATGGTCATTATAGTTGTGACTCTTGGCGCTTCTATGCCCTGAAGTTTGTAACCTTCAGGAGTTGTAGTTGTAAACCTTGCGTCCTCACTTTCCCGAAGTTTGTAACCTTCAGGACTAGTGGCTCCTGCTACAGTTTTTGGGTCTTCAGTGACCGACGGGATGTATCCTTCAGGGAAAATGTTAAGAGGCATGCCCCAGGGCCGACCCTTAGGCAAGTTGTCCCAAGGATGATTCTCATGTGTTTCCATCACGGGCGTAGATGTAATCTACGAGATTATAGTCCTTTGACGTTGCTCCTGAGCTACTGCCAGGGATTGAATGTCACTGTGAAGTTTTTCCAAACTTTCCCTTAGAATGTCGATTTCTTCTCTCAGCTCTCTGTTCTCTTCCTCGAGTTCGTCCATTTTCTTTTGTCAATTGGCCCGAGTATTGTACGAATGAGACAGTTTGACTCTAGAATTGAGACACGAATGTGAGACTCGAGAGAACGCGTTATGTGAGTATAATGAACGCAGTGACATATTTTTTAGTTTTTTGTTTTAATCAAAAAAAACTTCAAAAAATAAAATTGCAAATATCATACAGAGAGGGGAAACCCCTTTTTATTGAAATTGAAAGATTGTAGTACGTTACAAGGAAAAGTACAGTATTTTACAAAGTGCTGGTAAAAGGAAATATCTAAGCTCAAGGATCCTGAGTCCTCTGTGAAGAGAGCTCAGATGCTGGTTCTGGTAGTTTCCTCTACTTTGACTTGGGCTCTTCAACCGCTGTCGGGTTATCAATCATTTGCCAAATGAAAGGAGCAAGCAAATTCCTTTGATCTTCCCGACTTTCTACAGCATACTGCTCTAATATTTTAATCAGAGCATCCTTTTCTTTCAATAGTTCCTAAATTTTGGTACACTCTACGCTAAGGATTCGGTACTTGTTTTTCCAAGAACTCTTCTCTCGTTGAACTTTGTTAAGAGCGACTTGGAGTTTTTCCATATTAGACATAAAATAAAGGAGTGATTCCTTTAACGAGAAAACTTCTTGACGAGGGTAAGGCATCCTCGGCTTGAGGGCTCTAGTTTGTACCCAGTGGAGATAAGGCTCCATGGAGATACAGTCTGGTTTTCCTAGAGACTCTCATCCTTTTTTGTGAATGTGTTGCCAGGCATGCACTATTTCCTTCTTAAGTTCCCTGTCTTTTTCTCCTTATTTGAAGAAAAGATCTTCCAGATGAACATTATGCGGGATATGCCTTATCAGGTATCCGAGTTGACGGCGAGCTAAAACTGGATGATAGTTGATTCCTCCTTTAATTCCAATGAGGGGTACATTAGGGAAATTTCCACATCTGTCGATGATTTCTATTCCTTCATAAACCCTATTGTACCATTCTATGTCAGAGTTAGTGAGAGACATGATTCTCTGCGACCAACGTAAAGTGTTCATATGATCCCAAAAAGTAGCAGACTTGGGCAGATGGGAAATGAACCTTTTGTAGAGTAGGGGTACATAGCATGTGATCATTCCTCCGCTGTACAAATTCCTTAAGTGTACAGAATGATAAGCATCTGGGAGCAAGGTTGGTACGAGGTTTCCAATCAAAAACATCTTAATGGCATTGGTATCAACGAAGTTGTCGATGTTGGGAAAGAGGAATAATTCGTAGATGAGTAGGACAAAGATATCCTCGAAAGCAGTTACATTTCCTACACTGGCAAAGTATAGGGCTTTCTCCGTCAGGAATTTAGCTGGTAAACCCTAGATTCCTCCCTTAGTGGTTATGTGAGCCCTAACTTCTGACTCGTCCAAATAGATTGCTCTTGCAATGGTTTGATCCTTTGGAATTTCTTCCAGTCCAGAAAATGGAGCTTGATCAGTGATGGGTAACTCAATCAGATGAGAGTACTCCTCTAATGTTGGTGTTAGTTTGTAATTCGGGAATGTGAAACAGTGGTAAATCGGATCGTAGAATTGTATCAGTGTATACATGATTCCTTCAACTACGTGGACCCTTAACAAAGATAACAATTCGTCGTGCCTTGCTCTGAAAGCCTCAGGGTTGGTAATCATTCTTGCCAACTTCCTTAAATCCTCTAGTTTTGGAGCCTTGAAGGTGTACTTGTGTGTCTTTCTTCTACCGAAATCCATAACATAATCCTTCTCTATGATATTTGCAATTTATTGTTTAGTTTAATCTAAAAAAGAGATTTTTCTTGTTTGAAAAAAAAGTTTTTTAGATGAATGCATGAATACCGCACACAAAAACAATGAAAAAACATGGGTTCAAAGGTTCAGTGTCACGAGCATGGAGTCATGGCTCTACCCATCCCCAAAGGTTGGACTATTTTGGATAATTTTTGTACCTGTAGAACGGGTTCTAAGGTTCCTAAAAATCACTGACCCCTCCCGGAGATAACAACAGTAATCTGGTTCACCCGAGCTAGCTATAGTATCCCAGAAGAAATCTCAATTTGAGTGTAGTATCGCGTATCGACTATTCCCAATAGCCACCGCACTACTAAACAGTCTCTATGGTTAATGTCTACTAAATCCTTAGTTTCACGGGTCACCGCACTACTATATCGTCTGCTTTCACAACTATCGGTTGTTGAGCATAGTATCACACGGGTAGCTCCACTGATTTGATGGTCTACCTGGTTCAACTTAATCGAAATTCACTTCCGATAAATGTTCCCCGTCTATGCCATCACTTATCTTATGGTTTCTCACAAACTTTCCAGACGCGACATCACTCGTATTCCCATTGGCAGAAAAATAAACACGAATATCAAGTAGGAAAAGAAATATATATATATATATAGTATTTAGTATGATTGCTAACAACCTAGACCTCTTAGGAATTCTAATCCTAGTCTTAATGACTCCGCAGCAGAGTCGCCATTTTTCTGTAGCTTGCGATTTTTGTCGATGACGTGACCACCTTATCGCCATGGGATTTCCTCACCTCAATGGAAGGAACGTTGGGTGCTACTTTGTGATTTCTTATTTATCCCGTGAAGCTGGAAGGGAAAGGGAAGCTATCTAAAACTAACCTTGCACGCGAATGTTTAACTGAACAAAGGCTACGAGAGATTTGGGAGGTTCGGGGTCAGGTTATACAATGGGGAGTTGTCAAATACCCATCCTATACATGGATATCCATGGGTTGATTAGCATCAGGTTCTGCTTTTGTACTTGATAGTGTTTTTGGTAAGATATTGGACCTAAGGTTTTTGGTTAGTGTGCTCGCTAAGATTTCGCAATCCAATTGTCAGACCCCAAATTTTGACCACCAAGATTTCACATCATTGTACAGATCATCACCACAATATGGATGTACCATCATACCTCATCAAACTCCTCAAGAATTGTTGAGTATTCACTACAATCAAGAACTAGGGTTTTTTGGCCCTCTTAGAGCACTCAAACAAAGGATCAATCAAATAATTGACATGATCTTCAACTTGTCTAGTCTCTCAAACATCCATGAAGGTTCAAGAGGTCTCCCATATCATGAATTAAGCATAAGTATGCAACATTTCAAGTGGATCAAGCCTCAGGATCGCCAGTGTCACCAAATTAGGGTTTTGGTCGACCAAGGCCTCCAGATGAAAATTTCCATCTGGACATGAGCCAATACCTCAATGTATGGTCCAATAAGCTCAAAGGAATCTCAAGAGCCCATTCATAATGGCAAAGTCACTTTGAAATACCATCTACCAATAAATCAGAAATTAGGGTTTTGACCTAATTCAACCGTTGAGTTAACTTGTGAAGTAAGGCATGACTTGAAGCTTCAATATGAACTTCAAGGACCACAAATACATCATATTGATATATCTACAAGATTTGATTGACTCAAATAGCTCGATTCATAAGCCACAAGAACTCAAAACCATCTAATCATAAATTAGGGTTTCTGATGGAAAAAGTCAACCCTACCATTGACTGTTGACCTACCCATGATCTCAAACCTTGGGGAAGGGTCCAAGACATTCCTAAACACCCCTAGAGGCCATTCATGAAGATTAATTAGGCCCAATGATTGATTTCACAAAAGGATCACAAAATTCAAAATTCATCTAATGAAAAAGTCAATTGTGCCAAAACCAAGTTTGACTTTTGAAATTTTTGGTCAACCAAGGCTTCCTCAACATTAAAATGATGTTAATATGTGATTTGAATCATCATTCATCAAGAAAAATCAAGAAAATTGAGTTAACTTGTAAAAGGGGCAACCATAGAAAACTTAAAATTTTTCTAAGTTATGGAACAAAGTGACTTAGGTACCAACTTTGCAAGACCATATCTCCCAAACCCTAAAGCCTTTTTCTCTCATTCGAAGCTCAAATGAAAGTTCGTCTTACATACTTTAAAAGTGTCAACTACAAGAGATTCCAAATCCTCGTGGATTTTTAGTTATTGATTGAGCAAAATCATAAAAACTTGGATTTGACCATTTTTCCAACACTTAGAAAGTTTAGACAGAATCTGTCTAAGTTTTTTAACAACTTCCAAGGCATTTTTCACTTTGATTCAAGATGAACCAGGTCCAAGGCCAAACATCAAAGTTAAAGTACATCATTCAAGCTTTTCAAAAAATACAAGAAGTCCTTCTAATTCAATTTGAGCTAAGAGATACATCCATGAGAAGTTGGCCTCCCAAAACTGATTTGGCACAAATCAGATTATAGGTCATTAGTCAATTTTGTTGTTTTTATGTAATAACAAGCATGGTTATCCATCTGCACACCTCAAGGGGGAACAACAAAGGGACAAACACTGATCTACAAGCCTCATAAGTCCATGTATCTATGTTTAGGCATGACACACCTAAAATTCAAGATGCTTCAAATGGTCAATTTTGTTTCAAGGCATTTAACGGATGCATAGAGGTGGCATTCATTAAGACATTGTTATCTAAGTTCAGTCAATCCTTATCCCTGCCACAGAAGACTCATAGCCTATGCTCTAACCTCAAGTCAATGGCTAGAGGAGACTTGAGATTCCATTGAATCACCATTTGCCACAGACCTACTGCATCTGCCATTCACTATTTCATACAAAACAAAATTGCTCTACCATAAATACAGCTCATTTGTGATCAGTTCAAGTACACCATAGCCCCCAAATTGAGGCTTTACTCAAAATTTCTATCTCACTTCCATTTTGCCTTCTAACTCAAGTAACTATCGGGTTTTAAGTTTGAGAGTGATTCCAACAAAACCATTGACTCACACACCTCATAAACATCGTATGTAGATGATCTAAACACTGATCAAACATCTGGAACATCAAATTCATCAAATCATCAGCCAGTTGCTCAAGTTCTTGACAGAGTTGCTGTTGAGGTGTTATAATCAGTTGCAGCTCATTTCAATTTGTTCTAAACATTCAAACACATCCCTTGAGGCACAAGGAAGCTGTCCAAATCATTGGAACTCATCTGCAACACCTCCAAGCTAGGATTCGATTCTCACCTACAGAGGTAAGCCTCAAACTTCCATACTCATTGACTCGTGCATCATAAACATATTTTATGATTTCCATTGTGTTTTTGGTTATTTATAGATCATTTACCCTCAATCAATTTCTGTTTATGATTCTTGTATGAGATTCCATTAAGTTTTGCAATTTTTAGGGTTCATCTGATTTTATCATGTTATCTTTTGATTCAATTAATTTAAACAAAATTGAGTATTGCCACTGTATTCCTTGTTCAAAAATGCATGATTTTCATATTTGGCTCATGTTAAATGATTGAGAAACAAGTGAGATAGGAGTGTTCACGCATTTGGCTCAAGGAAGAAGATGAAGTATGGCACAAAATTTGAATTTGCCACGCATTTTTCATATATTATGTGTTGTTTTGGTTTAGTTATCACCAGCACACACTGGCTCAGTTGGCAAAGGCGTGTTTTGTGAGTTGGAGGGCGAGAGGTCGTGGGTTCAATCCCCACCCATTACCAATTTTTTATCACTTGTCCAATTTCTTTATTTTTTCATATTATTTTCTTAAATGATTTGAAAAATTAATTTCTCTCTGAATTTTTATATTTTTGAATTAATTCTTTTTTTCAAAAATTCATAAAAATAGTAAAATATTTTATTTTGCCAAGATTTCACAAAAAAATATTATTTATTTTATATTTAATATTTTCATAAGGAATTATTTCTTTTTAACAATTGAAAATATTTCTTTTCTCTTGATTTTTCAAACTCAAATGATTTTTTAATCATTCTAGGGATAAAACATGATTTTTCAAACATTTATCCTAGATCATAACTTGTTCTTTACACATATTTGGTAATTTTGATTATTTTAAATGATTTTTATTCAAATAAAAATGTATTTTTCAATCAAATTAGGGTTTTGATTAATTTCATCCTCACCAATCTTTTTCAAACCCTTGGGCCTCTAATAGAGTGTAAGACCCAACCCTTTTTGAAAACATAAACCATTTGGGCCTCAGACATTGTATAAGTCCCAACCCGATTTTCAAAACGACGGTGTGATCACTTTCTTTCATTTGGGCCTCTCCCTGAGTTATAAGTCTCATTCCTTTTCTTTAAGATGATTTTGGGCCTCTAATAGAGTGTAAGACCCAATCCCTTTTCTAACCAAAACCTTTTTGGGCCTCAGTCATTGTATAAGACCCATTGTGTTTTCAAAAATCTCGGCGCGATCGCCATCTCATTTCAAAATTAACTAGGCATCTCCTTGAGCTATAAGTCCCATTTCTTTTAAATAACTTTTTGGGCTCTAATAGAGTGTAAGACCCAACCCTACTTTTGTACATAAATAAATTTGGGCCTCAGTCATTATATAAGACCCAATACTATTTTCAAAATAATAGTGCAATCATTGTTTTCACCTAGGCCTCTCCTTGAGTTGTAAGCCCCATCTCTTGTACAAAAATAACCTTTGGGCCTCTAAAGGAGTGTAAGACTCAATCCTCTTTGTAAATACAATAACCTTGGGCCCCTGCTATGGTATAAGTCCCACAATATCTGTTAATATTACAGTCG
Source organism: Lathyrus tuberosus (assembly GCA_022829125.1). Lineage (NCBI taxonomy): Eukaryota > Viridiplantae > Streptophyta > Magnoliopsida > Fabales > Fabaceae > Lathyrus > Lathyrus tuberosus. The sequence continues at coordinate 1,407,502 of JALAZF010000276.1, read as the reverse complement.
TGTCAATATTATCAAATAAGTCATCTGGGCATCTCTTGTTGAATAAGTCTCAAGCTTCTGTTTCAAAACAACTTTCTTTGTGATTTAAATTCAAATGTATAGTTGTTATCAAAACTATCTTCAATTTCTTGAACAACTAACAATACAGCTATGGAAGCTTGCTCACCTGTAAGTTTTTATTAGATTTCATTTACATGCTTTATATATATATATATATATAATTGTATTGCTGGAAGCTTGCTCACCTGTAAGTCCTTCTTTCATATCCTTTTAAATACTTGTCATATATCAACTGTATATATACTTGTATATCTGCTTAGAGTTTTCCCCGACAATTAAGTCTAGAATTAGGTAAAGCCAGTTAATCACTCTTTCAATACAGTCAAAACTAGTTCCCCATAGGAGTTTCCAGATACAATCTTGCCTCCTCTTGGGTTTATACAATATGGAACAAAGAGAAAGGCATTATTCCTGGTGAAACTTTTCTCAGACTGTGTCTATTAGAACTTGTCAAAGAAATTCATTTCCCCGGAGAGGATTAATTCCCGGTGAAACTTCTATTGAATTTCTTCAAACTCTAGAACTGTTCACTAAAGAAAGGATTAATTCCCGTTAAAACCTTTCTTGAACATTCTTAAGTTTGGACCCATAGGCTTCCTAAAAGCATCCCCAGCCTCCTCTTGGGCTTTGTACAAGGAGCCTCAGGCTTCTTAAAAGTTCTTATGCCTCCTCTTGGGCTTAGTACAAGGACCCAGAGACCTCTTAAAGGTATAGGACATAACCTAGTCATCCTTTTATAGAACAGTCTTCCTGAGTCAAAAACATCAAACCAATTTTGGGTTGATTCTCATCCCTTAACATATATGTCTTCTATTGGGCATCATACCAAGATCCTTCACCATCAGAGAACCACTCTCTTCATACCAGTAGACTTGGACAGTCTCATTTCCTTTGGATTTCAATAAAACCTATTTCCTTAAAGAAAAGGAAATAACCCTGATCATTCTATCAAATCTCCAAACAAAGTTGAAACCTCAAACAAATTTCACAACTCAATCTTTAAACCTTCCCTTAAATTTTCCCCAGCATGGGTTAATTTACTGTCAATATTCTCAACAGAATCAGAACCACAAGGTATCTGATATCTCAACCCTTCTGTAATCCCTGGCAAGAGTTGAATTCCCCAATTTGGACCTGTCTCTGGATTTCAATAATCCTCGGCAGAAGTTAGCCTCCTCTTAGGCTTCATATAAGGAATTTCCCCAGCCAACCTCCTCTTAGGCTTTGTATAATGATTCTTCCTCAGTAGCCACCCTCAATCTTGGGCTTTGTACAAGACACCCCCTAAATATCTCTCCAGTAGAGTCAGTTAATCTTTAGCCTCAATCTTGGCCTTTGTACAAGACAGATATAAAAATTCCCTTAACAGAGTCATAACCTCTTTAGCCTCAATCTTGGGCTTTGTACAAGACAGATAATCTCCAGCGGAGTCAAACTTCTTTAGCCTCAATCTTAGGCTTTGTATAAGACAGATAAATTTTTCCCCAAAAGAGTCAATTCTCTTTCAGCCTCAATCTTGGGCTTTGTACAAGACACAAATAAACACTCTTTTGTTGAGTCAGTATTTCCCAGCCTCCTCTTAGGCTTTGTATAATGATTTTCCCAGTGGAATCCAGTCAACCTCTTAGCTTCAACCTTGGACTTTAATCAAGGCACACAAAAATCAACACCCCCTCAGAGGAAATCAAAATCTCACTGCAGGAAGATATTTCTCTCTATATCACATCAAAGTGTTTAAGTGAAGTTTGAAAAAATCAAAAATTTAGAGAAAACCCTAATTTTGAATTTAAAAAATATAATTTTCAAAGGAAAATAAAAAATGATATAAAATATCAAACATATTCAAAAACAAGTTGTCAACTTTGAAAAATATTTGGAAAAATCATGTTTAATCACATGAAAGCTTGAAATTCAATTGGTTTTATAAAATCAAGGTGAGAATTTCATTTAAAATGTTTAAAAAATAATAAAAATGAAATTAATTACAAAAATTCTAACTATATTAAATAAATATTATAAATTGTATTTTTTTGTAAAATAAAATAATTTATTATTTTTATGAATTTTGAGAAAAAGAATCAATTCAAAAACACAAATATTCAGAGAGAAATTAATTTTTGAATCAATTAAATAAAATAACTAAAATTCAAAATTTTAAAAATTTGAAAAAAGGCGCCAAGAACAACTTGTTCTTGCGTGTGTGCCCTATTACTGCAGATTTGCATTTTCTCACTTTTCTCCATGATTTCTCAATGGTTTTGCATGATTCAAGTATCAATCTTGTTCATTTTTTAACAAGGATCACAACCATATAGATTAATTGCATTTATATTGAGTATTGAATGAGAAATCAGAGTAAAACCTCAAGAACCCTAATTTCAGCATGAACACAATGAAATTCCATACACGCTGGATTCATGGCAATTGATTGAGGGTTATTACTCTACATACATGTATAAACAAGATGGTAACTCAAAACGTCATTCATGATGCATGGATCATAGAGTTTGAAGGGTTCAGGCTTACCTCTTGCAGCTGGTGATCGAGCTTGATGATGGAGGTGTTGTAAGTTGGTTCCAATGATCTGGACAGCTTCCTTAGATGCTAAGGAGTGTGTCTGAATGCTTGGAGTGGTTTGAAATGAGCTAGAACTTGATATGGTACCTCAACTGCAACTCTGTCAAGAACTTGAGCAATTGGCTGGTGATTCGATGAATTTGATGTTCCAGATGTTATGTTAGTGTTTAGATCAACTACATATGATGTTTATGAGGTGTGTGTATGGTTGGTTTAGTTGGAATCACTCTCAATCTCAAAACCCGATGGTGACTTGAATTAGAAGGAAAAATTGAAGTGAAAGAGAGATTTTGAGTAAAGCCTCAGTTTGGGGGCTTTGGTGTACTCAAACTGATCACAAATGAGCTCTATTTATAGTAGAGCAAGTTTGTTTTCGCCGAAATTGTGAATGGAAACTGCAGCAGGTCTGTGGCAAATGGTGATCTAATTGAATCTCAAGTCTCCTCTAGCCATTGACTTGAGGTTAGAGTATAGGTTATGAGTCTTTGGTGGCAGTGATAAGGCTTGACTGAACTTGGATAACATTGTCTTGATGAATGCCACCTCTATGCATCAGTTAAATGCTTTGAAACAAAATTGACCATTTGAAGCATCTTGAATTTTAGGGGTGTCATGCCTAAACATAGATCCATGGACTTATGAGGTTGGTGGATCAGTGTTTGTCCCTTGGGTGTTCCCCCTTGAGGTGTGCAGATGGATAACCACGCTTGTTATTACACAAAAACAACAAAATCGACCAATGACCTATAATCTGATTTGTATAAAATCAGTTTTAGGAGGCCAACTTCTCATGGATGTATCTCTTAGCTCAAATTGAATTATAAGGACTTCTTGTACTTTTTGAAAAGCTTGAATGATGTACTTTAACTTTGATATTTGGCCTTGGACCTGGTTCATCTTGGTTCAAAGTGAAAAATGCCTTGGAAGTTGGTAAAAAACTTAGACAAATTTTGTCTAAAATTTTCTAAGTGTTGGAAAAATGGCAAAATCCAAGTTTTTATGATTTTTCTCAATCAATAACTCAAAATCCATGAGGATTTGGAATCTCTTGTAGTTGACACTTTTAAAGTATGTAAGATGAAATTTCATTTGAGCTTTGAATGGGAGAAAAAGGCCTTAGGGTTTGGGAGATATGGCCTTGCAAAGTTGGTACCTAAGTCACTTTGTTCCATAACTTTGAAAAATTTTAAGTTTTCTATGGTTGCCCATTTTACAAGAAACTTCATTTTTCTTGATTTTTCTTGATGAATGATGATTCAAATCACATATTAACATCATTTTAGGGTTGAGGAAGCCTTGGTTGGCCAAAATTTTCAAAAGTCAAACTTGGTTTTGACACAGTTGACTTTTTCATCTGATGAATTTTGGATTTTGTGATCCTTTTGTGAAATCAATCCTTGGGCCTAATTAAAATTCATGGATGGCCTCTAGGGTTATTTAGGAATGTCTTGGACCATTCCCCAAGGTTTGAGATCATGGGTAGGTCAACAGTGAATGGTAGGGTTGACTTTTTTTTCATCAGAATCCCTAATTTGTGATTAGATGGTTTTAAGTTCTTGTGGTTTATGAACCAAGCTCTTTGAGTCAATCAAATCTTGTAGATGTACCAATATGATGTATTTGAGGTCCTTGAAGTTCATCTTGAAGCTTCAAGTCATGCCTTGCTCCCCAAGTTAACTCAAGGGTTGAATTAGGTCAAAACCCTAATTCTTGATTTTTTGATAGATGATCTTTCAAGGTGATTTTTCCATTGTGGATGGGCTCTTAAGGTTCCTTTAAGCTTATTGGACTATACATTGAGGTATTGGCTCATGCCCAGATGGAAATTTTCATCTGGAAGCCTTGATATATCAAAACCCTAATTTGGTGATACTGGCGATCCTGAGGCTTAATCCACTCGGAATGTTGCATACTTGGGCTTAATTATTGATATAGGAGAGCCCTTGATCCTTCATGGATGTTTGAGAGACTAGAAAAGTTGAAGACCATGTAAATTTTTTATTGATCATTTGTCTGAGTGCTCTGAGAGTGCTCAAAAACCCTAGTTCTTGATTGTAGTGAATACTCAACAATCTTTGAGGAGATTGATGAGGTATGATGGTACATCCCTATTGTGGTGATGATTTGCACAATGATGTGAAATCGTAGTAGTCAAAATTTGGGGTATGACACCATCAAGCCTAATTAAGGGTCTACATAATTTGAAACTCTCCTTGCAAGCCTTGTAACAGATGTAGATCCTTTGGAAGTGAGGCCAATTGTCAGTTGCTTTGTCTGGACCAGGATTTGTAGGTTGAACATTAATCTTGATAGTTGTTCCAATATTTTTTAAGGAAATCATGTGCATAGTCATAAATTTGTGTATATTGTTCTAGAAATGACCCATCAACCAACCCTCTTGCTGCACACCTAGCCCTAACAGCCTTAGTCTTGTTTACACCAACATTCCATTTCCTTTGGGCTTTTTCATTTATGTCCCTGATTTTCAAATTTGGTTTATCTTTCAAAGAGTTTTGAATTCTTTTACCTAACCACTTTGAAGTCATGAGCTTCACATTATATGATCTACTATAGTTATGCTTATCCACCAATTTCTTCAATTGCCAAGAATCTTCATTTGGTAACTTACCACAGTATGCATTCCATTCACACCCTTCTTTACATATCACTCTCACCCTTTGTTTATCATTTTTAGAGAACCTCAAATCCCTACCTGACTGAACAGCATATGAAGTAATTGCCTCTTTAAAATCATTCTTTGTTGCAAAATATGTTCCTAATTCCCATTTGTAGTCTGACATATTCTTGGCCATTTTGAATATAGGATACTTCTTCTTATGACAATTACTTTCATTATCAGATTCACACCCACTCTCTAGTTGCTCACTATCACATACACCCTCATCTTCACCTTCCTCACTACCTTTTTTGCTAGCACCTTCACCTTCCTTACCTTTACCTTTACTTACTGCCTCTTTGTCATAACCCAAAAGATTTGTAATATCCTCTTCCATTAAACCATCACTGTCTTCATTGGATTCTTGATAGACAACATCTAAGGCACTATCATATTGGAAGCTCCCATCATCACTATCACTCATATCCTCAGCCACATCAAGGTCAACATTATTATCCCCTTCCTCACCCTCACTCATATCCTCAGCCCCATCAACCTCAACATTATTATCTCCAACCTGGCCCTCACTCATTTCCTCAAGCCCATAAACCTCAATATTATTATCTCCAACCTCACCTTCACTCATAACCTCAACCCCATTAACCTCAATATTATTATCCCCTTCCTCAGGCCCATCAACCTCAACATTATTATCTCCAACCTGACCCTCACTCATTTCCTCAGGCCCATTAACCTCAACATTATTATCTCCTTTACCATTCACAATTTTTTCAAACAGCTTTCCAATGACATCCCCAGTTTCATCGACATTAACTACCTCCTTAACTATGTTTACAGGCTCATCCTCATTAGGTCCATCATAATAATCAAGTTGAGAAACTGAATGTTTCACATAAAGATGAATAACCTTATGTACCTTACATAAATCAACTATCTCTAAGGCACCTTTATCATCAGTCAAAGTAAACAAACCAAATGTTGGGTGCTTGTAAATTATTGTTCCAGCATCCTCATATCCTAGTTCTTTAACAATCCCTAACACCTCAAAATAGCTCCATTTATCAACATCACACTTCACATTAGTAACTGAACCCCCATAACTTGACTCATCATCCCCTTCAAAATAACCCCCATGGTGTATACCTACATGGACATATTAATCCATAACAAACCTAAAAAGTACAACATTTGGAATCAGGTATACAAAACCCTAAACCCATGACAAACCCTAAAATGAAAATACATACAAACCCTAAAATAGAAATGGGTGAAGATTAAAAACAAGTAAGATGACATTACCAGTATTCTGGAGAGAAATCCCTTGTCTTTGTGCTTGAACGCGTTCTTCGCTTAATTCGTTAGAATCGTCTCCCTTGTTCGCTTCGTTCGTCACACAAAATCCCTAGAGTGAGTTTTAGACAAGACATTAGAGTGAAAAATCTGAATGCATCCCTTGTATATATTACAATACATTATGTCATCAACAACCTATACACGTGTATGCCAACATTGTCATGTCATAAAAAACTTATACACGTGTGTGTCAGCATTGCATCTCAGTTGACTTTGACTAACGTTTTGGACGGGAAGGATAAACGCGAATCAATTTAAAAAGCTGAGGGACCAAAATGGTCCTTTTTAAAATTAAGGGACCAAAATGAACCCTACCCAAAAAATAAGGGACGAAAAGGGTATTAAGCCTAATGTATTGGTCATTTTGATTATCTCTTAACTCAAATCAAATAACCTATTAATCATATCCACCAAATCATTCAATTCCGGAGGACGAGTGTCATACTCTTTAACGAAAGCTTTGAGCGATGTCTTGCTTTGTGGGGGTTTCCTCACAGATTTAAACGTGCCATCCGATGTTGACATCCGTGTAGCACCACTACCACTCGCCCCCTATTAAGTTGATCAGCTTTTTACTACTCGGCCTCTTTTCCTTGTTCTCCAGAGATTTTCCATGTTTTAAAAATGTCGTATTAAAAATGACTTTAAAACTTTTAAAATATTAGATCGCATATTTGTGCTCAGATGTAAAGTATTCTATCGATTCTCTCTGCAAATTTAAGACATTTGAAAATAAGAATAACGATATGCGAGGAAAATCCATGAATTAAAATTTGCTAAGCAACTTACCAAATCGGGACTATTGGCCTTAAGGTTTATTACTTGTGAAATATTACCATTGTCATAATCAAACTTCAGACTTGGGAACCCACGTTGCATATTCGAGCAATATAAATTAAATTTGTGATGGAGAAATTTCAATACTTTCTTAACCTACCAAGAAATAAAAATTTTATACAATTGAAGTAAGAGATATGTATGTTTCATATATAATAATAAAAGCTAATTATAAACCCACAAAAGAGGATGAATCAAATTAAGCAAATAAATATAGTATATACTTGTACCTCTTCATCAGTCACACTAATTTCCCTCTTCTTATATATCTTTTTCCTTATATATCTAGCTTCCCAATCTGAACAACCCCTTGGATGATGGATTAAGATCTTCTTTTTTGCAGCTATTTCAACAATACGAAATACACTCGGATGATCCAAATCAATATCTCGTAATTCGAAAGTGTGAAGAAGTCCCTTGCATTTTGGATCCACGGCCTGTAAAATGAAATAATTTGATTATGATTAATAATGAGTGCACTCTTTCACACAAGGGATAAAAACCACATATATCTTACTTGAAATCGCTCTTCGGGTGACTGTGTTTCCTGCACTGGTAGGGACTCATCTGAGTATAATATTTCTGTTTCCTGCACTGGTAGGGAGTCTTCAAAGTGCAAATTTCTAGTCATCTTTTCAAATGGCGAACAACATGCAAAAGAGATTACACGGTTAAGGAAATAACAACGACAAAATTAAGGGAATTTAATGTTAAGTAATGGTGTTGGTGTTATCGTTAAGAAGAAAATTGAATTATTACCTTAAATGATCATTGGGTTTTAGACAGATGTCCGTCTTCAACCTCTTGTCGGCTGCGCTTCTTGTAATGCGTTTTCCCTTCTGCAGGGAAAGCATTGGACCCAATGGACTCAGACATATTTTCCTATTAAATCAATAGTATATAGAAACTTTACAAACGTCAAAGTTTTCAAAATTTAGGGCTATGTTTAGATCGACAGCAAACGAAGCGGAGTGGACACACAATAAAATGGCACGCCTGTTTCATACAATGAAACAAAAAAGGCTGGATGAAGAGAGTTGTTTCAAAGAGGAGAGAAAAAAACATACCTGGATGAATTCGTTCCAAGAGGGGAGAAAGAGTCGTCGTTGGTGGTTGAATCCATCCACTCTCTTAGTGATAAATGCCATCTGCCTGACAATCAATCAATCAGTGTCGAATGCTACTTTGCTACCGTATACCGCCGAATCTATCACTAATGCTTTGAAAATAAAGGAGGGAAGCGAGAGAGTAAGCAGAGAAAAGTAATGATCGGTACTGTAGAGAAGTAAAGAAGAAAGACTACAATATTGTTTTATAAATATGGATTCAACTTCCTACCTAAGAATGAAACATACCAAGTCTCTCCCTAATTTACCCTTGTATTGATTTTTGATTTACACTACATAATGCCCTTATTGGTAATTGACTAAATAATAAACAATGGACCAATCAAATGCTTCTTTTTGTACACTTGGCAGCATTTTTCCAATTCTTCTATCTCTCCCATTTTCTTCTCTTCCCCGACTGCTCTCTCTCTTTCTCTCTCTCTTTCTCTCTCTCTCTCTCTCTCTCTCTCTCTCTCTCTCGTCTACCCACTATCTCTCATCTCCGGCACCACAACCCTATTTCCTTGTCCTCTGACATCTGGTTTTAGTTCTGAGTTCTGAGTTATGAGTTATGAGTTCTGGTGGGAAGGAGGAATGGTTACACGATGGTGGAATTTGTTAGATGGTCGTGGGTGTTCGAAGTGGTTTTCGACGGTTTGTGATTATGGATCGGGAAAGAAACAATGGAAGAATAGTTTTCTAAGTTTCTGGTTTATGGTTTTTCTGGTTTCTCTGCTTTAACTTATAACATAGGTTCAGCTTTGTTCAATTTTTCTGATATCGATTTTAGGGTTTTGATTTTTCTGATATTTCTCTGTTCAAGGATTACAAGAATAACCTTTGTGACATTGTTGATGTTTTTTGTCATTAACATTTTTCACTAATTATCATAATGTTTTTTTTCTTTTGGGATGCAACATGTACCTATTGTTCCCACCATAACCAACTACACTAAGGTTTGGTGGGTTCCTAATGTTGCACCCATTGTGGTTGTGAATTAGTAGTATTTAAATGGCCTGGTTTCAGCAGCAATCTTATATAGTTGTCGCATTATTATTTTGTAATTTTTTTTAATCCTGTGAAATTACAATTTTGTTTATCTCAGCTTCACCTTCAGGAAGGTGGCCTACATGCTCATATTAATGGTGATGGAGTTATTGATCATGTGCAGGTTAGCGATCATGGCCTACATTCCTTGCATCATACTATCATGTCTTGCGTTAGTGTAAATTTATAATTTCCTTTTGTTTTGAAGAGGTTAGGTGTGAAAATATATTTTTCTTGATTTTCAGATTCCTGCAGGTATTATACGATTTTGGCTTTAATCATCATAGCCATTGTTATTGAGTTTGGGCTCCCCAAACCAATAAGACGCATTGGTATTTTTCATAATTTCCAAATTTCACTGGCAATGATGATTAAACATCCGGTCTTACGGATGACATTTTCTTCTATGATAGTAAATTGATTATTGATTTATAAAGGTGTTTTCTTAGCCAGTTGAAAAACGAAGAAGACGTGAACCACAAACTCGCCTCAGTGATGTTGATATTCGTCGTCGCCGAAATCGGTGACCCAGATATGTTGGTTTTGGTCGGATGATTTTTGGTAGGAACAAATATGGAAAAGAAGGAGAAGAAGAGAGGTACGAAAATATGCACAGCAAAAGAGACTTTGCATCAACTTTGGATGCAGCGTACATACAAGTACACACTGGATAAAGTCAGTCTCCCTTTTTGAAAAAACAATGACAAGTTTACAATAGGTTATGAGAATAACATGCCAAGTGTACAAAAGGAGAAATGTTATATATAATGATGTTTTATCTAATTAATCAGAACTAAATACAATGCAGAAGGTATATTTGAGAGTGACCTTTCTTCTCTTGACAATCATGAATGCTATTTGGTTTGTATATATTTCATCCACTGGTGTACCTTTCAATTTCCATTGACAATGATGATAACAAGTCCGGTCTTACGACTGCCATTTTCTTCTATGGTAGTAGATTGACTATTGATTTCTGAATGTGTTTTTTCAGCCAGTTTTACTCATCCTTCAATTGTTTTCTAAGCCAGTTTTAGAGGTAAGTATCATCATGTTATAATTTGATGTTGCTTGAATAATGTCGGCAGATCACTGTTGTACTCTAAGATTAATCGACGAAACACATCACGATACTCGTATGGTTGTTAATATCTTTGCTTAAAATGCTGGAGATATAAATCAGCGTTGTAACATTATTGTACAATCTGTGTTTAACGATTTGGGCTTACTTTTCTTCTATTGCACAATTTTCACTAGCAATGATGATAAAAAGTCTCGTCTTACGGTTGCCATTTTCTTCTATGGTATTACATTGACTAATGATGTTCGAAGGTGTTTTCTGAGCCACCTTTCTTCGAGAGTGACCTTTCTTCTCTTGACAATTATGACTGCTATTTGGTTTGAATATATTTCATCCACTTATGTGTACCTTTCAATTTTCACTGGCAATGATGATAACAAGTCCGGTCTTACGACTGCCATTTTCTTCTATGGTAGTAGATTGACTATTGATTTCTGAAGGTGTTTTCTGAGCCAGTTTCACTCATTCTTCAAATGTTTTCTGAGCCACTTTGTCTCATCCTTCAAATGTTTACTGAGCCAGTTTTAGAGATAAGTATCATCATCTTAAAATTTGATGTTGCTTTAATAATGTTTGCAGATCAGTGTTGTACCCTTTCTTTGATCAATTAAACACATCATGATACTCATATGGTTGTTAATATCTTTGCTGAAAATGCTGAAACCCTTCCCCATTTCATGTATTTATGATTTTCATTTAATACTTCGATTTTGATCAAAATATATGATTTTTTTTATTTAGTGGTAAGTATCTCCATGTTATAATTTGATGATGTAACACCCTTCTACCCCACATACAATTTTAGAGAAATAAATCATGTTATCAGAGTATAATTCACAACCAAGGGTGTACATAATCAACACATCATACAATTCTCATAGTCCTGTCCCGTAACACAGGTTACTCAAAACATCATCAAAAGAAATCATAATCTTGCAACGGAATCAACTTGTCATTGTAAACTCAATTAAAACTTCATGAGAAATTTATCCAATCTAGAACAACATCATCAGTATACAATTCCAAAATAAATCAAAAGAACACGAATGTTCGCAATTCATCCCAACCCGATGTTACATGACACAGAGCAGGACACCTCTAAAATTAACGACATAAACGAAACACTCCAAGCTACCTCCTTCGTCACCTCGAAGCTACTCTTGGTTATCTGCAAGTTACCCATATAAGAGGCAACATTTCCAAGCAGGCAGGGTGAGAAAACATAATTCAATATAGTAATACAAGACATGGAAATCAAATAAATTAAGCAGCAACAACAACAGATCATCACTCACATTCATTCACATCATTATCAACTTAGAATTCATAATACGATTCATCATAATTACTCCATAATAAATGCAATGTCAACTTCAATGAAAATGCACATATGCAATGCGGTACCGACTTTCCTCCATGCGATGGACACTGGCTATCAACCCTCCACAATGGGAGCACACCATAACAACATATCACTCCAATCCGCACGATGGGATTGAAGCTACCAATAGGTCGGAGCCCCATCATAAAAATATGCCATGAAATGCAATGATGCTAACCTCCTCATTTCATTCAATTATCGACATGTGCATCATTCACTTCATCTCAACAACATTCATCATAAATATCATAGTTCATCAATTACATATCATCAATACTTCGACCCTAAAGAAACAACACGAGTAAACAGCGAGAGACTGCAAGGAAACAGCAAAATATGAGACAACCAGTAGTCTGACACGGCCACCGTGTCCTGTGACACTGCCCGTGTCAAAAGAACTGGGACACGATTCCAAATCATCAAAAAAAAATAGCAAGTGAGCAGCCTGACACGGCCCGTGTCAGAACCCCTGGGACCAATTTCCAAAAAAATAATTTTTCTCATTCACGACCAGCAAGCTGACACGGCCACCGTGTCCTGTGACACGGCCCGTGTCAGGACCCCTACAACACACAAATTTTATTTTTATCAACCAGTAGGCTGACACGGTGCCCGTGTTGTGTGACACGGCCCGTGTCAGAGCGCGACAAAACCCACTTTTCCAAAAATCCGATTTTTTTGAAATTTGATTCTCATAACCCCCAAAACCAATGTTCTACAAGAAAACTGAACAAAATACTCATAAGACACACATATATCAACACATACTAGTGACATTCATCATAGTCTCATCATGTTCATACATTTCACATTCAAAACTATCAAAATCAAACACAAATTCACACAATCCTAATCTATTCAATCTCCAATTTCGTAAACTACCAAGAATTAGGAATTCTCCCCATACCTTAGAATAATCCGAAGCTTTTCCTTCCTTCTTCAAGATTCTTCGAGAATTCCTCAAGCCCTAGTTCTCCTCTTCCTCTTCTCTGCTTCAGTTTCCTTCACCCAAAACACGATCAGTTAGAATGATCGTTCCCTTTTCTCTTTTAGTCATATATCCCAGTTTATGAACTTCCCATCCTATCCTTACTTATCTCCAATAAGACCACATTGCCCTTCCTCATTTTATTTTAAATTTTAATAATAACAATAATAACATAAATAATACATGATTATTCTTTTTATTAAAATTACTCGAAAATGCATCTTTTAATCCATAATTCTCCAAAATCATTACAAACCCCCTTAATTCCTTCTAAATTAATTAAATAAATGATTAAATAACTAATTTAGATTTTTGGGTCGTTACAACTCTCCCCTACTTTAAGGATTTTCGTCCTCGAAAATTACCTGAAGTAAACAGAGTCGGATATGACTCCTTCATCTTATCTTCACGCTCCCAAGTCCAACTATCACCAGTTGGTCCGCCCCACAATACTTTCACTAACGCAATCTCTTTACCTCGGAGTTGCTTCAATTCTCGACCATCAATCCTCACAGGCAAAGCTTATATTGTCAGGTTATCTCTTACCTGAACGTCATCCATCTGAATTACATGTGACGGATCCTGAATATACTTCCTCAACTGCGACACATGAAACACATCATGCAAATTTGCAAGTGACGGTGGTAAAGCCACCCGATAGGCAACCTCTCCTATTCTCTTCATAATCTGGTACGGACCAACAAAGCGTGGAGTGAGCTTTCTAGACTTCAAAGCTCGTCCCACACCAGTCATCGGAGTGACTCTTAAGAACACGTGGTCTCCTTCTTGGAATTCAAGTACTTTTCTCCTCTTATCATGGTAACTCTTCTGACGACTCTGCGACGTCTTCATTTTATCCTGAATCATTTTAATCTTCTCCGTTGTTTCTTGAACAATTTCAGGTCCAAGTACAGAACTCTCTCCCGACTCATACCAACACAATGGAGTTCGACAACGTCTACCATACAACGCCTCATAAGGAGCCATCCCAATACTAGCATGAAAACTATTGTTGTATGTAAACTCGATCAACGGCAAGTGACTATCCCAAGATCCTCCTTGATCTAGTACACAAGCTCTCAATAAATCTTCTAAAGATTGGATTGTTATTTCCGACTGACCATCCGTCTGCGGGTGATAAGCAGAACTCATCCTCAACTTAGTACCCAAAGCATCCTGTAGACTTTTCCAAAACGTTGATGTAAACCGCGGATCTCTATCCGATATAATACTCGAAGGTGTTCCATGCAACCTCACGATTTCATCAATATAAATCTCAGCTAGCTTCTGCATAGAGTAATTAATTCTCATAGGTAAGAAATGCGCCGACTTAGTTAACCTATCCACAATCACCCATATCGAGTCATTACCTCTTGTAGTCTTTGGTAACCCAGTCACAAAATACATGGAAATGCTATCCCACTTCCATTCAGGAACATTCAATGGCTGCATCATACCTGAAGGCTTCTGATGTTCAATTTTGGACTTCTGGAAAGTCAAACATGCATACACAAATTCAGCAATATCTCTTTTCATACCTGGCCACCAAAACAATCTATGAAGGTCTTGATACATCTTCATAGAACCAAGATGAATACTCAATCGACTTCTATGCCCTTCTTCCAAAATACTCTTTTTGATTCCAGAAATATCCGGGACGCACACTCTATCTCGAAATTTCAAAACTCCATCTTCATCAATTCGGAATTCACCGCCATTACCTTGATCAATTTTCATTATTTTGTCAACTAATTTCAAATCATATTTCTGACCTCCCCGAATTTCCTCCAAAATTTCACTAGTCAGCTTTAGCATGCCCAATTTCACACTATCAGCGGTCGTCTCACACAACAAACTCATGTCTCTGAATTGCTCAATCATTTCAAGTTCTCTCACCATAAGCATCGAAATATGCAATGACTTTCTACTCAAAGCATCAGCCACTACGTTTGCTTTACCTGGGTGATAATTCAAATCGAACTCAAAATCCTTTAACAGTTCTAGCCACCTTCTCTGCCTCATGTTTAACTCTTTCTGGTCGAACAAGTAATTCAAACTTTTATGATCACTGAATACCTCAAATTTCGAACCAAAAAGATAATGCCTCCAGATCTTCAGTACAAATACTACAGCAGCCAACTCTAAGTCGTGTGTAGGGTAATTCCTCTCGTGGACTCTTAACTGTCTAGAAGCATAAGCGACCACTTTACCATTTTGCATTAAAACTCCACCAAGGCCCATCTTTGAAGTATCACAATAAACCACAAAGGACTCATTCGGGCCTGGCAAAACTAACACCGGAGCAGTCGTCAACTTTTTCTTTAGTTCTACAAAACTCTCTTCACAAGCGACATCCCATACATACGCTTGCCCTTTTCGAGTCAATTGCGTCAAAGGCAAAGCCAACTTAGAAAAACCTTCAATGAACTTACGATAATAACCAGCCAATCCAAGAAAACTATGAATTTATGTAGCAGACTTCGGAGTCTCCCACTGCAACACCGCATCAATCTTCGAGGGATCCACAGAAATTCCACCACTTGAAATCACATGGCCTAGGAAACTCACCTCCTTCAACCAGAATTTGCACTTCGATAACTTAGCATACAATTTCTTTTCCCTCAACACTTGTAACACAATCTTCAAATGTTCTGCATGTTCTTCTGCTGATTTAGAATATATCAAGATATCGTCTATGAAAACCACTACAAATTTATCAAGATATTCATGAAAGATTCTGTTCATATACTCCATGAACACACCAGGCGCGTTAGAAACTCCAAATGGCATCACTGTATATTCATAATGACCATACCTCGTTCTGAAAGCTGTTTTCGGAATATCGTCAGCTTTAACTCTAATCTGATGATAACTAGACCTCAGATCAATCTTACTGAACACACAAGCACCTACGAGTTGATCCATTAAATCGTCGATTCTCGGAAGCGGATATTTATTCTTGATGGTTATCTTATTCAACTGCCGATAATCGACACACAATCTCATACTACCGTCTTTCTTCTTAACGAGCAACACCGGAGCACCCCACGGAGAGACACTAGGTCGAATAAACTTCTTTTCTAACAATTCTTCTAGTTGTTTCTTCAGCTCATTCAATTCCGAAGCAGACATCCGATAAGGAGCCATCGAAACTGGACTCGTACCTGGTATTAAGTCTACAGCAAACTCAACTTCACGTTCCGGAGGTAAATCACTTATATCCTCAGGAAATACATCTGGAAACTCACAAACCACAGGAAACTCAGCACTGACGGCCACACCATCCGCTGGCAATGATGCAAACACTGCGAACATCAACGCTTCATCTAATAAAAGTCCATCCACTTGTTTAGCAGATAAGAACATTAGTTCACCATCCTCACCTAACTCTGGAAACTTCACAGTCTTGTTATAGCAATTAATGTGAACGTAGTTGAACTCCAACCAGTTCATACCAAGGATAACATCGATTTGGTGCAAAGGTAAGCACACCAAATCCATCACAAAATCCTTCTCAAAGATTGTCAAAGGACACTTCAAACAAACAAGCATAATAGTCACCGAACCATTAGCCGGGGTCTCTATTATCATACTACCATTCATGTTAGACAAATTCAAACCCAATCTAGTAGCACACTCGAGAGAGATAAATGAATGCGTAGCTCCAGTATCAATAATAGCAATCAACTCAACATTGTTAATAAAACAAGTACCTCGAATTAAGTTGTCGTTCTTGGGAACTTCTGAGCCCGCCAAAGCAAATACTCTTCCAGTAGTCTGGGCAGCAGTAGCAGTCTTCTTTGGTTTCTGGCATTGAGTACTGATATGTCCCTGTTCACCACAATTGAAATAGGTCGGACCCTCATTCGGACAATCACCAATCCTATGCCCGGTCTTGCCACAACGGTAACATCTCAGAACTTTGTTAGCACACACATCAGCTTTGTGACCTGGCTCCCCACACTTGTAGCACTTAGTAGGTGCATTAGCGGCTCCCCTACTTGACTTCTTCTCATCTGATACCTTCTGCTTACCCTTATCACCTGGGGTTGCATAAGGTTTTCCTCTAAACTGGCCCTTATCCTTCTTTTCACTTAGCTGTTTGTAGTGAGCAGATCGAGCTCGACTATCTTCATCGTAGATCCTACTCTTATCCACCAGTTCCGCATACCTACGAATCTTTTGACATCCAATCCCTTGTTTAATCTCTGGTCTCAGCCCGTTCTCAAACTTGAGACACTTAGAAAGTTCAGCATCTGCACGGTTGTAATGAGGACAAAACTTCACAAGCCTCTCAAATTTGGCAGCATACTCCGCCACAGTCATATTCCCTTGCTTCAATTCAATGAATTCCACTTCCATCTTACCACGAGCATCTTCAGGAAAATACTTGCCCAGAAATTCTTGTTTGAACACATTCCAAGTCACCGCAGTGCCAACATCTTCCAACCTCTGACGGGTGTTATCCCACCAGTCCTCGGCCTCCTCTTCCAGCATATGCGTTCCGAACTGCACTTGCTGTGCATCAGAGCACCCCATCACTCTAAAAATCTTATCAATCGCCTTGAGCCACTTTTGTGCGCTCGCCGGGTCATGAGTCCCTTCAAACTTCGGTGGGTTGTTCCTCTGAAACTTCTCTAACGCGCGAAACTCATCAGGAGCATGGTTCCGAATGAGAGCTGCAATAGCATCAGCAAGAGCACGCGTGTTGTTCCCAGCCATTCTGTACAACACATACCACGTCAGAAAACAAATAATCGTTAACAAGTAACGACTGACAACAGACTGACTACACAAAACTTGGCCGGACAGACCGACCTGCTCTGATACCACTAATGTAACACCCTTCTACCCCACATACAATTTTAGAGAAATAAATCATGTTATCAGAGTATAATTCACAACCAAGGGTGTACATAATCAACACATCATACAATTCTCATAGTCCTGTCCCGTAACACGGGTTACTCAAAACATCATCAAAAGAAATCATAATCTTGCAACGGAATCAACTTGACATTGTAAACTCAATTAAAACTTCATGAGAAATTTATCCAATCTAGAACAACATCATCAGTATACAATTCCAAAATAAATCAAAAGAACACGAATGTTCGCAATTCATCCCAACCCGATGTTACATGACACAGAGCAGGACACCTCTAAAATTAACGACATAAACGAGACACTCCAAGCTACCTCCTTCGTCACCTCGAATCTACTCTTGGTTATCTGCAAGTTACCCACATAAGAGGCAACATTTCCAAGCAGGCAGGGTGAGAAAACATAATTCAATATAGTAATCCAAGACATGGAAATCAAATAAATTAAGCAGCAGCAACAACAGATTATCACTCACATTCATTCACATCATTATCAACTTAGAATTCATAATACGATTCATCATAATTACTCCATAATAAATGCAATGTCAACTTCAATGAAAATGCACATATGCAATGCGGTACCGACTTTCCTCCATGCGATGGACACTGGCCATCAACCCTCCACAATGGGAGCACACCATAACAACATATCACTCCAATCCGCACGATGGGATTGAAGCTACCAATAGGCCGGAGCCCCATCATAAAAATATGCCATGAAATGCAATGATGCTAACCTCCTCATTTCATTCAATTATCGACATGTGCATCATTCACTTCATCTCAACAACATTCATCATAAAAATCATAGTTCATCAATTACATATCATCAATACTTCGACCCTAAAGAAACAACACGAGTAAACAGCGAGAGACTGCAAGGAAACAGCAAAATATGAGACAACCAGTAGTCTGACACGGCCACCGTGTCCTGTGACACTGCCCGTGTCAAAAGAACTGGGACAGGATTCCAAATCATCAAAAAAAAATAGCAAGTCAGCAGCCTGACACGGCACGTGTCAGAACCCCTGGGACCAATTTCCAAAAAAACAAATTTTCTCATTCACCACGACCAACAAGCTGACACGGCCACCGTGTCCTGTGACACGGCCCGTGTCAGGACCCCTGCAACACACAAATTTTATTTTTATCAACCAGTAGGCTGAGACGGTGCCCGTGTTGTGTGACACGGCCCGTGTCAGAGCGTGACAAAACCCACTTTTCCAAAAATCTGATTTTTCTGAAATTTTGATTCTCATAACCCCCAAAACCAATGTTCTACACAAAAATTGATCAAAATACTCATAAGACACACATATATCAACACATACTAGTGACATTCATCATAGTCTCATCATGTTTATACATTTCACATTCAAAACCATCAAAATCAAACACAAATTCACACCATCCTAATCTATTCAATCTCCAATTTCGTAAACTACCAAGAATTAGGAATTCTCCCCATACCTTAGAATAATCCGAAGCTTTTCCTTCCTTCTTCAAGATTCTTCGAGAATTCCTCAAGCCCTAGTTCTCCTCTTCCTCTTCTCTGCTTCAGTTTCCTTCACCCAAAACACGATCAGTTAGAATGATCGTTCCCTTTTCTCTTTTAGTCGTATATCCCAGTTTATGAACTTCCCATCCTATCCTCACTTATCTCCAATAAGACCACCTTGCCCTTCCTCGTTTTATTTTAAATTTTAATAATAACAATAATAACATAAATAATACATGATTATTCTTTTTATTAAAATTACTCGAAAATGCATCTTTTAATCCATAATTCTCCAAAATCATTACAAACCCCCTTAATTCCTTCTAAATTAATTAAATAAATGATTAAATAACTAATTTAGATTTTTGGGTCGTTATAGATGATGCTTGAATAAAGTCTGCAGATCAGTGTTTGGATGTGAGTATGTGAATGAGTTGAGTGATTACTACAAGTTATTGGATGTGAGTATGACTCATTCCTCGAATCTGGTTCCTTCATTTAATCTAAAAATGATGCTGTTGGAATTGAGGATTATGGAAACAAGAACTATTGTGGTAAGCGTGTTATTTGCAACAATCAGATGTTTGGGTTGTGTTTTGTTAGAACTATATTCATTCCTTATTTATGTTGTGATTTTTTTCTCTAATTGTCATACTGTTGTTAATATCTTTGCTGAAAATGACGAAAGCCTTCCCCATGTTACTGTTGTTGGAGATATAAATCAGCGTTTTAACCTTATTGTGCAATCTGTGTTTAACGATTTGGGCTTACTTTTCTGGCCTTATCTAGGAGCTTTGTAACTCCCCGATTTGTTTAATTGTTTTTATTTATTTCATTTATCTGAATTTTATGAAAGGTGTGAATGTATTGTATTTTACCTGCTAATTGAGTTAATTGGCTAATTTCCCTGATAGGTAAAATATTTGCAATAAGTTATAATTTCTTTTCAACTTTATTTCCCGAAATATATTTCATCGTTATTGTGTTTTATCGCGTTTGGAGAGCGTTTGCGAGATATTTGAGAGTGGGGGTATTTTGGTCTTTGTGCTGGGTTATTTTTCATAAAATAGGAAGTGGAGAGAATAGAGAGAAAAATAGAAAGGGGAAGGAAAAGAAGAGAAAGAAAAGGAGAAGAAAGAAAGAGAGAAGGGGAGAAAGAGGAAAATCGAGAATTCATTCATTTCAAGCACGATTAATCGGGTAAGAGTGAGAAGTTTCAATTATATCTTGCTTGTGTATGTATATGTGTTGTTTGTTGTAATTGTTTTGGTGGTTTCACAACTTTTTCTCTAATTGATAAATTGATGAATAATTGATAGAAATTAATGTTTTAGCGGTCGAAACTCGATATAAACTTCGTAGAATACTTGTTGTAAGGATTGGAACATGTTTGGGTTGATATATTGTGATTTGGAAGTGTTTAGATGAGAATTGGAGAGAATTTGGGATGAATTTCGTAGTATGAATTATGCAGGAAAATTCTGGGTTTTTGCTGCCCATACGCGTATCAGGCAAGGAAATACGCGTATTGGGTTGGGAAATACGCGTATGGCAAGGAAGGAATGTAGGCATTACGTGTATGGGAGTGGGCAATACGCGTATGGAGTGAGGCAATATGCGTATTGGATTTTTAGTGGAATTTTTGGGGGAAAATCAGTCTCTGCCCATACGCGTATCACTTTGGGAAATACGTGTATGGATAAGCGAGTGAGCAAGGAAATACGCGTATGGCTCAGGGCATTACGCGTATGGCCAGTAGCGATTGCAGAATTTTGTCATTTCGCGATTCTTTCCCGATTTCGCGTCCGATGCCGTAACTTTTGATCCGTGACTCGGATTGAGACATTCTTGGTATCGTTGGAAAGCTATTGAGATGTTCTTTCTTATTAAAATGGTTTTGAGATTGTTGGCCGATTTAATTATGTCGGGAATTTGGGAATGTGTCGTTTTATCGACTTTTACCGTTTTAATGGTGTGTATTTGATGTGTTATCATGCAATATGCTTTTGATATATAACGTATGACTTGTGTGCTGTTATATGATGTGAATGCATGTGATGAAATGTTGTGATGATGGTTTGTGGCCTAAGGGCAAGAAAATGCATTGTGTTGTGTTTGATTGTATATGCATGATTATGGATGTGTATATGTGTGCATTTGAATGTCATGAGTCATTGTATGCCAAGCATCATGATATGCATTCTTGTGATGTCGTGTGCCCTAGTGGGTGTGAGCGGCGAAACGATTCCAGAGGGAATCCCCTATAACATCGTGTGCCTTATACAAAAAGGTGTGAGCGATGATTATAGACGATCGTGTGCCTTATACAAAGAGGTGTGAGCGATCGGGTCGTGTGCCTTATACAAAGAGGTGTGAGCAATCCATAAACGTCGTGTGTCTTATACAAAGAGGTGTGAGCGACGGGGAACATCGTTTGCCCGACGGGGAGATACACTAAGTAACAAGCGATGATTCCAATAGTTCCTGACTGAACTGATGATGAGAATGATGGATGGATGGTACCGCATTTGCATAGAGTCGTTGTGTCCGTCTCTTTGCATTTGCATAAATCATGAATGGATTGATTATGTGTGGAAAATCATGAATGGATTGATTATGTGTGGAAAATCATGAATGGATTGATTATGTGTGGAAAATTGTGAATTGACTGAGTATGTGTTGAGATTTATGATTGGATTGGTGAATTGATGTGCATATGTGATAAATGCATTGTTTATGGATGATATGTTTTATGATTAGACATAAGCTATGTGAGGTGGTGGTGTGTTTCCATATGTTATAATTTTGATATGCATTATGGGTGAAATGTTGTGTATCTGTGGCTTGTTATATGTATTAATATGTGATGCTTGTGGTGAGAATAGCAATGCATGTAAATCTTTATGTAAATCTTGATTTAGTTGTTAACCCTTCTGCCGTGGTTTGTTGCTCTACGAGGCAATTGCAGATTAGTAGTCTTGGAGGATTTTGTGAAGATTAGTTCTCCATCCTTTTGTCGGTCTGTCTGCTCTGATACGTAACACTGGAGTCGGGGAACGCTATAGATATATATGTATACATTTGTTGAATATATTTTGTATTACTTTTGTATGTATATTTGGATGTTATAAAACGATTCATTTTGTAAACCAAGACAGTTATGGATCTTTCTGCTTTATTCCATAACTGAACTTTCCTTTTGTTGGAAAAAGTTTCCCTTTTAGGTTTATTCCACTTTGTGTTATGTATCAAATTTATGAGTAGTGATTGTGTTTTCTTTCCTTGATTGTGGCATTCTTGTTTCTGTCGAAAAAATAAATTTTTATTCACTCTGATTCATTTATGTATTATTTATTCGCGATGGGAATTAGGGTGTTACAAGAGTGGTATCAGAGCAGGTCGGTCCATCCGGCCAAGTTGTTGAATCAGCTGGTGTGACAGTTGAATACTATCGATGTTGTTTATGTCTTAGTATGTGATATGTGTGTGAAACACTGTCAGTACTTTCTGGTTCTCCTAATCCTTTGTCTTCAGGTTTGAGAATGAGATAAGTGGGGGAGAAGCTGGTGCTTCTCCAAGTTGCTTCGTTTGTATGACGTTGGTTGCAAGATTGTAATTGTTGTTTGGACAGTGTTGTTCCCGATTCTGGAAGGAATGCGGAGGTAAGGTTTATGTCAACTAAGGAGTTGTGCCTTAGGTAGTTTAGTGCATGAGATGCAAGAAATGCTATTATAGTTTAGTAAAGATGGCTTATGCCCCATCATGATTGTTGGCTGTCTATTGACAAATTAAGGAACTGATCACCCTTAATCTCTTGTTGATAGTAGACGGGATTATGTTGGATGGAATAGATGTGTCTTTCTGGCTTTGTTAATATGTACAATGAATTATTTGGAATTTAAGAAAATGGTTACAGATTGTTTTGTTGAGTCGATGAAGATTCTTATTTCCGAAGATGAGGCAGATTAGAGGTTTTGGTATGTTGGTCCAGTAGTGAAGTCATTGAGAGAGAACGATTGGGTATCGCTAATGGTTGTTCTCAGAGAGTAGAGTGTTGACTCAAGTTTGACGAAGGTGAAGTTTTGAGGTTTGGATCTGCTAAGTAAGTAGAAGAACTTTTAGGAAGTGAAACTCAGATTGAAAGAGCGGTTGGAAGATTTACTGGAAAACGGATTTGTGAGACCAAGTGTGTCGTCTTAGAGAGCTCCAGCTTTTTTGGTAACAAAAAGGGAGGATGATTGAACGAAATAACAAGCATGATGTGTATGATGGTATTGAGACTATGGAAAGCAAAACTTAGAGTTTTGGAGTTTTTAAAGTTTTAGGGTATTAATGGAAATCTTGAGAAAACCCTTAGGTGTGGATGTAATATTTGAGAGTTCTTTTGGGTTGGTTTTTGCTACATGTTGGAATTTGTGGAATTGGACGGTCAAGAGAAGAATTGTGTATGGATTACTAACAGTTGAATAAGGTAACGATTGAGAATAAGTGTCCACTTTCATGAATAGATGACTGGAATGGTTTGGTTGAGTTTAAGTGAAATTAGAATTGGTTGGAATGTTTGATAAGAGTGGTGATTTGTGTGAGTTGAGGCGTTGATTAACTTAATGGGACTGGTTATGTTTGTTATCATCGGGATAGGCTGTTATTTACTCGGTTAAGCTTGTATGTGAGTAGCCAGTTACCCAGTGAAAAATTTTGCAGAAGCTTTAAGAATTTATATCCTTTGGAATTTGGTTGGGCATTACAACGTTCAATGATGTTGTTTGGCGATAGTAATGCGTCTGGAATTTTTGTGGAGTATATGAATCGTATCTTCCATATTTAATTAGATAAGTTCGTGGTGGTTTTGATTAAGGATATTTGGATCTGTTATAAACTCAGAGGAAGAACAGGTAGAGTGTTTGAGATTTGAATTACAAGTGTTGAAAAGAGACGAAGTTTTATGCTAAGTTATTAAAGTTAGAATTTTGGTTGAAAAAGGTTAGTTTTCTTGGATATGTTATTTCAGATGAGAGTATGGTTATGGATCCATCAGAAGTAGATGCAGTTCTACAATGAGAGACTCTAAAGTTAGTTAAGGAGATTCAAAATTTTTGGGCTTAGTTGGTTGTTACTGCAGGCTAGGGAAGACTTTGCTAAGTTCGTACTCTTGTTATCTCAGTTGACTTGCAAAGGGTGAGTCGTTTTTTATGGATGTTCGTTGTGAGGAATGTTTCGGAGAGCTGAAGTAGAAGTTGTCTACGGCTCCAGTTTTGATTCTGGGTGATCCTAATAAACCGTTGGTGAGGTATTGTGATGTGTCTTTGATGAGTTAGTCAGTGTGTTAATGCAAAAGGGTAAAGTCGTGGCTTATGCTTTACGACAATTGAGGTTTCATAGAAGGATCTATACTATTTTGAATTTGGAATTGGTTGCGGTTGTATTGTGTTAGAATATGTGGAGGTATTATCTTTATGGTTCTAGATTCGAAGTGTTTAGTAATCACAAGAGTTTAGAGTATTTGTTCGGTCTGAAGGAATATAGTATGAGACAACGAGGATGGTTAGAATTCGTGACGAGTTATGAATTCGTCTTGGATTATCCTTCGGGAAAAGCTAAGGTTATGCCTGAAAAGTTAAGTCGAAAGTTTTTATACATGGTTGTTTTGATGGTCAGAGAATTAAAATTATTTGAGCAGTTCAGAGGTTTGTGTCTGGTGTGTGAGATAACACAGTAGAGAGTGAGGTTGGGTATATTAAAAGTGAACAGTGATTTTTGGCAAATATGAGAAAGAGTTAGACTTTGGACGTGAGATTGGTAGACTTGATAGTTTCGAGTAATTAGAGTGCGCAGCGGAAGCGTGATGTGGCACATTTTGTATTTGCGTGTGGAACTTGTAAGAGTTCATAGGTTGAACATTGGGAACATGTAGGAGTGATGAAACCATTGGACGTTTCAGTATGGAAGTGTTAGGTGAAAGGTTTAAGTATTATGCATGGGCTACTATGTAGATGGATGTTTTGGTTGTATGTTCGATTGTTGAATCGTAGCATTGTTGTAATAAGGTTGTGTGACAAGGATGTGGGTATTGTGGTTACGTAGAGGTTGTTGAACGATGTTGTGTCGTGGAAATTTGTGTTCTTGTTTGTGTTGTTGCCTCGTTTCCATCGTGTTGGTTCGAGTGCGAGTAGCTAATTCCTGTGTGTTCGTAACTTGGGTATTCTTTGAGTCGTGAGTTGGTCGTCAAGTGCATTGTATGGGCTTTGCATCTTGTCGTTGTAGTTGTCGTCATTGTCGTGTCGTTGTTGTAGCTGTTGTTAGCAAGGTGGGTGGTCAGTTTGTGTTATTCGTGGTGTGCCTTTGGTAGGCCTGATAATTTGTTAGTCGGATGCGAGAGTCGTATCCCGAGTTGTTCGTATCAGTATATTTTCGAGGACGAAAATTACTAAGTGGGGGAGATTTGTAACGCCCCGATTCATTTAATTGTATTTATTTATTTCATTTATGTGAATTTTGTGAAAGGTGTGAATTTATTGTATTTTACCTGCTAATTGAGTTAATTGGCTAATTTCCCTGATGGGTAAAATATTTGCAATAAGTTATAATTTCTTTTCAACTTTTATTTCCCGAAATATATTTCATCGTTATTGTGTTTTATCGCGTTTGGAGAGCGTTTGCGAGATATTTGAGAGTAGGGGTATTTTGGTCTTTGTGCTGCGTTATTTTTCATAAAATAGAAAGTGGAGAGAATAGAGAAAAAAATAGAAAGGGGAAGGAAAAGAAGAGAAAGAAAAGGAGAAGAAAGCAAGAGAGAAGGGGAGAAAGAGGAAAATTGAGAATTCATCCATTTTAAGCACGATTAATCGGGTAAGGGTGAGAAGTTTCAATTATATCTTGCTTGTGTATGTATATGTGTTGTTTGTTGTAATTGTTTTGGTGGTTTCACAGCTTTTTCTATAATGGATAAATTGATGAATAATTGATAGAAATCAATGTTTTCGTGGTCGAAACTCGATATAAACTGCGTAGAATAATTGTTGTTAGGATTGGAACATGTTTGGGTTGACATATTGTGATTTGGAAGTGTTTAGATGAGAATTGGAGAGAATTTAGGATGAATTTCGTTGTATGAATTATGCAGGAAAATTCTGGGTTTTCGCTGCCCATACGCGTATCAGGAAAGACAATACACATATGTAATACCCCAAAATTTGCTCTCCCCTTTGTCATCATAGCATGGCATTATCATTTATCATATCATATCCACCTCATTAACATTACATTGCATTTAACAT
Organism: Lathyrus tuberosus; assembly: GCA_022829125.1. Classification (NCBI taxonomy): domain Eukaryota; kingdom Viridiplantae; phylum Streptophyta; class Magnoliopsida; order Fabales; family Fabaceae; genus Lathyrus; species Lathyrus tuberosus. The sequence continues at coordinate 1,380,773 of JALAZF010000276.1, read as the reverse complement.
AGAAAAATGAAGCATGGCATCCTTCTTACCATCAGGGCATGTGGTCAGGTGGGAGGTGGACAATCAAGAGATCATCCAAAGCACAAAAAGGTCAATCAAGTTGCCTCAAGGCAAGCCAAGAGCCTCTCATGTCTCATACTATCTCAATTGATCTTCCAAAACCTCAAGGAAGTGAGATTCAATGGGAGGTTGAAGCACTACATCTTTCACTATGCAAGAGGTTCAAAAATTGAAGGAAAACCCTCAAAAGAGATAGCTCATTGATTCAAAATCATTCTCAAGTGGCATTTCTCATCATCCTTTAAGAGGATACACAACATACTCTGAGGAATTTGGATTTGGAAGATGTGCAATTTCCTCCTAACCAGAGAGGGTCAAAATTAGGGTTTCTAATAAAATCAGGATATCTCTGATTTTTTGGACAAAGCTTGTTGTCATGGTATTCTACATGTTCTTAAGTGTATGTGTATGGAAAATTGCCCCTCAATGGGTTTTAGAAGTGGTTCAATTGGAAGAAAAATCAAGAATCAGAGAAATTGTGGCAAAGTCAAATAATCAGAGGAAAAAGTCAATTCTTGACTTTTTGAGGCCAAATTCATGAAATTCATGTTATATGTGTCCAATGTACAAAATTTGGTCAAGAAATTCCAAAGGAATCATGAAAAAATCAAGATGTAAAAAGTTGCCATTTTTGGATGAAGTAGGGTTACTAAAAATAGCAAGTTTTGGCCATTTTGCATCAGAGTTTGAACCAAGGCCATTTAAATTTGGAGCACCAAATGAAAATTCCATTCTGCCTCAATGAAAGGCCTTGCTTTAAGCTTCAAATCCATGTGTGGAACATCTCCATTGGATAAAAATTGAGTGAGATATGATTGATCAAAGTTTGAGCAAAGTAGGTTCAAAACTAGGTCATGACCAAGATTTTCAAGGCACGCGCGCAGTCATTTTCACAAACACATGGTGGGCCAAATGTATTGATCAATTACTCATGGTTAGAGGCCTCAAATGAAAAATCTTTCAACATGAAAGTTGTTCCTCTATGTGAGATCTTCAAAAGTGGTGTTTATGATTTTTTCATTTGATCAAAGGTTGAGAAGTTATGATGGGTCCAATTTACTATGATTATGCTGAAAACCCAGGTGCCAAGATGCCTTGCCAGCCAACCCCTTTGCCTCGCCCATGACCAGTTCCAAATTTGTGTGTTCAATCCATTTTTCAACCTATGTCAAGTATCATTTCAATTCATTTTTCATACCAAACATATTCTCTCATATCATCTCTTTTCAATGACTCCAAAACTTTGTCAAACCATCCCTTGATTAGGGAGAAAATCAACACCAAACTACCATGTTTGCATTGATCCCAAACTGTCATAAAGAATCAGAAAAAACAAGTGTTGTTGTTGTTGTTATTTCAAAGTGTATGCATATATCCCACACCTCATGACACTTTGCCATTTTAAGCCAAGCATTGTCCTTGCTTGCACGCTCCTCTAATGCTTATTACACATGAAAATGGAAAAGTTAAAAGCTTGTTGAACAAGTTTATGTTGCTGCAGCATACACGAGCAAGTTTCATTCTATGAACCTCCACCATAGCTCACCATAAGTCATCGTCACCATAGCAAAACCATTGCTAACTCGTCCCCTAACTAACTTGGCTCAGTTAGTTAGGATGGACTCACCTAAACTCAACTTGGACTCAGTTAACCAACTCAGGTTAACCATGGTTAAAGCAACTTATAAATAGCAAGCTTCACTCACATTGCAATCTTCAGCTTCATTTTTTACTCTCCCTCTCAAACACCTCAAACTCTCCCTCTCTTTCTCTCCATTTTCTCTCTGAGTTTCGCGAATTCATCATCATCTCCCTCTAATTCCACCTTCAAGCTTCATCTTCAATCATCACTGAACATTGAAGCAGCATTGGATCTTTGAAGTAAGCACTCTACAAATCCATATCCATCATCATTCTTCAGAAGTTGAAAGCCTTTATTTGGCCAAGAGTAGCTCAAAGAGGAAGCAAAATCTCTGGTTTTCTGAAGAATATCTCAAGGTCACAAATCTTCAGGTACGAATTTCCACCATTATAGACATGATTTGAAGTTATTTTCAGGTTCTTGAAGCTTCTTATAAGCTCGAGAACTTGTCTGGCTAGTTGATAGGCCTTTAGAGGCATAGTTCAAAAGTTAGGGCAAAACTTCCTCTGTTCGATTCTTTTATGTCATGAATATTTTGTGCATTTTATCACTGGATCCATGCTCCTCATCACTTCAGCTTTCCAATGATGTATGTTTTGTCCATTTATGCTTGCCTGAAAATCATTGTCACCGGAGGTTGGCCGGAGAAGATGACCGGAGGTCATCTCCGGCCGGTGGATTCATTCTCTAGGGTTTTGCTCAGGTTTTAATCATGACCATTGGATGAGCATGATCTGATGGCCACGAACGTGCCAGCACATTAAAATTCATGTGCTCCTCACGTGCGTGTTTTCTGATCTCACTTAAGCATTTTGTGGTGTGGTGCATGGTATGTTGTGTGGTCATTCATGTATGCGTGTTGGATGTAATTACCTTGACTTGTTTCTTGACTTGACTTAATCTGATGGTTGTTGTTACTTTGACTATTGTTGACTGAAGTGCATGGTTGTTAGTGTGTTATGCGCGTAACTGGACCTAAGCCAGATTGATATCCACACCCCCTTGTTTAAGGCCCAATGTAATTTGAACTGTCCAATTGCTATGTTCATACCCCCCTTCATTTTGCATTCTTTTTTTTATTTTTATTTCTTTCTACACGTTTGATTTCTAATTTTTAAAAATACCAAAACATATGGGAAAATTCTACAAAAATTCATGTGTATTCTTAAAACATTTAGGAAATTTTTCATGATTTTATTTTCTGATTTTATGACCTTTTTGCCCCTGTTCCATAATTTTCTTTGAATTTCCACTTAGATGCATTCTAAGCATGATACATGAATTTGTTTAATTTTTTTCTTGCTCATTACCAACTATTTTGACATGATTCTTTTTGCATTGATTCACTAATACATTGAAGCATGTTATATGATTTTTGTTTGATTTTTTAGGTCACTTTATTACATGTCTTGATGCCTATATTTGTACCACTTTGCATGATGTTTCAATTTGACCTAATTGCTTTGTTTGAAGTCATTTTGCTTTGAATTTTGATATGCTATTTTGATATGTGATTCATCCCTGATTAGTGAACTCCAATACCATGTTTTCATAATTTTCATGAGGACATTTGATTTTTGCTTGATGCATTTCATTTAAGGCATTATGACATGTTATATCATTGTAATCTTTAGTGCATGTTTGCATGAATTCTTTTGTGCATATTTGTATGAGCATTTGCATAGTTGTGTGAGTCATTCATATGATATTATAGGTCTTTGATACACATTATAGGTCATCTTTACATGTTCATTTCAATTTGAACTTTGTGCATCATTAACATGTTTTGTTTGCACTTTCTTTTTGGAACTTTCATTTCAATTCTTCTCATATTACTTCTTGAATGCCTTGAAGTTGATTCATAAATACTTTTGAGATGTTTATAAACCATTTTCCATTTAGTTTCAATTCTGGTTGTTGATTTACATGTTCCATTTATGCATGTCTTCTTCATTTCTTTCCATCTTTCATCTACCCGTTCTTCTTGTAACATGTTTAAATGTTAATGGATGATGTTTGTTGCCTATTCACTTGCACTTGTATGAGGATATTCATTTGTTGTCCATATGATGTACATTCTGATTGTGGCTCTAGGATTTGGTTTCTCATTTAATTCTTTTGAGTTTTATGATGCATTACATGTTCTTTTACTTCTTATACTTCTTATACATGTTTACTAACCATGTAGGGGCTTTGGTAAGTTTCAATTGAGTGTGGATAAGGAATCCACATTCAACTTCTATCCTTTCTCTTTTACAATTCCATTTTGTGTTTTGCTAAGCACTTATGTGCTTTCTTTAAATAACTCATTACTTTCCCTTTTTGAATTACAATTCATCTTCTACTTTGGAAGTGAATTGTTTAATTCTTTCTTTCTTTAGACTTTAGGTTGAAACCTCACAAACCTTAGGATCACTCCCTTAACTAATCAATTAGGATTGAGTCTTAGTCCATATAGATTTTTACCTTTATCCTCTCTTGAGTCTTTCATCTTCTCATCTCAAAGGAAATTCAAAACACATAATAAAGGTAGGCATTTATTGCATTTAGGCCTTTCATATAAAGAAAAGATTATAAGGGGTCTTCTCTTGTAATCTTAGAATGTGTAGCATATAGCCCATCTTGGGTCAATGTGTTAAACATTTGATCTTGTATGAGGGACTTAAATGCAATACTTGTTGAAGGTGCAAATAATAAAAAACACTTCTTCATTTCTTAATCAACAAAAACACTTAATAAACACAAGTATGCTAGTGTGTTTGAACCTTGACAATTGGAACTAAGTGTGGGGGTCTTTTTCACTCTTAGTGTGCTTTCTTACTCATTCCATCTTGGAATGTGAGAATGTACACATTCCAATGACTAAGATTCAGATACACTATCATATGCAAACAAATGAAAAAACTCTTAAAAGACAAAAACAAACAATAACGTCTTTCCTTCGGGAATTCTTTTCTCACCTCACTCACTCTCAGCGTACGAACGTGCTTTTACTCGTTCTCTTGCAAGATGGTAATGCACTCGGACCGGCGAGACTGCAACACCTGAGCTAGAACGTTAGCCGTTCCCTAAAAAACACAAACAATTCATCCCTAGTGAGGGGAACTACGTCGCTCTGATTCTCATGTTCCCGATGAGATACGTAGGCAGTGGGGTAGGGCCCATTCGAGCACTTCTTTTATTTTCCCTACATTTTTTTTTCTTTCTTTTAGTTCTTTCTCAGTATTCTTTTCTATCACCCTTTGATTGAAGCAGCAAGCGTGGATCCCATCGGGTACGATGGACGCGAGGGGGTGCTAATACCTTCCTCTCGCGTAACCGACTCCCGAACCCAGTTCTCTTGGTCGCGAGACCATGCTCTTTCCTTTCCTTCAGGTTTATGCAATGTTTCCTTTCCCTCTCTTGGGATAAATACACATTGCTGGCGACTCTGTTCGGTGCCACTTTCGCGTTTGTACTTGGATGAAAATCCCGGGAGCGTCAGCTGGCGACTCTGCTGGGGAAATAGATTTTGACCTATTGCTGGTCCATCCCTAAGCGAGTCAATCCTAGCGCTTGTCTGCTTTTCTTTCATTGGGTGTTTACTGTTGTGTTGTATTTACTGTTTTATTGTATGGTTATTTACTGCTTTACTGTACATTACTGTATTTACCGTATTTTAGCATTTTCATTTCATATGATATATTATGCTATACTGGACTGTGTTGTTTTCTGTTTGGCGGGCGGGATTTCTGAGAGATAAGCCCATTACACAGGCTTGAGTATACACTTAGAATTAGAGTGGAGAGTAGTGGGACCTACGTGCCGTTTGGAGTGCGTTGGGTGTTCACGAAATTCACAGCTAGACGAGGCTATCTTGGGACACGTCGTGGCATACGCATCTTGCGTATTCCAGGATGTAGATCTAGAGAGCTGTCGACTCTAGTGACCGATCATGAGGACCTTAGTGGAAATATCCCTCTTTAGTGGTGACAATGGCAGACCACATTCTGTGGCAAACCCATTCGCACCCGAGGACCCACTTTGGAACTTGCATAGGATGACCTTTATTTTCTAAGGGGAGTCAGTGGACGACCTCTTTGATTGGCATAGCATTGTATCCTACGGGCTGAATGTGCTATTGCTTCTCAAACCTCCGAAGCTGACAAGCCTTATTTTCTAAGAACCACATGTGAGCATGGGCGGGATGTTTACAGGTTTGCAGGAAACCCAGCCTCCTACCTACCTTACTCGTGATTCTATGATGATTTCAGACATTGTATCCTATGACAGTGATTTAAGTGTTCATCTCAGATATTGCCAGACTCAGTACAGAGACACAGTGCACACAGTTCAATACAGACACCGACACTTGATTACCTGATCACATGCCCTTTTGCATTGCATTATCATATCATAACAGTTATGTTTGTCATTTTCAGGTGCATAATACATTTCTGATTCCAATCCATGGGTTCAACAGAGATCGTCGCCGAGAGAAAGAACAATGTGTCTTACAAGTTTCCAGATCCTGTCTTGGATTCATTGCTCAAAGTTATAGATATGGCTGGTCCGGGTATTCTTGATAGGTTTCAGAAGAGCTACGGGAATTTGGTTGGGATGGTCCGTACAATCACCAAGTATGAACATGATGCCTTGCACACTCTGCTGCAGTTCTACGAGCCTTCGTTGAGGTGTTTTCTTTTTTCAGATTACATTTTGATGCCAACACTGGAAGAATTCTCATTTATTTTGGGAATTCCGATCACGTCGGCAATACCATTCTTCTCTGGTAGTTCTCCCAGCGTAAAAGAAATTGCTGCTGCTTTACAAATGGATCAGGCATTGATAAAGAGTGGTGTGAGCAGTAAAAATGGAGTCAGCGGATTTCATTTAGAATTTCTGTCTGGACAGGCCCAAGAGGCTGCAAGTGCTAAAAATTGGACGGTTTACAATTCCATTCTGGCTCTCTGCATATATGGCCTAGTTTTCTTTCCCAATCAGCAAGACTTTGTGGATATGCAAGCAACGAGAGTTTTTGTCCTTAAAAATCCAGTCCCTACTTTGTTAGGAGATTTTTATCATTCCGTGCATTACAAGAATGAGAAAAGGAGGGGAGGATCTGTTAGTTGTTGCACTCCACTGCTGAGTCATTGGTTTTTCAAGCATTTGCCTCAGACAGGTGCCTTTGTGGAAACCAAAGATGTGGCGAAATGGTCTAAACGATTGATGAGTTTAACTGCTGATAACATTGTATGGTTTGATCACCGGTTATTGAGAATAGAGCTTGTCACAAGATGCGGAAATTTTCCAAATGTGCCTTTGATTGGCAGAAAAGGAGGGATCAATTATAATCCAGTTTTGGCCATCCGACAGTTTGGGTATGCTTCCAGGGATCCTCCTACAGAGCAAGATGTGGAAGAATCTTTATTCTTTACAGGAACTAAAGATGCGAAGGTGGTAGAAGTAGTGAATGCTTGGAAAGATAAGCACAAAATTGGAAAAGCAGTTTTTGGAAAAGGAGATTGTAGATCTTATCCTGAATATGACAGGTGGATTGAGACGAAAGTAAAGGAATTGCTTTTACCCTTTTCAAGGGGACCTCTTTTATGTGCAGTACAGCCAGAACAACCCACTATGGTGGCTATTGAAGAATGTGAGAAGTGGAAGAAAATGGTCAGAGAGTTGCAGATAGAGAATTCTGGAATGAGCAGATGCCTTCAGAAAGCTCTAGCTGACAACAAAGAGTTGGAAAAGAGAGCCTTGAAAGCGGAAAAAACCTTGGCTGACAAAGAGGAAGATTTTGATGACCGAGATCGGTACTTTCGGAAACTTACTTTGGGAGCAGATGACACTAGTCAGGCTCACAAGATTACAAAACAGGCTTTAGCCCGAAGCAAGGATTCATTAGCTCAACTTCGTCAAGCTTGGGATGAAGTCAGAATTGAAAATGCCGAGTTAAAGGATCAGTCGAAGACTAAAGACGAGGAGCTTAAAAAGGCACATGAGCAGAGGAGAAAGTATCGGGAAAGTCTCGATAAAAGTCAAGAGCAGTTAGAAGAAGCTAGAAGCCAGTTGAAGAATACCAAGAAAGAGCTTGAAGAAGTCATGATAGAAAGGGAGATACTCAAGACGCAAGCTAGCATAAAGAGACACAAAGGAGTGTGTGATGACGAAGCTCTGATGCTGCATATGGGTTCTTTAACTGAAGCTCTTGAGAAAAGGGATGTCTTGATCAAAGAGATGATTGAAAAGCCGAATCACCAGCGTACCCGTATACTTTTTGAGGAAATCAAGTATTCAAGTGATAAGCTGAAGGATGTGGAATTGTCAGATTGATGTTCTTTTCCCTGTATTTTGTTGTTAATGGCTACCATCAGGCTTGTTGATGGATCCATTTTTTTCCTTGTATTGCATTTGCGGTTGAACCTTTCTTAAATGTACTTGAATATTTTGTTGAATGAGTATGAGCAGTTTTATTCAGGATTATTTCTTATCAGATAGCCGCACACAAGCACATGACCACGACACGTCTCTTTATATCACAATTTCTGGTCTTCAGATTTCTGTGGTTGGATTGGAATTAGGGTATAAAGCACCTCGGAAATGACAAACATGGCATTGCATGGCATTGCATATCATTTTGCATTTTTGTTACTTGCTTTTCAGGTACTCGTTGCAGGGTCTCTAACCTTTATTTGGTTTCAGGCAGTATAGCGGAGAGTCATATTCACCGATATTCGACGCGAAGGAATCAAGTAAGAATCATGGATCAAGTGCAAAGTGATTTGGCGGAAATGAGGGCGCGTATGGACCAGTTCATGACCCTCATGACTGGCATGGCGCAAAATCAGGAGAGACTGAGGCTTCTGGTAGAGCGTCCCGACAATGGGCCCGAAGGTGATCATCATGACAATTCACAGGGACATGGCATTCCTCCTCCCGGTGGCAACCCTCCTCCTGGTGGTAACAATCGGGGTAATGGAAATGGTAGGCATGCTGGTGTTACTCTTGAGGATACTCTGGAAGACCAATTTACTCTGCTGGATGCTGATGTGGGTAATCAAGGGGATCGAAGGTATGATGAGTTAGCAGAGAAGATCAGGGCCATAGAATGCAAGAACTCTATGGGTATTGATGTTACCAGCTTGGGGCTGGTCTCAGGAGTCAGAATTCCCCCTAAATTCAAGCCTCCCACTGTCGATAAGTATCACGGCAATGCGTGTCCCCAAACGCATCTTCAAGCTTACTTTGGGAAGATTTCAGCCCATACGGATGACGAGAAGCTATGGATGCACTATTTTCAGGACAGTCTGGCGGGGGCGTCTTTGACCTGGTACATGAAGTTGAATAGAGCTGCTGTGAAGAATTGGAAAGATCTGGCAGAAGCGTTCCTGAAGCAATACCAATATAATATTGACATGGCGCCCAACCGCACCCAATTGCAGGGATTGTCACAAAATGCCAAGGAGAGTTTTAAAGAATATGCACAGAGGTGGAGGGAAATGGCTGCCCAGGTCCAACCTCCCTTGTCAGACAGAGAAATGGCAGATATGTTCATGGGCACCTTGCAAGGGGCCTATCTGGATAGATTAGCTGCTTGTCCGTCGACTGGATTTGCTGATATTGTAATTGCGGGAGAAAGAATAGAAAGTCTGTTAAAGCTTGGAAAGATCCAGGATGTGAGTGGGGCTGGCTCTTCGGGGACGAAGAAACCGTTTGCTAGTAACCAGAAAAGACGAGAAGGTGATACGAATGCTGTGTTTAGAGGACGAGGCAGAGGGCGTTCTCGAGCTTATTATCAGGTAGATGCTGTAACAATCCCCACACCGTCTGTTCAGAAACAACAACCCCAACAACAAGTTCAACAGCAACAACCTTTTTTCCAGCAAAGGTCTAGACAGAGGGATCGTAAGATGGATCCTCTCCCTATGACTTATGCCGCGCTGTTGCCCCGGCTACTCGAGTTAAAGTTGGTAGAACTCCGTACTATGAAAGCTCCGGTTGCTGGAAACCTGCCACCTAACTTCGATGCTAATGCTCGTTGTGAGTTCCACTCAGGTGCTCAGGGGCACTCCATTGAAAAATGCTGGGCTTTCCATCATAAAGTACAAGATTTGATTGATGCTAAAGCCATCAATTTCTCTCCCGCTCCTAATATTACTCAGCATCCCATGCCTGATCATAGTGCAGCAAATGTGTACGCTATTGAAGATGGGAGGAGATTGAATTTGGTGTTAGACGTTCATCAAGTGAAAACTTCTTTGTTGGTTGTAAAAGATCGTTTATTGAAGGGACAGGTGTTCCCGGGCTGTAGTCAGGATTGCTCTGAGTGTATGAATCAGGAGAACGGCTGTGATAAGTTGAAGATGGGTTTACAGAATCTGATCGATGAAGGATGTCTACAGTTTGACAGAGTCGTGAAAGACACTGATGAGATATCAACCGTGACCATCTATTACACTCCCGCTGAGATTCAAATGCCGGTCAATGCAGTTCCCGTGGCGAGTGTTGCGCCAGAAGGGCCCAGTCCTGTCACTATCACGGTGCCAGGGCCAATTCCGTTCACATCTACGAAAGCTATCCCATGGCACTATGGGGCAGATGTATATTACGAAGGCAAAAAACAGGAAGTTGAGTCGTCAGTCATCCCAAATATTGATAATGTAGGGGGTGTAGGGGGCTTTACAAGGAGTGGAAGGTTGTTCGCTCCCCAAACCTTGAGAAGTGATAAAGAGGCAGAAGCTGCAGCAAAGGCTAAGGGTAAACAGGTGGTTGAAAGTGCGCCTACACCTGAAGCAGAGACAAAGATTACTTTTGATAAGGAAATGGAAGAATTTATGAAGATAATCAAGAAAAGCGATTATAAGATTGTGGACCAACTGAATCAGACCCCTTCAAAGATTTCAATCCTGTCACTATTGATGTGCTCTGATGCGCACCGGCAGGCGTTGTTGAAAGTGTTGAAGAGTGCGTACGTGCCGCAAGAAATTACTGTTAATCAGCTCGAGGGCGTAATCTCCAATGTTAATGTCAGCCATGGCTTGGGCTTTACAAGTAGAGATTTGACTGTTGAAGGAAGAAACCATAATAAGGCTTTGCATATCACGATGGAGTGTAAGGGCGCAGTGTTATCTCATGTACTGGTAGACACTGGTTCATCACTCAATGTCTTGCCCAAGAAGGCATTAATGAAGCTGGAAGTTGACGGTTTGATCTTAAGGCCTAGTGAATTGGTGGTCAGAGCATTCGATGGAACTAGACGATCTGTGTTTGGTGAGGTGGAATTGCCCGTACAAATTGGACCACAGGTATTCAAATCCACGTTCCATGTAATGGACATACAACCTGCATATAGCTGCCTATTGGGACGCCCTTGGATTCACGGAGCCGGGGCTGTTACTTCTACTCTACATCAAAAGCTGAAGTATGAGTTTGAAGGGCAGGTTGTGACAGTGTGTGGGGAAGAAGACATCTTTGTGAGTCACTTGTCCACGTTCAAGTACATTGAAATGGATGGGGAAATTCATGAGATGCTGTGCCAATCATTCGAAGCAGTCAATATTGACGATGCACCTGAGTCTTCTTCTGTACCAGTTGGGGCTGGTACCTCCATTTCATCTTACAAACAAGCTGTCGAAGTCGTCAGGGCAGGCAACGCCCAAGGTTGGGGCAGGTTGATAGAGACCCCAATGAAGGAAGACAAATTTGGTATTGGTTATCATCCCTCTACAACTTCAGATGCGGGGAGCAGGGGACCCATTACTTTCAATAGTGGGGGAATTATCTACATGGACCAGTCTTGTGCAGCCACGGAGGATAGTGTTGACAGTGATTGTGACCTGGACAACTGGGTACGCCCTCATGCTTCGGGACAACAAGTGCAAAACTGGTTCGTTGAAGAAGTCATCCGGGTTACTCTTCAGACAGAGTAATTTTTCTTTGTTTTTTCTAACCATAATGCATGACAAAATCTTGCGCTCTGCCCAAGGCGTATAGATTCATTTGTAGGGCCACCATGGTTGCATTTGCAATGTTTAATCATTAATAAAGGACGTTTTGCAATCAAATTTTGTTCTCTGTCTTTCAGTTTTTATTTTTGCACAAAAAATATAAAATGGCAATGTTTCATTTTCTTTTGTTTTGCTTAAAAATAAATTCTAAAATAAGGCATGAACCCGTTCATGCAGACTTGATCCTCCGGATACCACTGATAACGATTTTGATATGGCCATGTATGACTTTGACAATCCGATTTATCAAGCCGAAGAAGGGGATGGGAAAGATTGTGAACTTTCTGAAGAACTGGCCAGATTGTTGAAACAAGAGGAAAGGGTCATCCGGCCTCATCAGGAGACTGTAGAAATCATCAATATTGGTACTAAGGACGCCAAGAAAGAGATCAGGATTGGTGCCAGCTTGCAAGCAGATGTGAAGCAAACTTTGATGGAAATGTTGCGTGAGTATGTTGACATCTTCGCCTGGTCGTATCAAGACATGCCGGGGTTGGATACAGATATTGTTGTGCACAGGCTGCCATTGAGAGAAGAATGTCCGCCAGTCAAGCAGAAACTTCGTCGGACTCACCCCGACATGGCCTTAAAGATTAAGGAGGAAGTCCAGAAGCAGTGGGACGCTGGTTTTCTTGCTGTGACAAAGTATCCTCCATGGGTAGCCAACATCGTGCCAGTACCGAAGAAAGATGGAAAAGTGAGAATGTGTGTGGATTATCGAGATCTTAATAAAGCTAGCCCGAAAGATGATTTTCCACTACCTCATATTGATGTGCTGGTCGATAATACAGCTCAATTTTCAGTGTTCTCATTTATGGACGGGTTCTCCGGGTACAACCAGATCAAGATGGCACCTGAAGACATGGAGAAGACCACGTTCATTACTCCGTGGGGTACATATTGTTATAAAGTAATGCCTTTTGGGTTGAAAAACGCAGGGGCAACGTACCAACGGGCGATGGTGACATTGTTTCATGACTTGATTCATAAGGAGATCGAATGTTATGTAGATGATATGATTGCCAAGTCGAGAACAGAAGAGGAACATCTGGTTAACCTGAAAAAGCTGTTTGAAAGGTTGAGAAAGTTCCGTCTGAGATTAAATCCAAACAAGTGCACGTTTGGGGTGCGTTCTGGAAAGTTGCTAGGTTTCATTGTGAGCGAAAAAGGAATCGAGGTTGATCCTGCCAAGGTGAAAGCAATACAAGAAATGCCTGAACCGAGAACAGAAAAAGAGGTTCGTAGTTTCTTGGGTAGATTGAACTACATTGCAAGGTTCATATCTCACCTAACAGCCACGTGTGAACCAATATTTAAATTGTTAAGGAAAGATCAAACGGTCAGGTGGAATGACGATTGCCAGTTGGCATTCGATAAGATAAAAGAATACTTGCAGGAACCTCCGATTCTAATGCCTCCAGTTGAAGGGAGACCGCTGATAATGTATCTGACAGTGCTTGAAGGATCCATGGGTTGTGTTCTCGGTCAACATGACGAGACAGGTAGGAAGGAGCATGCTATTTACTACCTGAGCAAAAAGTTCAATGATTGTGAGTCCCGATACTCAATGCTTGAAAAGACATGCTGTGCACTTGCATGGGCCGCTAAGCGATTGAGGCAATATATGGTTAGGCACACAACCTTGTTGATTTCAAAAATGGATCCTATCAAGTATATTTTCGAGAAACCAGCATTGACAGGCAGAGTTGCACGGTGGCAAATGGTCTTGACAGAGTATGACATTCAGTACACTTCACAAAAGGCCATCAAAGGAAGTATCTTGTCCGATTATCTTGCGCAACAGCCAATGGATGATTACCAACCCATGAAGTTTGACTTCCCTGATGAGGACATCATGTTTCTCAAAGCTAAAGACTGCGAGGAACCACTTCCGGAGGAGGGGCCAGACCCTGAATCCAAATGGAGTCTGATGTTTGATGGGGCTGTCAATATGAATGGGTGCGGAGTTGGAGCAGTTCTTATCACGCCGGAAGGTGTTCATATGCCTTTCACTGCACGAATAACTTTCGGATGCACCAACAATGAAGCAGAGTACGAAGCTTGTATAATGGGGATCGAGGAGGCGATTAATCTACGGATTAAAACCCTTGATATATTCGGTGATTCAGCTTTGGTAATCAATCAAGTGAAAGGGAGTTGGTACACGCACCAAGCAAATCTAGTGCCGTATAGAGATTATACGAGGAGATTGCTGACATTTTTCACAACAGTGAAACTGTACCACATTCCTCGAGATGAGAATAGGTTCGCTGATGCCTTGGCCACTTTGTCTTCCATGATCAAAGTGCAAGGATGGAACCATGTACCTAAGATTGAGGTATCCCGCCTTGACAGACCAGCATTTGTGTTTGCGGTCGATGCAACGTCTGATGACAAGCCATGGTTTCATGACATTAAGTGTTTCTTGAAAAGTCAAGAGTACCCGTCCGGGGCATCGTCCAAAGACAGGAAGACGTTGAGAAGGTTAGCTGGTAGTTTCTTCTTGAACAAAGATGGCGTGCTGTATAAAAGAAATTTTGACACGGTCCTGCTTAGATGTGTGGATAAACATGAAGCAGACTTGTTGATGATTGAAGTGCACGAAGGCTCTTTCGGTACCCATGCCGGAGGGCATGCAATGGCTAAAAAGTTGTTAAGGTCGGGATATTATTGGTTGACTATGGAGTCAGATTGTTGCAAATATGCCCGCAAATGCCATAAATGCCAGATCTACGCAGATAAAGTGCATGTACCTCCAAATCCGTTGAGTATCATGTCGTCGCCTTGGCCGTTTGCCATGTGGGGCATTGATATGATCGGAAAGATTGAGCCCACAGCTTCCAATGGTCATCGTTTCATCTTGGTGGCAATTGATTACTTCACCAAATGGGTCGAAGCCGCATCCTATGCCAATGTTACAAAACAAGTGGTCGCTCGTTTCTTAAAACGGGATATCATTTGCCGATATGGAGTTCCCGAAAGAATCATTACTGATAATGGTTCTAATTTAAATAATAAGATGATGGCTGAGTTATGCCGGGACTTCAAAATCGAACATCACAATTCTTCTCTGTACCGCCCAAAGATGAATGGCGCGGTCGAAGCGGCCAACAAAAATATCAAGAAGATTGTACAGAAGATGGTTGTCACGTACAAAGATTGGCATGAGATGTTACCATTTGCTTTGCATGGGTATCGAACGTCGGTACGCACGTCCATTGGGGCAACCCCATTCTCACTTGTATATGGTATGGAGGCAGTGCTACCGGTTGAAGTAGAGATTCCGTCCCTCAGAGTCATGATGGATGTTAAGCTAGATGAAGCTGAATGGGTACGAGCCAGATTTGATCAGTTGAGCCTTATTGAGGAAAAGCGATTGGCGGCTGTATGTCATGGGCAACTATACCAGCGCAGAATGAAGCAGGCATTTGACCAAAAGGTGCGTCCTCGGGTTTATAAAGTCGGAGATGTGGTACTCAAAAGGATCCTTCCTCCTAATACAGATCACAGGGGCAAATGGACTCCTAATTATGAAGGTCCATTCGTGGTTAAAAAGGTCTTTTCGGGCGGAGCTTTATTGCTTACAACCATGGATGGCGAAGACTTTTCATCCCCTGTCAACTCGGACGTAGTCAAAAAATACTTCGCATGAATAGACCCGCTGGATAATAAGAATAAAAAAATCCAGGCAAAAAAGGGCATCCCGGCGAACCAAAAACAGAATAAGGTTCGGGCAAAAATTAGGGATATAATTGAAAAAATTTTGTACACCCGGTAAGTTGAAAACCCGAAAGGGCAACTTAGGCAAAAAAGGGTATCCTGGTGGATCGAAAACCTGAAAGGGCGGTCCACACAAAAGAGGGATTTAAGCGAATGACTACAGTCTGAGTTATCTGTACTCATTACCGTTTGAACAACTGACGTTCTGAAGAATAGGAATCGGTCTGATCATTCCTCAGAAGGCAAGGTCGGGGAGTTTTGAAGACATACTGGTCATAACAGAATGGAAACTTAGTGGAATTCCGTTTTCACATTGCCATTAGGATAGTTTCTTTTCTCAATTTTCAGCGATCACCTCTTTCCAGGGATTGCTTCCAGATGTAATTGCCTATTCTGGGCTCTCAGTCAATAAATTGAATTTCAATAAAAAGCTTTCTATTTTTGTTTTATTGCTTTGTTTGCAAAAACGTCCTAATTGTTGATAAAACATTGCATTTGAAAACATGGCAGCCTTGCAATAACATGCGCAGAAAAATATTTGAAATTACTTCGAATGTTGAATACTCCCGGATGGTGGATTCTAGCCACGCAATATTCGGGGCATGTGGGCATATTCTTTTGTTGCAGGTAGCAGGTGCAGATGATTTTAAGCACAAGACCAGCAATAAATCACCCCACGCAAAAGACTGGGGCAATTATGGGTAAGGAGATCGGCGTTCATCGTTCGGTCGACGGTCGGTCACGACGATTCGATATCAACGAACTGAGTTCAACTGGGTATCGTTGTATCTTATTAAGTCGATTCTCTCATTCAGTACTTCCAACAGCTACAAGCTTTTCTGTGTCGATAATGGTTGCGAATTCCCCAATAAAGTTGCTTCGCAGACACCGAAGTTGATGGTCAATCCCCGTTGAAGTCACAAGAGTTTGAAGAGGCTAGATCTTCTGTAAAATCCTCTTATGACATCCTCTCCGGGGACAAATTGTTGGTTTTCTTAAGCATGGGGCATGTTGTTTCCCCAGCATGAAGTGTTGATCACCCCCCAGTAGAGTTTGATGGTCATTATCCCCAGCGAAGTCGCAGGAGTTTGAAGAAGTTAAATCTCCTGTAAAATCCTCTTATGACATCCTCTTCGGGGACAAATTGTTTGGTTCCCCAGCATGAAGTGTTGATCATCCCCAGTAGAGTTTGAGGATAGTTGGTCTTCTGTAAAATCCTCTCAAAAGGCATTCCCCAGCACGAGACGCTTTAAAGCAGTTTTCTCCAGCAGAGTTTGTTATAAACTCGTCATCCCCAACGGAATTGTCTAAAGGAAAGCTCGCCTAACATGGTGCATTGTGGTACTTATCCTAAGCTTGACAGTCATATTCTTCAGCAGACTACTGTGGATTTGCTTTGGGTTTCCCCAACAGATCTCTAAGGACTCTTTCCTAGCAAGTTGCAGGGGAATGTTCTAACCAGGATTCGCATATCCCTGGCAGAGTAGCCCTGATCCCCAGCAAGATTGTGTCTCTGGTAATGATCCCCCACAGAGGTCAGCATCGAATCTTGTCAGCAATACTCCCCAGCTGAGTTGTTGTTCTCCCCGCAGAGGTTTATAAGATCGGCAGAATCTATTCCTCAACAAGGATGGTACAGCCTTTCCCCAGCCGGGTCAGAAGGTGGATAACCCCTACAAAGGGTCTTGGATTAAATAGACCCCCAAGCAGAGTTTTTATGACTTTTCTTCCCTAGCAAGACGCCATGCAAAGAAATTCTCATCCCCAGCGGAACCGCTGTGACCAGAATTCGTTCCCCCAGCAGATGAAGTGATTACTGGCAGATTTATTATTCTTCAAGTCCAATTTATTTTTGGCAAGCTTGGCAATTCGAAGCAGACGGATTGTTCATTCATTCTCCAGTGGAGAGGTTATCCTTTCAGGAGTCTCCAAAGTCAAATCATTGGTCATGGCTCCTCAGCAGAGTCAGCAGAGATGTCTGACACAGATGCAGAGAGTAATACATTTTTGCAAATTCTAAAAGTCCAACAGTGGATTGGCGAAAGGTCCATCTAAGGGTGGCATATTCCAAAAGTCCAACAGTGGATTGGCAAAAGTCCGTCTTCGGGTGGCAAAAGTCCAACAGTAGATTGGCAAAAGGTCCATCTCCGGGTGGCATGAGTCCAACAGTGGATTGGCAAAAGTCCATCTCCGGGTGGCATGAGTCCAACAGTGGATTGGCAAAAGTCCATCTTCGGGTGGCAAAGCAGCTAAAAGTCCAACAGTGGATTGGCAAAAGTCCGTCTTCGGGTGGCAAAAATCCAACAGTGGATTGGCAAAAGTCCGTCTTCGGGTGGCAAAAGTCCAACAGTAGATTGGCAAAAGGTCCATCTCCGGGTGGCATGAGTCCAACAGTGGATTGGCAAAAGTCCATCTCCGGGTGGCATGAGTCCAACAGTGGATTGGCAAAAGTCCATCTTCGGGTGGCAAAGCAGCTAAAAGTCCAACAGTGGATTGGCAAAAGTCCGTCTTCGGGTGGCAAAAGTCCAACAGTGGATTGGCAAAAGTCCGTCTTCGGGTGGCAAAAGTCCAACAGTAGATTGGCAAAAGGTCCATCTCCGGGTGGCATGAGTCCAACAGTGGATTGGCAAAAGTCCATCTCCGGGTGGTATGAGTCCAACAGTGGATTGGCAAAAGTCCATCTTCGGGTGGCAAAGCAGCTAAAAGTCCAACAGTGGATTGGCAAAAGTCCGTCTTCGGGTGGCAAAAGTCCAACAGTGGATTGGCAAAAGTCCGTCTTCGGGTGGCAAAAGTCCAACAGTGGATTGGAAAAAGTCCGTCTTCGGGTGGCAAAAGTCCAACAGTGGATTGGAAAAAGTCCGTCTTCGGGTGGCACGAAGCTGCAAAGTCCACCAGTAGCGTGGCAGGCCAGTAGTCGTCTGGAGTTGTATAAAAGACATTATCAAAGTCCACCAGTAGTGTGGCAAGCCAGTAGTCGTCTGGCGTCGTTCAAAAAGACAGTATTAAAGTCCACCATCAGCGTGGCAAGCCAGTAGTCGTCTGGCATCGTTCAAAAGACAGATCTCTCCGACGTTTCATCGAGGACTCAATCCAGCAGTCTCGTTGGGTTTATATCCCTTTTTCTTCTTCACCCAGAGCAAATTTTTGGTTATATTTGGTATTCAATCACTATATACCTTGAAAGTCCGAAAGCAATCGCTTTCAGGCATTCAGGTCTACAGCGCTTGAATAGGGGCAGCTGTAATACCCCAAAATTTGCTCTCCCCTTTGTCATCATAGCATGGCATTATCATTTATCATATCATATCCACCTCATTAACATTACATTGCATTTAACATAGAAAAATGAAGCATGGCATCCTTCTTACCATCAGGGCATGTGGTCAGGTGGGAGGTGGACAATCAAGAGATCATCCAAAGCACAAAAAGGTCAATCAAGTTGCCTCAAGGCAAGCCAAGAGCCTCTCATGTCTCATACTATCTCAATTGATCTTCCAAAACCTCAAGGAAGTGAGATTCAATGGGAGGTTGAAGCACTACATCTTTCACTATGCAAGAGGTTCAAAAATTGAAGGAAAACCCTCAAAAGAGATAGCTCATTGATTCAAAATCATTCTCAAGTGGCATTTCTCATCATCCTTTAAGAGGATACACAACATACTCTGAGGAATTTGGATTTGGAAGATGTGCAATTTCCTCCTAACCAGAGAGGGTCAAAATTAGGGTTTCTAATAAAATCAGGATATCTCTGATTTTTTGGACAAAGCTTGTTGTCATGGTATTCTACATGTTCTTAAGTGTATGTGTATGGAAAATTGCCCCTCAATGGGTTTTAGAAGTGGTTCAATTGGAAGAAAAATCAAGAATCAGAGAAATTGTGGCAAAGTCAAATAATCAGAGGAAAAAGTCAATTCTTGACTTTTTGAGGCCAAATTCATGAAATTCATGTTATATGTGTCCAATGTACAAAATTTGGTCAAGAAATTCCAAAGGAATCATGAAAAAATCAAGATGTAAAAAGTTGCCATTTTTGGATGAAGTAGGGTTACTAAAAATAGCAAGTTTTGGCCATTTTGCATCAGAGTTTGAACCAAGGCCATTTAAATTTGGAGCACCAAATGAAAATTCCATTCTTCCTCAATGAAAGGCCTTGCTTTAAGCTTCAAATCCATGTGTGGAACATCTCCATTGGATAAAAATTGAGTGAGATATGATTGATCAAAGTTTGAGCAAAGTAGGTTCAAAACTAGGTCATGACCAAGATTTTCAAGGCACGCGCGCAGTCATTTTCACAAACACATGGTGGGCCAAATGTATTGATCAATTACTCATGGTTAGAGGCCTCAAATGAAAAATCTTTCAACATGAAAGTTGTTCCTCTATGTGAGATCTTCAAAAGTGGTGTTTATGATTTTTTCATTTGATCAAAGGTTGAGAAGTTATGATGGGTCCAATTTACTATGATTATGCTGAAAACCCAGGTGCCAAGATGCCTTGCCAGCCAACCCCTTTGCCTCGCCCATGACCAGTTCCAAATTTGTGTGTTCAATCCATTTTTCAACCTATGTCAAGTATCATTTCAATTCATTTTTCATACCAAACATATTCTCTCATATCGTCTCTTTTCAATGACTCCAAAACTTTGTCAAACCATCCCTTGATTAGGGAGAAAATCAACACCAAACTACCATGTTTGCATTGATCCCAAACTGTCATAAAGAATCAGAAAAAACAAGTGTTGTTGTTGTTGTTATTTCAAAGTGTATGCATATATCCCACACCTCATGACACTTTGCCATTTTAAGCCAAGCATTGTCCTTGCTTGCACGCTCCTCTAATGCTTATTACACATGAAAATGGAAAAGTTAAAAGCTTGTTGAACAAGTTTATGTTGCTGCAGCATACACGAGCAAGTTTCATTCTATGAACCTCCACCATAGCTCACCATAAGTCATCGTCACCATAGCAAAACCATTGCTAACTCGTCCCCTAACTAACTTGGCTCAGTTAGTTAGGATGGACTCACCTAAACTCAACTTGGACTCAGTTAACCAACTCAGGTTAACCATGGTTAAAGCAACTTATAAATAGCAAGCTTCACTCACATTGCAATCTTCAGCTTCATTTTTTACTCTCCCTCTCAAACACCTCAAACTCTCCCTCTCTTTCTCTCCATTTTCTCTCTGAGTTTCGCGAATTCATCATCATCTCCCTCTAATTCCACCTTCAAGCTTCATCTTCAATCATCACTGAACATTGAAGCAGCATTGGATCTTTGAAGTAAGCACTCTACAAATCCATATCCATCATCATTCTTCAGAAGTTGAAAGCCTTTATTTGGCCAAGAGTAGCTCAAAGAGGAAGCAAAATCTCTGGTTTTCTGAAGAATATCTCAAGGTCACAAATCTTCAGGTACGAATTTCCACCATTATAGACATGATTTGAAGTTATTTTCAGGTTCTTGAAGCTTCTTATAAGCTCGAGAACTTGTCTGGCTAGTTGATAGGCCTTTAGAGGCATAGTTCAAAAGTTAGGGCAAAACTTCCTCTGTTCGATTCTTTTATGTCATGAATATTTTGTGCATTTTATCACTGGATCCATGCTCCTCATCACTTCAGCTTTCCAATGATGTATGTTTTGTCCATTTATGCTTGCCTGAAAATCATTGTCACCGGAGGTTGGCCGGAGAAGATGACCGGAGGTCATCTCCGGCCGGTGGATTCATTCTCTAGGGTTTTGCTCAGGTTTTAATCATGACCATTGGATGAGCATGATCTGATGGCCACGAACGTGCCAGCACATTAAAATTCATGTGCTCCTCACGTGCGTGTTTTCTGATCTCACTTAAGCATTTTGTGGTGTGGTGCATGGTATGTTGTGTGGTCATTCATGTATGCGCGTTGGATGTAATTACCTTGACTTGTTTCTTGACTTGACTTAATCTGATGGTTGTTGTTACTTTGACTATTGTTGACTGAAGTGCATGGTTGTTAGTGTGTTATGCGCGTAACTGGACCTAAGCCAGATTGATATCCACACCCCCTTGTTTAAGGCCCAATGTAATTTGAACTGTCCAATTGCTATGTTCATACCCCCCTTCATTTTGCATTCTTTTTTTTATTTTTATTTCTTTCTACACGTTTGATTTCTAATTTTTAAAAATACCAAAACATATGGGAAAATTCTACAAAAATTCATGTGTATTCTTAAAACATTTAGGAAATTTTTCATGATTTTATTTTCTGATTTTATGACCTTTTTGCCCCTGTTCCATAATTTTCTTTGAATTTCCACTTAGATGCATTCTAAGCATGATACATGAATTTGTTTAATTTTTTTCTTGCTCATTACCAACTATTTTGACATGATTCTTTTTGCATTGATTCACTAATACATTGAAGCATGTTATATGATTTTTGTTTGATTTTTTAGGTCACTTTATTACATGTCTTGATGCCTATATTTGTACCACTTTGCATGATGTTTCAATTTGACCTAATTGCTTTGTTTGAAGTCATTTTGCTTTGAATTTTGATATGCTATTTTGATATGTGATTCATCCCTGATTAGTGAACTCCAATACCATGTTTTCATAATTTTCATGAGGACATTTGATTTTTGCTTGATGCATTTCATTTAAGGCATTATGACATGTTATATCATTGTAATCTTTAGTGCATGTTTGCATGAATTCTTTTGTGCATATTTGTATGAGCATTTGCATAGTTGTGTGAGTCATTCATATGATATTATAGGTCTTTGATACACATTATAGGTCATCTTTACATGTTCATTTCAATTTGAACTTTGTGCATCATTAACATGTTTTGTTTGCACTTTCTTTTTGGAACTTTCATTTCAATTCTTCTCATATTACTTCTTGAATGCCTTGAAGTTGATTCATAAATACTTTTGAGATGTTTATAAACCATTTTCCATTTAGTTTCAATTCTGGTTGTTGATTTACATGTTCCATTTATGCATGTCTTCTTCATTTCTTTCCATCTTTCATCTACCCGTTCTTCTTGTAACATGTTTAAATGTTAATGGATGATGTTTGTTGCCTATTCACTTGCACTTGTATGAGGATATTCATTTGTTGTCCATATGATGTACATTCTGATTGTGGCTCTAGGATTTGGTTTCTCATTTAATTCTTTTGAGTTTTATGATGCATTACATGTTCTTTTACTTCTTATACTTCTTATACATGTTTACTAACCATGTAGGGGCTTTGGTAAGTTTCAATTGAGTGTGGATAAGGAATCCACATTCAACTTCTATCCTTTCTCTTTTACAATTCCATTTTGTGTTTTGCTAAGCACTTATGTGCTTTCTTTAAATAACTCATTACTTTCCCTTTTTGAATTACAATTCATCTTCTACTTTGGAAGTGAATTGTTTAATTCTTTCTTTCTTTAGACTTTAGGTTGAAACCTCACAAACCTTAGGATCACTCCCTTAACTAATCAATTAGGATTGAGTCTTAGTCCATATAGATTTTTACCTTTATCCTCTCTTGAGTCTTTCATCTTCTCATCTCAAAGGAAATTCAAAACACATAATAAAGGTAGGCATTTATTGCATTTAGGCCTTTCATATAAAGAAAAGATTATAAGGGGTCTTCTCTTGTAATCTTAGAATGTGTAGCATATAGCCCATCTTGGGTCAATGTGTTAAACATTTGATCTTGTATGAGGGACTTAAATGCAATACTTGTTGAAGGTGCAAATAATAAAAAACACTTCTTCATTTCTTAATCAACAAAAACACTTAATAAACACAAGTATGCTAGTGTGTTTGAACCTTGACAATTGGAACTAAGTGTGGGGGTCTTTTTCACTCTTAGTGTGCTTTCTTACTCATTCCATCTTGGAATGTGAGAATGTACACATTCCAATGACTAAGATTCAGATACACTATCATATGCAAACAAATGAAAAAACTCTTAAAAGACAAAAACAAACAATAACGTCTTTCCTTCGGGAATTCTTTTCTCACCTCACTCACTCTCAGCGTACGAACGTGCTTTTACTCGTTCTCTTGCAAGATGGTAACGCACTCGGACCGGCGAGACTGCAACACCTGAGCTAGAACGTTAGTCGTTCCCTAAAAAACACAAACAATTCATCCCTAGTGAGGGGAACTACGTCGCTCTGATTCTCATGTTCCCGATGAGATACGTAGGCAGTGGGGTAGGGCCCATTCGAGCACTTCTTTTATTTTCCCTACATTTGTTTTTCTTTCTTTTAGTTCTTTCTCAGTATTCTTTTCTATCACCCTTTGATTGAAGCAGCAAGCGTGGATCCCATCGGGTACGATGGACGCGAGGGGGTGCTAATACCTTCCTCTCGCGTAACCGACTCCCGAACCCAGTTCTCTTGGTCGCGAGACCATGCTCTTTCCTTTCCTTCAGGTTTATGCAGTGTTTCCTTTCCCTCTCTTGGGATAAATACACATTGCTGGCGACTCTGTTCGGTGCCACTTTCGCGTTTGTACTTGGATGAAAATCCCGGGAGCGTCAACATATTGGGTTGGGCAATACGCGTATGGCAAGGAAGGAATGTAGGCATTACGCGTATGGGAGTGGGCAATACGCGTATGGAGTGAGGCAATACGCGTATTGGATTTTTAGTGGAATTTTTGGGGGAAAATCAATCTCTGCCCATACGTGAATCACTTTGGGCAATACGCGTATGGATGGGCGAGTGAGCAAGGCAATACGCGTATGGCTCAGGGCATTACGCGTAAGGCCGGCAGCGATTGCAGAATTTTGTCATTTCGCGATTCTTTCCCGATTTCACGTCTGATGCCGTAACTTTTGATCCATAACTCGGATTGAGACATTCTTGTTATCTTTGGAAAGTTATTGAGATGTTCTTTCTTATTAAAATGGTTTTGAGATTGTTGGCCGATTTAATTATTTCAGGAATTTGGGAATGTGTCGTTTTATCGACTTTTACCGTTTTAATGGTGTGTATTTGATGTGTTATCATGCAATATGCTTTTGATATATAACGTATGACTTGTGTGCTGTTATATAATGTGAATGCATGTGACGAAATGTTGTGATGATGGTTTGTGGCATAAGGGCAAGAAAATGCATTGTGTTGTGTTTGATTGTATATGCATGATTATGGATGTGTATATGTGTGCATTTGAATGTCATGAGTCATTGTATGCCAAGCATCATGATATGCATTCTTGTGATGTCGTGTGCCCTAGTGGGTGTGAGCGGCGAAACGATTCCAGAGGGAATCCGCTATAACATCGTGTGCCTTATACAAAGAGGCGTGAGCGATGATTATAGACGATCGTGTGCCTTATACAAAGAGGTGTGAGCGATCGGGTCGTGTGCCTTATACAAAGAGGTGTGAGCGACCCATAAACGTCATGTGCCTTATACAAAGAGGTGTGAGCAATGGGGAACATCGTTTGCCCGACGTGGAGTTACACTAACTAACAAGCGATGATTTCAATAGTTCCTGAGTAAACTGATGATGAGAATGATGGATGGATGGTACCGCATTTGCATAGAGTCGTTGTGTCGGTCTCTTTGCATTTGTATAAATCTTGAATGGATTGATTATGTGTGGAAAATCATGAATGGATTGATTATGTGTGGAAAATCATGAATGGATCGAGTATGTGTGGAAAATTGTGAATTGATTGAGCATGCTTTGAGATTTATGATTGGATTGGTGAATTGATGTGCATATGTGAAAATTGC
This sequence comes from Lathyrus tuberosus, assembly GCA_022829125.1. NCBI lineage: Eukaryota > Viridiplantae > Streptophyta > Magnoliopsida > Fabales > Fabaceae > Lathyrus > Lathyrus tuberosus. Next base: position 1,355,629 of record JALAZF010000276.1, on the reverse strand, counting down.
ATTGTTTATGGATGATATGTTTTATGTATAGACATATGCTATGTGAGGTGGTGGTGTGTTTCCATATGTTATAATTTTGATATGCATTATTGGTGAAATTTTGTGTATCTGTGGCATGTTATATGTATTAATATGTGATGCTTGTGGTGAGAATAGCTATGCATGTAAATCTTTATGTGTTTGCATATTATTATGCAATCTTGATTTAGTTGTTAACCCTTCTGCTGCGGTTTGTTGCTCTACAAGGCAATTGCAGATTAGTAGTCTTGGAGGCTTTTGTGAAGATTAGTTCTCCATCCTTTTGTCGGTCTGTCTGCTCTGATACGTAACACGGGAGCCGGGGAACGCTGTAGATATATATGTATACATTTGTTGAATATATTTTGTATTACTTTTGTATGTATATTTGGATGTTATAAAACGATTCATTTTGCAAACCAAGACAGTTATGGATCTTTCCGCTTTATTCCATAACTGACTTTCCTTTTGTTGGAAAAAGTTTCCCTTTTAGGTTTATTCCACTTTGTGTTAGGTATCAAATTTATGAGCAGTGATTGTGTTTTCTTTCCTTGATTGTGTCATCCTTGTTTCTGTCGGAAAAATAAATTTTTATTCACTCTGATTCATTTATGTATTATTTATTAGCGATGGGAATTGGGGTGTTACAAGAGTGGTATCAGAGCAGGTCGGTCCGTCCGGCCAAGTTGTTGAGTCAGTTGGTGTGACAGTTGAATATTGTCGATGTTATTTGTCCCTTAGTATGTGATATGTGTGTGAAACACTGTTAGTACTTTTTGGTTCTCCTAATTATTTGTCTTCAGGTTTGAGAATGAGATAAGTGGGGGAGAAGCTGGTGCTTCTCCAAGTTGCTTCGTTTGTGTGTCGTTGGATGCAAGATTGTAAGTGTTGTTTGGACAGTGTTGTTCCCGATTCTAGAAGGAATGCGGAGGTAAGGTTTATGTCAACTAAGGAGTTATGCTTAGGTAGTTTTGTGCATGAGATGCAAGAAATGCTATTAAAGTTTGGTAAAGATGATTTATGTCCCATCATGATTGTTGGTTGTCTATTGACAAATTGAGGAACTTATCACCCTTAATCTCTTGTTGATAGTAGACGGGATTATGTTGGATGGAATAGACGTGTCTTTCCGGCTTTGATAATATGTGCAATGAATTGTTTGGAATTTAAGAAAATGGTTACAGATTGTTTTGTTGAGTCGATGAAGATTCTTATTTCGGAAGATGAGGCGGATTAGAGGTTTTGGTATGTTGGTCCAGTAGTGAAGTCATTGAGAGAGAACGATTGGGTATCGCTAATGGTTGTTCTCAGAGAGTAGAGTGTGGACTCAAGTTTGACGAAGGTGAAGTTTTGAGGTTTGGATCTGCTAAGTAAGTAGAAGAACTTTTAGGAAGTGAAACTCAGATTGAAAGAGTGGTTGGAAGATTTACTGGAAAAGGGATTTGTGAGACCAAGTATGTCGTCTTAGAGAGCTCCAGCTTTTTTGGTAACAAAAAGGGAGGATGATTGAACGGAATAACAAGCATGATGTGTATGATGGTATTGAGACTATGGAAAGCAAAACTTAGAGTTTTGGAGTTTTTAAAGTTTTAGGGCATTAATGGAAATCTTGAGAAAACCCTTAGGTGTGGATGTAATATTTGAGAGTTCTTTTGGGTTGGTTGTTGCTACATGTTGGAATTTGTGGAATTGGACGGTCAAGAGAAGAAGTTGTGTATGGATTACTAATAGTTGAATAAGGTAACGATTGAGAATAAATGTCCACTTTCATGAATAGATGACTGGAATGGTTTGGTTGAGTTTGAGTGAAATTACAATTGGTTGGAATGTTTGATAAGAGTGGTGATTTGTGTGAGTTGAGGCTTTGATCAACTTAATGGGACAGGTTATGTTTGTTATCATCGGGATAGGCTGTTATTTACTCGGTTAAGCTTGTATGTGAGTAGCCAGTTACCGAGTGAAAAATTTTGCAGAAGCTTTAAGAATTTATATCTTTTGGAATTTGGTTGGGCATTAGAACGTGCAGTGATGTTGTTCGGCGATAGTAATTCGTCTGGAATGTTTGTGGAGTATATGAATCGTATCTTCCATATTTAATTGGATAAGTTCGTGGTGGTTTTGATTAAGGATATTCGGATCTGTTATAAACTCAGAGGAAGAACAGGTAGAGTGTTTGAGATTTGAATTACAAGTGTTGAAAAGAGACGAAGTTTTATGCTAAGTTATTCAAGTGAGAATTTTGGTTGAAAAAGGTTAGTTTTCTTGGATATGTTATTTCGGATGCGAGTATGGTTATGGATCCATCGGAAGTAGATGTAGTTCTACAATGAGAGGCTCCAAAGTTGGTTAAGGAGATTCGAAATTTTTGGGCTTAGTTGGTTGTTACTGCAGGCTAGGGAAGACTTTGCTAAGTTCGTACTCCTGTTATCTCAGTTGGCTTGCAAAGGGTGAGTCGTTTGTTATGGATGTTCGTTGTGAGGAAAGTTTCGGAGAGCTGAAGTAGAAGTTGTCTACGGCTCCGGTTTTGATTCTGGGTGATCCTAATAAACCGTTGGTGAGGTATTGTGATGTGTCTTTGATGAGTTAGTCAGTGTGTTAATGCAAGAGGGTAAAGTCGTGGCTTATGCTTTACGACAATTGAGGATTCATAGAAGGATCTATACTATTTTTAATTTGGAATTGGTTGCGGTTGTATTGTGTTGGAATATGTGGAGGTATTATCTTTATGGTTCTAGATTCGAAGTGTTTAGTAATCACAAGAGTTTAGAGTATTTGTTCGGCCTGAAGGAATATAGTATGAGACAACGAGGATGGTTAGAATTCGTGACGAGTTATGAATTCGGCTTGGATTATCCTTCGGGAAAAGCTAAGGTTGTGCCTGAAAATTTAAGTCGAAAGTTTATATACATGGTTGTTTTGATGGTCAGAGAATTAAAATTATTTGAGTAGTTCAGAGGTTTATGTCTGGTGTGTGAGATAACGCAGTAGAGAGTGAGGTTGGGTATATTAAAAGTGAACAGTGATTTTTGCAATATAAGAAAGAGTTAGACTTTGGACGTGAGATTGGTAGACTTGATAGTTTTGAGTAATCAGAGTGCGCAGCAGAAGCGTGATGTGGCACATTTTGTATTTGCGTGTGAAACTTGTAAGAGTTCATAGGTTGAACATTGGGAACATGTAGGAGTGATGAAACCATTGGACGTTTCAGTATGGAAGTGTTAGGTGAAAGGTTTAAGTATTATTCATGGGCTCCTATGTAGATGGATGTTTTGGTTGTATGTTCGATTGTTGAATTGTAGCATTGTTCTAATAAGGTTGTGTGACAAGGATGTGGGTATTGTGGTTACGTAGAGGTTGTGGAACGATGTTGTGCCATGGAACTTTGTGTTCTTGTTTGTGTTGTTGCCTTGTTTCCATCGTGTTGGTTCGAGTGCGAGTAGCTAATTCCTGTGTGTTCGTAACTTGGGTATTCTTTGAGTCGTGAGTTAGTCGTCAAGTGCATTGTATGGGCTTTGCATCTTGTCGTTGTAGTTGTCATCGTTGTCGTGACGTTATTGTAGCTGTTGTTAGCAACGTGAGTTGTCAGTTTGTTTATTCGTGGTGTGCCTTTGGTAGGCCTGATAGTTTGTTAGTCGGATGCGAGAGTCGTATCCCGAGTTGTTCGTATCAGAATATTTTCGAGTACGGAAATTACTAAGTGGAGGAGAGTTGTAACGCCCCGATTTGTTTAATTGTATTTATTTATTTCATTTATGTGAATTTTGTGAAAGGTGTGAATTTATTGTATTTTACCTGCTAATTGAGTTAATTGGCTAATTTCCCTGATAGGTAAAATATTTGCAATAAGTTATAATTTCTTTTCAACTTTTATTTCTCAAAATATATTTCATCGTTATTGTGTTTTATCGCGTTTGGAGAGCGTTTGCGAGATATTTGAGAGTAGGGGTATTTTGGTCTTTGTGCTGGGTTATTTTTCATAAAATATAAAGTGGAGAGAATAGAGAGAAAAATAGAAATGGGAAGGAAAAGAAGAGAAAAAAAAGGAGAAGAAAGAAAGAGAGAAGGGGAGAAAGAAGAAAATCGAGAATTCATCCATTTCAAGCACGATTAATCGGGTAAGAGTGAGAAGTTTCAATTATATCTTGCTTGTGTATGTATATGTGTTGTTTGTTGTAATTATTTTGGTGGTTTCACAACTTTTTCTCTAATTGATAAATTAATGAATAATTGATAGAAATCGATGTTTTCGCGGTCGAAACTCGATATAAACTGCATAGAATACTTGTTGTTAGGATTGGAACATGTTTGGGTTGATATATTGTGATTTGGAAGTGTTTAGATAAGAATTGGAGAGAATTTGGGATGAATTTCGTAGTACGAATTATGCAGGAAAATTCTGGGTTTTCGCTGCCCATACGCGTATCAGGCAAGGCAATACACATATTGGGTTGGGCAATACGCGTATGGCAAGGAAGGAATGTAGGCATTACGCCTATGGGAGTGGGCAATACGCGTATGGAGTGAGGCAATACGCGTATTGGATTTTTAGTGGAATTTTTGGGGGAAAATCAGTCTCTGCCCATACTCGAATCACTTTGGGCAATACGCGTATGGATGGGCGAGTGAGCAAGGCAATACGCGTATGGCTCAGGGCATTACGCGTATGTCCAGCAGCGATTGCAGAATTTTGTCATTTCGCGATTCTTTCCCGATTTCGGGTCCGATGCCATAACTTTTGATCTGTAACTCGGATTGAGACATTCTTGTTATCGTTGGAAAGCTATTAAGATGTTCTTTCTTATAAAAATGGTTTTGAGATTGTTGGACGATTTAATTATGTTGGGAATTTGGGAATGTGTCATTTTATCGACTTTTACCGTTTTAATCGTGTGTATTTGATGTATTATCATGCAATATGCTTTTGATATATAACGTATGACTTGTGTGCTGTTATATAATGTGAATGCATGTGATGAAATGTTGTGATGATGGTTTGTGGCCTAAGGGCAAGAAAATGCATTGTGTTGTGTTTGATTGTATATGCATGATTATGGATGTGTATATGTGTGCATTTGAATGTCATGCGTCATTGTATGCCAAGCATCATGATATGCATTCTTGTGATGTCGTGTGCCCTAGTGGGTGTGAGCGGTGAAACAATTCCAGAGGGAATCCTCTATAACATCGTGTGCCTTATACAAAGAGGTGTGAGCGATGATTAAAGACGATCGTGTGCCTTATACAAAGAGGTGTGAGCGATCGGGTCGTGTGCCTTATACAAAGAGGTGTGAGTGATCCATAAACGCCGTGTGCCTTATACAAAGAGGTGTGAGCGACGGGGAACATCGTTTTCCCGACGGGGAGTTACACTAAGTAACAAGCGATGATTCCAATAGTTCCTGACTGAACTGATGATGAGAATGATGGATGGATGGTACCGTATTTGCATAGAGTCGTTGTGTCCGTCTCTTTTCATTTGCATAAATCATGAATGGATTGATTATGTGTGGAAAATCATGAATGGATTGATTATGTGTGGAAAATCATGAATGGATTGATTATGTGTGGAAAATTGTGAATTGATTGAGTATGTGTTGAGATTTATGATTGGATTGGTGAATTGATGTGCATATGTGATAAATGCATTGTTTATGGATGATATGTTTTATGTATAGACATATGCTATGTGAGGTGGTGGTGTGTTTCCATATGTTATAATTTTGATATGCATTATGGGTGAAATGTTGTGTATCTGTGGCATGTTATATGTATTAATATGTGATGCTTGTGGTGAGAATAGCTATGCATGTAAATCTTTATGTGTTTGCATATTATTATGAAATCTTGATTTAGTTGTTAACCCTTCTGCTGTGGTTTGTTGCTCTACGAGGCAATTGAAAATTAGTAGTCTTGGAGGCTTTTTGGAAGATTAGTTCTCCATCCTTTTGTCGGTCTGTCTGCTCTGATACGTAACACGGGAGTCAGGGAACGCTGCAGATATATATGTATACATTTGTTGAATACATTTTGAATTACTTTTGTATGTATATTTGGATGTTATAAAACGATTCATTTTGCAAACCAAGACTGTTATGGATCTTTCCGCTTTATTCCATAACTGAACTTTCCTTTTGTTGGAAATAGTTTCCCTTTTAGGCTTATTCCACTTTGGGTTATGTATCAAATTTATGAGCAGGGATTGTGTTTTCTTTCCTTGATTGTGGCATCCTTGTTTCTGTCGGAAAAATAAATTTTTATTCACTCTGATTCATTTATGTATTATTTATTCGCGATGGGAATTGGGGTGTTACAAGCTTAACATCATAGCCATTGTTCTTGTGTTTGTTCTCCCCAAAATAACTATACCCATTGGTATTTTTCATCATTCTCTATTTTCCATGGCAATGATGATAAAAACTACTGTCTTATAGCTGCCATTTTCTTCTATGGTATTAGATTGACTAATGATGTCTGAAGGTATTTTTTGAGCCACCTTTCTTCGAGAGTGACCTTTCTTCTCTTGACAATCATGACTGCTATTTGGTTTGAATATATTTCATCCAATTGTGTGTACCTTTCAATTTTCACTGGCAATGATGATAACAAGTCCGGTCTTACGACTGCCATTTTCTTCTATGGTAGTAGAATGACTATTGATTTCTGAAGGTATTTTCTGAGCCAGTTTCACTCATTCTTCAAATGTTTTCTGAGCCACTTTGTCTCATCCTTCAAATGTTTACTGAGCCAGTTTTAGAGGTAAGTATCATCATCTTAAAATTTGATGTTGCTTGAATAATGTCTGCAGATCAGTGTTGTACCCTTGCTTTGATCGACGAAACACATCACGATACTCATATGGTTGTGAATGTCTTTGTTGAAAATGCTGAAACCCTTCCCCATTTCATGTATTTATGATTTTCATTTAATACTTCGATTTTGATCAAAATATATGATTTTTTTTAGGGTAAGTATCTCCATGTTATAATTTGATGATGCTTGAATAAAGTCTGCAAATAAGTATTTTGATGTGAGTATGTGAATGAGTTGAGTGATTACTACAAGTTATTGGATGTGAGTATGACTCATTCCTCAAATCTAGTTCCTTCATTTAATCTAAAAATGATGTTGTTCGAATTGAGGATTATGGAAACAAGAACTATTGTGGTAAGCTTTTATTTGCAACAATCAGATGTTTGTGTTGTGCTTTGTTAGAACTATATTCATTCCTTATTTATGTTGTGATCTTTTTCTCTAATTGTCATATTGTTGTTAATATCTTTGTTGAAAATGTTAAAATCCTTCCCCATGATGCTGCTGCTGGAGATATAAATCAGCATTTTAACGTTATTGTACAATCTGTGTTTAACGATTTGGGCTTACTTTTCTGGCCTTATCTGGGAGCTTAGAATCATAGCCATTGTTCTTGTGTTCTCCCCAAAACAACTATACCCATTGGTATTTTTCATCATTCTCAATTTTCCCTGGCAATGATGATAAAAAGTCCCATCTTACAGCTGCCATTTTCTTTTATGGTATTACAATGACTAATGATTTCTAAAGGTGTTTTCTGAGCCACCTTTCTTCTCTTAACAATCATGACTGCTATTTGGTTTGAATATATTTCATCGACTTGTGTACCTTTCAATTTTCACTAGCAATGATGATAACAAGTCCGGTCTTACGGCTGCCATTTTCTTCTATGGTAGTAGATTGACTATTGATTTCTTAATGTGTTTTCTGAGCCACTTTGACTCATCCTTCAAATGTTTACTGAGCCAGTTTTATAGGTAAGTATCATCATGTTATAATTTGATGTTGCTTGAATAATGTCTGTAGATCAGTGTTTGTGTTGTGTTTTGTTAGAACTATATTGATTCCTTTTTTATGTTGTGATTTTTTTCTCTTAGCCACTTCTCGTGGTTCTGGGATTAATAGTCTCGGGGGAGGAACTACGTCAGTTAAGTAGATCTTTTGATATGGCATCAACGTATGTTTTCACACTTTTGACTCTGGCAATTCTCTCCCCTAATTTATACTGGCTTCGTACTATATGATTCGTTATCATGTTGATTGGTATTCTGTTACTTAGTCATGACTTTACTATGTGAATGTTGTAATTAGTGAGGTTTTAAAATTTTTTCATTTCCAATGTAAATCATAAATTTGACCATAACTAATCAATAACAATGTATTAAAGCGTGATTCATAAACTTGACCATCACAATTCAATAACCAGCATTGGTTTTTGAATTACCCAAGCACTTATGACAGCCCACCAAAAACTTTAAGATTTCCAATGTAAAAAGAATATGAAGAATCAAATAAACCATTATAAAATCCTATTAGGTCTTCTTATTATCACACAGCCTGTACCTTAGGATAGGAAAAAACGAAATGAATTCAAATGATGTTGTCCAGGTCGAACCAACATCAGAAGTTCAACAACCACAAAACGTCCAACAGGTTCCCCAAGTAATCCATGTGGTTGATGAGGTCCAGCAACTACACCAGGCCTAACAGGGTGTAGAATTCCAGGCCGAGGAAGCTGCCGAGACCCAAGATGCGGTCGCATTGCGAAGAAGACATGCCAGGAGACGATTAAGAAGGGCAATAAGAAGGAGAAGAAGGAGACATATATTCGATTCAGATGATGAAGATGAAGCACCTTTTAGCTGGACTAACTTTATGCGGGCTAGGGCTTTTAGATTTGATATTTAAAATTTTAGATTATCATCTAGGGCTCTTATCAAATCTATGATAAAATAGTTTATTATTGTCAGGATCTACTTCAACTCATGTGTATTTTGGAATCATGTTGCTATATTATATGCATTTTAATATTTTAATTGAAGTCAGTATATCAGCTATTTGTTTGATTGCGTTTTGCCGCTATATATTATGTTTTCTCCTGTTCAGTTGTCCATGTTTTATGTTATTTGTTGCTAAAATTTGATAACATGCAGAGTTGTTGGGTTAAAGACTACTTCAAATTCTACGTATCAGACCCCAACCTACAACTATAGTAACCTTGAAGTATGACATGCTTGTCCTAATTATTCCACTATGCAGTTAAAATTTATACTTTATTTTGTATTCCTCTATGATGCAGATCTGAATGAAATCCGTCCTATTCTCCCTCAACTTCTTGATGGGATGTGAGCATGAAAGTTTTATCTTCACCTCAGTATTATTATTTTAGGAAATGTAATTCTTCTCCTCTGTTTTATCTTCACCTTAACTTATGTCCTTTGTACTGATATCCTGTTTTCATTTGCTTTCTTGGAGATGGAATTCTGCTTCTTGAAGCAAACAACCTTCTAAGGGTCGATCGCTACTTTTTTGGGGCAGCAGAACCTGTATACAAACATGAAGTGAATCTTCAAGAACAATGGACAGGTAACTATTTTTCGTATCAAATCACTTAAACCTTGATATAGTGAGATATCAGCTCGGAACGTGATCTTTGGATTTGTTATTACTTAACAGAAATGGTGACCCTTACAGCTAGCATGTGTTGGGAACTTGTACGGGAAGAGGGCTATATTGCTATATGGCGGAAACCGGTGAATAATAGCTGCTACCTTACTCTTACTAATTTTCCCCTAAACTTACCAATTAAGATCACTTCAATATTTGTTGATGCGTGTAAGTTGAGTCTTGCGATGCTTATGTTTTTCTATATGCATATACTCGGTGCTATTATTGTATTAAATTAACAATATGATGATTACATGTAGGGTTGATTTTGATTTATATTGTTTCATTGTTTTTCCTTTAGTAGAATAAAGTATAATATAGAGGTCCCTTCTCCAGTTCATTTTATTCAGACTCATGTTTCATGTTTTGACACACATCTCTCTCTCTCTCTCTCTCTCTCTCTCTCTCTCTCTCTCTCTCTCTCTCTCTCTCTCTCTCTCGTCTACCCACTATCTCTCGTCTCTCGCACCAAAACCCTAAATCATCATCGTCATTTCTATGACCTTCAGCATCTCTATGTTTCCATATTCATGCTTTTACCAGTATATTCTGATTTTGTTTTGGTTTGGACGGAGTTTTTGATTTCCTTGTCCTCTGACATCTGGTTTTAGTTCTGAGTTCTGAGTTATGAGTTATGAGTTCTGGTGGGAAGGAGGAATGGTTACACGATGGTGGAATTTGTTAGATGGTCGTGGGTGTTCGAAGTGGTTTTCGACGGTTTGTGATTATGGATCGGGAAAGAAACAATGGAAGAATAGTTTTCTAAGTTTATGGTTTATGGTTTTTCTGGTTTCTCTACTTTAACTTATTACATAGGTTCAGCTTTGTTCAATTTTTTTGATTTTTGATTTTAGGGTTTTGATTTTTCTGATATTTCTCTGTTCAAGGATTACAAGAATAACCTTTGTGACATTGTTGATGTTTTTTGGCATTAACATTTTTCACTAATTCTCATGATGTTTTTTTTCTTTTGGGATGCAGCATGTACCTATTATTCCCACCATAACCAACTACACTAAGGTTTGGTGGGTTCCTAATGTTGCACCCATTGTGGTTGTGGATTTGTAGTATTTAAATGGCCTGGTTTCAGCAGCAATCTTATATAGTTGTCGCATTATTATTTTGTAATTTTTTTTAATCCTGTGAAATTACAATTTTGTTTATCTCAGCTTCACCTTCAGGAAGGTGGCCTACATGCTCATATTAATGGCGATGGAGTTACTGATCATGTGCAGGTTAGCGATCATGGCCTACATTCCTTGCATCATACTATCATGTCTTGCGTTAGTGTAAATTTATAATTTCCTTTTGTTTTGAAGAGGTTAGGTGTGAAAATATATTTTTCTTCATTTTCAGATTCCTGCAGGTATTATACTATTTTGGGTTTAATCATCATAGCCATTGTTATTGAGTTTGGGCTCCCCAAACCAATAAGAGGCATTGGTATTTTTCATAATTTCCAAATTTCACTGGCAATGATGATTAAACATCTGGTCTTACGGCTGACATTTTCTTCTATGATAGTAGATTGATTATTGATTTATAAAGGTGTTTTCTTAGCCAGTTGAAAAACGAAGAAGACGTGAACCACAAACTCACCTCAGTGATGCTGATATTCGTCGTCGCCGAAATCGGTGACCCAGATATGTTGGTTTTGGTCAGATGATTTTTGGTAGGAACAAATATGAAAAAGAAGGAGAAGAAGAGAGGTACAAAAATATGCACAGCAAAAGAGACTTTGCATCAACTTTGGATGCAGCGTACATACAAGTACACACTGGATAAAGTCGGTCTCCCTTTTGAAAAAACAATGACAAGTTTACAAAAGGTAATGAGAATAACATGCCAAGTGTACAAAAGGAGAAATGTTATATATAATGATGTTTTATCTATTTAACCAGAACTGAATACAATGCAAAAGGTATATTTGAGAGTGACCTTTATTCTCTTGACAATCATGAATGCTATTTGGTTTGTATATATTTCATCCACTGGTGTACCTTTCAATTTCCATTGACAATGATGATAACAAGTCCGGTCTTACGACTGCCATTTTCTTCTATGGTAGTAGATTGACTATTGATTTCTGAATGTGTTTTTTCAGCCAGTTTTACTCATCCTTCAAGTGTTTTCTGAGCCAGTTTTAGAGGTAAGTATAATCATGTTATAATTTGATGTTGCTTGAATAATGTCTGCAGATCACTGTTGTACTCTAAGATTGATCGATGAAACATATCACGATACTCGTATGGTTGTTAATATCTTTGCTTAATATCTGTGTTTAACGATTTGGGCTTACTTTTCTTCTATTGTACAACTTTCACTGGCAATGATGATAAAAAGTCTAGTCTTACGGCTGTCATTTTCTTCTATGGTATTACATTGACTAATGATATTCGAAGGTGTTTTCTGAGCCACCTTTCTTCGAGAGTGACCTTTCTTCTCTTGACAATCATGACTGCTATTTGGTTTGAATATATTTCATCCACTTGTGTGTACCTTTCAATTTTCACTGGCAATGATGATAACAAGTCCGGTCTTACGACTGCCATTTTCTTCTATGGTAGCAGATTGACTATTAATTTCTAAAGGTGTTTTCTGAGCCAGTTTCACTCATTCTTCAAATGTTTTCTGAGCCACTTTGTCTCATCCTTCAAATGTTTACTGAGCCAGTTTTAGAAATAAGTATCATCATCTTAAAATTTGAAGTTGCTTTAATAATGTCTGCAGATCAGTGTTGTACCCTTGCTTTGATCGACGAAACACATCACGATACTCATATGGTTGTTAATATCTTAGTTGAAAATGCTGAAACCCTTCCCCATTTCATGTATTATGATTTTCATTTAATACTTCGATTTTGATCAAAATATAAGATTTTTATTTAGGGTAAGTATCTCCATGTTATAATTTGATGATGCTTGAATAAAGTCTGCAGATAAGTGTTTTGATGTGAGTATGTGAATGAGTTGAGTGATTACTACAAGTTATTGGATGTGAGTATGACTCATTCCTCGAATCTAGTTCCTTCATTTAATCTAAAAATGATGCTGTTCGAATTGAGGATTATGGGAACAAGAACTATTGTGGTAAGCTTTTATTTGCAATAATCAGATGTTTGTGTTGTGTTTTGTTAGAACTATATTCATTCCTTATTTATGTTGTGATTTTTTTCTCTAATTGTCATATTGTTGTTAATATCTTTACTGAAAATGTTAAAATCCTTCCCCATGTTGCTGCTGCTGGAGATATAAATCAACGTTTTAACGTTATTGTACAATCTGTGTTTAACGATTTGAGCTTACTTTTCTGACTTATCTGGGAGCTTAACGTCATAGCCATTGTTATTGTGTTTGTTCTCCCCAAAACAACTATACCCATTGGTATTTTTCATCATTCTCAATTTTCCATGGCAGTGACGATAAAAAGTCCCGTCTTACAGCAGCCATTTTCTTCTATGGTATTACATTGACTAATGATTTCTGAAGGTGTTTTCTAAGCCACCTTTCTTCTCTTGACAATCATGACTACTATTTGGTTTGAATATATTTCATCGACTTGTGTACCTTTCAATTTTCACTGGCAATGATGATAACAATTCCGGTCTTACGGCTGCCATTTTCTTCTATGGTAGTAGATTGACTATTGATTTCTGAATGTGTTTTCTGAGCCACTTTGGCTCATCCTTTAAATTTTAACTGAGCCAGTTTTATTGGTAAGTATCATGTTATAATTTGATGTTGCTTGAATAATGTCTGTAGATCAGTGTTTGTGTTGGGTTTTGTTAGAACTATATTGATTCCTTTTTTATGTTGTGATTTTTTTCTCTTAGCTACTTCTCGTGGTTCTGGGATTAATAGTCTCGGGGGAGGAACTATGTCAGTTAAGTAGATCCTTTGATATGGAACCAACGTATGTTTTCACACTTTTGACTCTGGCAATTCTCTCCCCTAATTTATACTGGCTTCGTACTATATGATTAGTTATCGTGTTGATTGGTATTCTGTTACTTAGTCATGACTTTACTATGTGAATGTTGTAATTAGTGAGGTTTTAAAATGTTTTCATTTCCAATGTAAATCATAAATTTGACCATAACTAATCAATAACAATGTATTAAAGCGTGATTCATAAACTTAACCATCACAATTCAATAACCAACATTGGTTTTTGAATTACCCAAGCACTTATGACAGCCCACCAAAAACTTTAAGATTTCCAATGTAAAAAGAATATGAAGAATCAAATAAACCATTATAAAATCCTATTAGGTCTTATTATTATCACACAACCCGCACCTTAGGATAGGAAAAAACGAAATGAATTCAAATGATGTTGTCCAGGTCGAACCAACATCAGAAGTTCAACAACCACAAAACGTCCAACAGGTTCCCCATGTAATCCATGTGGTTGATGAGGTCCAGTAACTACACCAGGTCTAACAGGGTGTAGAGGTCCAGGCTGAGGAAACTGCCGAGACCCAAGATGCGGTCGCATTGCGAAGAAGACATGTTAGGAGACGATTAAGAAGGGTAATAAGAAGGAGAAGAATGAGACATATATTCGATTCAGATGATGAAGACGAAGCACCTTTTAGCTGGACTAACTTTATGCGGGCTAAGGCTTTTAGATTTGATATTTAAAATTTTAGATTGTCATCTAGGGCTCTTATCAAATCTATGATAAAATAGTTTATTATTGTCAGGATCTACTTCAACTCATGTGTATTTTGGAATCATGTTGCTATATTATATGCATTTTAATATTTTAATTGAAGTCAGTATATTAGTTATTTGTTTGATTGCGTTTTGCCGCTACATATTATGTCTTCTCCTGTTCAGCTGTCCATGTTTTATGATATTTGTTGCTAAAATTTGATAACATGCAGAGTTGTTGGGTTAAAGACTACTTCAAAGTCTACGTATCAGACCCCAACCTACAACTATAGTAACCTTGAAGTATAACATGCTTGTTCTAATTATTCCACTATACAGTTAAAATTTATACTTTATTTTGTATTCCTCTATGATGCATATTTGAATGAAATTCGTCCTATTCTCCCTCAACTTCTTGATGAGATGTGAGCATGAAAGTTTTATCTTCACCTCAGTATTAATATTTTAGGAAATGTAATTCTTCTCCTCAGTTTTATCTTCACCTTAACTTATGTCATTTGTACTGATATCCTGTTTTCATTAGCTTTCATGGAGATGGAATTCTGCTTCTTGAAGCAAACAACCTTCTGAGGGTCGGTCGCTACTTTTTTGGGGCAGCACAGCCTGTATACAAACATGAAGTGAGTCTTCAAGAACAATGGAAAGGTAACTATTTTTTGTATCAAATCACTTAAACCTTGATATAGTGAGATATCAGCTCGGAACGTGATCTTTGGATTGGTTATTACTTAACAGAAATGGTGACCCTTGCAGCTAGCATGTGTTGGGAACTTGTACGGGAAGAGGGCTATATTGCTATATGGCGAAAACATGTGAATAATAGCTGCTTCCTTACTCTTACTAATTTTCCCCTAAACTTACCATTTAAGATCACTTCAATATTTGTTGATGCGTGTAAGTTGAGTCTTGCGATGCTTATGCTTTTCTATATGCATATACTCGGTGCTATTATTGTATTAAATTAACAATATGATGATTACATGTAGGGTTGATTTTGATTTATATTGTTTCATTGTTTTTCCTTTTATTAGAATAAAGTATAATATAATCAATTCTATTAGATATATGAAAAAAATAATAGAATCAATTTTAGTTTCCAATTATTTATCTAAGTTGCCACTTTGAAATTTCTTAATATAATCAATTCTTTATACGGGACACAACCTGATAGATCAAGACAACAAAGCATGCATAAAATTGCAATCTGTATGCATTTCAGTACAATTGTATAATACAAAATTATTCATATCCCGTGTATTTGTAAAATGTTTGTATATTCTAAAATACTTATTTAATTTCTCACGGGCCACTACCATAATAATACTACCTCCATTCCTTTTTATAAGAGACAATTTACTTTTTAGGTTCATTGAATAATCAACGTATCTAGTCTAAAAACTAATCTTGTCTCTTATAAAATGGAACGGAGGTAGTACTTATTTGTGACGAAGACCTGGAAAATCTGTTGGATTGCAGTGAAAACACTAAGCTACCAACTCTTGTAACTTTTATCACTGAAATTTATTATTTTCACGGGACACTAACACCCCAATATCTTTTTTTATTTATATTTTAATCAACAAAATATTTTTAAATACTTATATTATATTAGTGATATTATATTATCAATTAATATCTTTTTTCTAAACATCATTATAAATACATTTCCTTTTATATAAACTATTCTATTAACAATTTATACTTTTAAGTTATGCATATTAAATAATAATTTTCTTTTATTTTTATTTCAAATTTTACATTTTAAATAAAACTACTTCACATATCATATAAGTCTATTTGATTATTTTAATATTGCACACTTTGTACAATAATTCTACATGTATTATTAATACACATATTTAATGTTAACATTTTTTTTATAATAAAATTCATAATACACTTTATTTTTTATATAACACACCATTTTTTACATTTTACACGTTAACTATTTCGTAAATTTATTTTTATACACAACAATCATTCTTAACACTTCTCCTAATGCTTATTGAACCTATCATACATGTACATTTATTGTCTACTCATATTTCATGTTAACTTTTTTATCATATCATATTATTGGAATACATTTTAATTTGTAATACTTTTTATTTTAATACTAATATTAAATATCATAAACCATTTTTTACAAAATTATTTATACAACAGACAAAATTATTTATAAACAAATGTAATTCCAAATTTTATTCCAACAATATCATTTTAAAGAAAACTACTTGCACCCGTGTGGACGCACGGATCTGTTACTAGTTTCATTATAAAGTGAAAGAATTTATTTTCAAATAATAATTAAGGAATTAGAATGAATAAATATATAATTTTAAAAATTAAAATGTATATTTATTAATAACTTTAAAAAATAGTTTTTAATGAAATTTGTGTATTTGGTGTATTGAAAATGAAGATGTTTAATATTTTAAAAGAATGATTTTACTAAAAAATTAATACAAATGCGCCGCCGATCTTTAGTTATCTATTGTGGAGTATGAGAATTATAGAAAATTCGTGGAAGTAAGGAATACTAATTATTTTAAGTTGGGTCACGTTTATAAATTTGAGAAGTTTAACCCTAAGAATAAGTTTACCGAATCTGTTTAATTTAGAGGCTTACACTCGTATTACCACATATGCGTCCATTGTGGAAGGTGGAGCTTGGGGTCTGGGTGAAGTTAGCTATCACGCAACTGGGAGAATCAAAAGGAAAAACTCGATCAAAGTGAGAGGGTCCTCGAACATTGAAGCGGCAGAAGCAACGACAACGTATTTCGCCATGCAAAACGCAGTGAAGGAACAAGAAGAAAATGTTAGATTCCAGTCAGACAATAGTCATTTAATTCAAGTGATGAACGGAAAAGAAGAAGACCTACTGCGATCGATGATGGGTCAAACATGCAGAGTAATGAAGAAGATGCCGAAAACTTTCAAAACGGTGGTGTTCGAACACATCGGTAGAGAGGCTAACAAGGAGGCGCATGCTAAGGCTAGGGTTTCACTTAGCATAGGAGACAACGGTGTTAGTAGAGGAACCAAACCTTTGTGTTAGGCTAGGTTTCGTGTTTTTGGCCTTTTTGGCTGTTGTTTGGGCCTTTGGGCCCTTTAGATATATAAAAAAAAAAAAGAATATGTTTCTCTATATTTATTCAAGATAACATTATATACAACTTGAAAAGGAAGAGACATATTACTGAGGATTAGTATAAAAATTAAAAAATATATTTATTTTGAGTTTGGATTGATATAAAAAAAATTTTAAGTGAAAATTTGTAGTGTTTTTGAAAATGAAAGAGATAAATTAAAATTTTCAATTGACTAGATAACGAGGATTCTACTTGCCACCCCCAGTTGTACCTGACACCCCTAATTTTTCATAATGACAAAAATGACCCTAAGTGCATTTACACTAAATTTTTGGACGAAATTTCCGGTAGTTAATATGAAATTTCCGATATTAATCAAAATTCTCGATAGTTCATTTGAAATTACCAGTAATTTCAAATTTCCGAGATTTTGCAAAAAAAAATCGGAGATTTGAAATTTACATGTTGATACGGGGAATTTCATATACCACGAAATTCCCAGTAGTTTGAAATTTAGTACCACCGGTAATTTGAAATTCCCGGAATATAACAAAATTTTTACAATTACCAGGAATTTCACAAAACAAGATTTTTACAACTACTGGGATTTTGAAATTCCCGGTACAAAACAAGAATTTTATAACCACCGAAAATTTTGAAATACCCAGTACAAATAAGAAAAAATTTCCAAAAAATACCGGGAATTTCACATTTACTGATATTTTCCACCGAAAATATTGGAATTTGCAGTAAAAAATATCAGTAATTATGAAATTCCCGGTAATATCTACCGGTAATTACATAATTCTCAGTAAAACTTACTAGTTCACTACAAGAAAACATGTTATTAGCTAGGGTATTTGGCTAGGGGGAAAACCCCTCACTAAAAAAACAAGCTTGCTTGGGGTAAAACCCCTCGCAAACCACAAAATAGAAAGAAAAAAAATAATAATAAAAAATTGCTAGGGGCTAACCCCTCGCAAATGAGGAGGGAAAACAAATTTGAATTTTAAAACCTGTCTATACTAGGGGTCAGCGCAAAAAGACTGACAACTGAAAGATTTGCGAGGGGCCAACCCCTCACTAAATGATGATTGGTAATTTGAGAGGGGCAACCCCTCACCATAAAGATTCTATGGTCAAATCACTCTGAAATTCCCGGTAGTGTAACGAAATCTCTGGTATCGCCATTGTTTTTTGAAAAATCCGTGATTCACCCAGTAATTGTGAAAATGATGGAATGTTTTGTTTCAGGGTTAATTTAGTCTTTTCTTTGCGTTTGGGAGGTAGAATGCTCCTGGGTAAGGGTCGTTTCCGTTGGGCTTTTAAACTTTCAAACATTTTTCATTCTTGGGTCAAATACAAAACTTACGCTCTCACGACTAAACGGTTCCATATTATTCTGGGAAATTGGAATTCAATATTTGTTTGTTGATTCTTCACTTTCTTGGTTCCAAACTGAGAAGAAGGCATGGTCAAAAACAAAAAGAAAACTGAGAAGAAGCACAAAACCATGGCAGAAGAGAAAGAGTTTAACAAAAGCTCCAACCCTTCTTCACCCATGGCGGAAACCCCCATCAAGCCAATCGTTTGTCTCAAAAGGAAAGAAGATGTAAAATTTTATTGGAAAACGGAGGAATGCTTCATCTTGGATTTTGACCCATTTGAATCCATTGACTTGTCAAAGCTTTCACTAGAGAACAAGAATAATGACGATTATAATACCTCTGATATCTCCATTGTTGTTGATAAGGGTCAGGTAAATATCACCCTTTTCTCCCTACAAAACTTTTTTTTCTTTTTGTTGTTTACAAGGTTTCTGTTATTTAGCGTTGTTGCAGTTGCAGAAGTCAAACTGCTTCTTCGTTTTTTATTTTTTTGATTTGTTTGTTGTTTCAGCACTGATATATATATTTTTGATGTTTTGATAATCATTTTTCAGTTCTATAAACCATGGTTGAATGCGGAAATGGTTTTTGTGTGAAATAAGTATGTTTGAATGTTTGAAATTAACATTGGTTTTGACACCAAACTATGAGTTCACTAAAAATGATGAATTGCTTCAGTAAGGCTTAGTTGCAATGCCTAGATTGTTACCATGGTTTTAAATTGCAGTTGCGGTCATTGCTCCCAGGGTTTTAGAAAAAAAAGTCGCGTTGCATCTTTCACGATTTCGGTCGGTATAAGTGTCGTGACACTGATTGCGGTGGTCGAGGTGTGAATTAACCATAATTTGTTCTTTATTATAAAAATGGTGATAACAGTGTCGGTATCGGCACTTGCCGAAACCGTTTTGTCGTGGTCGCGGACCGTTTTTTAAAACCCTGATTGCTGCGTTGCGGCTATTGTAGCATGAATTTTGATTGAGAAGAGTTTGAAATACACGGTTAAAAAACACTTAGATTTTTTATAAATAAATTAAATTTTAGGGTTCTAAATTTTGTGTTTTGATAAAAATACTTAAGAATTATGGGCGAAGATGTCTGGTGTGGTTCATAATGATAGCTTGGTTCCATTCTGATAGCGCATAGACTAAGGAGAAGGGTAAACCCGTCATTTGGAGGGTTTATCAAAGGAGAAATAAAATTAATAAGTAATATAATTTTAGTATGTTAGTTTAAATTCAAATAGTTAGTTATTGGTTGATGTTGTGGATTTTATTTAAGTTGTTGTTTTTTTTATGTCATGCGGAAAGTTAATTTGGAAGTTACTAGGCCAGAAGAAGTTTTCAAGAAGTTTCTTTTGTTTTATCGATGAAAAATCGCAAGTTTCTTGCAATTTCCCTTTTTCTATAATTCTGTTCTACTGGATCGTATCACACTTCATCAAAGATGTGATATTTAACTCATCTTCTTCATTAATACTTTTTCTTCTATTTCAGTTGCTTTAATAATTTCAGAAATCCAATGCTTGATCTTACCCACTAATTTTGGGTTTAGCAAATCTCTTGAAAGATCCTTTTCTGCCTTGGCCAATTAGTCCCTCATATACTGAATTTTCTAGATTCCTTCAGTTGATCATTTAGCAATATCTCTCATAGCTAGCTGTAAGTTTTTCAGTTTTCTCCAAACTTTGTACATAGTTCTGCCATCTTCAATATTATTCCAGTTGCTGCTAACTTTCTCCATGAACTCCTGTCTATGAATGACACAATTCAGAAAATTTAAAGTGAGTTATGTTAGACGATGGCTTCGATCTAGAAGGGTGGGTTGAATAGATCCCACAATTTATTACATGCTAATGGTGATCCAAAAATTGTCTTTAAGAATTTAATGCGGAAGCAACCACTGAATCAATTCGCCTACAACGAAAAACTACCGAAAAAATCGGATATGCGTAAAGCCGCTAAGAATGATGCGACGGAAGAGAAAAATAAAGGGTTAATAGTCATTTACCCCCTGCAATACAGGCGAGTTTTGATTTACCCCCCTTTAAAAAAATGTTTTTTGGATTACCCCCCTGAAATTTTAAAATTCTAAGTCTTTTGCCCCTTAGGTAGAAAAATTACCCCCTGTAAAATATTTTTTTTTATTCACCCCCCGGGTTTTTACACGCTTAGGGGGGTACCCCAAAATTTAAGGGGGGTAATCCAAAATTATTTTTTTAAATGGGGGTAAATCAAAACTTGCCAATATTGCAGGGGGGTAAATCACTATTAACCCAAAAATAAATGAAAATCAACAAAAACACAATGTAATCAACTCAATTATATTCACTTGAAATTATCCAATCACCAATGAGTGAACATGAAAAACTTTAATCACAATGTGCTTAATCAATTTATCAAATACTTGGCGTGCACGGCACTTCAAGAGTTTGATTAATATCAAAACGTAAAAGAGATAAGAGAAATAGAGGACAAACACGATTTGATTAGGCAGTTCCCATATCGTCCTCGCTAAGGGTACCTCCGCCCCCAATTCCACAAATGGAATTGAGATATGTATATATTACTGTTGCAAATTGTTTATACAAGAGAAGAACAATGAAACAGCAAACCCTCAAACCAATCTTTGACGTTGATGCAAAGTGTTCTGTCCCCTTGATTCAAGATGAATCAAGTGCCTCGAATTTGGTCGAACAAATCACCGTCTCACGCTACTCGATTGCAAGAACCCGCAGCTCTTCAATCCCCTTCACTCGGTCGATTTCGATCTTCTACAATTCGATCCCAAATCTTTCTCCTACAATCCTCCGGTTGTTGCTACCCGATTGATTCGAACACTCCGTTCTTCAATACCCTTCGCACGGCTGAATCCTTGTAGAGAAACGATTTGTGTAAACCCCCCCCCCCCCCCCCACAATCACCAAGATTCTTGGAGGATAAAACCCTAGGGTTTTATTCAAGAAAAACCCACTGATTCTCAACCCAATGCAAAGGATACAACACACCAAAGCTTGAACGTTATCACTTCACAAAATGCACAACACTAACAAAAATGTTTATGTGTAGTTGTTAGAGTATACAAAATTAAAGACGAAGATGAAGAGAAAAATCAGTGCCTATTTCACTTTTCTTGTTAGTTTGTAAAAATGAGCCAAAAACAATATATATATTATGCTAGAATCAAGTAACAAGAATAACAAACATTTGAAATGAAAACACAACAGAAAAAATGATGCACAACAGTGAACGGTCGACCTATACAGATAGGAGGGTCGACCTGAGCGAACCCGCTAAAACATTTGTGCAGAAAAAGCATGTTTGCGTCGACCGGAACAGGACATGCGTCGACGCAAACCTCCCAGTTTTTTATAATCATAAATGCGCTCAGTATGAGTCGACCGGAGGGTCGACGTGAGCCCTCCAGATGCAAATTCTAAGGAATGCAACGTATTTGGGTCGACCAGAACAGGGTTGTGAGTCGACTCAAACCCTTGAAACTTGCAAAACATTATATTTTGACATTTCTAAAGGTTCCTAATAACATCTAATGCACATACAACATTATCAACTTGATCAAACACATGTAAAACACATAGTATGCTATATTAACCTACATGTGTATTCTATATATAAGCTTGGCACTTAAAACATATAGCATGCATTTCTATATGAACCTACAAAATGCACATACATGTTTTGACATCATTAAAACCGAGTATAGAGACAACTTGCCCTCACATACCCCCCCCCCCCCCCCCCCCATTTTATGATGGCAAAACAGTAGCAAAAAGTTACGCTTGGAGAATCATCCTCCCCCTATCTTCATGCATCCGTTGATGTTTGATTAATCTCATTAGCTGTTATTACTTGCGGTTTCTTCTCCCCCTTTGACAACATCAAAAAGAAGAAAAGAACTAATAGGACAAAGATATAATATCGAATTTGGCATTTTTACAGAATTTACAACATGTAACCATTAACACACATTCACATAAAATGATTGTTAATGAAAGATATAGAAGATAAATAGAAGCACGACAATAAAAATTAATCATGCCAAAATGCTCAAGAAACACATAATGCTCAATTCACATTATCAAGTTTTAGAAAAGCTTAACAAGCAAAAAGTACAAAACCCATAGTCATTAATATGAAATGCAAAAACACAAAAACAAAAGCATGGATGACATGAAATGCAGCAGGAAATCCTCAAGGCCTCCTCCCCGTAAAGTGATTTCTTCCCCGATACTGAGTATCATTAGGTGGTGGTGAAGGTTGTGCGTCCAATTGCTCAGTCAATTCCAACACAGCTCGGTTCAGAACATTGAAACTAGTTGTAAGGGCACGATTTTGGGTAGCAGTTGTCTCACCCATGGTGTTGAACCTGCCCATTACATTGGTGGCAAAAGTTTCGAAGTTGTTAGCATGAGTGGTAATCTCTTTGTGCAGTGTCGTGAAGCGTTCATCTTGAGCTCTGGCAAATTCTTGCTGTTGGAGTTGCATGTTCCTCATAAGCTCAAGAAGTTCCTCGTTATTTTGTTGAGGACACAGAGGTGATGGAGGTACAAAGTAGGAGTCTTGCATGTTTGAGCACAGTTTGGATGAAGGAGGCATAACATAACGCGGTTCCTCTCCCGGAATCACGCAGAGCGAACATCCTGCTTGCAAAATAATAAGGCCAACTGATTTTGATTTTGTTTTTCAGAATATACATCAAGTGTACCTTAGCCTGATCAACCCTAGAATATCCTCCTTTCTTGGGTCGAAGGACATGCGATACAATCCACTGCAGTATCCTGTCAACAGGTTTTAAACGCCCGGTTGTCACCGATTTCAGAAACAGATCGCTATTCACAATTTGTTCCTTATACGGTTTCTTCAGCATAGAGTTCAAAGCACTCTTAAAATTGTAACCATCAATAGTTTTTGTATCAGTTGCATGTTGTACAGGACCAGCATTAATCACAGGCATACTAAACAAATCTCTCTAAGTATAATCATTTATCTTAACAAATTTATCCCCTATCTTACAGGTAAACTCATAACCCTCAAACTTATCCAAAAAACCAGTGTAGAAAATGCGAACTAAGTCCTCATTGTATTTAGTATGACAGTCTAAAAAATTTCTGAATTTCTGAAAATCCAACAGAGCAATAACTTCATCTATATGCATTCTTTCAGCCATACGACGATAGTAAACAAATTGCTTAACAATATAGTGTTTGCTCACATTGTTCTCATATATATTAGAAAAATCCTCTGGTACAAGAGAGAAAACAGTTATCGGTAAACTAGGAGGAGGTTGAGATGGACCAGTTTGAGTTGATGGATCCCTTGTGGTTCTTTTGCGAGTAATTCTTCGAGAAGTCATTGAGAGAGATGCTTGAGAAGGATGAATAGTGATTGATTTGTTTCAATTTGATGAGAAGCCCAAATGTTGTTGTTGAGGGATTTGGGGTTAGGGTTTTTATGGAGATTTAGGGAAGAGGAGAAGATGAGGAGATGAAAACTTGATGCAATGAACATGTGATAATGAAAATCTAGAGAATAAAAAAATATATAAACCCAATAAATGGGTCAAAGGGTTTTGACAGTCACGCATCAAACCCGAGAAAATTTTCAGTGTCCGTCAGGGACGCGTCGACCGCTGGTCTGTGTGCGTCAACGCATACTATTGTATTTTCAACAATGACAAATGTTAATGCTTTAAATCGACCAAAGGGTCGACCTGAGCTTTCCAGCCTCTGAAATGATAACAATTAGCATTTTGGTTAGTCGACCAGAGTCCTGTTTAGGTCGACCCATCCAGAGAAATCATGTAAAATGCATATTTATGTGTCATTTATGCAACCATTTTGGATAAATAAAAAGCCAACACAAATATCAAACATATAAATGGATAAAACATGCTTAATTATGCAATAAACACCAGTTTTAACACTCAACATGGTACATCAACTTAAAAATAATTTGTTAAGTGGAACGATATTACCTTAATCACGATTGACGATGGATGCCCTCACATATTACTCAGTAATTCTTTGTATTGTTAATCAAAGTCATAAACAAGCACATATATATGGAGAGCCAATATATTTATGAATTCTTAAGCACGATCCGGGATGTCGAGAACGCCTAGTTCCCTACGGATGTGAAAGAAAGGCTCTGTAGCGAGTGGTTTTGTAAAAATGTCAGCAAGTTGATTTTTAGTGTCAACATGCTGAAAGACCACATCACCTTTCTCTACATGATCCCTAAGGAAGTGATGACATATTTCGATATGCATTGGTGCGTGAGTGCAATACGGGGTTCTTGGTTAGATTAATGGCACTTATGTTATCGCATAAAATAGGAATACGCTCAAGTTTTAAATTGAAGTCGAGTAATTGTTGCTTAAGCCATAGGACTTGAGCACAATAACTACCGGCTACAACGTATTCTGCCTTGGCTGTTGACAAAGTAACGGAAACTTACTTTTTGCTATGCCAACTCACAAAGGAATTTAAGAAAAAATGACACGTGCCACTAGTGCTTTTCCTATCCGATTTGCACCCGGCAGAGTCAGAATTGGAATACCCAACGAAGGAGCAATCACAACCCTTGGAATACCAAAGCCCATACTTTGGAGTACCAGAGAGGTATCTAAGTATGCTCTTAACAACTTTCAAATGAGATTCCTTGGGACATAATTGATACCTCGCACACTTGCAAACACTAAACATAATGTCGGGTCGAGATGCGGTAAGATAGAGGAGAGAACCAATCATACCTCTACACTTCTTTACCTCTACATCCTTACCATTCTCGTCACGATCAAGGTTAGCACAAGTAGGCATCGAAGTATCAATTGTCTTGCAGTTTACCATGTCAAAACGTTTGAGAAGCTCAAGACAATACTTCGTCTGACTTACAAACGTACCCTCTTCGAGTTGCTTGATTTTCAATCCGAGGAAATAGTTGAGCTCCCTCATCATGCTTATCTCGAACTCATCCTCCATCAAACTAGAAAACTCCTTGACCAAGGTCATGTTAGTAGACCCAAAAATGATATCATCAACAAAAATTTGTACCAAAATCAAATGTTTTCCTTGACGTTTAATAAAGAGGGTTGTGTCAACCTTGCCTCTTGAATACCCTTGATCAAGTAGAAATTTGCTAAGACGCTCATACCAAGACCTAGGGGCTTGTTTGAGACCGTGCAAAGCACATTTTAACTTGTAAACATTATCGGGATATTCATGAGACTCAAATCCCGGAGGTTGGGCTACATAAACCTCTTCATTGATATATCCGTTAAGGAAAGCACTTTTCACATCCATTTGAAATAATTTGAAATTTTTAGTGCAAGCGTAAGCAAGTAAAAGGCGTATAGCCTCGAGTCGGGCAACACGCGCATAAGTTTCCTCATAGTCTATGCCTTCCTCTTGGTTATACCCTTGCACACCTAAGCGTGTTTTATTTCTAGTTATGACTCCATTTTCATCGAGCTTGTTCCTAAACACCCATCAGGTGCCGATTACTCGATGGACTCGCGGAGGGGGGACCAGGTCCCAAATCTCATTTCTCTTGAATTGATTTAACTCTTTTTGCATTAATTGCAACCAATGCTCATCGAGTAAGGTCTCTTTAGAGTTTTTAGGCTCAACTTGCGAAACGAAAGCGGAGAAATAACAGAAGTTACTTAGCTTGGAGCGAGTTGTTACTCCCTTAGAGATGTCACCGAGAATGTTGTCGATGGGATGGTCTTTGGAAGAGTTCCAAGCTGGAGGAAGGTCATCTTTATTAGACGGATGATTCTCCTCACTCTTCATAGGATGGTGATTTTTTTCCTCCTCAACATGCACTACTTCAGGTTGATCAATTCCTTTATCAGTGTCCTTGAGTATGTCTTCTAAAGATACACCTGCACCATGAAAAGAACTACCTTTTCCGACATTTTTCGGATTAGACTCATCAAAAGTAACGTGTACCGACTCCTCAACAGTAAGTAACCTCTTATTATAAACCCTATATGCCTTACTTGACTAAGAGTATCCAAGAAAGATACCTTCGTCTGCTTTAGCATAAAACTTACCAAGTGTCTCTTTGCCATTATTTAACAAGAAACACTCACAACAAAAAATGTGAAGGTGAGATACATTGGGCTTTCTCCCTTTTAAAAGCTCATACGGTGTCTTGTTTAGAATATGACGGATAAGCACCCTATTCAAAACGTAACAAGTCGAACTTATGGCATTGGCCCAAAAGTATTTTGGAAGTTCACTCTCATTGATCATAGTCCTTCCTAATTCTTCCAAAATTCTATTTTTACGTTCCACAACCCCGTTTTGTTGAGGGGTGCGTGGTGCGGAAAAATTATGATCAATCCAATGGCTTTTGTAAAATGCTTCAAAAAGATGATTTTGAAACTCACCTCCATGATCACTTCTAATTGATATAATGTTTGTGTTTAATTTATTTTGGGATAACTTGGCAAAATTTTCAAAAGCCGAAAAAATATCGCTCTTGCTAGCTAAGAAGATAGTCCAGCAAAACCTAGAAAAGTCATCGACAATCACAAAACCATAATAGTTACCACCTAGACTTTTAATCCTAGATGGTCCAAAGAGGTCCATATGGAGGAGCTTAAGGGATCTCGTGGATGAAACAGTGTTTTTAGACTTAAACGAGATCCTTGTTTGCTTCCCCATTTGACACGCATCACATAATCCTTTGTGAATTTGATTTTAGGTAAGCCGATTACTAGGTCTTTAGAAGCTATCTTATTAAGCAAGTCAAAGTTGACATGCGTCAATCGTTTATGCCATAACCATGAATCTTCATTCATAATGAATAGACACTTGTCGCTACTCAATGATACTTCATTCAAATCTAGCATATAGATGTTATTAACCCTCAAGCCTTTAAACACATCCTTTTTGTCACTATTTTCAATTACGCAACAATCCTTTGGAAAAGATACTTTATAGTCCTTGTCACATAATTAACTAATGCTTAAAAGGTTATGTGTAAGGCCTTCCACAAGAAGCACGTCTGAGATAGTAGTAGACGAGGGATTACCTAAACTACCTTTGTCGAGTATTGACCCGTTATTGTTGTCTCCGTAGGTAACAAACCCCTTTTTCTTTGCCACAAAGTCGATGAAAAGAGATATGTCTCCCGTCATATGTCTTGAGCAGCCACTATCAAGAACCCATCTTATTTCCGTGGTCTCAAGACTTTGTACCTACTCAATCAATCAAGGGAAATAGGTACCCAATTCTTATTGGGTCCTTGGTTGTGAGTGAAATCAGGATTGCATTTAGGCAACCATTGATAAATTCCTTTTGGAACAAGAAATCTTCTAAAACGACACTTAGCAATGGTATGACCCCTCTTGCAACAATATAAGCAATTGCGGTTCACTTGGGAATTACCTTTGCTATATCTATCTCGAATCACTTACGTATACCTTTGATACAGATTATTCATACTTTCTCGATAATGTGACTGATCAATAGCAAAAGTAATTTTAGGCTTTAGAGCCTTGTCTAATTTGGCCTTAAGGGTTCTCACCTCTTTTGCCAAATATGACAAGTATCACTGCAACAATTGAACCAAGGAGACTTGTCCTCTTCAATCTTAGCTTTTGATGTATCCACCATAGAGTTTTTAAGCGCTTCCAATTCCTTTTGGGAATTGGAAATCTTTTTCTCCAAATATGAAAAGATCTTTCTGTTCGAGGCTAAGCGTTTAAAAGCTTCCTTAGCCTCATGGTGTAACATATCAAAAGCCTTTTGTAATTCTAAATGAGACATATTATGAGAGTGATCAAATTTAGAGTGTTTTACCTCTTTCTTCTTGTTTCGATGTGCCATAAGACATAGATTGACGGATTCGCTTTCGTCACTTGAGCGGTCATCTTTTTCCGACTTGCTATCGCTCTCCCAAGCAATATATGCTCATCTAGATTTATTTGACTTTTTGTGTTGACGACTCTTATCCTTATTGTTGTCTTTCTTGAGTGATGGACGATCGAGCTTGTAATGCCCGAACTTTCCACAATTGAAACAATACCCTCTCGACTTGCTACTCTTGTTGCCTTCATTCCTTGATTGCCTTCTAAATTTGATGAGATTTTTATCCGAGTGCTGAATTTCATTCTTCCGAATATACCTATTGTATCTTTTCACAAACAACCCCATGTCATCATCTTCATCATTGTTGGTTTCATTCTCACTTTGCTCTTGAGATGTGGACTTAGAACAAGAAGCTTTAAGAGCAATCGACTTTTTTTCTGTTTCCTTTGTTTTATCTTTCTTTAAACTCTTCTTATGTTTTTCCAAGTTGATGAGCACTTGCTCTTGTTCTTCGAGTTTGCCAAATAATGTCGTGAGGTCTAGAGTAGGTAGATCATTGGCCTCCTTGATAGCGGTGACATTTGGTTGCCACTCCCTGTTAAGACACCTCAAAATCTTATTAGTAGCAACCTCGTTGGGAACCGGTTTACCAAGTGTATTTAATTTGTTGATTATATGAGAAAATATCTTTTGCATGTCGGCAATGGTTTTCCCTTGCTTCATGTAAAAGAGATCGAATTCTTGCGTAAATATGTTGGTTCGGGCCAATTTCACATCATTAGTGCCCTCGTGGGTTACTTGTAAAGCATCCCACATCGCTTTGGCTGTTGTACAGTGAGAGACTCGATAATATTCGTCAACTCCCAAAGAGGAGATCAAAATATTTCTATCCTTCCAGTCATAGCTGTACTTTTTCTCATCCTCCTCATTCCATTGTGCTTCCGGCTTGGGCACAACAACATTATTTTCATCGGTCATGGTTATTTCCATAGGATCGTTTAAAATAACATTCCAAACCTTCCGATCAATGAAATTTATATACACGCGCATACAATCTTTCCAGTAGCTGTAATTCTCGCATGTAAAAACTAGAGCTCTATTATAAGCCCCTTTAGGTTCGTTCGCCATTTTCTAAGAAATTATATCGAAGCACCAGATAAATCGGAGCTTGTGATACCACTTTTTAGACGATGGCTTGGATCTAGAAGGGGGGTTGAATAGCTCCCATAATTTATTACACGTTAATAGTGTTCCAAAAGTTGTTTTTTTAAAATTTAATGTGGAAGCAATCACTGAATCAGCTCGTCTACAATGAACCACTACCGGAAAAATCGAATATGCGTAAAGCCGCTAAGAATGATGCGACGGAAGAGAAAAATAAATGAATCAACAAAAACACAATGTAATCAACTCAATTATATTCACTTGAAATTATCCAATCACCAACGAGTGAAAATGACAAACTTTAATTACAATGTGCTTTAGAAGCTTGTGCTTAATCAATTTATCAAACACTTGGCGTGCGCGGCACTCCAAGTGTAAATTTCAATGTAATGTGAGTGTAGAGCTAATTCCAAATGCAATCCAAGGGATTGTATTGTTTTTACTAATCAATTATTCAGCTCTATACTACACTACACCAGAAATTTTCAATTAATTGATATTTCACAAGTTCGATTAATATCAAAACGTAAAAGAGATAAGGGAAAGAAAGGACAAACACGATTTGATTAGGCAGTTCCCCTACCGTCCTCGCTAAGGGTACCTCTGCCCCCAATTCCACAAATGGAATTGAGATATGTATATATTACCGTTACAAATTATTTATACAAGATAAGAACAATGAAACACCAAACCCTCAAACCAATCTTTGACGTCGATGCAAAGTCTTCTCTCTCCTTGATTCAAGATGAATCAAGTGCCTCGAATTTGGTCGAACAAATCACCATCTCACGCAACTCGATTGCAAGAACCCGCAGCTCTTCAATCCCCTTCACTCAGTCGATTTCGATCTTCCACAATTCGATCCCAAATATTTCTCCTACAATCCTCTGGTTGTTGCTACTTGATTGATCCGAACACTTCGTTCTTCAATCCCCTTCGCACGGCTGAATCCTTGTAGAGAAACGATTTGTGCAAAAACCCCCACAATCACCAAGATTCTTGGAGGATAAAACCCTAGGGTTTTATTCAAGAAAAACCCACTGATTCTCAACCCAATGCAAATGATACAACACACCTAAGCTTGAACGTTATCACTTCACAAAATGCACAAGACTAACAAAAATGGTTATTTGTAGTTGTTAGAGTATACAAAATTGAAGATGAAAATGAAGAGAAAAATCAGTGCCTATTTCACTTTTCTTGTTAGTTTGTAAAAATGAGCCAAAAACAATATATATACTATGCTAGAATCAAGTAACAAGAATAACAAACACTTGAAATGAAAACACAGCAGAAAAATGATGCACAACAGCGAACGGTCGACCTATACAGATAAGAGGGTCGACCTGAGCGAACCCTGCTAAAACATTTGCGTAGAAAAAGCATGTTTGCATCGACCGAAACAGGTTTTTGATAATAAAAAATTTGCTCAGTATGAGTCGATCGGAGGGTCGACGCGGGCCCTCCAGATGCAAATTCTAAGGAATACAACATATTTGGGTCGACCAGAACAGGGTTGTGAGTCGACTCAAACCCTTGAAACTTGCAAAACTTCATATTTTGACATTTCTAAAGGTCCCTAATAACACCTAATGCACATACAACATTATCATCTTGATCAAACACATTTAAAACACATAGTATGCTACATTAACCTACATGTGTATTCTATATATATGCTTGACACTTAAAACATATAGCATGCATTTCTATATGAACCTACAAAATGCACATACATGTTTTGACATCATTAAAACCGAGTATAGAGACAACTTGCCCTCACAAGTTATATGTCTAGCCATAGTATTATAGCCCATTGGTTGAACCCTTAAGGGGCATGATCAAAAATATGAGTAGGTATAACTTCAATATCACAGTTAGGGAATTGAGTAAACCACTGCCTATTGCAAATGGCATGGTCAATTCTTGAGTAAATCAAACCCCCCATGTGTGTATCGGACCAAGTGAATGGTTACCTTTGGTGTCATGGTCATACAAATCAGTATCATCCATCATTTGTTCCAGATCACTGTATTCTGCCTATTGAACTTGACTGCTACCTAGGGGTGTCCAAAAATATGGTTAACTGAATTGTATATTTGAATTGAACTGCATTGCACTATAAAAAAACTCAACCACTTAAATGGTTAATGAACTGAACAATTTAATTAAAACAATTCAAATTCAGTTAAAAACCGGTTCAGAACCAAATTTCTTTTATAAATTGGTTTAATTATATTAATTAATTAGTTTTTAATAAAAAGAATAAAAAATTAGCTGAGAGTAAAAAAAATTCTAAAAATAAAAAAAATATTTTTTTTCGAAAATTAAAAGAAAATTCTAGAAAATATATTTTTTCATTTGCTGAAAAAAAAACTAATATCAATTTTGTTATGAAAATCAATTTTTCCGAAAATACGAAATAGTCGAGTTTTTTTGAAAATATAAAAAAGTCGAATTTTTCCAGAAATAAGAAAAAGTAGAATTTTTTCGAAAATATGAAAAAAATCGAATTTTTTTCCGAAAATATGCAAAAGTAGAGTTTTTTTAAAAATATAATAGAGTCGAATTTTTTCAAAAATATGAAAAAATAGAGTTTTTTTTGAAATATGTTTGTTTTCTCTACATGCAACTTATATGTTTGTTTTCATTTATCTTATATACTATATGTTTGTTGGTTAGTTTATAGATTATTATTGTTCATTATTAGTTGAAGAAACGTGTTGTTAAGAAACATGTTGTTTGAGAAATTGTTGAATTAGAGTTTTATTTTTTGAATAAGAATTTTTTGTTGCACAGTTTGAATTGTTTAAACCAATTGGATTATGACCTAGAGATCTTACCGATCCAATGTTTTGTTCAATTTATAAAATATTGATCTGAATGAATAAATTATTTATCATATACTTATTGAAATGGTTCAAGATATATAACATTTTAAAGCAAATCAAAGTTATTTAAACTATTTTTTTTTTTCAGTTTATAACAATTTGTCAGTTTAAATAACTTTGAACTAATGTTTTGTTCGGTTTATACAAATTTGTAATCACTTATTTAAGCTAATGTGTTGTTCAGTTTATAAAAATTTATAACCACGTATATATATAATTTTTTTTCTTAAAGCTGTTATTTAAACTAATTTAAAAAACAAAAATTTAATCCAATTTTATTAAAAATAACAAAAAAAAACTGATTTTTTATACATATAAGAAAATCCGTTTGCAATTCAGTTAAAAAATAATTCAGTTCTTTAAAAAACCTAGTTTTAAACTAGTTAAAACAAATTAAACTGATTTTAAACTATGAACTTGTTCTGAATTGGTTTTAAACTGAATTGTAATTGATTTAACAGATTAACCATTTTTTATTAAAGTTGTTGTACTAAACCATTAATATAGTTTGATTCATTTCAGTTCTTAAACCACGAACACCCTTACTGCTACCCATTCTATCTCTAGTAGTAAGGACATTGTTAAAATCTTCTATAATAAAATCTTCTAGTAGTAAGGACATTGTAAAACAACTTATATTAATCTCAGTTTTGGCTTCAGTTTTGGATTCATATGGGTTGGTTGTTGTCAAAGATTATGCTGATGAAATATTTTTTTTTTGAGAAATTTGCAGGTGGCATGTAGAGATTATCCATATGCTAGACATTTATGTGTTTAATTTCCCTTTACTACAACGCCTCATGAAAGTTTTTGTGAAAAGTTATAATGACGGAATGAGATGTCGGTTTTGTTTTTCTTGTTTATTCATCATATATACATTCTCTCTCAATTAATAATTTTTTTAGTTGAATTTGCAATACAGTGTTACTGCTATGTATGTGATTCAGTTGCTCCATGTAAGTACTCGACTAGAGGTGTCAATTTAGGGAGCTAGGACATAAAATTCAAAGCCCCCAAAAATAGAAGGGCTCAAAATTTTAAAAATAAATGAACCCCAAAATATGTAGGCCTCCTAAATTAAGGGACTCTAAAATTCAAGTACGGCCTGAAAGCCCCAACATTTTCAAAACATAACATTTTTTTAAAAAATAGATTTTTTCAATCAATTTTTTTTAAAATCTTTTTTTTTTTATTTTTGAAAAAAATCGTTTATTTTTATTTTCGGAAAAAATCATTTTTTTTTATATTCGGAAAAAATCGGGTTTTTTCATTTTCAGAAAAAATCGGTTTTTATATTTTCGTAAAAAATCGGTTTTTTTCATTTTTGGGAAAAATTGATTTTTTTACATTCGGAAAAAATCAGTTTTTTTCATTTTTGAAAAAAGTCGGTTTTTTTATATTCGAAAAAAATCGGTTTTCTTCATTTACAGAAAAAATCAGTTTTTTTTTATTTTCGAAAAAAATCGGTATTTTCAATTTCGGAAAAATTGATTTTTTTATATTTGGAAAAAAATGGTTTTTTTCATTTTCAGAAAAAATCGGTTTTTTTCATTTTCGGAAAAAATCGGTTTTCTTTTTTCGAAAAAAATCGAGTTTTTCATTTTCGGAAAAAATCGGTTTTTTATTTTCGAAAAAAAACAGTTTTTTTCGGAAAAAATCGAGTTTTTTATTTTCGGAAAAAAACAGTTTTTTTTTTTATTTTTCGGAAAAAATTGAGTTTTTTTTTTGGGAAAAAACGTTTTTTTATTTTCGGAAAAAATATGATTTTTTTATTTTAGGAAAAAAATTTGTTTTTTACTATTTTCGAAAAAATTCGGTTTTTCTGTATTTTTGGAAAAAATCGGTTTTTTTCTTTTATTTTTGAAAAAAATAAGTTTTTTTTTTATTTTCGAAAAAATTCAATTTTTTTTTATTTTTTGAAAAAAACTGTTTTTCTTAATTTTCAGAAAAAATCGGTTTTTTATTTTTTCCAAAAATAAATTGGTTTTTTTTTTGGAAATAATCGGCGTTTTTTTTTCTTCTGAAAAAACCGGTTTTTTTATTTTCGGAAAAAATTGATTTTTTTTTATTTTCGAAAAAAATCAATTTTTTTTTTTTTGAAAATATCAGGTTTTTTTGTTTTTGGAAAAAATCGGTTTTATAATATAAAATATTTTATGTTAAATAAATTAGATTTTAAGTCCTTTACTTAAGCGCTATTAAAGACAAAAATATGAAGGGGCTTAAAAATTAGGGGCCAATAAAATATTCATTTAGTAAGGGGCCTAAAAAAATGGGGTCAACACTAGCCCTATGTATTGGGGCTTTATCATTTAGGACTTTTTTGACACCTCTAGTAATCGTCCCGCTGACCAATGTTCTGCTACCTAGGCTAGCAGAGACCATACTCAACTAGATTAATAATAGTCTTACAAATATATATAATCATATTACTTTCTTTTTATATAATTTATAAGAAAATTTTTTATAAAATATTGTTAATTTCCTTCTTAAAAATAAATTTATAAAACTTATATTAATTATCAACAAATTTAATACTATAACCAATATTTTTAGTTTTTGTATTCAACAAGTCTTATTTTTAAACAAATATTGTAGTTTAAAAAAAAATAGATACGCACAAATAAATGAGATACATTTTAATAAGTTAATTCTAATAGTAGATTCTACCAATTTATCAACTCTATCCATCTTTACCATAAACAATATCTTTGAGTATTTTAAAATAACAATAAAAATTAGGTTTAATATATTGTTTGGTCTCGTATGTTAAAAATATCCATGTTAATCGCTTAACACTTCAAAATATACCATATTAATCATTTTGTCTAATAATTAACGACGAATTTAGATATTGATTTCTGAGTTTTTCATACTAATTAGACGAAAATTACTAATATGATATGCTATAAAAAGTTAAGAGACCAATACATATTTTTTAAAGTTCAAAGACCAATATAATTTTAAAGATTAACATACAGGACACAAAAAGAATATTAAGTTTAAAAATTATAAAATTATTTCAATCAAGTATTGATTTACTCATCACTACTATAAATACAAATGGTAAGATATTAACTTTAAAATGATGTAAATAATATTATATTAAATAAAAAAATTGAACTTTTTATTTTAAAACAAACTTTTTTAAAATATAAAACACTCTTTCAAAAACAAATGAATAATATTTTGGTCCTTCCATTGCAACGACACAACTGGTATTTTTATTTTTTACTTTTGTTTTGGAAGTTTATCTCATTTTTCTCTGCATTTTTAATTTTAAGAGTTTTATTTTGTTGTTGAAAACAAGTAATTTTAAGTAATTATATGCTAATTGATAAAAAAAAAACTAATTACTCCCTCCGGTCACTATTATAAACAAAAAAAACATTTTAAATTTTGATCACTATTATAAGCAAAAGTCATTAAATTTTAGACTAATTAATGTTTGTATTACTATTATACCCTTAATTTAATTCAAAAGTATTTAATGTTGGTAGTTGATTCATTAAATAAACTAAGGATATTATCGTAAATTTTACTTTAATAGTACATGAAATCAAGAAAATTAATTACACTTAACTAACTTTCTTAATACGTGTGAAAGTAGTTATTTTAACTTATAATTGTGACCGGAGAGAGTATATGCTAACGAATCTAGTGGTTGTAATTAAAAATGAATATCTACTATCTATCTATTATAATTTAATTGCATGAACTCTCAAAATTGCCCTTTCATCACAAATTATTTACACTAACAAAAGGACATTTTAGTAATCAACTAATATTTACTTTGTTTCAATCACAACTCCTATTATATCATGACAAGTGGCATTCATTTATCAATCTCTACCAATAAAATCATAATTAAATATTACATACACTCATTCTCTCTCTTCATTCAAATTTCAAATCTCTCTCACATTTCTTTTTCCCACACTTTCTCATTTTCATTTTAATTTTTTTCTCTATTTAATTATTATCACTAAAAATACCAAAAATCCATTTTTTAATTTAATACAATTTAATTTATATGATTATTGTTTATTTTACAATTAAGTATATCATTTTAAATTTTGCATTTGTATCTAAATACATTTTAAATCGCATCAAATAATTTTTTTATCTCACGGGTTATTATCGCATCAAAATTGACTTTTTTGTCTTTTTTTCATCTTATGAATATTTTTCTTCTTCTTTTTGCATGATTATTTAATACAATTGAGATTGTATAATTATTTTTCAATTTATAATTAAATAACTCACTTCAAATTTACATATGTATATAAATACATTTTAATATCTATCAAATAAACTTTATATTTCACGGGTCACTAAAAAATAATACATATTTTATTTTAATAAAAAACAATACATATTTTATTTTAATCAATAATTACCTTAATTTGAAAGATAAAATCCTTATTATCAAATATTAATTTTATTTTTATTTTACAAGTTCTTTTTTCTCTTTGTATTTAATTACAATTGTAATTATATAATCATTGTTCATTTTAAAATTAATAACTAATTTTAAATTTAAATACATATATACATATATTTTATAACGTTCAAATTTACATATAAACATATTTAATATTGTATCAATAATTTTACCCGTGCGGGAGCACGGGTATCTTACTAGTTGTTGTTAATAGTACAGTACCCATTTCCAATGTAGGTAACTAAAAACGAATCTATTAAAAATAGTGGTTGTATAGCGGAGCATGGCTGTTGTGGTGGGTTTGGTGTTCTTAAGGTTGGCAGCATGCTATTGATGGTTTAGGAATGCGTTTAAGAGGATCAGAGATCAGTCCTCACTTTCTTTTGGATCAAAGCTGGAATCTAGCATTGGCTCTATTTTAGCTCTTTTTTAATCCTGTTGCTAGTTTCAGGTGGTAGTGTTTTTTTTTTTTTTTAAATAGGCAATGTATTACTCAAGAGCACGAAAAGTACTCAACGAACAGTACAACAGACAAAGATACAAATAAGAAAGTGGCGCTGAATACCACTCAAAAAAATTGCAAACTTTCGACGGATTACCTATCGAGTTTATCCAATTCCAAGAGGACAACTTAATGCAATACATAATATTGGCCAAATCATAAGGCACAACCCTAAATATGAAGTCATTCCTACTCTTCCAAATTGCCCAAATCACAAAAGCCCAGACCATAATACCAGCATTGGACCTAGAAAACGAGTTCACCTGAGTAGAGAAGCTGAGGAAGAATTCAACGATGTTTATCTGCCTGGTAATGTCTACACCTAACCAGCTCTAAACATTACTCCAAATCTGTCCTGCAAAAGGGCACTCCAAAAATATGTGGTGAGAAGATTCGATAACGATACCGCAGCAAGAACAGAGAAGGTAAAAATTAACCGAGAAAATCCCTCTCCCAAGCAGCTGCTCCTTAGAGCTTTTCTGTCACAGAATACTCTCTAAAGCAAGACATGAATCTTAGAGGGGATTATAGAATTCCACATAGCCTTCAACGCCAATAGGCACCTATCACCCAGCTCGAAGCTTTCACCCAGCAACAAAAGTTGATATCCAGAACTGACAATGTAATGACCTTCAATGCCAGGAGTCCACACGAAAAAATCAGTCTTAGATTCATCAATAAGCAAACAGTCCAACAAGGAAACTAAAGCTGGAATAGAATACACCCAGTCCAAGACAGGAACACAAATAGGCCTGTTAGAGCAAACCTGGCCTAGGATATGAAACCAATTCAACATGGTACCAACTGAGAAATTGTGACTGTCGTGAGCACTTAGGAAAGCTAAAGGATAGACATCCTTCAACTGCCTATCACCAGCCCAGCAAGTGAACCAGAAAGGGACAAATTTACCGTTACCCGTTACGCCTTTAACCGAAATAGAAAACAGATCACATTGGAGATACTTATCATAACCGTTCGCCAACAAGTCCCTCCACCAAATTGAGGATGTTTTGCTGCCACTTTTTCCTCCATTACACAACACCGCCATTCTTAAGTTGTCGAATTTCTAAGCGTATCTAGCCTCCAGGATACCTTTCCACAAGGCAGAATCTTCCGTAGTAAATCTCCACTTTCATTTCATCAAAAGCGCTTTGTTGAAATACTCTAGATGCTTGATTCCCAAACCACCTTGCTCTTTCGGTAAGCAGACTTTCTTCCAGCTCACCCAGTGGATATTCCCGCTCTTTGACAAACCACCCCACAAGAAGTATGCTTGAATACTGGTAATGGTTTTCAAAATCCGAACCGACACTTTGTAAAAAGAGAAAGAGTGAATAGGTAACGAATTTAACACAGAGTTAATTAAAGAGACCCTTCCACCGATACTCAAATTTCTACCCTTCCAAGCGGACAGTTTTCTCCTAAAAAGCTCCACGACGTGCCTCCACAATCTAATTCTACGTGGACTGTCTCTAACAAAAATACCAAGAAATTTAAAAGGTAATGTATACAACTCAGAATTCAGAAAATCAGCATCGGAATCAAGAAAACTAACCTCACAATTAACACCATATAAACTACTTTTATAGAAGTTAACTTTTAAACTTGAGATCAACTCAAAGCCTCTGAGCACAACTTTCATACACCATAAATTCTCCCTATTCCCATCTCCTATTATAATCGTATCGTCTGTAAATTGAATGATGCTGTGAGACACAGTTTCAGAAACCTTGAAATCATTGAACCGATCCTGAACGAAAGCTTTCTTCATGAGAACATTCAAACTTTCCATGTGTAGACATATATTTTCGACACCATGTCTTGGTAGGCAAAAATGATGTTCTTCAACTAAAGAAAATGGCTACAGATGAGGAAGAAAGGAAATGAAGGTATTCAAAAGAAGTTCTCGACACTTCGACAAGAACAGTGTTTCGACATTTCGACAGAAACATAAGGAAGTTTTCGTCAGACAAGGTTCAAGGGACATTTGTTACTTTTCGACAATTTGACAAAGTGAAGAGGCGCAACGCTTCGACGCAAAGGGAAAATTCAAATTCAAAAGATATGACGTTTGGCAGAAGACGCATGGAAGCTTTAGAAGAAACGAAGACATGCAGAAGGCCAAATGTCAAAGATTTAGAATTTTTCCGTTACTAAACAGTTATTGTATTTTTCTATAAATAGGATAGTTGTTGTAGAATTTTAGTGTGTGAAAACTTGTACAAAATTCCTGTAAATACTCAAAGTACCCGTGTGAGAGAAAAGAGTTTGTTATCTGGAAAATGTACGTGTAAACACCATCTTTTAAGTTTATAATTGCCTTTACTTTTCCTAGTCATTTATCTTTTGTCATTTACTTTATGCAAGTTTTACTTTCATTCAACTTATTTTTCGCCAGAAGTTGTTAGTTAGTTCTTTAACCAAACTATTCATACATAAAAGATACAACAAAACAAACCATTAAAACACCATTCTTCTAAGAATTTGATAAATTTTGCACGTGTATCCCAGGATTTGTGTGGTTGGTCCTGCAAGTAACCCAATTTTATAAGAGATTGGTAAACCAGAGGTTGTTCGCCAAAATCTACAGCGAACAAATTGGCACACCTGGTGGGACTAGTGCGAAATTTTAGAATTTTTACTGAATAACTCTTAGCCAAATAGTTTCTACTTCGTCGTATGCTTTTGAGAAGCGGTAAATTAGCCGTAACCGACGTAGAAAGACCTAAAAGAACAAGAGTAAGAAGAATGGCAAATCAGCCAAATAATCCAAATCCAAATGAAACCATTCCAGTTTCCAACCCTATCCCTTCAACAAGGGGAAATGTGGATTCAAACCCTGTTTTGGAAGAGGCTATGCCTTCATCAACAGGATCTATACCAGCGGTTTCGCTCTCCCAAAACATGCCTAGTTCTTCCACAATGGGACATTCAATGCCCATGGGGACGCCTCCTCCCGGAGGACATAATTATAGGCCATTTCAGACAAATTTTTCCATGCCTATGTTTGATACAGAACAACCATATGGAATGCCAACTTCAGTAATGGCAAACTTGCAAAATACACCATCCTTGTATTCTGATGCCATGGTCCACGTATCTTCACCACTACAAGGGTCGGAATATGGTGGAAATATGAGTAGATTGAACCAACCCCTACCAAATTTCCAAATGCCAGCAATTACAAATAATTCTGCGCAAGTAATTCGACAACAAATGGATGAAAGTAATCATGATATGGTCCAAATGTTGACACAACAAATGGGAGCAGAGTTTAACCCTTTAATACAAAACACTACCCAAACCAAACAATTGTTGGCTGCGCAAATGACACGTATTGCTGACTTTTTTGGTGTTCCTCAAACGCGACAAAGAGAACAAGTAATTCAGAACCCAGTAGTGAATGTCGAAGAGGAACCCACAATAAATCAAAGGCCTTTAGAGAATCCTCTGGCGAACCCTAGAAACCAAGAGGCAGTGGTCGAACAGCCGCGTGTCGAAATCCCCGTTCAACAAGAACCTAGGAGGATAATAGTCCCGAGAGGCCAAGATGCTGATGATGTGTTGCAACAGCAAATACGATATAATAACCTGCCTGCCGAAAACAATTTAGCAGCCATGGTGAAAGGATAATGGCGCAAAATGGGGTAAATGTAGGATTACAAAGGCCTAGTTATGCTTCCCCATTGTCTGAATATGTTCTACGACAGGAATTACCCTCAAGGTGGAAAGTACCCAAATTTACCAAATTTTCAGGGGACACTAGCGAATCCACCATAGAACATATAGCGCGTTATTTGATCGAAGCAGGAGAAATAGCCCATAATGAAAATTTGAAAATGAAATAATTTCCAAGTTCTTTGACGAAAAATGCGTTTACTTGGTTTACGTCCTTGCCTGCAAACTCTATATTCACTTGGACCCAATTAGAAAGATTGTTCCATGAACAATTTTATATGGGTCAGACTAAAATAAGTTTGAAGGAATTAGCCAGTGTTAAGAGGAAATTTTCAGAGCCTATAGATGATTACCTAAATAGGTTTAGGTTGCTTAAGGCAAGATGTTTCACACAAGTGCCAGAGCAAGAGTTAGTCGAAATGGCTGCAAGGGGTCTAGATTATTCTATAAGAAAGAAACTAGACACTCAATATTTAAGAGATATGGCACAATTAGCAGACAGGGTAAGACAAATTGAAAGGCTAAAAGCTGAGAAATTTAGATCAAATAAAAATAAAAAGGAAAGAGTGGCCTATGTAGGAGTATGCCAGGATAATGATAGTGACGAAAATGAACTAATTTTGTTCGACGAACAAGAAATTGATCTGGCAGAACTAAAGTCAGGCCCACCATACGCCTGTAAAGTACTAGCTCCGTCGAATGGGAAAAGTCCAGTTGAACCTGAAAAGAATGATAGGTTTCCTAAAAGAACTTACACGTTCGACGTCACCAAGTGTGACGAAATTTTCGACTTACTAGTCAAAGATGGTCAATTAATAAAACCAGCAGGCACTAAAGAGCCTCCGGTGGACCAACAGAAAAAGAGAGGTTTTTGTAAATACCATAACTTTTTGGGTCATAAAACTTCTCAATGTTTCCTTTTCAGGGATCTTGTTCAGAATGCAATCCGTGATGGAAGGCTGAAGTTTGGAGACAAATCAAAACAACAGACGAGGATTGACTCAAACCCCATGCAGGTGGTCGAAGCCAATTATGCTGAACCTTCCACTGTGAACATGGTGGAAGTCGAAGTAGCCTCTGATTGTAGTTTTGAAATGGGGGAAGCTGCTGAGGGCTTCGACAATAATATTAACATGGTGGAGGTTGCTGATGACCTCCTAGACAAGCCTGAAGTGGAAAAAGTATCCAAGGACTTTGTAGACCAGCCAGTGTCAGTCAAGATTACTGAAAATCTTGATGTAGGAAATTTGAATGACCATATCAACAAAGTTGAGACTACTGAAAGTTTCAGCAAACAGAACGCAGTTGAGACTACTGAAGGTTTCGACAGAAAGAACGAAGTTGGAGATACTGAAGTCTTCGACAGTCAGAAGAAGGAGGAAACTACTGAAGGTTTCAACAACCAGAATGCAGTTGGAATTACTGAAGGTTTCAACGGAAAGAATAACAACAAAATTGCTGAAGATGGAGTAATTTGGGATACTTTAGGGGAGCCCAGTGGAAAATTCGACTATCTCGTGAAATACTCTGCACCCCCAAGTTCTCGTATTGACATCAACAAAATCCAGCCAACTGGATAGGGAGATTTCTTTAAAGATACTAATGAAGGAGCAAATGCTAATACCCCTGTCATCAGAGAGGAGGCTACTGAAGGCCTTAATCATGGCAAAATGGAGACAATGAGAGTTGCTGACAAGTTTTAAC
Source organism: Lathyrus tuberosus (assembly GCA_022829125.1). Lineage (NCBI taxonomy): Eukaryota > Viridiplantae > Streptophyta > Magnoliopsida > Fabales > Fabaceae > Lathyrus > Lathyrus tuberosus. The sequence continues at coordinate 1,312,754 of JALAZF010000276.1, read as the reverse complement.
CAGTCAACAAGGATGTTGCCAGAATCAGGGCAGAGGCTGCTGAAGGCCTTGTGAAACCCGCTCCTTATAGGATTTTGCGTAGAACAATGGAAGACCCTAAAGAAAACTCAGTCGAGCAATGCTACAAACTCATCTCCAGGAACTTACCCTCAGGAGGAAGCTTCGACCAGGCGAAAGGGAATGCTGAAGAGGAGGCAAGACTTATTGAAAGAATGAATAAATTAAGTCTCACTGATGACCAGAATGTGGATATCAACATGGTGGAAATTTCTCAGAAGAAACAAACAGAAACTGACGAAGAACGCCGTCGAGAAGAGTATCAGAAGTTGGCTTACCCTAAGGAGGAGGAGAGTTTAGTCGAATTCATCCAAAGGTGCCAGAGAAAGAAGGCTGAAGTCATGTTGTGCCAACGTTGCAGTGCGGTGTTCGACAAGAAAGCAGCAAGCAATCTGGAGGGGGTGGAGAAAGCCAAAAGAAGAGGAAACTGGGGGGCAATCCCAGCAGCCAGAAATGGAAGGTTCGATCCAAGGATGAGTGAGCATCACAACCAAAGGTTTGGCGAAGGACATCATAGGACTTACAAGCCATCTGTCAAAACTGAGAATGACAAGTGGGTCCAACCAATCAGAGGTGCTCAAGGGCAGAAAAGATGGAAGAACTTTGAAATGCAGAGAGGTTCCTCCATGGAAGGAAAAAGGGAGGTCGAAAACAGAAACCAAGACCATACCCATCAGAAAACTATAAAGGAAAGAATCCAATGTCAAGGTCCCAGTGGAGAAGGTTCCAAAGGCAGAAAAGAGCAGAAAAGGAGGCTGCAGAAAAGAACAAAATCAAAGAAAACACTCTTGATGAAAATAAAGCTGAGTCAAGCAAGAACATGCAAACAATGAACCAAGATTCTGCTCCAAAAAACGAGCCCTCTCAAAAGGACAAACCAAACGACATGGTAGGGATGTCGAAGCCTAGCAACAAGGTGCCAGAAGACGACGAAGTGACTGAGTTGAAAAAGATTAAAAATGATAGAGATATGAATTTTTGAAATTAATTGAACAATAATCAAAATAATTAAAAATTCAAAAATTTGAAAAAGGGCGCGAAGAACGTCATCTTTTTCCTCGTGCCACACTCCATTTTCAGATTTGCAAAAACTCCTCTATCTTAGTGAATACGTAATGAAATTGACTTTTGTAAACATGAAAGTTGCTATTTTTTTAACAAGGATTTCAATGATACCAACTAATTGCATTTCTTTTAAGTTTAGAGTGAGAAATCATGTGATGAACAGATGAACCCAAATTTTTGAATGAACACTATGAAACTCCGTACACGATAGATACAAAGCAATTAATTGAGGGAAGTTTCCTATGAGGGAACTAGTTATTGACTATGTTAGAAGAAACCTTTGGTTTGACCTAAGTGTAGACCTAACTGCTGGGGAAACTCTAGACAGATATGCACAAGTATATGTAGATATGTGAATTAACGGGTATATAAATAAGTATGCATTGAATTGAAAAGACGTTGGGTCTTACACTCTGAAAAGAGGCCTAAGTGTATTGTGATTGATTGTATGATTTTAACTGTATGATTAGGGTTTTAAAAAATTGAAGAAAGTTTTGAGAAAACTTTGAATTTAAATTTGAAAGAAAGTTTATTGAGAAATGTGTTGTTATTTGAAAAGAATGTGTAGGGCTTATAACTCAAAGTGAGGCCCAAGTGGTCTAAGAGCAGTTTCATCGGGAATAATGCTCCTCTTAGTACTAGTTTAAAAAACAGACAGATGATTTTGAAAACAGAGGTATGGGGCTTACAACTCAAGGAGAGGCCCATGGAGGTTTTTTATTGTTTAAAATAAAGTTTATGTACAAAAGGTTAGGGATATTACTCAAGGTGAGGCCCAAATGACTTATTTGAAAATAGTGATCGAAGTGCGATACCGAAAGACATTGTGGGACTTATACTATAGCAGAGACTCAAACTTTATTTATGTAGAAATGGGTTTGGGTCTTACACACTATTAGAGGCCCAAAAGAGTTTGTTATACTCAAGGAGATACCCAGATGAAAAATAATAAACGCGACGTTATTTTGAAATTCGCACCGGGACTTATACTATGACCGAGGCCCAGGAATTATTTATTTACAAAAAGGGGTTGGGTCTTACACTCTAATAGATGCCCGAAATTATTTCAAATAAAGTTTGAAAATTTAAAATGAAGGAAAAACCCTAATTTTAATTAAAATATATTTTTTCAAAGGGAAATTAAATAAATTAATAATATCAAATATCAAATATTTAAAAAACATGTTGTGAACTTTGAAAAATGTTTGAAAATAGATGTTTTAATTCACAAGACGATTTGAAAATCAATTGGTTTTGAAAGATCACGAGGAAGAATTTATTTTAAAATGTTTAAAACAATTAAAACGAAATTATTTGAAAAATTAAAAAATATATCAAATATAGAATATTTTTTTAATTTTTTGTGTGTAAATAAATATTAAAATGTACCAATGATTTATGTTTAAAAAAATAATTTGAAAAAGATTAAAAATGATAGAGATATGAATTTTTGAAATTAATTGAACAATAATCAAAATAATTAAAAATTCAAAAATTTGAAAAAGGGCGCGAAGAACGTCATCTTCTTCCTCATGCCACACTCCATTTTCAGATTTGCAAAAACTCCTCTATCTTAGTGAATACGTAATGAAATTGACGTTTGTAAACATGAAAGTTGCTATTTTTTTAACAAGGATTTCAATGATACCAACTAATTGCATTTCTTTTAAGTTTAGAGTGAGAAATCATGTGATGAACAGATGAACCCAAATTTTTGCATGAGCACTATGAAACTCCGTACACGATAGATACAAAGCAATTAATTGAGGGAAGTTTCCTATGAGGGGACTAGTTATTGACTTTGTTAGAAGTAACCTTTGGTTTGACCTAAGTGTAGACCTAACTGCTGGGGAAACTCTAGACAGATATGCACAAGTATTTGTAGATATGTGAATTAACGGGTATATAAATAAGTATGCATTGAATTGAAAAGACGTTGGGTCTTACACTCTGAAAAGAGGCCTAAGTGTATTGTGATTGATTGTATGATTTTAACTGTATGATTAGGGTTTTAAAAAATTGAAGAAAGTTTTGAGAAAACTTTGAATTTAAATTTGAAAGAAAGTTTATTGAGAAATGTGTTGTTATTTGAAAAGAATGTGTAGGGCTTATAACTCAAAGTGAGGCCCAAGTGGTCTAAGAGCAGTTTCACCGGGAATAATGCTCCTCCTAGTACTAGTTTAAAATACAGACAGATGATTTTGAAAACAGAAGTATGGGGCTTACAACTCAAGGAGAGGCCCATGGAGGTTTTTTATTGTTTAAAATAAAGTTTATGTACAAAAGGTTAGGGATATTACTCAAGGTGAGGCCCAAATAACTTATTTGAAAATAGTGATCGCAGTGCGATACCGAAAGACATTGTGGGACTTATACTATAGCAGAGACTCAAACTTTATTTATGTACAAATGGGTTTGGGTCTTACACTCTATTAGAGGCCCAAAAGAGTTTGTTATACTCAAGGAGATACCCAGATGAAAAATAATAAACGCGACGTTATTTTGAAATTCGCACCAGGACTTATACTATGACCGAGGCCCAGGAATTATTTATTTACAAAAAGGGGTTGGGTCTTACACTCTAATAGATGCCCGAAATTATTTCAAATAAAGTTTGAAAATTTAAAATCAAGGAAAAACCCTAATTTTAATTAAAATATATTTTTTCAAAGGGAAATTAAATAAATTAATAATATAAAATATCAAATATTTAAAAAACATGTTGTGAACTTTGAAAAATGTTTGAAAATATATGTTTTAATTCACAAGATGATTTGAAAATCAATTGGTTTTGAAAGATCACGAGGAAGAATTTATTTTAAAATGTTTAAAACAATTAAAACGAAATTATTTGAAAAATTAAAAAATATATCAAATATAGAATATTTTTTTTATTTTTTGTGTAAATAAATATTAAAATGTACCAATGATTTATGTTTAAAAAAATAATTTGAAAAAGATTAAAAATGATAGAGATATGAATTTTTGAAATTAATTGAACAATAATCAAAATAATTAAAAATTCAAAAATTTGAAAAAGGGCGCGAAGAACGTCATCTTTTTCCTCGTGCCACACTCCATTTTCAGATTTGCAAAAACTCCTCTATCTTAGTGAATACGTAATGAAATTGACTTTTGTAAACATGAAAGTTGCTATTTTTTTAACAAGGATTTCAATGATACCAACTAATTGCATTTCTTTTAAGTTTAGAGTGAGAAATCATGTGATGAACAGATGAACCCAAATTTTTGAATGAACACTATGAAACTCCGTACACGATAGATACAAAGCAATTAATTGAGGGAAGTTTCCTATGAGGGAACTAGTTATTGACTATGTTAGAAGAAACCTTTGGTTTGACCTAAGTGTAGACCTAACTGCTGGGGAAACTCTAGACAGATATGCACAAGTATATGTAGATAAGTGAATTAACGGGTATATAAATAAGTATGCATTGAATTGAAAAGACGTTGGGTCTTACACTCTGAAAAGAGGCCTAAGTGTATTGTGATTGATTGTATGATTTTAACTGTATGATTAGGGTTTTAAAAAATTGAAGAAAGTTTTGAGAAAACTTTGAATTTAAATTTGAAAGAAAGTTTATTGAGAAATGTGTTGTTATTTGAAAAGAATGTGTAGGGCTTATAACTCAAAGTGAGGCCCAAGTGGTCTAAGAGCAGTTTCACCGGGAATAATGCTCCTCCTAGTACTAGTTTAAAATACAGACAGATGATTTTGAAAACAGAAGTATGGGGCTTACAACTCAAGGAGAGGCCCATGGAGGTTTTTTATTGTTTAAAATAAAGTTTATGTACAAAAGGTTAGGGATATTACTCAAGGTGAGGCCCAAATAACTTATTTGAAAATAGTGATCGCAGTGCGATACCGAAAGACATTGTGGGACTTATACTGTAGCAGAGACTCAAACTTTATTTATGTACAAATGGGTTTGGGTCTTACACTCTATTAGAGGCCCAAAAGAGTTTGTTATACTCAAGGAGATACCCAGATGAAAAATAATAAACGCGACGTTATTTTGAAATTCGCACCGGGACTTATACTATGACCGAGGCCCAGGAATTATTTATTTACAAAAAGGGGTTGGGTCTTACACTCTAATAGATGCCCGAAATTATTTCAAATAAAGTTTGAAAATTTAAAATCAAGGAAAAACCCTAATTTTAATTAAAATATATTTTTTCAAAGGGAAATTAAATAAATTAATAATATAAAATATCAAATATTTAAAAAACATGTTGTGAACTTTGAAAAATGTTTGAAAATAGATGTTTTAATTCACAAGATGATTTGAAAATCAATTGGTTTTGAAAGATCACGAGGAAGAATTTATTTTAAAATGTTTAAAACAATTAAAACGAAATTATTTGAAAAATTAAAAAATATATCAAATATAGAATATTTTTTTTATTTTTTGTGTAAATAAATATTAAAATGTACCAATGATTTATGTTTAAAAAAATAATTTGAAAAAGATTAAAAATGATAGAGATATGAATTTTTGAAATTAATTGAACAATAATCAAAATAATTAAAAATTCAAAAATTTGAAAAAGGGCGCGAAGAACGTCATCTTTTTCCTCGTGCCACACTCCATTTTCAGATTTGCAAAAACTCCTCTATCTTAGTGAATACGTAATGAAATTGACTTTTGTAAACATGAAAGTTGCTATTTTTTTAACAAGGATTTCAATGATACCAACTAATTGCATTTCTTTTAAGTTTAGAGTGAGAAATCATGTGATGAACAGATGAACCCAAATTTTTGAATGAACACTATGAAACTCCGTACACGATAGATACAAAGCAATTAATTGAGGGAAGTTTCCTATGAGGGAACTAGTTATTGACTATGTTAGAAGAAACCTTTGGTTTGACCTAAGTGTAGACCTAACTGCTGGGGAAACTCTAGACAGATATGCACAAGTATATGTAGATAAGTGAATTAACGGGTATATAAATAAGTATGCATTGAATTGAAAAGACATTGGGTCTTACACTCTGAAAAGAGGCCTAAGTGTATTGTGATTGATTGTATGATTTTAACTGTATGATTAGGGTTTTAAAAAATTGAAGAAAGTTTTGAGAAAACTTTGAATTTAAATTTGAAAGAAAGTTTATTGAGAAATGTGTTGTTATTTGAAAAGAATGTGTAGGGCTTATAACTCAAAGTGAGGCCCAAGTGGTCTAAGAGCAGTTTCACCGGGAATAATGCTCCTCCTAGTACTAGTTTAAAATACAGACAGATGATTTTGAAAACAGAAGTATGGGGCTTACAACTCAAGGAGAGGCCCATGGAGGTTTTTTATTGTTTAAAATAAAGTTTATGTACAAAAGGTTAGGGATATTACTCAAGGTGAGGCCCAAATAACTTATTTGAAAATAGTGATCGCAGTGCGATACCGAAAGACATTGTGGGACTTATACTATAGCAGAGACTCAAACTTTATTTATGTACAAATGGGTTTGGGTCTTACACTCTATTAGAGGCCCAAAAGAGTTTGTTATACTCAAGGAGATACCCAGATGAAAAATAATAAACGCGACGTTATTTTGAAATTCGCACCGGGACTTATACTATGACCGAGGCCCAGGAATTATTTATTTACAAAAAGGGGTTGGGTCTTACACTCTAATAGATGCCCGAAATTATTTCAAATAAAGTTTGAAAATTTAAAATCAAGGAAAAACCCTAATTTTAATTAAAATATATTTTTTCAAAGGGAAATTAAATAAATTAATAATATAAAATATCAAATATTTAAAAAACATGTTGTGAACTTTGAAAAATGTTTGAAAATAGATGTTTTAATTCACAAGATGATTTGAAAATCAATTGGTTTTGAAAGATCACGAGGAAGAATTTATTTTAAAATGTTTAAAACAATTAAAACGAAATTATTTGAAAAATTAAAAAATATATCAAATATAGAATATTTTTTTTATTTTTTGTGTAAATAAATATTAAAATGTACCAATGATTTATGTTTAAAAAAATAATTTGAAAAAGATTAAAAATGATAGAGATATGAATTTTTGAAATTAATTGAACAATAATCAAAATAATTAAAAATTCAAAAATTTGAAAAAGGGCGCGAAGAACGTCATCTTTTTCCTCGTGCCACACTCCATTTTCAGATTTGCAAAAACTCCTCTATCTTAGTGAATACGTAATGAAATTGACTTTTGTAAACATGAAAGTTGCTATTTTTTTAACAAGGATTTCAATGATACCAACTAATTGCATTTCTTTTAAGTTTAGAGTGAGAAATCATGTGATGAACAGATGAACCCAAATTTTTGAATGAACACTATGAAACTCCGTACACGATAGATACAAAGCAATTAATTGAGGGAAGTTTCCTATGAGGGAACTAGTTATTGACTATGTTAGAAGAAACCTTTGGTTTGACCTAAGTGTAGACCTAACTGCTGGGGAAACTCTAAACAGATATGCCCAAGTATATGTAGATAAGTGAATTAACGGGTATATAAATAAGTATGCATTGAATTGAAAAGACGTTGGGTCTTACACTCTGAAATGAGGCCTAAGTGTATTGTGATTGATTGTATGATTTTAACTGTATAATTAGGGTTTTAAAAAATTGAAGAAAATTTTGAGAAAACATGGAATTTAAATTTGAAAGAAAGTTTATTGAGAAATGTGTTGTTATTTGAAAAGAATGTGTAGGGCTTATAACTCAAAGTGAGGCCCAAGTGGTCTAAGAGCAGTTTCACCGGGAATAATGCTCCTCTTAGTACTAGTTTAAAAAACAGACAGATGATTTTGAAAACAGAGGTATGGGGCTTACAACTCAAGGAGAGGCCCATGGAGGTTTTTTATTGTTTAAAATAAAGTTTATGTACAAAAGGTTGGGGATATCACTCAAGGTGAGGCCCAAATGACTTATTTGAAAATAGTGATCGCAGTGCGATACCGAAAGACGTTGTGGGACTTATACTATAGCAGAGACTCAAACTTTATTTATGTATAAATGGGTTTGGGTCTTACACTCTATTAGAGGCCCAAAAGAGTTTGTTATACTCAAAGAGATACCCAGATGAAAAATAATAAACGCGACGTTATTTTGAAATTCGCACCGGGACTTATACTATGACCGAGGCCCAGGAATTATTTATTTACAAAAAGGGGTTGGGTCTTACACTCTAATAGATGCCCGAAATTATTTCAAATAAAGTTTGAAAATTTAAAATCAAGGAAAAACCCTAATTTTAATTAAAATATATTTTTTCAAAGGGAAATTAAATAAAATAATAATATCAAATATCAAATATATTAAAAAACATGTTGTGAACTTTGAAAAATGTTTGAAAATAGATGTTTTAATTCACAAGATGATTTGAAAATCAATTGGTTTTGAAAGATCACGAGGAAGAATTTATTTTAAAATGTTTAAAACAATTAAAACGAAATTATTTGAAAAATTCAAAAATATATCAAATATAGAATATTTTTTTAATTTTTTGTGTGTAAATAAATATTAAAATGTATCAATGATTTATGTTTAAAAAAATCATTTGAAAAAGATTAAAAATGATAGAGATATGAATTTTTGAAATTAATTGAAAAATAATCAAAATAATTAAAAATTCAAAAATTTGAAAAAGGGCGCGAAGAACATCATCTTCTTCCTCGTGCCACACTCCATTTTCAGATTTGCAAAAACTCCTCTATCTTAGTGAATACGTAATGAAATTGACTTTTGTAAACATGAAAGTTGCTATTTTTTTAACAAGGATTTCAATGATACCAACTAATTGCATTTCTTTTAAGTTTAGAGTGAGAAATCATGTGATGAACAGATGAACCCAAATTTTTGCATGAACACTATGAAACTCCGTACACGATAGATACAAAGCAATTAATTGAGGGAAGTCTCCTATGAGGGAACTAGTTATCGACTATGTTAGAAGTAACCTTTGGTTTGACCTAAGTGTAGACCTAACTGCTGGGGAAACTCTAGATAGATATGCACAAGTATATGTAGATAAGTGAATTAACTGGTATATAAATAAGTATGCATTGAATTGAAAAGACGTTGGGTCTTACACTCTGAAAAAAGGCCTAAGTGTATTGTGATTGATTGTATGATTTTAACTGTATGATTAGGGTTTTAAAAAATTGAAGAAAGTTTTGAGAAAACTTGGAATTTAAATTTGAAAGAAAGTTTATTGAGAAATGTGTTGTTATTTGAAAAGAATGTGTAGGGCTTATGACTCAAAGTGAGGCCCAAGTGGTCTAAGAGCAGTTTCACCGGGAATAATGCTCATCTTAGTACTAGTTTAAAAAACAGACAGATGATTTTGAAAACAGAGGTATGGGGCTTACAACTCAAGGAGAGGCCCATGGAGGTTTTTTATTGTTTAAAATAAAGTTTATGTACAAAAGGTTGTGGATATCACTCAAGGTGAGGCCCAAATGACTTATTTGAAAATAGTGATCGCAGTGCGATACCGAAAGACGTTGTGGGACTTATACTATAGCAGAGACTCAAACTTTATTTATGTACAAATGGGTTTGGGTCTTACACTCTATTAGAGGCCCAAAAGAGTTTGTTATACTCAAGGAGATACCCAGATGAAAAATAATAAACGCGACGTTATTTTGAAATTCGCACCGGGACTTATACTATGACCGAGGCCCAGGAATTATTTATTTACAAAAAGGGGTTGGGTCTTACACTCTAATAGATGCCCGAAATTATTTCAAATAAAGTTTGAAAATTTAAAATCAAGGAAAAACCCTAATTTTAATTAAAATATATTTTTTCAAAGGGAAATTAAATAAATTAATAATATAAAATATCAAATATTTAAAAAACATGTTGTGAACTTTGAAAAATGTTTGGAAATAGATGTTTTAATTCACAAGATGATTTGAAAATCAATTGGTTTTGAAAGATCACGAGGAAGAATTTATTTTAAAATGTTTAAAACAATTAAAACGAAATTATTTGAAAAATTAAAAAATATATCAAATATAGAATATTTTTTTAATTTTTTATGTGTAAATAAATATTAAAATGTACCAATGATTTATGTTTAAAAAAATAATTTGAAAAAGATTAAAAATGATAGAGATATGAATTTTTGAAATTAATTGAACAATAATCAAAATAATTAAAAATTCAAAAATTTGAAAAAGGGCGTGAAGAAAGTCATCTTCTTCCTCGTGCCACACTCCATTTTCAGATTTGCAAAAACTCCTCTATCTTAGTGAATACGTAATGAAATTGACGTTTGTAACCATGAAAGTTGCTATTTTTTTAACAAGGATTTCAATGATACCAACTAATTGCATTTCTTTTAAGTTTAGAGTGAGAAATCATGTGATGAACAGATGAACCCAAATTTTTGCATGAACACTATGAAACTCCGTACACGATAGATACAAAGCAATTAATTGAGGGAAGTTTCCTATGAGGGAACTAGTTATTGACTATGTTAGAAGTAACCTTTGGTTTGACCTAAGTGTAGACCTAACTGCTGGGGAAACTCTAGACAGATATGCACAAGTATATGTAGATAAGTGAATTAACGGGTATATAAATAAGTATGCATTGAATTGAAAAGACGTTGGGTCTTACACTCTGAAAAGAGGCCTAAGTGTATTGTGATTGATTGTATGATTTTAACTGTATGATTAGGGTTTTAAAAAATTGAAGAAAGTTTTGAGAAAACTTTGAATTTAAATTTGAAAGAAAGTTTATTGAGAAATGTTTTGTTATTTGAAAAGAATGTGTAGGGCTTATAACTCAAAGTGAGGCCCAAGTGGTCTAAGAGCAGTTTCACCGGGAATAATGCTCCTCTTAGTACTAGTTTAAAATACAGACAGATGATTTTGAAAACAGAGGTATGGGGCTTACAACTCAAGGAGAGGCCCATGGAGGTATTTTATTGTTTAAAATAAAGTTTATGTACAAAAGGTTAGGGATATTACTCAAGGTGAGGCCCAAATGACTTATTTGAAAATAGTGATCGCAGTGCGATACCAAAAGACGTTGTGGGACTTATACTATAGCAGAGACTCAAACTTTATTTATGTACAAATGGGTTTGGGTCTTACACTCTATTAGAGGCCCAAAAGAGTTTGTTATACTCAAGGAGATACCCAGATGAAAAATAATAAACGCGACGTTATTTTGAAATTCGCACCGGGACTTATACTATGACCGAGGCCCAGGAATTATTTATTTACAAAAAGGGGTTGGGTCTTACACTCTAATAGATGCCCGAAATTATTTCAAATAAAGTTTGAAAATTTAAAATCAAGGAAAAACCCTAATTTTAATTAAAATATATTTTTTCAAAGGGAAATTAAATAAATTAATAATATAAAATATCAAATATTTAAAAAACATGTTGTGAACTTTGAAAAATGTTTGGAAATAGATGTTTTAATTCACAAGATGATTTGAAAATCAATTGGTTTTGAAAGATCACGAGGAAGAATTTATTTTAAAATGTTTAAAACAATTAAAACGAAATTATTTGAAAAATTAAAAAATATGTCAAATATAGAATATTTTTTTAATTTTTTATGTGTAAATAAATATTAAAATGTACCAATGATTTATGTTTAAAAAAATAATTTGAAAAAGATTAAAAATGATAGAGATATGAATTTTTGAAATTAATTGAACAATAATCAAAATAATTAAAAATTCAAAAATTTGAAAAAGGGCGCGAAGAACGTCATCTTCTTCCTCGTGCCACACTCCATTTTCAGATTTGCAAAAACTCCTCTATCTTAGTGAATACGTAATGAAATTGACGTTTGTAACCATGAAAGTTGCTATTTTTTTAACAAGGATTTCAATGATACCAACTAATTGCATTTCTTTTAAGTTTAGAGTGAGAAATCATGTGATGAACAGATGAACCCAAATTTTTGCATGAACACTATGAAACTCCGTACACGATAGATACAAAGCAATTAATTGAGGGAAGTTTCCTATGAGGGAACTAGTTATTGACTATGTTAGAAGTAACCTTTGGTTTGACCTAAGTGTAGACCTAACTGCTGGGGAAACTCTAGACAGATATGCACAAGTATATGTAGATAAGTGAATTAACGGGTATATAAATAAGTATGCATTGAATTGAAAAGACGTTGGGTCTTACACTCTGAAAAGAGGCCTAAGTGTATTGTGATTGATTGTATGATTTTAACTGTATGATTAGGGTTTTAAAAAATTGAAGAAAGTTTTGAGAAAACTTTGAATTTAAATTTGAAAGAAAGTTTATTGAGAAATGTTTTGTTATTTGAAAAGAATGTGTAGGGCTTATAACTCAAAGTGAGGCCCAAGTGGTCTAAGAGCAGTTTCACCGGGAATAATGCTCCTCTTAGTACTAGTTTAAAATACAGACAGATGATTTTGAAAACAGAGGTATGGGGCTTACAACTCAAGGAGAGGCCCATGGAGGTTTTTTATTGTTTAAAATAAAGTTTATGTACAAAAGGTTAGGGATATTACTCAAGGTGAGGCCCAAATGACTTATTTGAAAATAGTGATCGCAGTGCGATACCAAAAGACGTTGTGGGACTTATACTATAGCAGAGACTCAAACTTTATTTATGTACAAATGGGTTTGGGTCTTACACTCTATTAGAGGCCCAAAAGAGTTTGTTATACTCAAGGAGATACCCAGATGAAAAATAATAAACGCGACGTTATTTTGAAAATCGCACCGGGACTTATACTATGACCGAGGCCCAGGAATTATTTATTTACAAAAAGGGGTTGGGTCTTACACTCTAATAGATGCCCGAAATTATTTCAAATAAAGTTTGAAAATTTAAAATAAGGAAAAACCCTAATTTTAATTAAAATATATTTTTTCAAAGGTAAATTAAATAAATTAATAATATAAAATATCAAATATTTAAAAAACATGTTGTGAACTTTGAAAAATGTTTGAAAATAGATGTTTTAATTCACAAGATGATTTGAAAATCAATTGGTTTTGAAAGATCACGAGGAAGAATTTATTTTAAAATGTTTAAAACAATTAAAACGAAATTATTTGAAAAATTAAAAAATATATCAAATATAGAATATTTTTTTAATTTTTTGTGTGTAAATAAATATTAAAATGTACCAATGATTTATGTTTAAAAAAATAATTTGAAAAAGATTAAAAATGATAGAGATATGAATTTTTGAAATTAATTGAACAATAATCAAAATAATTAAAAATTCAAAAATTTGAAAAAGGGCGCGAAGAACGTCATCTTCTTCCTCGTGCCACACTCCATTTTCAGATTTGCAAAAACTCCTCTATCTTAGTGAATACGTAATGAAATTGACTTTTGTAAACATGAAAGTTGCTATTTTTTTAACTAGGATTTCAATGATACCAACTAATTGCATTTCTTTTAAGTTTAGAGTGAGAAATCATGTGATGAACAGATGAACCCAAATTTTTGCATGAACACTATGAAACTCCGTACACGATAGATACAAAGCAATTAATTGAGGGAAGTTTCCTATGAGGGAACTAGTTATTGACTATGTTAGAAGTAACCTTTGGTTTGACCTAAGTGTAGACCTAACTGCTGGGGAAACTCTAGACAGATATGCACAAGTATATGTAGATAAGTGAATTAACGGGTATATAAATAAGTATGCATTGAATTGAAAAGACGTTGGGTCTTACACTCTGAAAAGAGGCCTAAGTGTATTGTGATTGATTGTATGATTTTAACTGTATGATTAGGGTTTTAAAAAATTGAAGAAAATTTTGAGAAGACTTGGAATTTAAATTTGAAAGAAAGTTTATTGAGAAATGTGTTGTTATTTGAAAAGAATGTGTAGGGCTTATAACTCAAAGTGAGGCCCAAGTGGTCTAAGAGCAGTTTCACCGGGAATAATGCTCCTCTTAGTACTAGTTTAAAATACAGACAGATGATTTTGAAAACAGAGGTATGGGGCTTACAACTCAAGGAGAGGCCCATGGAGGTTTTTTATTGTTTAAAATAAAGTTTATGTACAAAAGGTTGGGGATATCACTCAAGGTGAGGCCCAAATGACTTATTTGAAAATAGTGATCGCAGTGCGATACCGAAAGACGTTGTGGGACTTATACTATAGCAGAGACTCAAACTTTATTTATGTACAAATGGGTTTGGGTCTTACACTCTATTAGAGGCCCAAAAGAGTTTGTTATACTCAAGGAGATACCCAGATGAAAAATAATAAACGCGACGTTATTTTGAAATTCGCACCGGGACTTATACTATGACCGAGGCCCAGGAATTATTTATTTACAAAAAGGGGTTGGGTCTTACACTCTAATAGATGCCCGAAATTATTTCAAATAAAGTTTGAAAATTTAAAATCAAGGAAAAACCCTAATTTTAATTAAAATATATTTTTTCAAAGGGAAATTAAATAAATTAATAATATAAAATATCAAATATTTAAAAAACATGTTGTGAACTTTGAAAAATGTTTGGAAATAGATGTTTTAATTCACAAGATGATTTGAAAATCAATTGGTTTTGAAAGATCACGAGGAAGAATTTATTTTAAAATGTTTAAAACAATTAAAACGAAATTATTTGAAAAATTAAAAAATATGTCAAATATAGAATATTTTTTTAATTTTTTATGTGTAAATAAATATTAAAATGTACCAATGATTTATGTTTAAAAAAATAATTTGAAAAAGATTAAAAATGATAGAGATATGAATTTTTGAAATTAATTGAACAATAATCAAAATAATTAAAAATTCAAAAATTTGAAAAAGGGCGCGAAGAACGTCATCTTCTTCCTCGTGCCACACTCCATTTTCAGATTTGCAAAAACTCCTCTATCTTAGTGAATACGTAATGAAATTGACGTTTGTAACCATGAAAGTTGCTATTTTTTTAACAAGGATTTCAATGATACCAACTAATTGCATTTCTTTTAAGTTTAGAGTGAGAAATCATGTGATGAACAGATGAACCCAAATTTTTGCATGAACACTATGAAACTCCGTACACGATAGATACAAAGCAATTAATTGAGGGAAGTTTCCTATGAGGGAACTAGTTATTGACTATGTTAGAAGTAACCTTTGGTTTGACCTAAGTGTAGACCTAACTGCTGGGGAAACTCTAGACAGATATGCACAAGTATATGTAGATAAGTGAATTAACGGGTATATAAATAAGTATGCATTGAATTGAAAAGACGTTGGGTCTTACACTCTGAAAAGAGGCCTAAGTGTATTGTGATTGATTGTACGATTTTAACTGTATGATTAGGGTTTTAAAAAATTGAAGAAAGTTTTGAGAAAACTTTGAATTTAAATTTGAAAGAAAGTTTATTGAGAAATGTTTTGTTATTTGAAAAGAATGTGTAGGGCTTATAACTCAAAGTGAGGCCCAAGTGGTCTAAGAGCAGTTTCACCGGGAATAATGCTCCTCTTAGTACTAGTTTAAAATACAGACAAATGATTTTGAAAACAGAGGTATGGGGCTTACAACTCAAGGAGAGGCCCATGGAGGTTTTTTATTGTTTAAAATAAAGTTTATGTACAAAAGGTTAGGGATATTACTCAAGGTGAGGCCCAAATGACTTATTTGAAAATAGTGATCGCAGTGCGATACCAAAAGACGTTGTGGGACTTATACTATAGCAGAGACTCAAACTTTATTTATGTACAAATGGGTTTGGGTCTTACACTCTATTAGAGGCCCAAAAGAGTTTGTTATACTCAAGGAGATACCCAGATGAAAAATAATAAACGCGACGTTATTTTGAAATTCGCACCGGGACTTATACTATGACCGAGGCCCAGGAATTATTTATTTACAAAAAGGGGTTGGGTCTTACACTCTAATAGATGCCCGAAATTATTTCAAATAAAGTTTGAAAATTTAAAATAAGGAAAAACCCTAATTTTAATTAAAATATATTTTTTCAAAGGTAAATTAAATAAATTAATAATATAAAATATCAAATATTTAAAAAACATGTTGTGAACTTTGAAAAATGTTTGAAAATAGATGTTTTAATTCACAAGATGATTTGAAAATCAATTGGTTTTGAAAGATCACGAGGAAGAATTTATTTTAAAATGTTTAAAACAATTAAAACGAAATTATTTGAAAAATTAAAAAATATATCAAATATAGAATATTTTTTTAATTTTTTGTGTGTAAATAAATATTAAAATGTACCAATGATTTATGTTTAAAAAAATAATTTGAAAAAGATTAAAAATGATAGAGATATGAATTTTTGAAATTAATTGAACAATAATCAAAATAATTAAAAATTCAAAAATTTGAAAAAGGGCGCGAAGAACGTCATCTTCTTCCTCGTGCCACACTCCATTTTCAGATTTGCAAAAACTCCTCTATCTTAGTGAATACGTAATGAAATTGACTTTTGTAAACATGAAAGTTGCTATTTTTTTGACTAGGATTTCAATGATACCAACTAATTGCATTTCTTTTAAGTTTAGAGTGAGAAATCATGTGATGAACAGATGAACCCAAATTTTTGCATGAACACTATGAAACTCCGTACACGATAGATACAAAGCAATTAATTGAGGGAAGTTTCCTATGAGGGAACTAGTTATTGACTATGTTAGAAGTAACCTTTGGTTTGACCTAAGTGTAGACCTAACTGCTGGGGAAACTCTAGACAGATATGCACAAGTATATGTAGATAAGTGAATTAACGGGTATATAAATAAGTATGCATTGAATTGAAAAGACGTTGGGTCTTACACTCTGAAAAGAGGCCTAAGTGTATTGTGATTGATTGTATGATTTTAACTGTATGATTAGGGTTTTAAAAAATTGAAGAAAATTTTGAGAAAACTTGGAATTTAAATTTGAAAGAAAGTTTATTGAGAAATGTGTTGTTATTTGAAAAGAATGTGTAGGGCTTATAACTCAAAGTGAGGCCCAAGTGGTCTAAGAGCAGTTTCACCGGGAATAATGCTCCTCTTAGTACTAGTTTAAAGTACAGACAGATGATTTTGAAAACAGAGGTATGGGGCTTACAACTCAAGGAGAGGCCCATGGAGGTTTTTTATTGTTTAAAATAAAGTTTATGTACAAAAGGTTGGGGATATCACTCAAGGTGAGGCCCAAATGACTTATTTGAAAATAGTGATCGCAGTGCGATACCGAAAGACGTTGTGGGACTTATACTATAGCAGAGACTCAAACTTTATTTATGTACAAATGGGTTTGGGTCTTACACTCTATTAGAGGCCCAAAAGAGTTTGTTATACTCAAGGAGATACCCAGATGAAAAATAATAAACGCGACGTTATTTTGAAATTCGCACCGGGACTTATACTATGACCGAGGCCCAGGAATTATTTATTTACAAAAAGGGGTTGGGTCTTACACTCTAATAGATGCCCGAAATTATTTCAAATAAAGTTTGAAAATTTAAAATCAAGGAAAAACCCTAATTTTAATTAAAATATATTTTTTCAAAGGGAAATTAAATAAATTAATAATATCAAATATCAAATATTTAAAAAACATGTTGTGAACTTTGAAAAATGTTTGGAAATAGATGTTTTAATTCACAAGATGATTTGAAAATCAATTGGTTTTGAAAGATCACGAGGAAGAATTTATTTTAAAATGTTTAAAACAATTAAAACGAAATTATTTGAAAAATTAAAAAATATATCAAATATAGAATATTTTTTAATTTTTTATGTGTAAATAAATATTAAAATGTACCAATGATTTATGTTTAAAAAAATAATTTGAAAAAGATTAAAAATGATAGAGATATGAATTTTTGAAATTAATTGAACAATAATCAAAATAATTAAAAATTCAAAAATTTGAAAAAGGGCGCGAAGAACGTCATCTTCTTCCTCGTGCCACACTCCATTTTCAGATTTGCAAAAACTCCTCTATCTTAGTGAATACGTAATGAAATTGACGTTTGTAACCATGAAAGTTGCTATTTTTTTAACAAGGATTTCAATGATACCAACTAATTGCATTTCTTTTAAGTTTAGAGTGAGAAATCATGTGATGAACAGATGAACCCAAATTTTTGCATGAACACTATGAAACTCCGTACACGATAGATACAAAGCAATTAATTGAGGGAAGTTTCCTATGAGGGAACTAGTTATTGACTATGTTAGAAGTAACCTTTGGTTTGACCTAAGTGTAGACCTAACTGCTGGGGAAACTCTAGACAGATATGCACAAGTATATGTAGATAAGTGAATTAACGGGTATATAAATAAGTATGCATTGAATTGAAAAGACGTTGGGTCTTACACTCTGAAAAGAGGCCTAAGTGTATTGTGATTGATTGTATGATTTTAACTGTATGATTAGGGTTTTAAAAAATTGAAGAAAATTTTGAGAAAACTTGGAATTTAAATTTGAAAGAAAGTTTATTGAGAAATGTGTTGTTATTTGAAAAGAATGTGTAGGGCTTATAACTCAAAGTGAGGCCCAAGTGGTCTAAGAGCAGTTTCACCGGGAATAATGCTCCTCTTAGTACTAGTTTAAAATACAGACAGATGATTTTGAAAACAGAGGTATGGGGCTTACAACTCAAGGAGAGGCCCATGGAGGTTTTTTATTGTTTAAAATAAAGTTTATGTACAAAAGGTTGGGGATATCACTCAACGTGAGGCCCAAATGACTTATTTGAAAATAGTGATCGCAGTGCGATACCGAAAGACGTTGTGGGACTTATACTATAGCAGAGACTCAAACTTTATTTATGTACAAATGGGTTTGGGTCTTACACTCTATTAGAGGCCCAAAAGAGTTTGTTATACTCAAGGAGATACCCAGATGAAAAATAATAAACGCGACGTTATTTTGAAATTCGCACCGGGACTTATACTATGACCGAGGCCCAGGAATTATTTATTTACAAAAAGGGGTTGGGTCTTACACTCTAATAGATGCCCGAAATTATTTCAAATAAAGTTTGAAAATTTAAAATCAAGGAAAAACCCTAATTTTAATTAAAATATATTTTTTCAAAGGGAAATTAAATAAATTAATAATATCAAATATCAAATATTTAAAAAACATGTTGTGAACTTTGAAAAATGTTTGGAAATAGATGTTTTAATTCACAAGATGATTTGAAAATCAATTGGTTTTGAAAGATCACGAGGAAGAATTTATTTTAAAATGTTTAAAACAATTAAAACGAAATTATTTGAAAAATTAAAAAATATATCAAATATAGAATATTTTTTAATTTTTTATGTGTAAATAAATATTAAAATGTACCAATGATTTATGTTTAAAAAAATAATTTGAAAAAGATTAAAAATGATAGAGATATGAATTTTTGAAATTAATTGAACAATAATCAAAATAATTAAAAATTCAAAAATTTGAAAAAGGGCGCGAAGAACGTCATCTTCTTCCTCGTGCCACACTCCATTTTCAGATTTGCAAAAACTCCTCTATCTTAGTGAATACGTAATGAAATTGACGTTTGTAACCATGAAAGTTGCTATTTTTTTAACAAGGATTTCAATGATACCAACTAATTGCATTTCTTTTAAGTTTAGAGTGAGAAATCATGTGATGAACAGATGAACCCAAATTTTTGCATGAACACTATGAAACTCCGTACACGATAGATACAAAGCAATTAATTGAGGGAAGTTTCCTATGAGGGAACTAGTTATTGACTATGTTAGAAGTAACCTTTGGTTTGACCTAAGTGTAGACCTAACTGCTGGGGAAACTCTAGACAGATATGCATAAGTATATGTAGATAAGTGAATTAACGGGTATATAAATAAGTATGCATTGAATTGAAAAGACGTTGGGTCTTACACTCTGAAAAGAGGCCTAAGTGTATTGTGATTGATTGTATGATTTTAACTGTATGATTAGGGTTTTAAAAAATTGAAGAAAGTTTTGAGAAAACTTTGAATTTAAATTTGAAAGAAAGTTTATTGAGAAATGTTTTGTTATTTGAAAAGAATGTGTAGGGCTTATAACTCAAAGTGAGGCCCAAGTGGTCTAAGAGCAGTTTCACCGGGAATAATGCTCCTCTTAGTACTAGTTTAAAATACAGACAGATGATTTTGAAAACAGAGGTATGGGGCTTACAACTCAAGGAGAGGCCCATGGAGGTTTTTTATTGTTTAAAATAAAGTTTATGTACAAAAGGTTAGGGATATTACTCAAGGTGAGGCCCAAATGACTTATTTGAAAATAGTGATCGCAGTGCGATACCAAAAGACGTTGTGGGACTTATACTATAGCAGAGACTCAAACTTTATTTATGTACAAATGGGTTTGGGTCTTACACTCTATTAGAGGCCCAAAAGAGTTTGTTATACTCAAGGAGATACCCAGATGAAAAATAATAAACGCGACGTTATTTTGAAATTCGCACCGGGACTTATACTATGACCGAGGCCCAGGAATTATTTATTTACAAAAAGGGGTTGGGTCTTACACTCTAATAGATGCCCGAAATTATTTCAAATAAAGTTTGAAAATTTAAAATCAAGGAAAAACCCTAATTTTAATTAAAATATATTTTTTCAAAGGGAAATTAAATAAATTAATAATATAAAATATCAAATATTTAAAAAACATGTTGTGAACTTTGAAAAATGTTTGGAAATAGATGTTTTAATTCACAAGATGATTTGAAAATCAATTGGTTTTGAAAGATCACGAGGAAGAATTTATTTTAAAATGTTTAAAACAATTAAAACGAAATTATTTGAAAAATTAAAAAATATATCAAATATAGAATATTTTTTTAATTTTTTATGTGTAAATAAATATTAAAATGTACCAATGATTTATGTTTAAAAAAATAATTTGAAAAAGATTAAAAATGATAGAGATATGAATTTTTGAAATTAATTGAACAATAATCAAAATAATTAAAAATTCAAAAATTTGAAAAAGGGCGCGAAGAACGTCATCTTCTTCCTCGTGCCACACTCCATTTTCAGATTTGCAAAAACTCCTCTATCTTAGTGAATACGTAATGAAATTGACGTTTGTAACCATGAAAGTTGCTATTTTTTTAACAAGGATTTCAATGATACCAACTAATTGCATTTCTTTTAAGTTTAGAGTGAGAAATCATGTGATGAACAGATGAACCCAAATTTTTGCATGAACACTATGAAACTCCGTACACGATAGATACAAAGCAATTAATTGAGGGAAGTTTCCTATGAGGGAACTAGTTATTGACTATGTTAGAAGTAACCTTTGGTTTGACCTAAGTGTAGACCTAACTGCTGGGGAAACTCTAGACAGATGTGCACAAGTATATGTAGATAAGTGAATTAACGGGTATATAAATAAGTATGCATTGAATTGAAAAGACGTTGGGTCTTACACTCTGAAAAGAGGCCTAAGTGTATTGTGATTGATTGTATGATTTTAACTGTATGATTAGGGTTTTAAAAAATTGAAGAAAGTTTTGAGAAAACTTTGAATTTAAATTTGAAAGAAAGTTTATTGAGAAATGTGTTGTTATTTGAAAAGAATGTGTAGGGCTTATAACTCAAAGTGAGGCCCAAGTGGTCTAAGAGCAGTTTCACCGGGAATAATGCTCCTCTTATTACTAGTTTAAAATACAGACAGATGATTTTGAAAACAGAGGTATGGGGCTTACAACTCAAGGAGAGGCCCAAGGAGGTTTTTTATTGTTTAAAATAAAGTTTATGTACAAAAGGTTAGGGATATTACTCAAGGTGAGGCCCAAATGACTTATTTGAAAATAGTGATCGCAGTGCGATACCAAAAGACGTTGTGGGACTTATACTATAGCAGAGACTCAAACTTTATTTATGTACAAATGGGTTTGGGTCTTACACTCTATTAGAGTCCCAAAAGAGTTTGTTATACTCAAGGAGATACCCAGATGAAAAATAATAAACGCGACGTTATTTTGAAATTCGCACCGGGACTTATACTATGACCGAGGCCCAGGAATTATTTATTTACAAAAAGGGGTTGGGTCTTACACTCTAATAGATGCCCGAAATTATTTCAAATAAAGTTTGAAAATTTAAAATCAAGGAAAAACCCTAATTTTAATTAAAATATATTTTTTCAAAGGGAAATTAAATAAATTAATAATATAAAATATCAAATATTTAAAAAACATGTTGTGAACTTTGAAAAATGTTTGGAAATAGATGTTTTAATTCACAAGATGATTTGAAAATCAATTGGTTTTGAAAGATCACGAGGAAGAATTTATTTTAAAATGTTTAAAACAATTAAAACGAAATTATTTGAAAAATTAAAAAATATATCAAATATAGAATATTTTTTTAATTTTTTATGTGTAAATAAATATTAAAATGTACCAATGATTTATGTTTAAAAAAATAATTTGAAAAAGATTAAAAATGATAGAGATATGAATTTTTGAAATTAATTGAACAATAATCAAAATAATTAAAAATTCAAAAATTTGAAAAAGGGCGCGAAGAACGTCATCTTCTTCCTCGTGCCACACTCCATTTTCAGATTTGCAAAAACTCCTCTATCTTAGTGAATACGTAATGAAATTGACGTTTGTAACCATGAAAGTTGCTATTTTTTTAACAAGGATTTCAATGATACCAACTAATTGCATTTCTTTTAAGTTTAGAGTGAGAAATCATGTGATGAACAGATGAACCCAAATTTTTGCATGAACACTATGAAACTCCGTACACGATAGATACAAAGCAATTAATTGAGGGAAGTTTCCTATGAGGGAACTAGTTATTGACTATGTTAGAAGTAACCTTTGGTTTGACCTAAGTGTAGACCTAATTGCTGGGGAAACTCTAGACAGATATGCACAAGTATATGTAGATAAGTGAATTAACGGGTATATAAATAAGTATGCATTGAATTGAAAAGACGTTGGGTCTTACACTCTGAAAAGAGGCCTAAGTGTATTGTGATTGATTGTATGATTTTAACTGTATGATTAGGGTTTTAAAAAATTGAAGAAAGTTTTGAGAAAACTTTGAATTTAAATTTGAAAGAAAGTTTATTGAGAAATGTGTTGTTATTTGAAAAGAATGTGTAGGGCTTATAACTCAAAGTGAGGCCCAAGTGGTCTAAGAGCAGTTTCACCGGGAATAATGCTCCTCTTAGTACTAGTTTAAAATACAGACAGATGATTTTGAAAACAGAGGTATGGGGCTTACAACTCAAGGAGAGGCCCAAGGAGGTTTTTTATTGTTTAAAATAAAGTTTATGTACAAAAGGTTAGGGATATTACTCAAGGTGAGGCCCAAATGACTTATTTGAAAATAGTGATCGCAGTGCGATACCGAAAGACGTTGTGGGACTTATACTATAGCAGAGACTCAAACTTTATTTATGTACAAATGGGTTTGGGTCTTACACTCTATTAGAGGCCCAAAAGAGTTTGTTATACTCAAGGAGATACCCAGATGAAAAATAATAAACGCGACGTTATTTTGAAATTCGCACCGGGACTTATACTATGACCGAGGCCCAGGAATTATTTATTTACAAAAAGGGGTTGGGTCTTACACTCTAATAGATGCCCGAAATTATTTCAAATAAAGTTTGAAAATTTAAAATCAAGGAAAAACCCTAATTTTAATTAAAATATATTTTTTCAAAGGTAAATTAAATAAATGAATAATATAAAATATCAAATATTTAAAAAACATGTTGTGAACTTTGAAAAATGTTTGAAAATAGATGTTTTAATTCACAAGATGATTGGAAAATCAATTGGTTTTGAAAGATCACGAGGAAGAATTTATTTTAAAATGTTTAAAACAATTAAAACGAAATTATTTGAAAAATTAAAAAATATATCAAATATAGAATATTTTTTTAATTTTTTGTGTGTAAATAAATATTAAAATGTACCAATGATTTATGTTTAAAAAAATAATTTGAAAAAGATTAAAAATGATAGAGATATGAATTTTTGAAATTAATTGAACAATAATCAAAATAATTAAAAATTCAAAAATTTGAAAAAGGGCGCGAAGAACGTCATCTTCTTCCTCGTGCCACACTCCATTTTCAGATTTGCAAAAACTCCTCTATCTTAGTGAATACGTAATGAAATTGACTTTTGTAAACATGAAAGTTGCTATTTTTTTAACAAGGATTTCAATGATACCAACTAATTGCATTTCTTTTAAGTTTAGAGTGAGAAATCATGTGATGAACAGATGAACCCAAATTTTTGCATGAACACTGTGAAACTCCGTACACGATAGATACAAAGCAATTAATTGAGGGAAGTTTCCTATGAGGGAACTAGTTATTGACTATGTTAGAAGTAACCTTTGGTTTGACCTAAGTATAGACCTAACTACTGGGGAAACTCTAGACAGATATGCACAAGTATATGTAGATAAGTGAATTAACGGGAATATAAATAAGTATGCATTGAATTGAAAAGACGTTGGGTCTTACACTCTGAAAAGAGGCCTAAGTGTATTGTGATTGATTGTATGATTTTAACTGTATGATTAGGGTTTTAAAAAATTGAAGAAAATTTTGAGAAAACTTGGAATTTAAATTTGAAAGAAAGTTTATTGAGAAATGTGTTGTTATTTGAAAAGAATGTGTAGGGCTTATAACTCAAAGTGAGGCCCAAGTGGTCTAAGAGCAGTTTCACCGGGAATAATGCTCCTCTTAGTACTAGTTTAAAAAACAGACAGATGATTTTGAAAACAGAGGTATGGGGCTTACAACTCAAGGAGAGGCCCATGGAGGTTTTTTATTGTTTAAAATAAAGTTTATGTACAAAAGGTTGGGGATATCACTCAAGGTGAGGCCCAAATGACTTATTTGAAAATAGTGATCGCAGTGCGATACCGAAAGACGTTGTGGGACTTATACTATAGCAGAGACTCAAACTTTATTTATGTACAAATGGGTTTGGGTCTTACACTCTATTAGAGGCCCAAAAGAGTTTGTTATACTCAAGGAGATACCCAGATGAAAAATAATAAACGCGACGTTATTTTGAAATTCGCACCGGGACTTATACTATGACCGAGGCCCAGGAATTATTTATTTACAAAAAGGGGTTGGGTCTTACACTCTAATAGATGCCCGAAATTATTTCAAATAAAGTTTGAAAATTTAAAATCAAGGAAAAACCCTAATTTTAATTAAAATATATTTTTTCAAAGGTAAATTAAATAAATTAATAATATAAAATATCAAATATTTAAAAAACATGTTGTGAACTTTGAAAAATGTTTGAAAATAGATGTTTTAATTCACAAGATGATTGGAAAATCAATTGGTTTTGAAAGATCACGAGGAAGAATTTAATTTAAAATGTTTAAAACAATTAAAACGAAATTATTTGAAAAATTAAAAAATATATCAAATATAGAATATTTTTTTAATTTTTTGTGTGTAAATAAATATTAAAATGTACCAATGATTTATGTTTAAAAAAATAATTTGAAAAAGATTAAAAATGATAGAGATATGAATTTTTGAAATTAATTGAACAATAATCAAAATAATTAAAAATTCAAAAATTTGAAAAAGGGCGCGAAGAACGTCATCTTCTTCCTCGTGCCACACTCCATTTTCAGATTTGCAAAAACTCCTCTATCTTAGTGAATACGTAATGAAATTGACTTTTGTAAACATGAAAGTTGCTATTTTTTTAACAAGGATTTCAATGATACCAACTAATTGCATTTCTTTTAAGTTTAGAGTGAGAAACCATGTGATGAACAGATGAACCCAAATTTTTGCATGAACACTGTGAAACTCCGTACACGATAGATACAAAGCAATTAATTGAGGGAAGTTTCCTATGAGGGAACTAGTTATTGACTATGTTAGAAGTAACCTTTGGTTTGACCTAAGTGTAGACCTAACTGCTGGGGAAACTCTAGACAGATATGCACAAGTATATGTAGATAAGTGAATTAACGGGTATATAAATAAGTATGCATTGAATTGAAAAGACGTTGGGTCTTACACTCTGAAAAGAGGCCTAAGTGTATTGTGATTGATTGTATGATTTTAACTGTATGATTAGGGTTTTAAAAAATTGAAGAAAATTTTGAGAAAACTTGGAATTTAAATTTGAAAGAAAGTTTATTGAGAAATGTGTTGTTATTTGAAAAGAATGTGTAGGGCTTATAACTCAAAGTGAGGCCCAAGTGGTCTAAGAGCAGTTTCACCGGGAATAATGCTCCTCTTAGTACTAGTTTAAAAAACAGACAGATGATTTTGAAAACAGAGGTATGGGGCTTACAACTCAAGGAGAGGCCCATGGAGGTTTTTTATTGTTTAAAATAAAGTTTATGTACAAAAGGTTGGGGATATCACTCAAGGTGAGGCCCAAATGACTTATTTGAAAATAGTGATCGCAGTGCGATACCGAAAGACGTTGTGGGACTTATACTATAGCAGAGACTCAAACTTTATTTATGTACAAATGGGTTTGGGTCTTACACTCTATTAGAGGCCCAAAAGAGTTTGTTATACTCAAGGAGATACCCAGATGAAAAATAATAAACGCGACGTTATTTTGAAATTCGCACCGGGACTTATACTATGACCGAGGCCCAGGAATTATTTATTTACAAAAAGGGGTTGGGTCTTACACTCTAATAGATGCCCGAAATTATTTCAAATAAAGTTTGAAAATTTAAAATCAAGGAAAAACCCTAATTTTAATTCAAATATATTTTTTCAAAGGTAAATTAAATAAATTAATAATATAAAATATCAAATATTTAAAAAACATGTTGTGAACTTTGAAAAATGTTTGAAAATAGATGTTTTAATTCACAAGATGATTGGAAAATCAATTGGTTTTGAAAGATCACGAGGAAGAATTTATTTTAAAATGTTTAAAACAATTAAAACGAAATTATTTGAAAAATTAAAAAATATATCAAATATAGAATATTTTTTTAATTTTTTGTGTGTAAATAAATATTAAAATGTACCAATGATTTATGTTTAAAAAAATAATTTGAAAAAGATTAAAAATGATAGAGATATGAATTTTTGAAATTAATTGAACAATAATCAAAATAATTAAAAATTCAAAAATTTGAAAAAGGGCGCGAAGAACGTCATCTTCTTCCTCGTGCCACACTCCATTTTCAGATTTGCAAAAACTCCTCTATCTTAGTGAATACGTAATGAAATTGACTTTTGTAAACATGAAAGTTGCTATTTTTTTAACAAGGATTTCAATGATACCAACTAATTGCATTTCTTTTAAGTTTAGAGTGAGAAATCATGTGATGAACAGATGAACCCAAATTTTTGCATGAACACTGTGAAACTCCGTACACGATAGATACAAAGCAATTAATTGAGGGAAGTTTCCTATGAGGGAACTAGTTATTGACTATGTTAGAAGTAACCTTTGGTTTGACCTAAGTGTAGACCTAACTGCTGGGGAAACTCTAGACAGATATGCACAAGTATATGTAGATAAGTGAATTAACGGGTATATAAATAAGTATGCATTGAATTGAAAAGACGTTGGGTCTTACACTCTGAAAAGAGGCCTAAGTGTATTGTGATTGATTGTATGATTTTAACTGTATGATTAGGGTTTTAAAAAATTGAAGAAAATTTTGAGAAAACTTGGAATTTAAATTTGAAAGAAAGTTTATTGAGAAATGTGTTGTTATTTGAAAAGAATGTGTAGGGCTTATAACTCAAAGTGAGGCCCAAGTGGTCTAAGAGCAGTTTCACCGGGAATAATGCTCCTCTTAGTACTAGTTTAAAAAACAGACAGATGATTTTGAAAACAGAGGTATGGGGCTTACAACTCAAGGAGAGGCCCATGGAGGTTTTTTATTGTTTAAAATAAAGTTTATGTACAAAAGGTTGGGGATATCACTCAAGGTGAGGCCCAAATGACTTATTTGAAAATAGTGATCGCAGTGCGATACCGAAAGACGTTGTGGGACTTATACTATAGCAGAGACTCAAACTTTATTTATGTACAAATGGGTTTGGGTCTTACACTCTATTAGAGGCCCAAAAGAGTTTGTTATACTCAAGGAGATACCCAGATGAAAAATAATAAACGCGACGTTATTTTGAAATTCGCACCGGGACTTATACTATGACCGAGGCCCAGGAATTATTTATTTACAAAAAGGGGTTGGGTCTTACACTCTAATAGATGCCCGAAATTATTTCAAATAAAGTTTGAAAATTTAAAATCAAGGAAAAACCCTAATTTTAATTAAAATATATTTTTTCAAAGGTAAATTAAATAAATTAATAATATAAAATATCAAATATTTAAAAAACATGTTGTGAACTTTGAAAAATGTTTGAAAATAGATGTTTTAATTCACAAGATGATTGGAAAATCAATTGGTTTTGAAAGATCACGAGGAAGAATTTAATTTAAAATGTTTAAAACAATTAAAACGAAATTATTTGAAAAATTAAAAAATATATCAAATATAGAATATTTTTTTAATTTTTTGTGTGTAAATAAATATTAAAATGTACCAATGATTTATGTTTAAAAAAATAATTTGAAAAAGATTAAAAATGATAGAGATATGAATTTTTGAAATTAATTGAACAATAATCAAAATAATTAAAAATTCAAAAATTTGAAAAAGGGCGCGAAGAACGTCATCTTCTTCCTCGTGCCACACTCCATTTTCAGATTTGCAAAAACTCCTCTATCTTAGTGAATACGTAATGAAATTGACTTTTGTAAACATGAAAGTTGCTATTTTTTTAACAAGGATTTCAATGATACCAACTAATTGCATTTCTTTTAAGTTTAGAGTGAGAAACCATGTGATGAACAGATGAACCCAAATTTTTGCATGAACACTGTGAAACTCCGTACACGATAGATACAAAGCAATTAATTGAGGGAAGTTTCCTATGAGGGAACTAGTTATTGACTATGTTAGAAGTAACCTTTGGTTTGACCTAAGTGTAGACCTAACTGCTGGGGAAACTCTAGACAGATATGCACAAGTATATGTAGATAAGTGAATTAACGGGTATATAAATAAGTATGCATTGAATTGAAAAGACGTTGGGTCTTACACTCTGAAAAGAGGCCTAAGTGTATTGTGATTGATTGTATGATTTTAACTGTATGATTAGGGTTTTAAAAAATTGAAGAAAATTTTGAGAAAACTTGGAATTTAAATTTGAAAGAAAGTTTATTGAGAAATGTGTTGTTATTTGAAAAGAATGTGTAGGGCTTATAACTCAAAGTGAGGCCCAAGTGGTCTAAGAGCAGTTTCACCGGGAATAATGCTCCTCTTAGTACTAGTTTAAAAAACAGACAGATGATTTTGAAAACAGAGGTATGGGGCTTACAACTCAAGGAGAGGCCCATGGAGGTTTTTTATTGTTTAAAATAAAGTTTATGTACAAAAGGTTGGGGATATCACTCAAGGTGAGGCCCAAATGACTTATTTGAAAATAGTGATCGCAGTGCGATACCGAAAGACGTTGTGGGACTTATACTATAGCAGAGACTCAAACTTTATTTATGTACAAATGGGTTTGGGTCTTACACTCTATTAGAGGCCCAAAAGAGTTTGTTATACTCAAGGAGATACCCAGATGAAAAATAATAAACGCGACGTTATTTTGAAATTCGCACCGGGACTTATACTATGACCGAGGCCCAGGAATTATTTATTTACAAAAAGGGGTTGGGTCTTACACTCTAATAGATGCCCGAAATTATTTCAAATAAAGTTTGAAAATTTAAAATCAAGGAAAAACCCTAATTTTAATTCAAATATATTTTTTCAAAGGTAAATTAAATAAATTAATAATATAAAATATCAAATATTTAAAAAACATGTTGTGAACTTTGAAAAATGTTTGAAAATAGATGTTTTAATTCACAAGATGATTGGAAAATCAATTGGTTTTGAAAGATCACGAGGAAGAATTTATTTTAAAATGTTTAAAACAATTAAAACGAAATTATTTGAAAAATTAAAAAATATATCAAATATAGAATATTTTTTTAATTTTTTGTGTGTAAATAAATATTAAAATGTACCAATGATTTATGTTTAAAAAAATAATTTGAAAAAGATTAAAAATGATAGAGATATGAATTTTTGAAATTAATTGAACAATAATCAAAATAATTAAAAATTCAAAAATTTGAAAAAGGGCGCGAAGAACGTCATCTTCTTCCTCGTGCCACACTCCATTTTCAGATTTGCAAAAACTCCTCTATCTTAGTGAATACGTAATGAAATTGACTTTTGTAAACATGAAAGTTGCTATTTTTTTAACAAGGATTTCAATGATACCAACTAATTGCATTTCTTTTAAGTTTAGAGTGAGAAATCATGTGATGAACAGATGAACCCAAATTTTTGCATGAACACTGTGAAACTCCGTACACGATAGATACAAAGCAATTAATTGAGGGAAGTTTCCTATGAGGGAACTAGTTATTGACTATGTTAGAAGTAACCTTTGGTTTGACCTAAGTGTAGACCTAACTGCTGGGGAAACTCTAGACAGATATGCACAAGTATATGTAGATAAGTGAATTAACGGGTATATAAATAAGTATGCATTGAATTGAAAAGACGTTGGGTCTTACACTCTGAAAAGAGGCCTAAGTGTATTGTGATTGATTGTATGATTTTAACTGTATGATTAGGGTTTTAAAAAATTGAAGAAAATTTTGAGAAAACTTGGAATTTAAATTTGAAAGAAAGTTTATTGAGAAATGTGTTGTTATTTGAAAAGAATGTGTAGGGCTTATAACTCAAAGTGAGGCCCAAGTGGTCTAAGAGCAGTTTCACCGGGAATAATGCTCCTCTTAGTACTAGTTTAAAAAACAGACAGATGATTTTGAAAACAGAGGTATGGGGCTTACAACTCAAGGAGAGGCCCATGGAGGTTTTTTATTGTTTAAAATAAAGTTTATGTACAAAAGGTTGGGGATATCACTCAAGGTGAGGCCCAAATGACTTATTTGAAAATAGTGATCGCAGTGCGATACCGAAAGACGTTGTGGGACTTATACTATAGCAGAGACTCAAACTTTATTTATGTACAAATGGGTTTGGGTCTTACACTCTATTAGAGGCCCAAAAGAGTTTGTTATACTCAAGGAGATACCCAGATGAAAAATAATAAACGCGACGTTATTTTGAAATTCGCACCGGGACTTATACTATGACCGAGGCCCAGGAATTATTTATTTACAAAAAGGGGTTGGGTCTTACACTCTAATAGATGCCCGAAATTATTTCAAATAAAGTTTGAAAATTTAAAATCAAGGAAAAACCCTAATTTTAATTAAAATATATTTTTTCAAAGGTAAATTAAATAAATTAATAATATAAAATATCAAATATTTAAAAAACATGTTGTGAACTTTGAAAAATGTTTGA
Source organism: Lathyrus tuberosus (assembly GCA_022829125.1). Classification (NCBI taxonomy): domain Eukaryota; kingdom Viridiplantae; phylum Streptophyta; class Magnoliopsida; order Fabales; family Fabaceae; genus Lathyrus; species Lathyrus tuberosus. The sequence continues at coordinate 1,281,229 of JALAZF010000276.1, read as the reverse complement.
AAATAGATGTTTTAATTCACAAGATGATTGGAAAATCAATTGGTTTTGAAAGATCACGAGGAAGAATTTAATTTAAAATGTTTAAAACAATTAAAACGAAATTATTTGAAAAATTAAAAAATATATCAAATATAGAATATTTTTTTAATTTTTTGTGTGTAAATAAATATTAAAATGTACCAATGATTTATGTTTAAAAAAATAATTTGAAAAAGATTAAAAATGATAGAGATATGAATTTTTGAAATTAATTGAACAATAATCAAAATAATTAAAAATTCAAAAATTTGAAAAAGGGCGCGAAGAACGTCATCTTCTTCCTCGTGCCACACTCCATTTTCAGATTTGCAAAAACTCCTCTATCTTAGTGAATACGTAATGAAATTGACTTTTGTAAACATGAAAGTTGCTATTTTTTTAACAAGGATTTCAATGATACCAACTAATTGCATTTCTTTTAAGTTTAGAGTGAGAAACCATGTGATGAACAGATGAACCCAAATTTTTGCATGAACACTGTGAAACTCCGTACACGATAGATACAAAGCAATTAATTGAGGGAAGTTTCCTATGAGGGAACTAGTTATTGACTATGTTAGAAGTAACCTTTGGTTTGACCTAAGTGTAGACCTAACTGCTGGGGAAACTCTAGACAGATATGCACAAGTATATGTAGATAAGTGAATTAACGGGTATATAAATAAGTATGCATTGAATTGAAAAGACGTTGGGTCTTACACTCTGAAAAGAGGCCTAAGTGTATTGTGATTGATTGTATGATTTTAACTGTATGATTAGGGTTTTAAAAAATTGAAGAAAATTTTGAGAAAACTTGGAATTTAAATTTGAAAGAAAGTTTATTGAGAAATGTGTTGTTATTTGAAAAGAATGTGTAGGGCTTATAACTCAAAGTGAGGCCCAAGTGGTCTAAGAGCAGTTTCACCGGGAATAATGCTCCTCTTAGTACTAGTTTAAAAAACAGACAGATGATTTTGAAAACAGAGGTATGGGGCTTACAACTCAAGGAGAGGCCCATGGAGGTTTTTTATTGTTTAAAATAAAGTTTATGTACAAAAGGTTGGGGATATCACTCAAGGTGAGGCCCAAATGACTTATTTGAAAATAGTGATCGCAGTGCGATACCGAAAGACGTTGTGGGACTTATACTATAGCAGAGACTCAAACTTTATTTATGTACAAATGGGTTTGGGTCTTACACACTATTAGAGGCCAAAAAGAGTTTGTTATACTCAAGGAGATACCCAGATGAAAAATAATAACCGCGACGTTATTTTGAAATTCGCACCGGGACTTATACTATGACCGAGGCCCAGGAATTATTTATTTACAAAAAGGGGTTGGGTCTTACACTCTAATAGATGCCCGAAATTATTTCAAATAAAGTTTGAAAATTTAAAATCAAGGAAAAACCCTAATTTTAATTCAAATATATTTTTTCAAAGGTAAATTAAATAAATTAATAATATAAAATATCAAATATTTAAAAAACATGTTGTGAACTTTGAAAAATGTTTGAAAATAGATGTTTTAATTCACAAGATGATTGGAAAATCAATTGGTTTTGAAAGATCACGAGGAAGAATTTATTTTAAAATGTTTAAAACAATTAAAACGAAATTATTTGAAAAATTAAAAAATATATCAAATATAGAATATTTTTTTAATTTTTTGTGTGTAAATAAATATTAAAATGTACCAATGATTTATGTTTAAAAAAATAATTTGAAAAAGATTAAAAATGATAGAGATATGAATTTTTGAAATTAATTGAACAATAATCAAAATAATTAAAAATTCAAAAATTTGAAAAAGGGCGCGAAGAACGTCATCTTCTTCCTCGTGCCACACTCCATTTTCAGATTTGCAAAAACTCCTCTATCTTAGTGAATACGTAATGAAATTGACTTTTGTAAACATGAAAGTTGCTATTTTTTTAACAAGGATTTCAATGATACCAACTAATTGCATTTCTTTTAAGTTTAGAGTGAGAAATCATGTGATGAACAGATGAACCCAAATTTTTGCATGAACACTGTGAAACTCCGTACACGATAGATACAAAGCAATTAATTGAGGGAAGTTTCCTATGAGGGAACTAGTTATTGACTATGTTAGAAGTAACCTTTGGTTTGACCTAAGTGTAGACCTAACTGCTGGGGAAACTCTAGACAGATATGCACAAGTATATGTAGATAAGTGAATTAACGGGTATATAAATAAGTATGCATTGAATTGAAAAGACGTTGGGTCTTACACTCTGAAAAGAGGCCTAAGTGTATTGTGATTGATTGTATGATTTTAACTGTATGATTAGGGTTTTAAAAAATTGAAGAAAATTTTGAGAAAACTTGGAATTTAAATTTGAAAGAAAGTTTATTGAGAAATGTGTTGTTATTTGAAAAGAATGTGTAGGGCTTATAACTCAAAGTGAGGCCCAAGTGGTCTAAGAGCAGTTTCACCGGGAATAATGCTCCTCTTAGTACTAGTTTAAAAAACAGACAGATGATTTTGAAAACAGAGGTATGGGGCTTACAACTCAAGGAGAGGCCCATGGAGGTTTTTTATTGTTTAAAATAAAGTTTATGTACAAAAGGTTGGGGATATCACTCAAGGTGAGGCCCAAATGACTTATTTGAAAATAGTGATCGCAGTGCGATACCGAAAGACGTTGTGGGACTTATATTATAGCAGAGACTCAAACTTTATTTATGTACAAATGGGTTTGGGTCTAACACTCTATTAGAGGCCCAAAAGAGTTTGTTATACTCAAGGAGATACCCAGATGAAAAATAATAAACGCGACGTTATTTTGAAATTCGCACCGGGACTTATACTATGACCGAGGCCCAGGAATTATTTATTTACAAAAAGGGGTTGGGTCTTACACTCTAATAGATGCCCGAAATTATTTCAAATAAAGTTTGAAAATTTAAAATCAAGGAAAAACCCTAATTTTAATTCAAATATATTTTTTCAAAGGTAAATTAAATAAATTAATAATATAAAATATCAAATATTTAAAAAACATGTTGTGAACTTTGAAAAATGTTTGAAAATAGATGTTTTAATTCACAAGATGATTGGAAAATCAATTGGTTTTGAAAGATCACGAGGAAGAATTTATTTTAAAATGTTTAAAACAATTAAAACGAAATTATTTGAAAAATTAAAAAATATATCAAATATAGAATATTTTTTTAATTTTTTGTGTGTAAATAAATATTAAAATGTACCAATGATTTATGTTTAAAAAAATAATTTGAAAAAGATTAAAAATGATAGAGATATGAATTTTTGAAATTAATTGAACAATAATCAAAATAATTAAAAATTCAAAAATTTGAAAAAGGGCGCGAAGAACGTCATCTTCTTCCTCGTGCCACACTCCATTTTCAGATTTGCAAAAACTCCTCTATCTTAGTGAATACGTAATGAAATTGACTTTTGTAAACATGAAAGTTGCTATTTTTTTAACAAGGATTTCAATGATACCAACTAATTGCATTTCTTTTAAGTTTAGAGTGAGAAATCATGTGATGAACAGATGAACCCAAATTTTTGCATGAACACTGTGAAACTCCGTACACGATAGATACAAAGCAATTAATTGAGGGAAGTTTCCTATGAGGGAACTAGTTATTGACTATGTTAGAAGTAACCTTTGGTTTGACCTAAGTGTAGACCTAACTGCTGGGGAAACTCTAGACAGATATGCACAAGTATATGTAGATAAGTGAATTAACGGGTATATAAATAAGTATGCATTGAATTGAAAAGACGTTGGGTCTTACACTCTGAAAAGAGGCCTAAGTGTATTGTGATTGAATGTATGATTTTAACTGTATGATTAGGGTTTTAAAAAATTGAAGAAAATTTTGAGAAAACTTGGAATTTAAATTTGAAAGAAAGTTTATTGAGAAATGTGTTGTTATTTGAAAAGAATGTGTAGGGCTTATAACTCAAAGTGAGGCCCAAGTGGTTTAAGAGCAGTTTCACCGGGAATAATGCTCCTCTTAGTACTAGTTTAAAAAACAGACAGATGATTTTGAAAACAGAGGTATGGGGCTTACAACTCAAGGAGAGGCCCATGGAGGTTTTTTATTGTTTAAAATAAAGTTTATGTACAAAAGGTTGGGGATATCACTCAAGGTGAGGCCCAAATGACTTATTTGAAAATAGTGATCGCAGTGCGATACCGAAAGACGTTGTGGGACTTATACTATAGCAGAGACTCAAACTTTATTTATGTACAAATGGGTTTGGGTCTTACACTCTATTAGAGGCCAAAAAGAGTTTGTTATACTCAAGGAGATACCCAGATGAAAAATAATAACCGCGACGTTATTTTGAAATTCGCACCGGGACTTATACTATGACCGAGGCCCAGGAATTATTTATTTACAAAAAGGGGTTGGGTCTTACACTCTAATAGATGCCCGAAATTATTTCAAATAAAGTTTGAAAATTTAAAATCAAGGAAAAACCCTAATTTTAATTCAAATATATTTTTTCAAAGGTAAATTAAATAAATTAATAATATAAAATATCAAATATTTAAAAAACATGTTGTGAACTTTGAAAAATGTTTGAAAATAGATGTTTTAATTCACAAGATGATTGGAAAATCAATTGGTTTTGAAAGATCACGAGGAAGAATTTATTTTAAAATGTTTAAAACAATTAAAACGAAATTATTTGAAAAATTAAAAAATATATCAAATATAGAATATTTTTTTAATTTTTTGTGTGTAAATAAATATTAAAATGTACCAATGATTTATGTTTAAAAAAATAATTTGAAAAAGATTAAAAATGATAGAGATATGAATTTTTGAAATTAATTGAACAATAATCAAAATAATTAAAAATTCAAAAATTTGAAAAAGGGCGCGAAGAACGTCATCTTCTTCCTCGTGCCACACTCCATTTTCAGATTTGCAAAAACTCCTCTATCTTAGTGAATACGTAATGAAATTGACTTTTGTAAACATGAAAGTTGCTATTTTTTTAACAAGGATTTCAATGATACCAACTAATTGCATTTCTTTTAAGTTTAGAGTGAGAAATCATGTGATGAACAGATGAACCCAAATTTTTGCATGAACACTGTGAAACTCCGTACACGATAGATACAAAGCAATTAATTGAGGGAAGTTTCCTATGAGGGAACTAGTTATTGACTATGTTAGAAGTAACCTTTGGTTTGACCTAAGTGTAGACCTAACTGCTGGGGAAACTCTAGACAGATATGCACAAGTATATGTAGATAAGTGAATTAACGGGTATATAAATAAGTATGCATTGAATTGAAAAGACGTTGGGTCTTACACTCTGAAAAGAGGCCTAAGTGTATTGTGATTGAATGTATGATTTTAACTGTATGATTAGGGTTTTAAAAAATTGAAGAAAATTTTGAGAAAACTTGGAATTTAAATTTGAAAGAAAGTTTATTGAGAAATGTGTTGTTATTTGAAAAGAATGTGTAGGGCTTATAACTCAAAGTGAGGCCCAAGTGGTCTAAGAGCAGTTTCACCGGGAATAATGCTCCTCTTAGTACTAGTTTAAAAAACAGACAGATGATTTTGAAAACAGAGGTATGGGGCTTACAACTCAAGGAGAGGCCCATGGAGGTTTTTTATTGTTTAAAATAAAGTTTATGTACAAAAGGTTGGGGATATCACTCAAGGTGAGGCCCAAATGACTTATTTGAAAATAGTGATCGCAGTGCGATACCGAAAGACGTTGTGGGACTTATACTATAGCAGAGACTCAAACTTTATTTATGTACAAATGGGTTTGGGTCTTACACTCTATTAGAGGCCCAAAAGAGTTTGTTATACTCAAGGAGATACCCAGATGAAAAATAATAAACGCGACTTTATTTTGAAATTCGCACCGGGACTTATACTATGACCGAGGCCCAGGAATTATTTATTTACAAAAAGGGGTTGGGTCTTACACTCTAATAGATGCCCGAAATTATTTCAAATAAAGTTTGAAAATTTAAAATCAAGGAAAAACCCTAATTTTAATTCAAATATATTTTTTCAAAGGGAAATTAAATAGATTAATAATATAAAATATCAAATATTTAAAAAACATGTTGTGAACTTTGAAAAATGCTTGAAAATAGATGTTTTAATTCACAAGATGATTGGAAAATCAATTGGTTTTGAAAGATCACGAGGAAGAATTTATTTTAAAATGTTTAAAACAATTAAAACGAAATTATTTGAAAAATTAAAAAATATATCAAATATAGAATATTTTTTTAATTTTTTGTGTGTAAATAAATATTAAAATGTACCAATGATTTATGTTTAAAAAAATAATTTGAAAAAGATTAAAAATGATAGAGATATGAATTTTTGAAATTAATTGAACAATAATCAAAATAATTAAAAATTCAAAAATTTGAAAAAGGGCGCGAAGGACGTCATCTTCTTCCTCGTGCCACACTCCATTTTCAGATTTGCAAAAACTCCTCTATCTTAGTGAATACGTAATGAAATTGACTTTTGTAAACATGAAAGTTGCTATTTTTTTAACAAGGATTTCAATGATACCAACTAATTGCATTTCTTTTAAGTTTAGAGTGAGAAATCATGTGATGAACAGATGTACCCAAATTTTTGCATGAACACTGTGAAACTCCGTACACGATAGATACAAAGCAATTAATTGAGGGAAGTTTCCTATGAGGGAACTAGTTATTGACTATGTTAGAAGTAACCTTTGGTTTGACCTAAGTGTAGACCTAACTGCTGGGGAAACTCTAGACAGATATGCACAAGTATATGTAGATAAGTGAATTAACGGGTATATAAATAAGTATGCATTGAATTGAAAAGACGTTGGGTCTTACACTCTGAAAAGAGGCCTAAGTGTATTGTGATTGATTGTATGATTTTAACTGTATGATTAGGGTTTTAAAAAATTGAAGAAAATTTTGAGAAAACTTGGAATTTAAATTTGAAAGAAAGTTTATTGAGAAATGTGTTGTTATTTGAAAAGAATGTGTAGGGCTTATAACTCAAAGTGAGGCCCAAGTGGTTTAAGAGCAGTTTCACCGGGAATAATGCTCCTCTTAGTACTAGTTTAAAAAACAGACAGATGATTTTGAAAACAGAGGTATGGGGCTTACAACTCAAGGAGAGGCCCATGGAGGTTTTTTATTGTTTAAAATAAAGTTTATGTACAAAAGGTTGGGGATATCACTCAAGGTGAGGCCCAAATGACTTATTTGAAAATAGTGATCGCAGTGCGATACCGAAAGACGTTGTGGGACTTATACTATAGCAGAGACTCAAACTTTATTTATGTACAAATGGGTTTGGGTCTTACACTCTATTAGAGGCCAAAAAGAGTTTGTTATACTCAAGGAGATACCCAGATGAAAAATAATAACCGCGACGTTATTTTGAAATTCGCACCGGGACTTATACTATGACCGAGGCCCAGGAATTATTTATTTACAAAAAGGGGTTGGGTCTTACACTCTAATAGATGCCCGAAATTATTTCAAATAAAGTTTGAAAATTTAAAATCAAGGAAAAACCCTAATTTTAATTCAAATATATTTTTTCAAAGGTAAATTAAATAAATTAATAATATAAAATATCAAATATTTAAAAAACATGTTGTGAACTTTGAAAAATGTTTGAAAATAGATGTTTTAATTCACAAGATGATTGGAAAATCAATTGGTTTTGAAAGATCACGAGGAAGAATTTATTTTAAAATGTTTAAAACAATTAAAACGAAATTATTTGAAAAATTAAAAAATATATCAAATATAGAATATTTTTTTAATTTTTTGTGTGTAAATAAATATTAAAATGTACCAATGATTTATGTTTAAAAAAATAATTTGAAAAAGATTAAAAATGATAGAGATATGAATTTTTGAAATTAATTGAACAATAATCAAAATAATTAAAAATTCAAAAATTTGAAAAAGGGCGCGAAGAACGTCATCTTCTTCCTCGTGCCACACTCCATTTTCAGATTTGCAAAAACTCCTCTATCTTAGTGAATACGTAATGAAATTGACTTTTGTAAACATGAAAGTTGCTATTTTTTTAACAAGGATTTCAATGATACCAACTAATTGCATTTCTTTTAAGTTTAGAGTGAGAAATCATGTGATGAACAGATGAACCCAAATTTTTGCATGAACACTGTGAAACTCCGTACACGATAGATACAAAGCAATTAATTGAGGGAAGTTTCCTATGAGGGAACTAGTTATTGACTATGTTAGAAGTAACCTTTGGTTTGACCTAAGTGTAGACCTAACTGCTGGGGAAACTCTAGACAGATATGCACAAGTATATGTAGATAAGTGAATTAACGGGTATATAAATAAGTATGCATTGAATTGAAAAGACGTTGGGTCTTACACTCTGAAAAGAGGCCTAAGTGTATTGTGATTGAATGTATGATTTTAACTGTATGATTAGGGTTTTAAAAAATTGAAGAAAATTTTGAGAAAACTTGGAATTTAAATTTGAAAGAAAGTTTATTGAGAAATGTGTTGTTATTTGAAAAGAATGTGTAGGGCTTATAACTCAAAGTGAGGCCCAAGTGGTCTAAGAGCAGTTTCACCGGGAATAATGCTCCTCTTAGTACTAGTTTAAAAAACAGACAGATGATTTTGAAAACAGAGGTATGGGGCTTACAACTCAAGGAGAGGCCCATGGAGGTTTTTTATTGTTTAAAATAAAGTTTATGTACAAAAGGTTGGGGATATCACTCAAGGTGAGGCCCAAATGACTTATTTGAAAATAGTGATCGCAGTGCGATACCGAAAGACGTTGTGGGACTTATACTATAGCAGAGACTCAAACTTTATTTATGTACAAATGGGTTTGGGTCTTACACTCTATTAGAGGCCCAAAAGAGTTTGTTATACTCAAGGAGATACCCAGATGAAAAATAATAAACGCGACTTTATTTTGAAATTCGCACCGGGACTTATACTATGACCGAGGCCCAGGAATTATTTATTTACAAAAAGGGGTTGGGTCTTACACTCTAATAGATGCCCGAAATTATTTCAAATAAAGTTTGAAAATTTAAAATCAAGGAAAAACCCTAATTTTAATTCAAATATATTTTTTCAAAGGGAAATTAAATAGATTAATAATATAAAATATCAAATATTTAAAAAACATGTTGTGAACTTTGAAAAATGCTTGAAAATAGATGTTTTAATTCACAAGATGATTGGAAAATCAATTGGTTTTGAAAGATCACGAGGAAGAATTTATTTTAAAATGTTTAAAACAATTAAAACGAAATTATTTGAAAAATTAAAAAATATATCAAATATAGAATATTTTTTTAATTTTTTGTGTGTAAATAAATATTAAAATGTACCAATGATTTATGTTTAAAAAAATAATTTGAAAAAGATTAAAAATGATAGAGATATGAATTTTTGAAATTAATTGAACAATAATCAAAATAATTAAAAATTCAAAAATTTGAAAAAGGGCGCGAAGGACGTCATCTTCTTCCTCGTGCCACACTCCATTTTCAGATTTGCAAAAACTCCTCTATCTTAGTGAATACGTAATGAAATTGACTTTTGTAAACATGAAAGTTGCTATTTTTTTAACAAGGATTTCAATGATACCAACTAATTGCATTTCTTTTAAGTTTAGAGTGAGAAATCATGTGATGAACAGATGTACCAAAATTTTTGCATGAACACTGTGAAACTCCGTACACGATAGATACAAAGCAATTAATTGAGGGAAGTTTCCTATGAGGGAACTAGTTATTGACTATGTTAGAAGTAACCTTTGGTTTGACCTAAGTGTAGACCTAACTGCTGGGGAAACTCTAGACAGATATGCACAAGTATATGTAGATAAGTGAATTAACGGGTATATAAATAAGTATGCATTGAATTGAAAAGACGTTGGGTCTTACACTCTGAAAAGAGGCCTAAGTGTATTGTGATTGATTGTATGATTTTAACTGTATGATTAGGGTTTTAAAAAATTGAAGAAAATTTTGAGAAAACTTGGAATTTAAATTTGAAAGAAAGTTTATTGAGAAATGTGTTGTTATTTGAAAAGAATGTGTAGGGCTTATAACTCAAAGTGAGGCCCAAGTGGTCTAAGAGCAGTTTCACCGGGAATAATGCTCCTCTTAGTACTAGTTTAAAAAACAGACAGATGATTTTGAAAACAGAGGTATGGGGCTTACAACTCAAGGAGAGGCCCATGGAGGTTTTTTATTGTTTAAAATAAAGTTTATGTACAAAAGGTTGGGGATATCACTCAAGGTGAGGCCCAAATGACTTATTTGAAAATAGTGATCGCAGTGCGATACCGAAAGACGTTGTGGGACTTATACTATAGCAGAGACTCAAACTTTATTTATGTACAAATGGGTTTGGGTCTTACACTCTATTAGAGGCCCAAAAGAGTTTGTTATACTCAAGGAGATACCCAGATGAAAAATAATAAACGCGACGTTATTTTGAAATTCGCACCGGGACTTATACTATGACCGAGGCCCAGGAATTATTTATTTACAAAAAGGGGTTGGGTCTTACACTCTAATAGATGCCCGAAATTATTTCAAATAAAGTTTGAAAATTTAAAATCAAGGAAAAACCCTAATTTTAATTAAAATATATTTTTTCAAAGGGAAATTAAATAAATTAATAATATAAAATATCAAATATTTAAAAAACATGTTGTGAACTTTGAAAAATGTTTGAAAATAGATGTTTTAATTCACAAGATGATTTGAAAATCAATTGGTTTTGAAAGATCACGAGGAAGAATTTATTTTAAAATGTTTAAAACAATTAAAACGAAATTATTTGAAAAATTAAAAAATATATCAAATATAGAATATTTTTTTAATTTTTTATGTGTAAATAAATATTAAAATGTACCAATGATTTATGTTTAAAAAAATAATTTGAAAAAGATTAAAAATGATAGAGATATGAATTTTTGAAATTAATTGAACAATAATCAAAATAATTAAAAATTCAAAAATTTGAAAAAGGGCGCGAAGAACGTCATCTTCTTCCTCGTGCCACACTCCATTTTCAGATTTGCAAAAACTCCTCTATCTTAGTGAATACGTAATGAAATTGACGTTTGTAAACATGAAAGTTGCTATTTTTTTAACAAGGATTTCAATGATACCAACTAAGTGCATTTCTTTTAAGTTTAGAGTGAGAAATCATGTGATGAACAGATGAACCCAAATTTTTGCATGAACACTATGAAACTCCGTACACGATAGATACAAAGCAATTAATTGAGGGAAGTTTCCTATGAGGGAACATGTTATTGACTATGTTAGAAGTAACCTTTGGTTTGACCTAAGTGTAGACCTAACTGCTGGGGAAACTCTAGACAGATATGAACAAGTATATGTAGATAAGTGAATTAACGGGTATATAAATAAGTATGCATTGAATTGAAAAGACGTTGGGTCTTACACTCTGAAAAGAGGCCTAAGTGTATTGTGATTGATTGTATGATTTTAACTGTATGATTAGGGTTTTAAAAAATTGAAGAAAGTTTTGAGAAAACTTGGAATTTAAATTTGAAAGAAAGTTTATTGAGAAATGTGTTGTTATTTGAAAAGAATGTGTAGGGCTTATAACTCAAAGTGAGGCCCAAGTTGTCTAAGAGCAGTTTCACCGGGAATAATGCTCCTCTTAGTACAAGTTTAAAAAACAGACAGATGATTTTGAAAACAGAGGTATGGGGCTTACAACTCAAGGAGAGGCCCATGGAGGTTTTTTATTGTTTAAAATAAAGTTTATGTACAAAAGGTTGGGGATATCACTCAAGGTGAGGCCCAAATGATTTATTTGAAAATAGTGATCGCAGTGCGATACCGAAAGACGTTGTGGGACTTATACTATAGCAGAGACTCAAACTTTATTTATGTACAAATGGGTTTGGGTCTTACACTCTATTAGAGGCCCAAAAGAGTTTGTTATACTCAAGGAGATACCCAGATGAAAAATAATAAACGCGACGTTATTTTGAAATTCGCACCGGGACTTATACTATGACCGAGGCCCAGGAATTATTTATTTACAAAAAGGGGTTGGGTCTTACACTCTAATAGATGCCCGAAATTATTTCAAATAAAGTTTGAAAATTTAAAATCAAGGAAAAACCCTAATTTTAATTCAAATATATTTTTTCAAAGGGAAATTAAATAAATTAATAATATCAAATATCAAATATTTAAAAAACATGTTGTGAACTTTGAAAAATGTTTGAAAATAGATGTTTTAATTCACAAGATGATTTGAAAATCAATTGGTTTTGAAAGATCACGAGGAAGAATTTATTTTAAAATGTTTAAAACAATTAAAACGAAATTATTTGAAAAATTAAAAAATATATCAAATATAGAATATTTTTTTAATTTTTTATGTGTAAATAAATATTAAAATGTACCAATGATTTATGTTTAAAAAAATAATTTGAAAAAGATTAAAAATGATAGAGATATGAATTTTTGAAATTAATTGAACAATAATCAAAATAATTAAAAATTCAAAAATTTGAAAAAGGGCGCGAAGAACGTCATCTTCTTCCTCGTGCCACACTCCATTTTCAGATTTGCAAAAACTCCTCTATCTTAGTGAATACGTAATGAAATTGACGTTTGTAAACATGAAAGTTGCTATTTTTTTAACAAGGATTTCAATGATACCAACTAAGTGCATTTCTTTTAAGTTTAGAGTGAGAAATCATGTGATGAACAGATGAACCCAAATTTTTGCATGAACACTATGAAACTCCGTACACGATAGATACAAAGCAATTAATTGAGGGAAGTTTCCTATGAGGGAACATGTTATTGACTATGTTAGAAGTAACCTTTGGTTTGACCTAAGTGTAGACCTAACTGCTGGGGAAACTCTAGACAGATATGAACAAGTATATGTAGATAAGTGAATTAACGGGTATATAAATAAGTATGCATTGAATTGAAAAGACGTTGGGTCTTACACTCTGAAAAGAGGCCTAAGTGTATTGTGATTGATTGTATGATTTTAACTGTATGATTAGGGTTTTAAAAAATTGAAGAAAGTTTTGAGAAAACTTGGAATTTAAATTTGAAAGAAAGTTTATTGAGAAATGTGTTGTTATTTGAAAAGAATGTGTAGGGCTTATAACTCAAAGTGAGGCCCAAGTTGTCTAAGAGCAGTTTCACCGGGAATAATGCTCCTCTTAGTACAAGTTTAAAAAACAGACAGATGATTTTGAAAACAGAGGTATGGGGCTTACAACTCAAGGAGAGGCCCATGGAGGTTTTTTATTGTTTAAAATAAAGTTTATGTACAAAAGGTTGGGGATATCACTCAAGGTGAGGCCCAAATGATTTATTTGAAAATAGTGATCGCAGTGCGATACCGAAAGACGTTGTGGGACTTATACTATAGCAGAGACTCAAACTTTATTTATGTACAAATGGGTTTGGGTCTTACACTCTATTAGAGGCCCAAAAGAGTTTGTTATACTCAAGGAGATACCCAGATGAAAAATAATAAACGCGACGTTATTTTGAAATTCGCACCGGGACTTATACTATGACCGAGGCCCAGGAATTATTTATTTACAAAAAGGGGTTGGGTCTTACACTCTAATAGATGCCCGAAATTATTTCAAATAAAGTTTGAAAATTTAAAATCAAGGAAAAACCCTAATTTTAATTCAAATATATTTTTTCAAAGGGAAATTAAATAAATTAATAATATCAAATATCAAATATTTAAAAAACATGGTGTGAACTTTGAAAAATGTTTGAAAATAGATGTTTTAATTCACAAGATGATTTGAAAATCAATTGGTTTTGAAAGATCACGAGGAAGAATTTATTTTAAAATGTTTAAAACAATTAAAACGAAATTATTTTAAAAATTAAAAAATATATCAAATATAGAATATTTTTTTAATTTTTTATGTGTAAATAAATATTAAAATGTACCAATGATTTATGTTTAAAAAAATAATTTGAAAAAGATTAAAAATGATAGAGATATGAATTTTTGAAATTAATTGAACAATAATCAAAATAATTAAAAATTCAAAAATTTGAAAAAGGGCGCGAAGAACGTCATCTTCTTCCTCGTGCCACACTCCATTTTCAGATTTGCAAAAACTCCTCTATCTTAGTGAATACGTAATGAAATTGACGTTTGTAAACATGAAAGTTGCTATTTTTTTAACAAGGATTTCAATGATACCAACTAAGTGCATTTCTTTTAAGTTTAGAGTGAGAAATCATGTGATGAACAGATGAACCCAAATTTTTGCATGAACACTATGAAACTCCGTACACGATAGATACAAAGCAATTAATTGAGGGAAGTTTCCTATGAGGGAACATGTTATTGACTATGTTAGAAGTAACCTTTGGTTTGACCTAAGTGTAGACCTAACTGCTGGGGAAACTCTAGACAGATATGAACAAGTATATGTAGATAAGTGAATTAACGGGTATATAAATAAGTATGCATTGAATTGAAAAGACGTTGGGTCTTACACTCTGAAAAGAGGCCTAAGTGTATTGTGATTGATTGTATGATTTTAACTGTATGATTAGGGTTTTAAAAAATTGAAGAAAGTTTTGAGAAAACTTGGAATTTAAATTTGAAAGAAAGTTTATTGAGAAATGTGTTGTTATTTGAAAAGAATGTGTAGGGCTTATAACTCAAAGTGAGGCCCAAGTTGTCTAAGAGCAGTTTCACCGGGAATAATGCTCCTCTTAGTACAAGTTTAAAAAACAGACAGATGATTTTGAAAACAGAGGTATGGGGCTTACAACTCAAGGAGAGGCCCATGGAGGTTTTTTATTGTTTAAAATAAAGTTTATGTACAAAAGGTTGGGGATATCACTCAAGGTGAGGCCCAAATGATTTATTTGAAAATAGTGATCGCAGTGCGATACCGAAAGACGTTGTGGGACTTATACTATAGCAGAGACTCAAACTTTATTTATGTACAAATGGGTTTGGGTCTTACACTCTATTAGAGGCCCAAAAGAGTTTGTTATACTCAAGGAGATACCCAGATGAAAAATAATAAACGCGACGTTATTTTGAAATTCGCACCGGGACTTATACTATGACCGAGGCCCAGGAATTATTTATTTACAAAAAGGGGTTGGGTCTTACACTCTAATAGATGCCCGAAATTATTTCAAATAAAGTTTGAAAATTTAAAATCAAGGAAAAACCCTAATTTTAATTCAAATATATTTTTTCAAAGGGAAATTAAATAAATTAATAATATCAAATATCAAATATTTAAAAAACATGTTGTGAACTTTGAAAAATGTTTGAAAATAGATGTTTTAATTCACAAGATGATTTGAAAATCAATTGGTTTTGAAAGATCACGAGGAAGAATTTATTTTAAAATGTTTAAAACAATTAAAACGAAATTATTTTAAAAATTAAAAAATATATCAAATATAGAATATTTTTTTAATTTTTTATGTGTAAATAAATATTAAAATGTACCAATGATTTATGTTTAAAAAAATAATTTGAAAAAGATTAAAAATGATAGAGATATGAATTTTTGAAATTAATTGAACAATAATCAAAATAATTAAAAATTCAAAAATTTGAAAAAGGGCGCGAAGAACGTCATCTTCTTCCTCGTGCCACACTCCATTTTCAGATTTGCAAAAACTCCTCTATCTTAGTGAATACGTAATGAAATTGACGTTTGTAAACATGAAAGTTGCTATTTTTTTAACAAGGATTTCAATGATACCAACTAAGTGCATTTCTTTTAAGTTTAGAGTGAGAAATCATGTGATGAACAGATGAACCCAAATTTTTGCATGAACACTATGAAACTCCGTACACGATAGATACAAAGCAATTAATTGAGGGAAGTTTCCTATGAGGGAACATGTTATTGACTATGTTAGAAGTAACCTTTGGTTTGACCTAAGTGTAGACCTAACTGCTGGGGAAACTCTAGACAGATATGAACAAGTATATGTAGATAAGTGAATTAACGGGTATATAAATAAGTATGCATTGAATTGAAAAGACGTTGGGTCTTACACTCTGAAAAGAGGCCTAAGTGTATTGTGATTGATTGTATGATTTTAACTGTATGATTAGGGTTTTAAAAAATTGAAGAAAGTTTTGAGAAAACATGGAATTTAAATTTGAAATAAAGTTTATTGAGAAATGTGTTGTTATTTGAAAAGAATGTGTAGGGCTTATAACTCAAAGTGAGGCCCAAGTTGTCTAAGAGCAGTTTCACCGGGAATAATGCTCCTCTTAGTACAAGTTTAAAAAACAGACAGATGATTTTGAAAACAGAGGTATGGGGCTTACAACTCAAGGAGAGGCCCATGGAGGTTTTTTATTGTTTAAAATAAAGTTTATGTACAAAAGGTTGGGGATATCACTCAAGGTGAGGCCCAAATGACTTATTTGAAAATAGTGATCGCAGTGCGATACCGAAAGACGTTGTGGGACTTATACTATAGCAGAGACTCAAACTTTATTTATGTACAAATGGGTTTGGGTCTTACACTCTATTAGAGGCCCAAAAGAGTTTGTTATACTCAAGGAGATACCCAGATGAAAAATAATAAACGCGACGTTATTTTGAAATTCGCACCGGGACTTATACTATGACCGAGGCCCAGGAATTATTTATTTACAAAAAGGGGTTGGGTCTTACACTCTAATAGATGCCCGAAATTATTTCAAATAAAGTTTGAAAATTTAAAATCAAGGAAAAACCCTAATTTTAATTCAAATATATTTTTTCAAAGGGAAATTAAATAAATTAATAATATAAAATATCAAATATTTAAAAAACATGTTGTGAACTTTGAAAAATGTTTGAAAATAGATGTTTTAATTCACAAGATGATTTGAAAATCAATTGGTTTTGAAAGATCACGAGGAAGAATTTATTTTAAAATGTTTAAAACAATTAAAACGAAATTATTTTAAAAATTAAAAAATATATCAAATATAGAATATTTTTTTAATTTTTTATGTGTAAATAAATATTAAAATGTACCAATGATTTATGTTTAAAAAAATAATTTGAAAAAGATTAAAAATGATAGAGATATGAATTTTTGAAATTAATTGAACAATAATCAAAATAATTAAAAATTCAAAAATTTGAAAAAGGGCGCGAAGAACGTCATCTTCTTCCTCGTGCCACACTCCATTTTCAGATTTGCAAAAACTCCTCTATCTTAGTGAATACGTAATGAAATTGACGTTTGTAAACATGAAAGTTGCTATTTTTTTAACAAGGATTTCAATGATACCAACTAAGTGCATTTCTTTTAAGTTTAGAGTGAGAAATCATGTGATGAACAGATGAACCCAAATTTTTGCATGAACACTATGAAACTCCGTACACGATAGATACAAAGCAATTAATTGAGGGAAGTTTCCTATGAGGGAACATGTTATTGACTATGTTAGAAGTAACCTTTGGTTTGACCTAAGTGTAGACCTAACTGCTGGGGAAACTCTAGACAGATATGAACAAGTATATGTAGATAAGTGAATTAACGGGTATATAAATAAGTATGCATTGAATTGAAAAGACGTTGGGTCTTACACTCTGAAAAGAGGCCTAAGTGTATTGTGATTGATTGTATGATTTTAACTGTATGATTAGGGTTTTAAAAAATTGAAGAAAGTTTTGAGAAAACATGGAATTTAAATTTGAAAGAAAGTTTATTGAGAAATGTGTTGTTATTTGAAAAGAATGTGTAGGGCTTATAACTCAAAGTGAGGCCCAAGTTGTCTAAGAGCAGTTTCACCGGGAATAATGCTCCTCTTAGTACAAGTTTAAAAAACAGACAGATGATTTTGAAAACAGAGGTATGGGGCTTACAACTCAAGGAGAGGCCCATGGAGGTTTTTTATTGTTTAAAATAAAGTTTATGTACAAAAGGTTGGGGATATCACTCAAGGTGAGGCCCAAATGACTTATTTGAAAATAGTGATAGCAGTGCGATACCGAAAGACGTTGTGGGACTTATACTATAGCAGAGACTCAAACTTTATTTATGTACAAATGGGTTTGGGTCTTACACTCTATTAGAGGCCCAAAAGAGTTTGTTATACTCAAGGAGATACCCAGATGAAAAATAATAAACGCGACGTTATTTTGAAATTCGCACCGGGACTTATACTATGACCGAGGCCCAGGAATTATTTATTTACAAAAAGGGGTTGGGTCTTACACTCTAATAGATGCCCGAAATTATTTCAAATAAAGTTTGAAAATTTAAAATCAAGGAAAAACCCTAATTTTAATTAAAATATATTTTTTCAAAGGGAAATTAAATAAATTAACAATATAAAATATCAAATATTTAAAAAACATGTTGTGAACTTTGAAAAATGTTTGAAAATAGATGTTTTAATTCACAAGATGATTTGAAAATCAATTGGTTTTGAAAGATCACGAGGAAGAATTTATTTTAAAATGTTTAAAACAATTAAAACGAAATTATTTGAAAAATTAAAAAATATATCAAATATAGAATATTTTTTTAATTTTTTATGTGTAAATAAATATTAAAATGTACCAATGATTTATGTTTAAAAAAATAATTTGAAAAAGATTAAAAATGATAGAGATATGAATTTTTGAAATTAATTGAACAATAATCAAAATAATTAAAAATTCAAAAATTTGAAAAAGGGCGCGAAGAACGTCATCTTCTTCCTCGTGCCACACTCCATTTTCAGATTTGCAAAAACTCCTCTATCTTAGTGAATACGTAATGAAATTGACGTTTGTAAACATGAAAGTTGCTATTTTTTTAACAAGGATTTCAATGATACCAACTAAGTGCATTTCTTTTAAGTTTAGAGTGAGAAATCATGTGATGAACAGATGAACCCAAATTTTTGCATGAACACTATGAAACTCCGTACACGATAGATACAAAGCAATTAATTGAGGGAAGTTTCCTATGAGGGAACATGTTATTGACTATGTTAGAAGTAACCTTTGGTTTGACCTAAGTGTAGACCTAACTGCTGGGGAAACTCTAGACAGATATGAACAAGTATATGTAGATAAGTGAATTAACGGGTATATAAATAAGTATGCATTGAATTGAAAAGACGTTGGGTCTTACACTCTGAAAAGAGGCCTAAGTGTATTGTGATTGATTGTATGATTTTAACTGTATGATTAGGGTTTTAAAAAATTGAAGAAAGTTTTGAGAAAACATGGAATTTAAATTTGAAAGAAAGTTTATTGAGAAATGTGTTGTTATTTGAAAAGAATGTGTAGGGCTTATAACTCAAAGTGAGGCCCAAGTTGTCTAAGAGCAGTTTCACCGGGAATAATGCTCCTCTTAGTACAAGTTTAAAAAACAGACAGATGATTTTGAAACTAGAGGTATGGGGCTTACAACTCAAGGAGAGGCCCATGGAGGTTTTTTATTGTTTAAAATAAAGTTTATGTACAAAAGGTTGGGGATATCACTCAAGGTGAGGCCCAAATGACTTATTTGAAAATAGTGATCGCAGTGCGATACCGAAAGACGTTGTGGGACTTATACTATAGCAGAGACTCAAACTTTATTTATGTACAAATGGGTTTGGGTCTTACACTCTATTAGAGGCCCAAAAGAGTTTGTTATACTCAAGGAGATACCCAGATGAAAAATAATAAACGCGACGTTATTTTGAAATTCGCACCGGGACTTATACTATGACCGAGGCCCAGGAATTATTTATTTACAAAAAGGGGTTGGGTCTTACACTCTAATAGATGCCCGAAATTATTTCAAATAAAGTTTGAAAATTTAAAATCAAGGAAAAACCCTAATTTTAATTCAAATATATTTTTTCAAAGGGAAATTAAATAAATTAATAATATAAAATATCAAATATTTAAAAAACATGTTGTGAACTTTGAAAAATGTTTGAAAATAGATGTTTTAATTCACAAGATGATTTGAAAATCAATTGGTTTTGAAAGATCACGAGGAAGAATTTATTTTAAAATGTTTAAAACAATTAAAACGAAATTATTTTAAAAATTAAAAAATATATCAAATATAGAATATTTTTTTAATTTTTTATGTGTAAATAAATATTAAAATGTACCAATGATTTATGTTTAAAAAAATAATTTGAAAAAGATTAAAAATGATAGAGATATGAATTTTTGAAATTAATTGAACAATAATCAAAATAATTAAAAATTCAAAAATTTGAAAAAGGGCGCGAAGAACGTCATCTTCTTCCTCGTGCCACACTCCATTTTCAGATTTGCAAAAACTCCTCTATCTTAGTGAATACGTAATGAAATTGACGTTTGTAAACATGAAAGTTGCTATTTTTTTAACAAGGATTTCAATGATACCAACTAAGTGCATTTCTTTTAAGTTTAGAGTGAGAAATCATGTGATGAACAGATGAACCCAAATTTTTGCATGAACACTATGAAACTCCGTACACGATAGATACAAAGCAATTAATTGAGGGAAGTTTCCTATGAGGGAACATGTTATTGACTATGTTAGAAGTAACCTTTGGTTTGACCTAAGTGTAGACCTAACTGCTGGGGAAACTCTAGACAGATATGAACAAGTATATGTAGATAAGTGAATTAACGGGTATATAAATAAGTATGCATTGAATTGAAAAGACGTTGGGTCTTACACTCTGAAAAGACGCCTAAGTGTATTGTGATTGATTGTATGATTTTAACTGTATGATTAGGGTTTTAAAAAATTGAAGAAAGTTTTGAGAAAACATGGAATTTAAATTTGAAAGAAAGTTTATTGAGAAATGTGTTGTTATTTGAAAAGAATGTGTAGGGCTTATAACTCAAAGTGAGGCCCAAGTTGTCTAAGAGCAGTTTCACCGGGAATAATGCTCCTCTTAGTACAAGTTTAAAAAACAGACAGATGATTTTGAAAACAGAGGTATGGGGCTTACAACTCAAGGAGAGGCCCATGGAGGTTTTTTATTGTTTAAAATAAAGTTTATGTACAAAAGGTTGGGGATATCACTCAAGGTGAGGCCCAAATGACTTATTTGAAAATAGTGATCGCAGTGCGATACCGAAAGACGTTGTGGGACTTATACTATAGCAGAGACTCAAACTTTATTTATGTACAAATGGGTTTGGGTCTTACACTCTATTAGAGGCCCAAAAGAGTTTGTTATACTCAAGGAGATACCCAGATGAAAAATAATAAACGCGACGTTATTTTGAAATTCGCACCGGGACTTATACTATGACCGAGGCCCAGGAATTATTTATTTACAAAAAGGGGTTGGGTCTTACACTCTAATAGATGCCCGAAATTATTTCAAATAAAGTTTGAAAATTTAAAATCAAGGAAAAACCCTAATTTTAATTAAAATATATTTTTTCAAAGGGAAATTAAATAAATTAACAATATAAAATATCAAATATTTAAAAAACATGTTGTGAACTTTGAAAAATGTTTGAAAATAGATGTTTTAATTCACAAGATGATTTGAAAATCAATTGGTTTTGAAAGATCACGAGGAAGAATTTATTTTAAAATGTTTAAAACAATTAAAACGAAATTATTTGAAAAATTAAAAAATATATCAAATATAGAATATTTTTTTAATTTTTTATGTGTAAATAAATATTAAAATGTACCAATGATTTATGTTTAAAAAAATAATTTGAAAAAGATTAAAAATGATAGAGATATGAATTTTTGAAATTAATTGAACAATAATCAAAATAATTAAAAATTCAAAAATTTGAAAAAGGGCGCGAAGAACGTCATCTTCTTCCTCGTGCCACACTCCATTTTCAGATTTGCAAAAACTCCTCTATCTTAGTGAATACGTAATGAAATTGACGTTTGTAACCATGAAAGTTGCTATTTTTTTAACAAGGATTTCAATGATACCAACTAATTGCATTTCTTTTAAGTTTAGAGTGAGAAATCATGTGATGAACAGATGAACCCAAATTTTTGCATGAACACTATGAAACTCCGTACACGATAGATACAAAGCAATTAATTGAGGGAAGTTTCCTATGAGGGAACTAGTTATTGACTATGTTAGAAGTAACCTTTGGTTTGACCTAAGTGTAGACCTAACTGCTGGGGAAACTCTAGACAGATATGTACAAGTATATGTAGATAAGTGAATTAACGGGTATATAAATAAGTATGCATTGAATTGAAAAGACGTTGGGTCTTACACTCTGAAAAGAGGCCTAAGTGTATTGTGATTGATTGTATGATTTTAACTGTATGATTAGGGTTTTAAAAAATTGAAGAAAGTTTTGAGAAAACTTTGAATTTAAATTTGAAAGAAAGTTTATTGAGAAATGTGTTGTTATTTGAAAAGAATGTGTAGGGCTTATAACTCAAAGTGAGGCCCAAGTGGTCTAAGAGCAGTTTCACCGGGAATAATGCTCCTCTTAGTACTAGTTTAAAAAACAGACAGATGATTTTGAAAACAGAGGTATGGGGCTTACAACTCAAGGAGAGGCCCATGGAGGTTTTTTATTGTTTAAAATAAAGTTTATGTACAAAAGGTTGGGGATATCACTCAAGGTGAGGCCCAAATGACTTATTTGAAAATAGTGATCGCAGTGCGATACCGAAAGACGTTGTGGGACTTATACTATAGCAGAGACTCAAACTTTATTTATGTACAAATGGGTTTGGGTCTTACACTCTATTAGAGGCCCAAAAGAGTTTGTTATACTAAAGGAGATACCCAGATGAAAAATAATAAACGCGACGTTATTTTGAAATTCGCACCGGGACTTATACTATGACCGAGGCCCAGGAATTATTTATTTACAAAAAGGGGTTGGGTCTTACACTCTAATAGATGCCCGAAATTATTTCAAATAAAGTTTGAAAATTTAAAATCAAGGAAAAACCCTAATTTTAATTAAAATATATTTTTTCAAAGGGAAATTAAATAAATTAACAATATAAAATATCAAATATTTAAAAAACATGTTGTGAACTTTGAAAAATGTTTGAAAATAGATGTTTTAATTCACAAGATGATTTGAAAATCAATTGGTTTTGAAAGATCACGAGGAAGAATTTATTTTAAAATGTTTAAAACAATTAAAACGAAATTATTTGAAAAATTAAAAAATATATCAAATATAGAATATTTTTTTAATTTTTTATGTGTAAATAAATATTAAAATGTACCAATGATTTATGTTTAAAAAAATAATTTGAAAAAGATTAAAAATGATAGAGATATGAATTTTTGAAATTAATTGAACAATAATCAAAATAATTAAAAATTCAAAAATTTGAAAAAGGGCGCGAAGAACGTCATCTTCTTCCTCGTGCCACACTCCATTTTCAGATTTGCAAAAACTCCTCTATCTTAGTGAATACGTAATGAAATTGACGTTTGTAACCATGAAAGTTGCTATTTTTTTAACAAGGATTTCAATGATACCAACTAATTGCATTTCTTTTAAGTTTAGAGTGAGAAATCATGTGATGAACAGATGAACCCAAATTTTTGCATGAACACTATGAAACTCCGTACACGATAGATACAAAGCAATTAATTGAGGGAAGTTTCCTATGAGGGAACTAGTTATTGACTATGTTAGAAGTAACCTTTGGTTTGACCTAAGTGTAGACCTAACTGCTGGGGAAACTCTAGACAGATATGTACAAGTATATGTAGATAAGTGAATTAACGGGTATATAAATAAGTATGCATTGAATTGAAAAGACGTTGGGTCTTACACTCTGAAAAGAGGCCTAAGTGTATTGTGATTGATTGTATGATTTTAACTGTATGATTAGGGTTTTAAAAAATTGAAGAAAGTTTTGAGAAAACTTTGAATTTAAATTTGAAAGAAAGTTTATTGAGAAATGTGTTGTTATTTGAAAAGAATGTGTAGGGCTTATAACTCAAAGTGAGGCCCAAGTGGTCTAAGAGCAGTTTCACCGGGAATAATGCTCCTCTTAGTACTAGTTTAAAAAACAGACAGATGATTTTGAAAACAGAGGTATGGGGCTTACAACTCAAGGAGAGGCCCATGGAGGTTTTTTATTGTTTAAAATAAAGTTTATGTACAAAAGGTTGGGGATATCACTCAAGGTGAGGCCCAAATGACTTATTTGAAAATAGTGATCGCAGTGCGATACCGAAAGACGTTGTGGGACTTATACTATAGCAGAGACTCAAACTTTATTTATGTACAAATGGGTTTGGGTCTTACACTCTATTAGAGGCCCAAAAGAGTTTGTTATACTCAAGGAGATACCCAGATGAAAAATAATAAACGCGACGTTATTTTGAAATTCGCACCGGGACTTATACTATGACCGAGGCCCAGGAATTATTTATTTACAAAAAGGGGTTGGGTCTTACACTCTAATAGATGCCCGAAATTATTTCAAATAAAGTTTGAAAATTTAAAATCAAGGAAAAACCCTAATTTTAATTAAAATATATTTTTTCAAAGGGAAATTAAATAAATTAACAATATAAAATATCAAATTATTAAAAAACATGTTGTGAACTTTGAAAAATGTTTGAAAATAGATGTTTTAATTCACAAGATGATTTGAAAATCAATTGGTTTTGAAAGATCACGAGGAAGAATTTATTTTAAAATGTTTAAAACAATTAAAACGAAATTATTTGAAAAATTAAAAAATATATCAAATATAGAATATTTTTTTAATTTTTTATGTGTAAATAAATATTAAAATGTACCAATGATTTATGTTTAAAAAAATAATTTGAAAAAGATTAAAAATGATAGAGATATGAATTTTTGAAATTAATTGAACAATAATCAAAATAATTAAAAATTCAAAAATTTGAAAAAGGGCGCGAAGAACGTCATCTTCTTCCTCGTGCCACACTCCATTTTCAGATTTGCAAAAACTCCTCTATCTTAGTGAATACGTAATGAAATTGACGTTTGTAACCATGAAAGTTGCTATTTTTTTAACAAGGATTTCAATGATACCAACTAATTGCATTTCTTTTAAGTTTAGAGTGAGAAATCATGTGATGAACAGATGAACCCAAATTTTTGCATGAACACTATGAAACTCCGTACACGATAGATACAAAGCAATTAATTGAGGGAAGTTTCCTATGAGGGAACTAGTTATTGACTATGTTAGAAGTAACCTTTGGTTTGACCTAAGTGTAGACCTAACTGCTGGGGAAACTCTAGACAGATATGTACAAGTATATGTAGATAAGTGAATTAACGGGTATATAAATAAGTATGCATTGAATTGAAAAGACGTTGGGTCTTACACTCTGAAAAGAGGCCTAAGTGTATTGTGATTGATTGTATGATTTTAACTGTATGATTAGGGTTTTAAAAAATTGAAGAAAGTTTTGAGAAAACTTTGAATTTAAATTTGAAAGAAAGTTTATTGAGAAATGTGTTGTTATTTGAAAAGAATGTGTAGGGCTTATAACTCAAAGTGAGGCCCAAGTGGTCTAAGAGCAGTTTCACCGGGAATAATGCTCCTCTTAGTACTAGTTTAAAAAACAGACAGATGATTTTGAAAACAGAGGTGTGGGGCTTACAACTCAAGGAGAGGCCCATGGAGGTTTTTTATTGTTTAAAATAAAGTTTATGTACAAAAGGTTGGGGATATCACTCAAGGTGAGGCCCAAATGACTTATTTGAAAATAGTGATCGCAGTGCGATACCGAAAGACGTTGTGGGACTTATACTATAGCAGAGACTCAAACTTTATTTATGTACAAATGGGTTTGGGTCTTACACTCTATTAGAGGCCCAAAAGAGTTTGTTATACTCAAGGAGATACCCAGATGAAAAATAATAAACGCGACGTATTTTGAAATTCGCACCGGGACTTATACTATGACCGAGGCCCAGGAATTATTTATTTACAAAAAGGGGTTGGGTCTTACACTCTAATAGATGCCCGAAATTATTTCAAATAAAGTTTGAAAATTTAAAATCAAGGAAAAACCCTAATTTTAATTAAAATATATTTTTTCAAAGGGAAATTAAATAAATTAATAATATAAAATATCAAATATTTAAAAAACATGTTGTGAACTTTGAAAAATGTTTGAAAATAGATGTTTTAATTCACAAGATGATTTGAAAATCAATTGGTTTTGAAAGATCACGAGGAAGAATTTATTTTAAAATGTTTAAAACAATTAAAACGAAATTATTTGAAAAATTAAAAAATATATCAAATATAGAATATTTTTTTAATTTTTTGTGTGTAAATAAATATTAAAATGTACCAATGATTTATGTTTAAAAAAATAATTTGAAAAAGATTAAAAATGATAGAGATATGAATTTTTGAAATTAATTGAACAATAATCAAAATAATTAAAAATTCAAAAATTTGAAAAAGGGCGCGAAGAACGTCATCTTCTTCCTCGTGCCACACTCCATTTTCAGATTTGGAAAAACTCCTCTATCTTAGTGAATACGTAATGAAATTGACTTTTGTAAACATGAAAGTTGCTATTTTTTTAACAAGGATTTCAATGATACCAACTAATTGCATTTCTTTTAAGTTTAGAGTGAGAAATCATGTGATGAACAGATGAACCCAAATTTTTGCATGAACACTATGTAACTCCGTACACGATAGATACAAAGCAATTAATTGAGGGAAGTTTCCTATGAGGGAACTAGTTATTGACTATGTTAGAAGTAACCTTTGGTTTGACCTAAGTGTAGACCTAACTGCTGGGGAAACTCTAGACAGATATGCACAAGTATATGTAGATAAGTGAATTAACGGGTATATAAATAAGTATGCATTGAATTGAAAAGACGTTGGGTCTTACACTCTGAAAAGAGGCCTAAGTGTATTGTGATTGATTGTATGATTTTAACTGTATGATTAGGGTTTTAAAAAATTGAAGAAATATTTGAGAAAACTTTGAATTTAAATTTGAAAGAAAGTTTATTGAGAAATGTGTTGTTATTTGAAAAGAATGTGTAGGGCTTATAACTCAAAGTGAGGCCCAAGTGGTCTAAGAGCAGTTTCACCGGGAATAATGCTCCTCTTAGTACTAGTTTAAAATACAGACAGATGATTTTGAAAACAGAGGTATGGGGCTTACAACTCAAGGAGAGGCCCATGGAGGTTTTTTATTGTTTAAAATAAAGTTTATGTACAAAAGGTTGGGGATATCACTCAAGGTGAGGCCCAAATGACTTATTTGAAAATAGTGATCGCAGTGCGATACCGAAAGACGTTGTGGGACTTATACTATAGCAGAGACTCAAACTTTATTTATGTACAAATGGGTTTGGGTCTTACACTCTATTAGAGGCCCAAAAGAGTTTGTTATACTCAAGGAGATACCCAGATGAAAAATAATAAACGCGACGTTATTTTGAAATTCGCACCGGGACTTATACTATGACCGAGGCCCAGGAATTATTTATTTACAAAAAGGGGTTGGGTCTTACACTCTAATAGATGCCCGAAATTATTTCAAATAAAGTTTGAAAATTTAAAATCAAGGAAAAACCCTAATTTTAATTAAAATATATTTTTTCAAAGGGAAATTAAATAAATTAATAATATAAAATATCAAATATTTAAAAAACATGTTGTGAACTTTGAAAAATGTTTGAAAATAGATGTTTTAATTCACAAGATGATTTGAAAATCAATTGGTTTTGAAAGATCACGAGGAAGAATTTATTTTAAAATGTTTAAAACAATTAAAACGAAATTATTTGAAAAATTAAAAAATATATCAAATATAGAATATTTTTTTAATTTTTTGTGTGTAAATAAATATTAAAATGTACCAATGATTTATGTTTAAAAAAATAATTTGAAAAAGATTAAAAATGATAGAGATATGAATTTTTGAAATTAATTGAACAATAATCAAAATAATTAAAAATTAAAAAATTTGAAAAAGGGCGCGAAGAACGTCATCTTCTTCCTCGTGCCACACTCCATTTTCAGATTTGGAAAAACTCCTCTATCTTAGTGAATACGTAATGAAATTGACTTTTGTAAACATGAAAGTTGCTATTTTTTTAACAAGGATTTCAATGATACCAACTAATTGCATTTCTTTTAAGTTTAGAGTGAGAAATCATGTGATGAACAGATGAACCCAAATTTTTGCATGAACACTATGTAACTCCGTACACAATAGATACAAAGCAATTAATTGAGGGAAGTTTCCTATGAGGGAACTAGTTATTGACTATGTTAGAAGTAACCTTTGGTTTGACCTAAGTGTAGACCTAACTGCTGGGGAAACTCTAGACAGATATGCACAAGTATATGTAGATAAGTGAATTAACGGGTATATAAATAAGTATGCATTGAATTGAAAAGACGTTGGGTCTTACACTCTGAAAAGAGGCCTAAGTGTATTGTGATTGATTGTATGATTTTAACTGTATGATTAGGGTTTTAAAAAATTGAAGAAATATTTGAGAAAACTTTAAATTTAAATTTGAAAGAAAGTTTATTGAGAAATGTGTTGTTATTTGAAAAGAATGTGTAGGGCTTATAACTCAAAGTGAGGCCCAAGTGGTCTAAGAGCAGTTTCACCGGGAATAATGCTCCTCTTAGTACTAGTTTAAAATACAGACAGATGATTTTGAAAACAGAGGTATGGGGCTTACAACTCAAGGAGAGGCCTATGGAGGTTTTTTATTGTTTAAAATAAAGTTTATGTACAAAAGGTTGGGGATATCACTCAAGGTGAGGCCCAAATGACTTATTTGAAAATAGTGATCGCAGTGCGATACCGAAAGACGTTGTGGGACTTATACTATAGCAGAGACTCAAACTTTATTTATGTACAAATGGGTTTGGGTCTTACACTCTATTAGAGGCCCAAAAGAGTTTGTTATACTCAAGGAGATACCCAGATGAAAAATAATAAACGCGACGTTATTTTGAAATTCGCACCGGGACTTATACTATGACCGAGGCCCAGGAATTATTTATTTACAAAAAGGGGTTGGGTCTTACACTCTAATAGATGCCCGAAATTATTTCAAATAAAGTTTGAAAATTTAAAATCAAGGAAAAACCCTAATTTTAATTAAAATATATTTTTTCAAAGGGAAATTAAATAAATTAACAATATAAAATATCAAATATTTAAAAAACATGTTGTGAACTTTGAAAAATGTTTGAAAATAGATGTTTTAATTCACAAGATGATTTGAAAATCAATTGGTTTTGAAAGATCACGAGGAAGAATTTATTTTAAAATGTTTAAAACAATTAAAACGAAATTATTTGAAAAATTAAAAAATATATCAAATATAGAATATTTTTTTAATTTTTTATGTGTAAATAAATATTAAAATGTACCAATGATTTATGTTTAAAAAAATAATTTGAAAAAGATTAAAAATGATAGAGATATGAATTTTTGAAATTAATTGAACAATAATCAAAATAATTAAAAATTCAAAAATTTGAAAAAGGGTGCGAAGAACGTCATCTTCTTCCTCGTGCCACACTCCATTTTCAGATTTGCAAAAACTCCTCTATCTTAGTGAATACGTAATGAAATTGACGTTTGTAAACATGAAAGTTGCTATTTTTTTAACAAGGATTTCAATGATACCAACTAATTGCATTTCTTTTAAGTTTAGAGTGAGAAATCATGTGATGAACAGATGAACCCAAATTTTTGCATGAACACTGTGAAACTCCGTACACGATAGATACAAAGCAATTAATTGAGGGAAGTTTCCTATGAGGGAACTAGTTATTGACTATGTTAGAAGTAACCTTTGGTTTGACCTAAGTGTAGACCTAACTACTGGGGAAACTCTAGACAGATATGCACAAGTATATGTAGATAAGTGAATTAACGGGTATATAAATAAGTATGCATTGAATTGAAAAGACGTTGGGTCTTACACTCTGAAAAGAGGCCTAAGTGTATTGTGATTGATTGTATGATTTTAACTGTATGATTAGGGTTTTAAAAAATTGAAGAAAGTTTTGAGAAAACTTTGAATTTAAATTTGAAAGAAAGTTTATTGAGAAATGTGTTGTTTTTTGAAAAGAATGTGTAGGGCTTATAACTCAAAGTGAGGCCCAAGTGGTCTAAGAGCAGTTTCACCGGGAATAATGCTCCTCTTAGTACTAGTTTAAAATACAGACAGATGATTTTGAAAACAGAGGTATTGGGCTTACAACTCAAGGAGAGGCCCATGGAGGTTTTTTATTGTTTAAAATAAAGTTTATGTACAAAAGGTTAGGGATATTACTCAAGGTGAGGCCCAAATGACTTATTTGAAAATAGTGATCGCAGTGCGATACCGAAAGACGTTGTGGAACTTATACTATAGCAGAGACTCAAACTTTATTTATGTACAAATGGGTTTGGGTCTTACACTCTATTAGAGGCCCAAAAGAGTTTGTTATACTCAAGGAGATACCCAGATGAAAAATAATAAATGCGACGTTATTTTGAAATTCGCACCGGGACTTATACTATGACTGAGGCCTAGGAATTATTTATTTACAAAAAGGGGTTGGGTCTTACACTCTAATAGATGCCCGAAATTATTTCAAATAAAGTTTAAAAATTTAAAATCAAGGAAAAACCCTAATTTTAATTAAAATATATTTTTTCAAAGGGAAATTAAATAAATTAATAATATCAAATATCAAATATTTAAAAAACATGTTGTGAACTTTGAAAAATGTTTGAAAATAGATGTTTTAATTCACAAGATGATTTGAAAATCAATTGGTTTTGAAAGATCACGAGGAAGAATTTATTTTAAAATGTTTAAAACAATTAAAACGAAATTATTTGAAAAATTAAAAAATATATCAAATATAGAATATTTTTTTAATTTTTTATGTGTAAATAAATATTAAAATGTACCACTGATTTATTTTTAAAAAAATAATTTGAAAAAGATTAAAAATGATAGAGATATGAATTTTTGAAATTAATTGAACAATAATCAAAATAATTAAAAATTTGAAAATTTGAAAAAGGGCGCGAAGAACGTCATCTTCTTCCTCGTGCCACACTCCATTTTCAGATTTGCAAAAACTCCTCTATCTTAGTGAATACGTAATGAAATTGACTTTTGTAAACATGAAAGTTGCTATTTTTTTAACAAGGATTTCAATGATACCAACTAATTGCATTTCTTTTAAGTTTAGAGTGAGAAATCATGTGATGAACAGATGAACCCAAATTTTTGCATGAACACTATGAAACTCCGTACACGATAGATACAAAGCAATTAATTGAGGGAAGTTTCCTATGAGGGAACTAGTTATTGACTATGTTAGAAGTAACCTTTGGTTTGACCTAAGTGTAGACCTAACTGCTGGGGAAACTCTAGACAGATATGCACAAGTATATGTAGATAAGTGAATTAACGGGTATATAAATAAGTATGCATTGAATTGAAAAGACGTTGGGTCTTACACTCTGAAAAGAGGCCTAAGTGTATTGTGATTGATTGTATGATTTTAACTGTATGATTAGGGTTTTAAAAAATTGAAGAAAATTTTGAGAAAACTTGGAATTTAAATTTGAAAGAAAGTTTATTGAGAAATGTGTTGTTATTCGAAAAGAATGTGTAAGGCTTATAACTCAAAGTGAGGCCCAAGTGGTCTAAGAGCAGTTTCACCGGGAATAATGCTCCTCTTAGTACAAGTTTAAAAAACAGACAGATGATTTTGAAAACAGAGGTATGGGGCTTACAACTCAAGGAGAGGCCCATGGAGGTTTTTTATTGTTTAAAATAAAGTTTATGTACAAAAGGTTGGGGATATCACTCAAGGTGAGGCCCAAATGACTTATTTGAAAATAGTGATCGCAGTGCGATACCGAAAGACGTTGTGGGACTTATACTATAGCAGAGACTCAAACTTTATTTATGTATAAATGGGTTTGGGTCTTACACTCTATTAGAGGCCCAAATTAGTTTGTTATACTCAAAGAGATACCCAGATGAAAAATAATAAACGCGACATTATTTTGAAATTCGCACCGGGACTTATACTATGACCGAGGCCCAGGAATTATTTATTTACAAAAAGGGGTTGGGTCTTACACTCTAATAGATGCCCGAAATTATTTCAAATAAAGTTTGAAAATTTAAAATCAAGGAAAAACCCTAATTTTAATTAAAATATATTTTTTCAAAGGGAAATTAAATAAAATAATAATATAAAATATCAAATATATTAAAAAACATGTTGTGAACTTTGAAAAATGTTTGAAAATAGATGTTTTAATTCACAAGATGATTTGAAAATCAATTGGTTTTGAAAGATCACGAGGAAGAATTTATTTTAAAATGTTTAAAACAATTAAAACGAAATTATTTGAAAAATTCAAAAATATATCAAATATAGAATATTTTTTTAATTTTTTGTGTGTAAATAAATATTAAAATGAATCAATGATTTATGTTTAAAAAAATCATTTGAAAAAGATTAAAAATGATAGAGATATGAATTTTTGAAATTAATTGAACAATAATCAAAATAATTAAAAATCTAAAAATTTGAAAAAGGGCGCGAAGAACGTCATCTTCTTCCTCGTGCCACACTCCATTTTCAGATTTGCAAAAACTCCTCTATCTTAGTGAATACGTAATGAAATTGACTTTTGTAAACATGAAAGTTGCTATTTTTTTAACAAGGATTTCAATGATACCAACTAATTGCATTTCTTTTAAGTTTAGAGTGAGAAATCATGTGATGAACAGATGAACCCAAATTTTTGCATGAACACTATGAAACTCCGTACACGATAGATACAAAGCAATTAATTGAGGGAAGTTTTCTATGAGGGAACTAGTTATTGACTATGTTAGAAGTAACCTTTGGTTTGACCTAAGTGTAGACCTAACTGCAGGGGAAACTCTAGACAGATATGCACAAGTATATGTAGATAAGTGAATTAACGGGTATATAAATAAGTATGCATTGAATTGAAAAGACGTTGGGTCTTACACTCTGAAAAGAGGCCTAAGTGTATTGTGATTGATTGTATGATTTTAACTGTATGATTAGGGTTTTAAAAAATTGAAGAAAGTTTTGAGAAAACTTGGAATTTAAATTTGAAAGAAAGTTTATTGAGAAATGTGTTGTTATTTGAAAAGAATGTGTAGGGCTTATAACTCAAAGTGAGGCCCAAGTGGTCTAAGAGCAGTTTCACCGGGAATAATGCTCCTCTTAGTACAAGTTTAAAAAACAGACAGATGATTTTGAAAACAGAGGTATGGGGCTTACAACTCAAGGAGAGGCCCATGGAGGTTTTTTATTGTTTAAAATAAAGTTTATGTACAAAAGGTTGGGGATATCACTCAAGGTGAGGCCCAAATGACTTATTTGAAAATAGTGATCGCAGTGCGATACCGAAAGACGTTGTGGGACTTATACTATAGCAGAGACTCAAACTTTATTTATGTACAAATGGGTTTGGGTCTTACACTCTATTAGAGGCCCAAATGAGTTTGTTATACTCAAAGAGATACCCAGATGAAAAATAATAAACGCGACGTTATTTTGAAATTCGCACCGGGACTTATACTATGACCGAGGCCCAGGAATTATTTATTTACAAAAAGGGGTTGGGTCTTACACTCTAATAGATGCCCGAAGTTATTTCAAATAAAGTTTGAAAATTTAAAATCAAGGAAAAACCCTAATTTTAATTAAAATATATTTTTTCAAAGGGAAATTAAATAAAATAATAATATAAATATCAAATATATTAAAAAACATGTTGTGAACTTTGAAAAATGTTTGAAAATAGATGTTTTAATTCACAAGATGATTTGAAAATCAATTGGTTTTGAAAGATCACGAGGAAGAATTTATTTTAAAATGTTTAAAACAATTAAAACGAAATTATTTGAAAAATTCAAAAATATATCAAATATAGAATATTTATTTAATTTTTTGTGTGTAAATAAATATTAAAATGTATCAATGATTTATGTTTAAAAAAATCATTTGAAAAAGATTAAAAATGATAGAGATATGAATTTTTGAAATTAATTGAAAAATAATCAAAATAATTAAAAATTCAAAAATTTGAAAAAGGGCGCGAAGAACATCATCTTCTTCCTCGTGCCACACTCCATTTTCAGATTTGCAAAAACTCCTCTATCTTAGTGAATACGTAATGAAATTGACTTTTGTAAACATGAAAGTTGCTATTTTTTTAACAAGGATTTCAATGATACCAACTAATTGCATTTCTTTTAAGTTTAGAGTGAGAAATCATGTGATGAACAGATGAACCCAAATTTTTGCATGAACACTATGAAACTCCGTACACGATAGATACAAAGCAATTAATTGAGGGAAGTCTCCTATGAGGGAACTAGTTATCGACTATGTTAGAAGTAACCTTTGGTTTGACCTAAGTGTATACCTAACTGCTGGGGAAACTCTAGACAGATATGCACAAGTATATGTAGATAAGTGAATGAACTGGTATATAAATAAGTATGCATTGAATTGAAAAGACGTTGGGTCTTACACTCTGAAAAGAGGCCTAAGTGTATTGTGATTGATTGTATGATTTTAACTGTATGATTAGGGTTTTAAAAAATTGAAGAAAGTTTTGAGAAAACTTGGAATTTAAATTTGAAAGAAAGTTTATTGAGAAATGTGTTGTTATTTGAAAAGAATGTGTAGGGCTTATAACTCAAAGTGAGGCCCAAGTGGTCTAAGAGCAGTTTCACCGGGAATAATGCTCCTCTTAGTACTAGTTTAAAAAACAGACAGATGATTTTGAAAACAGAGGTATGGGGCTTACAACTCAAGGAGAGGCCCATGGAGGTTTTTTATTGTTTAAAATAAAGTTTATGTACAAAAGGTTGGGGATATCACTCAAGGTGAGGCCCAAATGACTTATTTGAAAATAGTGATCGCAGTGCGATACTGAAAGACGTTGTGGGACTTATACTATAACAGAGACTCAAACTTTATTTATGTATAAATGGGTTTGGGTCTTACACTCTATTAGAGGCCCAAAAGAGTTTGTTATACTCAAAGAGATACCCAGATGAAAAATAATAAACGCGACGTTATTTTGAAATTCACACCGGGACTTATACTATGACCGAGGCCCAGGAATTATTTATTTACAAAAAGGGGTTGGGTCTTACACTCTAATAGATGCCCAAAATTATTTCAAATAAAGTTTGAAAATTTAAAATCAAGGAAAAACCCTAATTTTAATTAAAATATATTTTTTCAAAGGGAAATTAAATAAAATAATAATATAAAATATAAAATATATTAAAAAGCATGTTGTGAACTTTGAAAAATGTTTGAAAATAGATGTTTTAATTCACAAGATGATTTGAAAATTAATTGGTTTTGAAAGATCACGAGGAAGAATTTATTTTAAAATGTTTAAAACAATTAAAACGAAATTATTTGAAAAATTCAAAAATATATCAAATATAGAATATTTTTTAATTTTTTGTGTGTAAATAAATATTAAAATGTATCAATGATTTATGTTTAAAAAATCATTTGAAAAAGGTTAAAAATGATAGAGATATGAATTTTTGAAATTAATTGAAAAATAATCAAAATAATTAAAAATTCAAAAATTTGAAAAAGGGCGCGAAGAACATCATCTTCTTCCTCGTGCCACACTCCATTTTCAGATTTGGAAAAACTCCTCTATCTTAGTGAATACGTAATGAAATTGACTTTTGTAAACATGAAAGTTGCTATTTTTTTAACAAGGATTTCAATGATACCAACTAATTGCATTTCTTTTAAGTTTAGAGTGAGAAATCATGTGATGAACAGATGAACCCAAATTTTTGCATGAACACTATGAAACTCCGTACACGATAGATACAAAGCAATTAATTGAGGGAAGTCTCCTATGAGGGAACTAGTTATCGACTATGTTAGAAGTAACCTTTGGTTTGACCTAAGTGTATACCTAACTGCTGGGGAAACTCTAGACAGATATGCACAAGTATATGTAGATAAGTGAATGAACTGGTATATAAATAAGTATGCATTGAATTGAAAAGACGTTGGGTCTTACACTCTGAAAAGAGGCCTAAGTGTATTGTGATTGATTGTATGATTTTAACTGTATGATTAGGGTTTTAAAAAATTGAAGAAAGTTTTGAGAAAACTTGGAATTTAAATTTGAAATAAAGTTTATTGAGAAATGTGTTGTTATTTGAAAAGAATGTGTAGGGCTTATAACTCAAAGTGAGGCCCAAGTGGTCTAAGAGCAGTTTCACCGGGAATAATGCTCCTCTTAGTACTAGTTTAAAAAACAGACAGATGATTTTGAAAACAGAGGTATGGGGCTTACAACTCAAGGAGAGGCCCATGGAGGTTTTTTATTGTTTAAAATAAAGTTTATGTACAAAAGGTTGGGGATATCACTCAAGGTGAGGCCCAAATGACTTATTTGAAAATAGTGATCGCAGTGCGATACCGAAAGACGTTGTGGGACTTATACTATAGCAGAGACTCAAACTTTATTTATGTATAAATGGGTTTGGGTCTTACACTATATTAGAGGCCCAAAAGAGTTTGTTATACTCAAAGAGATACCCAGATGAAAAATAATAAACGCGACGTTATTTTGAAATTTGCACCGGATCTTATACTATGACCGAGGCCCAGGAATTATTTATTTACAAAAAGGGGTTGGGTCTTACACTCTAATAGATGCCCGAAATTATTTCAAATAAAGTTTGAAAATTTAAAATAAGGAAAAACCCTAATTTTGATTAAAATATATTTTTTCAAAGGGAAATTAAATAAAATAATAATATAAAATATAAAATATATTAAAAAACATGTTGTGAACTTTGAAAAATGTTTGAAAATAGATGTTTTAATTCACAAGATGATTTGAAAATCAATTGGTTTTGAAAGATCACGAGGAAGAATTTATTTTAAAATGTTTAAAACAATTAAAACGAAATTATTTGAAAAATTCAAAAATATATCAAATATAGAATATTTTTTAATTTTTTGTGTGTAAATAAATATTAAAATGTATCAATGATTTATGTTTAAAAAAATCATTTGAAAAAGGTTAAAAATGATAGAGATATGAATTTTTGAAATTAATTGAAAAATAATCAAAATAATTAAAAATTCAAAAATTTGAAAAAGGGCGCGAAGAACATCATCTTCTTCCTCGTGCCACACTCCATTTTCAGATTTGCAAAAACTCCTCTATCTTAGTGAATACGTAATGAAATTGACTTTTGTAAACATGAAAGTTGCTATTTTTTTAACAAGGATTTCAATGATACCAACTAATTGCATTTCTTTTAAGTTTAGAGTGAGAAATCATGTGATGAACAGATGAACCCAAATTTTTGCATGAACACTATGAAACTCCGTACACGATAGATACAAAGCAATTAATTGAGGGAAGTCTCCTATGAGGGAACTAGTTATCGACTATGTTAGAAGTAACCTTTGGTTTGACCTAAGTGTAGACCTAACTGATGGGGAAACTCTAGACAGATATGCACAAGTATATGTAGATAAGTGAATTAACTGGTATATAAATAAGTATGCATTGAATTGAAAAGACGTTGGGTCTTACACTCTGAAAAGAGGCCTAAGTGTATTGTGATTGATTGTATGATTTTAACTGTATGATTAGGGTTTTAAAAAATTGAAGAAAGTTTTGAGAAAACTTGGAATTTAAATTTGAAAGAAAGTTTATTGAGAAATGTGTTGTTATTTGAAAAGAATGTGTAGGGCTTATAACTCAAAGTGAGGCCCAAGTGGTCTAAGAGCAGTTTCACCGGGAATAATGCTCCTCTTAGTACAAGTTTAAAAAACAGACAGATGATTTTGAAAACAGAGGTATGGGGCTTACAATTCAAGGAGAGGCCCATGGAGGTTTTTTATTGTTTAAAATAAAGTTTATGTACAAAAGGTTGGGGATATTACTCAAGGTGAGGCCCAAATGACTTATTTGAAAATAGTGATCGCAGTGCGATACCGAAAGACGTTGTGGGACTTATACTATAGCAGAGACTCAAACTTTATTTATGTACAAATGGGTTTGGGTCTTACACTCTATTAGAGGCCCAAATGAGTTTGTTATACTCAACGAGATACCCAGATGAAAAATAATAAACGCGACGTTATTTTGAAATTCGCACCGGGACTTATACTATGACCGAGGCCCAGGAATTATTTATTTACAAAAAGGGGTTGGGTCTTACACTCTAATAGATGCCCGAAATTATTTCAAATAAAGTTTGAAAATTTAAAATCAAGGAAAAACCCTAATTTTAATTCAAATATATTTTTTCAAAGGGAAATTAAATAAAATATCAAATATATTAAAAAACATGTTGTGAACTTTGAAAAATGTTTGAAAATAGATGTTTTAATTCACAAGATGATTTGAAAATCAATTGGTTTTGAAAGATCACGAGGAAGAATTTATTTTAAAATGTTTAAAACAATTAAAACGAAATTATTTGAAAAATTCAAAAATATATCGAATATAGAATATTTTTTTTATTTTTTGTGTGGAAATAAATATTAAAATGTATCAATGATTTATGTTTAAAAAACTCATTTGAAAAAGATTAAAAACGATAGAGATATGAATTTTTGAAATTAATTGTAAAATAATCAAAATAATTAAAAATTCAAAAATTTGGAAAAGGGCGCGAAGATCATCATCTTCTTCCTCGTGCCACACTCCATTTTCAGATTTGCAAAAACTCCTCTATCTTAGTGAATACGTAATGAAATTGACTTTTGTAAACATGAAAGTTGCTATTTTTTTAACAAGGATTTCAATGATACCAACTAATTGCATTTCTTTTAAGTTTAGAGTGAGAAATCATGTGATGAACAGATGAACCCAAATTTTTGCATGAACACTATGAAACTCCGTACACGATAGATACAAAGCAATTAATTGAGGGAAGTCTCCTATGAGGGAACTAGTTATCGACTATGTTAGAAGTAACCTTTGGTTTGACCTAAGTGTAGACCTAACTGATGGGGAAACTCTAGACAGATATGCACAAGTATATGTAGATAAGTGAATTAACTGGTATATAAATAAGTATGCATTGAATTGAAAAGACGTTGGGTCTTACACTCTGAAAAGAGGCCTAAGTGTATTGTGATTGATTGTATGATTTTAACTGTATGATTAGGGTTTTAAAAAATTGAAGAAAGTTTTGAGAAAACTTGGAATTTAAATTTGAAAGAAAGTTTATTGAGAAATGTGTTGTTATTTGAA
Organism: Lathyrus tuberosus; assembly: GCA_022829125.1. NCBI lineage: Eukaryota > Viridiplantae > Streptophyta > Magnoliopsida > Fabales > Fabaceae > Lathyrus > Lathyrus tuberosus. Next base: position 1,241,934 of record JALAZF010000276.1, on the reverse strand, counting down.
AAGAATGTGTAGGGCTTATAACTCAAAGTGAGGCCCAAGTGGTCTAAGAGCAGTTTCACCGGGAATAATGCTCCTCTTAGTACAAGTTTAAAAAACAGACAGATGATTTTGAAAACAGAGGTATGGGGCTTACAATTCAAGGAGAGGCCCATGGAGGTTTTTTATTGTTTAAAATAAAGTTTATGTACAAAAGGTTGGGGATATTACTCAAGGTGAGGCCCAAATGACTTATTTGAAAATAGTGATCGCAGTGCGATACCGAAAGACGTTGTGGGACTTATACTATAGCAGAGACTCAAACTTTATTTATGTACAAATGGGTTTGGGTCTTACACTCTATTAGAGGCCCAAATGAGTTTGTTATACTCAAGGAGATACCCAGATGAAAAATAATAAACGCGACGTTATTTTGAAATTCGCACCGGGACTTATACTATGACCGAGGCCCAGGAATTATTTATTTACAAAAAGGGGTTGGGTCTTACACTCTAATAGATGCCCGAAATTATTTCAAATAAAGTTTGAAAATTTAAAATCAAGGAAAAACCCTAATTTTAATTAAAATATATTTTTTCAAAGGGAAATTAAATAAAATATCAAATATATTAAAAAACATGTTGTGAACTTTGAAAAATGTTTGAAAATAGATGTTTTAATTCACAAGATGATTTGAAAATCAATTGGTTTTGAAAGATCACGAGGAAGAATTTATTTTAAAATGTTTAAAACAATTAAAACGAAATTATTTGAAAAATTCAAAAATATATCGAATATAGAATATTTTTTTTATTTTTTGTGTGGAAATAAATATTAAAATGTATCAATGATTTATGTTTAAAAAACTCATTTGAAAAAGATTAAAAACGATAGAGATATGAATTTTTGAAATTAATTGAAAAATAATCAAAATAATTAAAAATTCAAAAATTTGGAAAAGGGCGCGAAGAACATCATCTTCTTCCTCGTGCCACACTCCATTTTCAGATTTGCAAAAACTCCTCTATCTTAGTGAATACGTAATGAAATTGACTTTTGTAAACATGAAAGTTGTTATTTTTTTAACAAGGATTTCAATGATACCAACTAATTGCATTTCTTTTAAATTTAGAGTGAGAAATCATGTGATGAACAGATGAACCCAAATTTTTGCATGAACACTATGAAACTCCGTACACGATAGATACAAAGCAATTAATTGAGGGAAGTCTCCTATGAGGGAACTAGTTATCGACTATGTTAGAAGTAACCTTTGGTTTGACCTAAGTGTAGACCTAACTGATGGGGAAACTCTAGACAGATATGCACAAGTATATGTAGATAAGTGAATTAACTGGTATATAAATAAGTATGCATTGAATTGAAAAGACGTTGGGTCTTACACTCTGAAAAGAGGCCTAAGTGTATTGTGATTGATTGTATGATTTTAACTGTATGATTAGGGTTTTAAAAAATTGAAGAAAGTTTTGAGAAAACTTGGAATTTAAATTTGAAAGAAAGTTTATTGAGAAATGTGTTGTTATTTGAAAAGAATGTGTAGGGCTTATAACTCAAAGTGAGGCCCAAGTGGTCTAAGAGCAGTTTCACCGGGAATAATGCTCCTCTTAGTACAAGTTTAAAAAACAGACAGATGATTTTGAAAACAGAGGTATGGGGCTTACAATTCAAGGAGAGGCCCATGGAGGTTTTTTATTGTTTAAAATAAAGTTTATGTACAAAAGGTTGGGGATATTACTCAAGGTGAGGCCCAAATGACTTATTTGAAAATAGTGATCGCAGTGCGATACCGAAAGACGTTGTGGGACTTATACTATAGCAGAGACTCAAACTTTATTTATGTACAAATGGGTTTGGGTCTTACACTCTATTAGAGGCCCAAATGAGTTTGTTATACTCAAGGAGATACCCAGATGAAAAATAATAAACGCGACGTTATTTTGAAATTCGCACCGGGACTTATACTATGACCGAGGCCCAGGAATTATTTATTTACAAAAAGGGGTTGGGTCTTACACTCTAATAGATGCCCGAAATTATTTCAAATAAAGTTTGAAAATTTAAAATCAAGGAAAAACCCTAATTTTAATTAAAATATATTTTTTCAAAGGGAAATTAAATAAAATATCAAATATATTAAAAAACATGTTGTGAACTTTGAAAAATGTTTGAAAATAGATGTTTTAATTCACAAGATGATTTGAAAATCAATTGGTTTTGAAAGATCACGAGGAAGAATTTATTTTAAAATGTTTAAAACAATTAAAACGAAATTATTTGAAAAATTCAAAAATATATCGAATATAGAATATTTTTTTTATTTTTTGTGTGGAAATAAATATTAAAATGTATCAATGATTTATGTTTAAAAAACTCATTTGAAAAAGATTAAAAACGATAGAGATATGAATTTTTGAAATTAATTGAAAAATAATCAAAATAATTAAAAATTCAAAAATTTGGAAAAGGGCGCGAAGAACATCATCTTCTTCCTCGTGCCACACTCCATTTTCAGATTTGCAAAAACTCCTCTATCTTAGTGAATACGTAATGAAATTGACTTTTGTAAACATGAAAGTTGCTATTTTTTTAACAAGGATTTCAATGATACCAACTAATTGCATTTCTTTTAAGTATAGAGTGAGAAATCATGTGATGAACAGATGAACCCAAATTTTTGCATGAACACTATGAAACTCCATACACGATAGATACAAAGCAATTAATTGAGGGAAGTCTCCTATGAGGGAACTAGTTATCGACTATGTTAGAAGTAACCTTTGGTTTGACCTAAGTGTAGACCTAACTGATGGGGAAACTCTAGACAGATATGCACAAGTATATGTAGATAAGTGAATTAACTGGTATATAAATAAGTATGCATTGAATTGAAAAGACGTTGGGTCTTACACTCTGAAAAGAGGCCTAAGTGTATTGTGATTGATTGTATGATTTTAACTGTATGATTAGGGTTTTAAAAAATTGAAGAAAGTTTTGAGAAAACTTGGAATTTAAATTTGAAAGAAAGTTTATTGAGAAATGTGTTGTTATTTGAAAAGAATGTGTAGGGCTTATAACTCAAAGTGAGGCCCAAGTTGTCTAAGAGCAGTTTCACCGGGAATAATGCTCCTCTTAGTACAAGTTTAAAAAATAGACAGATGATTTTGAAAACAGAGGTATGGGGCTTACAACTCAAGGAGAGGCCCATGGAGGTTTTTTATTGTTTAAAATAAAGTTTATGTACAAAAGGTTGGGGATATTACTCAAGGTGAGGCCCAAATGACTTATTTGAAAATAGTGATCGCAGTGCGATACCGAAAGACGTTGTGGGACTTATCCTATAGCAGAGACTCAAACTTTATTTATGTACAAATGGGTTTGGGTCTTACACTCTATTAGAGGCCCAAAAGAGTTTGTTATACTCAAGGAGATACCTAGATGAAAAATAATAAATGCGACGTTATTTTGAAATTCGCACCGGGACTTATACTATGACCGAGGCCCAGGAATTATTTATTTACAAAAAGGGGTTGGGTCTTACACTCTAATAGATGCCCGAAATTATTTCAAATAAAGTTTGAAAATTTAAAATCAAGGAAAAACCCTAATTTTAATTAAAATATATTTTTTCAAAGGGAAATTAAATAAAATAATAATATAAAATATAAAATATATTAAAAAACATGTTGTGAACTTTGAAAAATGTTTGAAAATAGATGTTTTAATTCACAAGATGATTTGAAAATCAATTGGTTTTGAAAGATCACGAGGAAGAATTTATTTTAAAATGTTTAAAACAATTAAAACGAAATTATTTGAAAAATTCAAAAATATATCAAATATAGAATATTTTTTAATTTTTTGTGTGTAAATAAATATTAAAATGTATCAATGATTTATGTTTAAAAAAATCATTTGAAAAAGGTTAAAAATGATAGAGATATGAATTTTTGAAATTAATTGAAAAATAATCAAAATAATTAAAAATTCAAAAATTTGAAAAAGGGCGCGAAGAACATCATCTTCTTCCTCGTGCCACACTCCATTTTCAGATTTGCAAAAACTCCTCTATCTTAGTGAATACGTAATGAAATTGACTTTTGTAAACATGAAAGTTGCTATTTTTTTAACAAGGATTTCAATGATACCAACTAATTGCATTTCTTTTAAGTTTAGAGTGAGAAATCATGTGATGAACAGATGAACCCAAATTTTTGCATGAACACTATGAAACTCCGTACACGATAGATACAAAGCAATTAATTGAGGGAAGTCTCCTATGAGGGAACTAGTTATCGACTATGTTAGAAGTAACCTTTGGTTTGACCTAAGTGTAGACCTAACTGATGGGGAAACTCTAGACAGATATGCACAAGTATATGTAGATAAGTGAATTAACTGGTATATAAATAAGTATGCATTGAATTGAAAAGACGTTGGGTCTTACACTCTGAAAAGAGGCCTAAGTGTATTGTGATTGATTGTATGATTTTAACTGTATGATTAGGGTTTTAAAAAATTGAAGAAAGTTTTGAGAAAACTTGGAATTTAAATTTGAAAGAAAGTTTATTGAGAAATGTGTTGTTATTTGAAAAGAATGTGTAGGGCTTATAACTCAAAGTGAGGCCCAAGTGGTCTAAGAGCAGTTTCACCGGGAATAATGCTCCTCTTAGTACAAGTTTAAAAAACAGACAGATGATTTTGAAAACAGAGGTATGGGGCTTACAATTCAAGGAGAGGCCCATGGAGGTTTTTTATTGTTTAAAATAAAGTTTATGTACAAAAGGTTGGGGATATTACTCAAGGTGAGGCCCAAATGACTTATTTGAAAATAGTGATCGCAGTGCGATACCGAAAGACGTTGTGGGACTTATACTATAGCAGAGACTCAAACTTTATTTATGTACAAATGGGTTTGGGTCTTACACTCTATTAGAGGCCCAAATGAGTTTGTTATACTCAAGGAGATACCCAGATGAAAAATAATAAACGCGACGTTATTTTGAAATTCGCACCGGGACTTATACTATGACCGAGGCCCAGGAATTATTTATTTACAAAAAGGGGTTGGGTCTTACACTCTAATAGATGCCCGAAATTATTTCAAATAAAGTTTGAAAATTTAAAATCAAGGAAAAACCCTAATTTTAATTAAAATATATTTTTTCAAAGGGAAATTAAATAAAATATCAAATATATTAAAAAACATGTTGTGAACTTTGAAAAATGTTTGAAAATAGATGTTTTAATTCACAAGATGATTTGAAAATCAATTGGTTTTGAAAGATCACGAGGAAGAATTTATTTTAAAATGTTTAAAACAATTAAAACGAAATTATTTGAAAAATTCAAAAATATATCGAATATAGAATATTTTTTTTTATTTTTTGTGTGGAAATAAATATTAAAATGTATCAATGATTTATGTTTAAAAAACTCATTTGAAAAAGATTAAAAACGATAGAGATATGAATTTTTGAAATTAATTGAAAAATAATCAAAATAATTAAAAATTCAAAAATTTGGAAAAGGGCGCGAAGAAAATCATCTTCTTCCTCGTGCCACACTCCATTTTCAGATTTGCAAAAACTCCTCTATCTTAGTGAATACGTAATGAAATTGACTTTTGTAAACATGAAAGTTGCTATTTTTTTAACAAGGATTTCAATGATACCAACTAATTGCATTTCTTTTAAGTATAGAGTGAGAAATCATGTGATGAACAGATGAACCCAAATTTTTGTATGAACACTATGAAACTCCATACACGATAGATACAAAGCAATTAATTGAGGGAAGTCTCCTATGAGGGAACTAGTTATCGACTATGTTAGAAGTAACCTTTGGTTTGACCTAAGTGTAGACCTAACTGCTGGGGAAACTCTAGACAGATATGCACAAGTATATGTAGATAAGTGAATTAACTGGTATATAAATAAGTATGCATTGAATTGAAAAGACGTTGGGTCTTACACACTGAAAAGAGGCCTAAGTGTATTGTGATTGATTGTATGATTTTAACTGTATGATTAGGGTTTTAAAAAATTGAAGAAAGTTTTGAGAAAACTTGGAATTTAAATTTGAAAGAAAGTTTATTGAGAAATGTGTTGTTATTTGAAAAGAATGTGTAGGGCTTATAACTCAAAGTGAGGCCCAAGTTGTCTAAGAGCAGTTTCACCGGGAATAATGCTCCTCTTAGTACAAGTTTAAAAAACAGACAGATGATTTTGAAAACAGAGGTATGGGGCTTACAACCCAAGGAGAGGCCCATGGAGGTTTTTTATTGTTTAAAATAAAGTTTATGTACAAAAGGTTGGGGATATTACTCAAGGTGAGGCCCAAATGACTTATTTGAAAATAGTGATCGCAGTGCGATACCGAAAGACGTTGTGGGACTTATCCTATAGCAGAGACTCAAACTTTATTTATGTACAAATGGGTTTGGGTCTTACACTCTATTAGAGGCCCAAAAAAGTTTGTTATACTCAAGGAGATACCCAGATGAAAAATAATAAACGCGACGTTATTTTGAAATTCGCACCGGGACTTATACTATGACCGAGGCCCAGGAATTATTTATTTACAAAAAGGGGTTGGGTCTTACACTCTAATAGATGCCCGAAATTATTTCAAATAAAGTTTGAAAATTTAAAATCAAGGAAAAACCCTAATTTTAATTAAAATATATTTTTTCAAAGGGAAATAAAATAAAATAATAATATAAAATATAAAATACATTAAAAAACATGTTGTGAACTTTGAAAAATGTTTGAAAATAGATGTTTTAATTCACAAGATGATTTGAAAATCAATTGGTTTTGAAAGATCACGAGGAAGAATTTATTTTAAAATGTTTAAAACAATTAAAACGAAATTATTTGAAAAATTCAAAAATATATCAAATATAGAATATTTTTTAATTTTTTGTGTGTAAATAAATATTAAAATGTATCAATGATTTATGTTTAAAAAAATCATTTGAAAAAGGTTAAAAATGATAGAGATATGAATTTTTGAAATTAATTGAAAAATAATCAAAATAATTAAAAATTCAAAAATTTGAAAAAGGGCGCGAAGAACATCATCTTCTTCCTCGTGCCACACTCCATTTTCAGATTTGCAAAAACTCCTCTATCTTAGTGAATACGTAATGAAATTGACTTTTGTAAACATGAAAGTTGCTATTTTTTTAACAAGGATTTCAATGATACCAACTAATTGCATTTCTTTTAAGTTTAGAGTGAGAAATCATGTGATGAACAGATGAACCCAAATTTTTGCATGAACACTATGAAACTCCGTACACGATAGATACAAAGCAATTAATTGAGGGAAGTCTCCTATGAGGGAACTAGTTATCGACTATGTTAGAAGTAACCTTTGGTTTGACCTAAGTGTAGACCTAACTGCTGCGGAAACTCTAGACAGATATGCACAAGTATATGTAGATAAGTGAATTAACGGGTATATAAATAAGTATGCATTGAATTGAAAAGACGTTGGGTCTTACACTCTGAAAAGAGGCCTAAGTGTATTGTGATTGATTGTATGATTTTTACTGTATGATTAGGGTTTTAAAAAATTGAAGAAAATTTTGAGAAAACTTGGAATTTAAATTTGAAAGAAAGTTTATTGAGAAATGTGTTGTTATTTGAAAAGAATGTGTAGGGCTTATAACTCAAAGTGAGGCCCAAGTGGTCTAAGAGCAGTTTCACCGGGAATAATGCTCCTCTTAGTACAAGTTTAAAAAACAGACAGATGATTTTGAAAACAGAGGTATGGGGCTTACAATTCAAGGAGAGGCCCATGGAGGTTTTTTATTGTTTAAAATAAAGTTTATGTACAAAAGGTTGGGGATATTACTCAAGGTGAGGCCCAAATGACTTATTTGAAAATAGTGATCGCAGTGCGATACCGAAAGACGTTGTGGGACTTATACTATAGCAGAGACTCAAACTTTATTTATGTACAAATGGGTTTGGGTCTTACACTCTATTAGAGGCCCAAATGAGTTTGTTATACTCAAGGAGATACCCAGATGAAACATAATAAACGCGACGTTATTTTGAAATTCGCACCGGGACTTATACTATGACCGAGGCCCAGGAATTATTTATTTACAAAAAGGGGTTGGGTCTTACACTCTAATAGATGCCCGAAATTATTTCAAATAAAGTTTGAAAATTTAAAATCAAGGAAAAACCCTAATTTTAATTAAAATATATTTTTTCAAAGGGAAATTAAATAAAATATCAAATATATTAAAAAACATGTTGTGAACTTTGAAAAATGTTTGAAAATAGATGTTTTAATTCACAAGATGATTTGAAAATCAATTGGTTTTGAAAGATCACGAGGAAGAATTTATTTTAAAATGTTTAAAACAATTAAAACGAAATTATTTGAAAAATTCAAAAATATATCGAATATAGAATATTTTTTTTATTTTTTGTGTGGAAATAAATATTAAAATGTATCAATGATTTATGTTTAAAAAACTCATTTGAAAAAGATTAAAAACGATAGAGATATGAATTTTTGAAATTAATTGAAAAATAATCAAAATAATTAAAAATTCAAAAATTTGGAAAAGGGCGCGAAGAACATCATCTTCTTCCTCGTGCCACACTCCATTTTCAGATTTGCAAAAACTCCTCTATCTTAGTGAATACGTAATGAAATTGACTTTTGTAAACATGAAAGTTGCTATTTTTTTAACAAGGATTTCAATGATACCAACTAATTGCATTTCTTTTAAGTATAGAGTGAGAAATCATGTGATGAACAGATGAACCCAAATTTTTGCATGAACACTATGAAACTCCATACACGATAGATACAAAGCAATTAATTGAGGGAAGTCTCCTATGAGGGAACTAGTTATCGACTATGTTAGAAGTAACCTTTGGTTTGACCTAAGTGTAGACCTAACTGCTGGGGAAACTCTAGACAGATATGCACAAGTATATGTAGATAAGTGAATTAACTGGTATATAAATAAGTATGCATTGAATTGAAAAGACGTTGGGTCTTACACTCTGAAAAGAGGCCTAAGTGTATTGTGATTGATTGTATGATTTTAACTGTATGATTAGGGTTTTAAAAAATTGAAGAAAGTTTTGAGAAAACTTGGAATTTAAATTTGAAAGAAAGTTTATTGAGAAATGTGTTGTTATTTGAAAAGAATGTGTAGGGCTTATAACTCAAAGTGAGGCCCAAGTTGTCTAAGAGCAGTTTCACCGGGAATAATGCTCCTCTTAGTACAAGTTTAAAAAACAGACAGATGATTTTGAAAACAGAGGTATGGGGCTTACAACCCAAGGAGAGGCCCATGGAGGTTTTTTATTGTTTAAAATAAAGTTTATGTACAAAAGGTTGGGGATATTACTCAAGGTGAGGCCCAAATGACTTATTAGAAAATAGTGATCGCAGTGCGATACCGAAAGACGTTGTGGGACTTATCCTATAGCAGAGACTCAAACTTTATTTATGTACAAATGGGTTTGGGTCTTACACTCTATTAGAGGCCCAAAAGAGTTTGTTATACTCAAGGAGATACCCAGATGAAAAATAATAAACGCGACGTTATTTTGAAATTCGCACCGGGACTTATACTATGACCGAGGCCCAGGAATTATTTATTTACAAAAAGGGGTTGGGTCTTACACTCTAATAGATGCCCGAAATTATTTCAAATAAAGTTTGAAAATTTAAAATCAAGGAAAAACCCTAATTTTAATTAAAATATATTTTTTCAAAGGGAAATTAAATAAAATAATAATATAAAATATAAAATACATTAAAAAACATGTTGTGAACTTTGAAAAATGTTTGAAAATAGATGTTTTAATTCACAAGATGATTTGAAAATCAATTGGTTTTGAAAGATCACGAGGAAGAATTTATTTTAAAATGTTTAAAACAATTAAAACGAAATTATTTGAAAAATTCAAAAATATATCAAATATAGAATATTTTTTAATTTTTTGTGTGTAAATAAATATTAAAATGTATCAATGATTTATGTTTAAAAAAATCATTTGAAAAAGGTTAAAAATGATAGAGATATGAATTTTTGAAATTAATTGAAAAATAATCAAAATAATTAAAAATTCAAAAATTTGAAAAAGGGCGCGAAGAACATCATCTTCTTCCTCGTGCCACACTCCATTTTCAGATTTGCAAAAACTCCTCTATCTTAGTGAATACGTAATGAAATTGACTTTTGTAAACATGAAAGTTGCTATTTTTTTAACAAGGATTTCAATGATACCAACTAATTGCATTTCTTTTAAGTATAGAGTGAGAAATCATGCGATGAACAGATGAACCCAAATTTTTGCATGAACACTATGAAACTCCATACACGATAGATACAAAGCAATTAATTGAGGGAAGTCTCCTATGAGGGAACTAGTTATCGACTATGTTAGAAGTAACCTTTGGTTTGACCTAAGTGTAGACCTAACTGATGGGGAAACTCTAGACAGATATGCACAAGTATATGTAGATAAGTGAATTAACTGGTATATAAATAAGTATGCATTGAATTGAAAAGACGTTGGGTCTTACACTCTGAAAAGAGGCCTAAGTGTATTGTGATTGATTGTATGATTTTAACTGTATGATTAGGGTTTTAAAAAATTGAAGAAAGTTTTGAGAAAACTTGGAATTTAAATTTGAAAGAAAGTTTATTGAGAAATGTGTTGTTATTTGAAAAGAATGTGTAGGGCTTATAACTCAAAGTGAGGCCCAAGTTGTCTAAGAGCAGTTTCACCGGGAATAATGCTCCTCTTAGTACAAGTTTAAAAAACAGACAGATGATTTTGAAAACAGAGGTATGGGGCTTATAACCCAAGGAGAGGCCCATGGAGGTTTTTTATTGTTTAAAATAAAGTTTATGTACAAAAGGTTGGGGATATTACTCAAGGTGAGGCCCAAATGACTTATTTGAAAATAGTGATCGCAGTGCGATACCGAAAGACGTTGTGGGACTTATCCTATAGCAGAGACTCAAACTTTATTTATGTACAAATGGGTTTGGGTCTTACACTCTATTAGAGGCCCAAAAGAGTTTGTTATACTCAATGAGATACCCAGATGAAAAATAATAAACGCGACGTTATTTTGAAATTCGCACCGGGACTTATACTATGACCGAGGCCCAGGAATTATTTATTTACAAAAAGGGGTTGGGTCTTACACTCTAATAGATGCCCGAAATTATTTCAAATAAAGTTTGAAAATTTAAAATCAAGGAAAAACCCTAATTTTAATTAAAATATATTTTTTCAAAGGGAAATTAAATAAAATAATAATATAAAATATAAAATACATTAAAAAACATGTTGTGAACTTTGAAAAATGTTTGAAAATAGATGTTTTAATTCACAAGATGATTTGAAAATCAATTGGTTTTGAAAGATCACGAGGAAGAATTTATTTTAAAATGTTTAAAACAATTAAAACGAAATTATTTGAAAAATTCAAAAATATATCAAATATAGAATATTTTTTAATTTTTTGTGTGTAAATAAATATTAAAATGTATCAATGATTTATGTTTAAAAAAATCATTTGAAAAAGGTTAAAAATGATAGAGATATGAATTTTTGAAATTAATTGAAAAATAATCAAAATAATTAAAAATTCAAAAATTTGAAAAAGGGCGCGAAGAACATCATCTTCTTCCTCGTGCCACACTCCATTTTCAGATTTGCAAAAACTCCTCTATCTTAGTGAATACGTAATGAAATTGACTTTTGTAAACATGAAAGTTGCTATTTTTTTAACAAGGATTTCAATGATACCAACTAATTGCATTTCTTTTAAGTTTAGAGTGAGAAATCATGTGATGAACAGATGAACCCAAATTTTTGCATGAACACTATGAAACTCCGTACACGATAGATACAAAGCAATTAATTGAAGGAAGTCTCCTATGAGGGAACTAGTTATCGACTATGTTAGAAGTAACCTTTGGTTTGACCTAAGTGTAGACCTAACTGATGGGGAAACTCTAGACAGATATGCACAAGTATATGTAGATAAGTGAATTAACTGGTATATAAATAAGTATGCATTGAATTGAAAAGACGTTGGGTCTTACACTCTGAAAAGAGGCCTAAGTGTATTGTGATTGATTGTATGATTTTAAATGTATGATTAGGGTTTTAAAAAATTGAAGAAAGTTTTGAGAAAACTTGGAATTTAAATTTGAAAGAAAGTTTATTGAGAAATGTGTTGTTATTTGAAAAGAATGTGTATGGCTTATAACTCAAAGTGAGGCCCAAGTGGTCTAAGAGCAGTTTCACCGGGAATAATGCTCCTCTTAGTACAAGTTTAAAAAACAGACAGATGATTTTGAAAACAGAGGTATGGGGCTTACAATTCAAGGAGAGGCCCATGGAGGTTTTTTATTGTTTAAAATAAAGTTTATGTACAAAAGGTTGGGGATATTACTCAAGGTGAGGCCCAAATGACTTATTTGAAAATAGTGATCGCAGTGCGATACCGAAAGACGTTGTGGGACTTATACTATAGCAGAGACTCAAACTTTATTTATGTACAAATGGGTTTGGGTCTTACACTCTATTAGAGGCCCAAATGAGTTTGTTATACTCAAGGAGATACCCAGATGAAACATAATAAACGCGACGTTATTTTGAAATTCGCACCGGGACTTATACTATGACCGAGGCCCAGGAATTATTTATTTACAAAAAGGGGTTGGGTCTTACACTCTAATAGATGCCCGAAATTATTTCAAATAAAGTTTGAAAATTTAAAATCAAGGAAAAACCCTAATTTTAATTAAAATATATTTTTTCAAAGGGAAATTAAATAAAATATCAAATATATTAAAAAACATGTTGTGAACTTTGAAAAATGTTTGAAAATAGATGTTTTAATTCACAAGATGATTTGAAAATCAATTGGTTTTGAAAGATCACGAGGAAGAATTTATTTTAAAATGTTTAAAACAATTAAAACGAAATTATTTGAAAAATTCAAAAATATATCGAATATAGAATATTTTTTTTATTTTTTGTGTGGAAATAAATATTAAAATGTATCAATGATTTATGTTTAAAAAACTCATTTGAAAAAGATTAAAAACGATAGAGATATGAATTTTTGAAATTAATTGAAAAATAATCAAAATAATTAAAAATTCAAAAATTTGGAAAAGGGCGCGAAGAACATCATCTTCTTCCTCGTGCCACACTCCATTTTCAGATTTGCAAAAACTCCTCTATCTTAGTGAATACGTAATGAAATTGACTTTTGTAAACATGAAAGTTGCTATTTTTTTAACAAGGATTTCAATGATACCAACTAATTGCATTTCTTTTAAGTATAGAGTGAGAAATCATGTGATGAACAGATGAACCCAAATTTTTGCATGAACACTATGAAACTCCATACACGATAGATACAAAGCAATTAATTGAGGGAAGTCTCCTATGAGGGAACTAGTTATCGACTATGTTAGAAGTAACCTTTGGTTTGACCTAAGTGTAGACCTAACTGCTGGGGAAACTCTAGACAGATATGCACAAGTATATGTAGATAAGTGAATTAACTGGTATATAAATAAGTATGCATTGAATTGAAAAGACGTTGGGTCTTACACTCTGAAAAGAGGCCTAAGTGTATTGTGATTGATTGTATGATTTTAACTGTATGATTAGGGTTTTAAAAAATTGAAGAAAGTTTTGAGAAAACTTGGAATTTAAATTTGAAAGAAAGTTTATTGAGAAATGTGTTGTTATTTGAAAAGAATGTGTAGGGCTTATAACTCAAAGTGAGGCCCAAGTTGTCTAAGAGCAGTTTCACCGGGAATAATGCTCCTCTTAGTACAAGTTTAAAAAACAGACAGATGATTTTGAAAACAGAGGTATGGGGCTTACAACCCAAGGAGAGGCCCATGGAGGTTTTTTATTGTTTAAAATAAAGTTTATGTACAAAAGGTTGGGGATATTACTCAAGGTGAGGCCCAAATGACTTATTTGAAAATAGTGATCGCAGTGCGATACCGAAAGACGTTGTGGGACTTATCCTATAGCAGAGACTCAAACTTTATTTATGTACAAATGGGTTTGGGTCTTACACTCTATTAGAGGCCCAAAAGAGTTTGTTATACTCAAGGAGATACCCAGATGAAAAATAATAAACGCGACGTTATTTTGAAATTCGCACCGGGACTTATACTATGACCGAGGCCCAGGAATTATTTATTTACAAAAAGGGGTTGGGTCTTACACTCTAATAGATGCCCGAAATTATTTCAAATAAAGTTTGAAAATTTAAAATCAAGGAAAAACCCTAATTTTAATTAAAATATATTTTTTCAAAGGGAAATTAAATAAAATAATAATATAAAATATAAAATACATTAAAAAACATGTTGTGAACTTTGAAAAATGTTTGAAAATAGATGTTTTAATTCACAAGATGATTTGAAAATCAATTGGTTTTGAAAGATCACGAGGAAGAATTTATTTTAAAATGTTTAAAACAATTAAAACGAAATTATTTGAAAAATTCAAAAATATATCAAATATAGAATATTTTTTAATTTTTTGTGTGTAAATAAATATTAAAATGTATCAATGATTTATGTTTAAAAAAATCATTTGAAAAAGGTTAAAAATGATAGAGATATGAATTTTTGAAATTAATTGAAAAATAATCAAAATAATTAAAAATTCAAAAATTTGAAAAAGGGCGCGAAGAACATCATCTTCTTCCTCGTGCCACACTCCATTTTCAGATTTGCAAAAACTCCTCTATCTTAGTGAATACGTAATGCAATTGACTTTTGTAAACATGAAAGTTGCTATTTTTTTAACAAGGATTTCAATGATACCAACTAATTGCATTTCTTTTAAGTATAGAGTGAGAAATCATGCGATGAACAGATGAACCCAAATTTTTGCATGAACACTATGAAACTCCATACACGATAGATACAAAGCAATTAATTGAGGGAAGTCTCCTATGAGGGAACTAGTTATCGACTATGTTAGAAGTAACCTTTGGTTTGACCTAAGTGTAGACCTAACTGATGGGGAAACTCTAGACAGATATGCACAAGTATATGTAGATAAGTGAATTAACTGGTATATAAATAAGTATGCATTGAATTGAAAAGACGTTGGGTCTTACACTCTGAAAAGAGGCCTAAGTGTATTGTGATTGATTGTATGATTTTAACTGTATGATTAGGGTTTTAAAAAATTGAAGAAAGTTTTGAGAAAACTTGGAATTTAAATTTGAAAGAAAGTTTATTGAGAAATGTGTTGTTATTTGAAAAGAATGTGTAGGGCTTATAACTCAAAGTGAGGCCCAAGTTGTCTAAGAGCAGTTTCACCGGGAATAATGCTCCTCTTAGTACAAGTTTAAAAAACAGACAGATGATTTTGAAAACAGAGGTATGGGGCTTATAACCCAAGGAGAGGCCCATGGAGGTTTTTTATTGTTTAAAATAAATTTTATGTACAAAAGGTTGGGGATATTACTCAAGGTGAGGCCCAAATGACTTATTTGAAAATAGTGATCGCAGTGCGATACCGAAAGACGTTGTGGGACTTATCCTATAGCAGAGACTCAAACTTTATTTATGTACAAATGGGTTTGGGTCTTACACTCTATTAGAGGCCCAAAAGAGTTTGTTATACTCAAGGAGATACCCAGATGAAAAATAATAAACGCGACGTTATTTTGAAATTCGCACCGGGACTTATACTATGACCGAGGCCCAGGAATTATTTATTTACAAAAAGGGGTTGGGTCTTACACTCTAATAGATGCCCGAAATTATTTCAAATAAAGTTTGAAAATTTAAAATCAAGGAAAAACCCTAATTTTAATTAAAATATATTTTTTCAAAGGGAAATTAAATAAAATAATAATATAAAATATAAAATACATTAAAAAACATGTTGTGAACTTTGAAAAATGTTTGAAAATAGATGTTTTAATTCACAAGATGATTTGAAAATCAATTGGTTTTGAAAGATCACGAGGAAGAATTTATTTTAAAATGTTTAAAACAATTAAAACGAAATTATTTGAAAAATTCAAAAATATATCAAATATAGAATATTTTTTAATTTTTTGTGTGTAAATAAATATTAAAATGTATCAATGATTTATGTTTAAAAAAATCATTTGAAAAAGGTTAAAAATGATAGAGATATGAATTTTTGAAATTAATTGAAAAATAATCAAAATAATTAAAAATTCAAAAATTTGAAAAAGGGCGCGAAGAACATCATCTTCTTCCTCGTGCCACACTCCATTTTCAGATTTGCAAAAACTCCTCTATCTTAGTGAATACGTAATGAAATTGACTTTTGTAAACATGAAAGTTGCTATTTTTTTGACAAGGATTTCAATGATACCAACTAATTGCATTTCTTTTAAGTTTAGAGTGAGAAATCATGTGATGAACAGATGAACCCAAATTTTTGCATGAACACTATGAAACTCCGTACACGATAGATACAAAGCAATTAATTGAAGGAAGTCTCCTATGAGGGAACTAGTTATCGACTATGTTAGAAGTAACCTTTGGTTTGACCTAAGTGTAGACCTAACTGATGGGGAAACTCTAGACAGATATGCACAAGTATATGTAGATAAGTGAATTAACTGGTATATAAATAAGTATGCATTGAATTGAAAAGACGTTGGGTCTTACACTCTGAAAAGAGGCCTAAGTGTATTGTGATTGATTGTATGATTTTAAATGTATGATTAGGGTTTTAAAAAATTGAAGAAAGTTTTGAGAAAACTTGGAATTTAAATTTGAAAGAAAGTTTATTGAGAAATGTGTTGTTATTTGAAAAGAATGTGTATGGCTTATAACTCAAAGTGAGGCCCAAGTGGTCTAAGAGCAGTTTCACCGGGAATAATGCTCCTCTTAGTACAAGTTTAAAAAACAGACAGATGATTTTGAAAACAGAGGTATGGGGCTTACAATTCAAGGAGAGGCCCATGGAGGTTTTTTATTGTTTAAAATAAAGTTTATGTACAAAAGGTTGGGGATATTACTCAAGGTGAGGCCCAAATGACTTATTTGAAAATAGTGATCGCAGTGCGATACCGAAAGACGTTGTGGGACTTATACTATAGCAGAGACTCAAACTTTATTTATGTACAAATGGGTTTGGGTCTTACACTCTATTAGAGGCCCAAATGAGTTTGTTATACTCAAGGAGATACCCAGATGAAACATAATAAACGCGACGTTATTTTGAAATTCGCACCGGGACTTATACTATGACCGAGGCCCAGGAATTATTTATTTACAAAAAGGGGTTGGGTCTTACACTCTAATAGATGCCCGAAATTATTTCAAATAAAGTTTGAAAATTTAAAATCAAGGAAAAACCCTAATTTTAATTAAAATATATTTTTTCAAAGGGAAATTAAATAAAATATCAAATATATTAAAAAACATGTTGTGAACTTTGAAAAATGTTTGAAAATAGATGTTTTAATTCACAAGATGATTTGAAAATCAATTGGTTTTGAAAGATCACGAGGAAGAATTTATTTTAAAATGTTTAAAACAATTAAAACGAAATTATTTGAAAAATTCAAAAATATATCGAATATAGAATATTTTTTTTATTTTTTGTGTGGAAATAAATATTAAAATGTATCAATGATTTATGTTTAAAAAACTCATTTGAAAAAGATTAAAAACGATAGAGATATGAATTTTTGAAATTAATTGAAAAATAATCAAAATAATTAAAAATTCAAAAATTTGGAAAAGGGCGCGAAGAACATCATCTTCTTCCTCGTGCCACACTCCATTTTCAGATTTGCAAAAACTCCTCTATCTTAGTGAATACGTAATGAAATTCTCTTTTGTAAACATGAAAGTTGCTATTTTTTTAACAAGGATTTCAATGATACCAACTAATTGCATTTCTTTTAAGTTTAGAGTGAGAAATCATGTGATGAACAGATGAACCGAAATTTTTGCATGAACACTATGAAACTCCGTACACGATAGATACAAAGCAATTAATTGAGGGAAGTCTCCTATGAGGGAACTAGTTATCGACTATGTTAGAAGTAACCTTTGGTTTGACCTAAGTGTAGACCTAACTGATGGGGAAACTCTAGACAGATATGCACAAGTATATGTAGATAAGTGAATTAACTGGTATATAAATAAGTATGCATTGAATTGAAAAGACGTTGGGTCTTACACTCTGAAAAGAGGCCTAAGTGTATTGTGATTGATTGTATGATTTTAACTGTATGATTAGGGTTTTAAAAAATTGAAGAAAGTTTTGAGAAAACTTGGAATTTAAATTTGAAAGAAAGTTTATTGAGAAATGTGTTGTTATTTGAAAAGAATGTGTATGGCTTATAACTCAAAGTGAGGCCCAAGTGGTCTAAGAGCAGTTTCACCGGGAATAATGCTCCTCTTAGTACAAGTTTCAAAAACAGACAGATGATTTTGAAAACAGAGGTATGGGGCTTACAATTCAAGGAGAGGCCCATGGAGGTTTTTTATTGTTTAAAATAAAGTTTATGTACAAAAGGTTGGGGATATTACTCAAGGTGAGGCCCAAATGACTTATTTGAAAATAGTGATCGCAGTGCGATACCGAAAGACGTTGTGGGACTTATACTATAGCAGAGACTCAAACTTTATTTATGTACAAATGGGTTTGGGTCTTACACTCTATTAGAGGCCCAAATGAGTTTGTTATACTCAAGGAGATACCCAGATGAAACATAATAAACGCGACGTTATTTTGAAATTCGCACCGGGACTTATACTATGACCGAGGCCCAGGAATTATTTATTTACAAAAAGGGGTTGGGTCTTACACTCTAATAGATGCCCGAAATTATTTCAAATAAAGTTTGAAAATTTAAAATCAAGGAAAAACCCTAATTTTAATTAAAATATATTTTTTCAAAGGGAAATTAAATAAAATATCAAATATATTAAAAAACATGTTGTGAACTTTGAAAAATGTTTGAAAATAGATGTTTTAATTCACAAGATGATTTGAAAATCAATTGGTTTTGAAAGATCACGAGGAAGAATTTATTTTAAAATGTTTAAAACAATTAAAACGAAATTATTTGAAAAATTCAAAAATATATCGAATATAGAATATTTTTTTTATTTTTTGTGTGGAAATAAATATTAAAATGTATCAATGATTTATGTTTAAAAAACTCATTTGAAAAAGATTAAAAACGATAGAGATATGAATTTTTGAAATTAATTGAAAAATAATCAAAATAATTAAAAATTCAAAAATTTGGAAAAGGGCGCGAAGAACATCATCTTCTTCCTCGTGCCACACTCCATTTTCAGATTTGCAAAAACTCCTCTATCTTAGTGAATACGTAATGAAATTGACTTTTGTAAACATGAAAGTTGCTATTTTTTTAACAAGGATTTCAATGATACCAACTAATTGCATTTCTTTTAAGTATAGAGTGAGAAATCATGTGATGAACAGATGAACCCAAATTTTTGCATGAACACTATGAAACTCCATACACGATAGATACAAAGCAATTAATTGAGGGAAGTCTCCTATGAGGGAACTAGTTATCGACTATGTTAGAAGTAACCTTTGGTTTGACCTAAGTGTAGACCTAACTGCTGGGGAAACTCTAGACAGATATGCACAAGTATATGTAGATAAGTGAATTAACTGGTATATAAATAAGTATGCATTGAATTGAAAAGACGTTGGGTCTTACACTCTGAAAAGAGGCCTAAGTGTATTGTGATTGATTGTATGATTTTAACTGTATGATTAGGGTTTTAAAAAATTGAAGAAAGTTTTGAGAAAACTTGGAATTTAAATTTGAAAGAAAGTTTATTGAGAAATGTGTTGTTATTTGAAAAGAATGTGTAGGGCTTATAACTCAAAGTGAGGCCCAAGTTGTCTAAGAGCAGTTTCACCGGGAATAATGCTCCTCTTAGTACAAGTTTAAAAAACAGACAGATGATTTTGAAAACAGAGGTATGGGGCTTACAACCCAAGGAGAGGCCCATGGAGGTTTTTTATTGTTTAAAATAAAGTTTATGTACAAAAGGTTGGGGATATTACTCAAGGTGAGGCCCAAATGACTTATTTGAAAATAGTGATCGCAGTGCGATACCGAAAGACGTTGTGGGACTTATCCTATAGCAGAGACTCAAACTTTATTTATGTACAAATGGGTTTGGGTCTTACACTCTATTAGAGGCCCAAAAGAGTTTGTTATACTCAAGGAGATACCCAGATGAAAAATAATAAACGCGACGTTATTTTGAAACTCGCACCGAGACTTATACTATGACCGAGGCCCAGGAATTATTTATTTACAAAAAGGGGTTGGGTCTTACACTCTAATAGATGCCCGAAATTATTTCAAATAAAGTTTGAAAATTTAAAATCAAGGAAAAACCCTAATTTTAATTAAAATATATTTTTTCAAAGGGAAATTAAATAAAATAATAATATAAAATATAAAATACATTAAAAAACATGTTGTGAACTTTGAAAAATGTTTGAAAATAGATGTTTTAATTCACAAGATGATTTGAAAATCAATTGGTTTTGAAAGATCACGAGGAAGAATTTATTTTAAAATGTTTAAAACAATTAAAACGAAATTATTTGAAAAATTCAAAAATATATCGAATATAGAATATTTTTTTTATTTTTTGTGTGGAAATAAATATTAAAATGTATCAATGATTTATGTTTAAAAAACTCATTTGAAAAAGATTAAAAACGATAGAGATATGAATTTTTGAAATTAATTGAAAAATAATCAAAATAATTAAAAATTCAAAAATTTGAAAAAGGGCGCGAAGAACATCATCTTCTTCCTCGTGCCACACTCCATTTTCAGATTTGCAAAAACTCCTCTATCTTAGTGAATACGTAATGAAATTGACTTTTGTAAACATGAAAGTTGCTATTTTTTTAACAAGGATTTCAATGATACCAACTAATTGCATTTCTTTTAAGTATAGAGTGAGAAATCATGTGATGAACAGATGAACCCAAATTTTTGCATGAACACTATGAAACTCCATACACGATAGATACAAAGCAATTAATTGAGGGAAGTCTCCTATGAGGGAACTAGTTATCGACTATGTTAGAAGTAACCTTTGGTTTGACCTAAGTGTAGACCTAACTGCTGGGGAAACTCTAGACAGATATTCACAAGTATATGTAGATAAGTGAATTAACTGGTATATAAATAAGTATGCATTGAATTGAAAAGACGTTGGGTCTTACACTCTGAAAAGAGGCCTAAGTGTATTGTGATTGATTGTATGATTTTAACTGTATGATTAGGGTTTTAAAAAATTGAAGAAAGTTTTGAGAAAACTTGGAATTTAAATTTGAAAGAAAGTTTATTGAGAAATGTGTTGTTATTTGAAAAGAATGTGTAGGGCTTATAACTCAAAGTGAGGCCCAAGTTGTCTAAGAGCAGTTTCACCGGGAATAATGCTCCTCTTAGTACAAGTTTAAAAAACAGACAAATGATTTTGAAAACAGAGGTATGGGGCTTACAACCCAAGGAGAGGCCCATGGAGGTTTTTTATTGTTTAAAATAAAGTTTATGTACAAAAGGTTGGGGATATTACTCAAGGTGAGGCCCAAATGACTTATTTGAAAATAGTGATCGCAGTGCGATACCGAAAGACGTTGTGGGACTTATCCTATAGCAGAGACCCAAACTTTATTTATGTACAAATGGGTTTGGGTCTTACACTCTATTAGAGGCCCAAAAGAGTTTGTTATACTCAAGGAGATACCCAGATGAAAAATAATAAACGCGACGTTATTTTGAAATTCGCACCGGGACTTATACTATGACCGAGGCCCAGGAATTATTTATTTACAAAAAGGGGTTGGGTCTTACACTCTAATAGATGCCCGAAATTATTTCAAATAAAGTTTGAAAATTTAAAATCAAGGAAAAACCCTAATTTTAATTAAAATATATTTTTTCAAAGGGAAATTAAATAAAATAATAATATAAAATATAAAATACATTAAAAAACATGTTGTGAACTTTGAAAAATGTTTGAAAATAGATGTTTTAATTCACAAGATGATTTGAAAATCAATTGGTTTTGAAAGATCACGAGGAAGAATTTATTTTAAAATGTTTAAAACAATTAAAACGAAATTATTTGAAAAATTCAAAAATATATCAAATATAGAATATTTTTTAATTTTTTGTGTGTAAATAAATATTAAAATGTATCAATGATTTATGTTTAAAAAAATCATTTGAAAAAGGTTAAAAATGATAGAGATATGAATTTTTGAAATTAATTGAAAAATAATCAAAATAATTAAAAATTCAAAAATTTGAAAAAGGGCGCGAAGAACATCATCTTCTTCCTCGTGCCACAATCCATTTTCAGATTTGCAAAAACTCCTCTATCTTAGTGAATACGTAATGAAATTGACTTTTGTAAACATGAAAGTTGCTATTTTTTTAACAAGGATTTCAATGATACCAACTAATTGCATTTCTTTTAAGTTTAGAGTGAGAAATCATGTGATGAACAGATGAACCCAAATTTTTGCATGAACACTATGAAACTCCGTACACGATAGATACAAAGCAATTAATTGAGGGAAGTCTCCTATGAGGGAACTAGTTATCGACTATGTTAGAAGTAACCTTTGGTTTGACCTAAGTGTAGACCTAACTGATGGGGAAACTCTAGACAGATATGCACAAGTATATGTAGATAAGTGAATTAACTGGTATATAAATAAGTATGCATTGAATTGAAAAGACGTTGGGTCTTACACTCTGAAAAGAGGCCTAAGTGTATTGTGATTGATTGTATGATTTTAACTGTATGATTAGGGTTTTAAAAAATTGAAGAAAGTTTTGAGAAAACTTGGAATTTAAATTTGAAAGAAAGTTTATTGAGAAATGTGTTGTTATTTGAAAAGAATGTGTAGGGCTTATAACTCAAAGTGAGGCCCAAGTGGTCTAAGAGCAGTTTCACCGGGAATAATGCTCCTCTTAGTACAAGTTTAAAAAACAGACAGATGATTTTGAAAACAGAGGTATGGGGCTTACAATTCAAGGAGAGGCCCATGGAGGTTTTTTATTGTTTAAAATAAAGTTTATGTACAAAAGGTTGGGGATATTACTCAAGGTGAGGCCCAAATGACTTATTTGAAAATAGTGATCGCAGTGCGATACCGAAAGACGTTGTGGGACTTATACTATAGCAGAGACTCAAACTTTATTTATGTACAAATGGGTTTGGGTCTTACACTCTATTAGAGGCCCAAATGAGTTTGTTATACTCAAGGAGATACCCAGATGAAACATAATAAACGCGACGTTATTTTGAAATTCGCACCGGGACTTATACTATGACCGAGGCCCAGGAATTATTTATTTACAAAAAGGGGTTGGGTCTTACACTCTAATAGATGCCCGAAATTATTTCAAATAAAGTTTGAAAATTTAAAATCAAGGAAAAACCCTAATTTTAATTCAAATATATTTTTTCAAAGGGAAATTAAATAAAATATCAAATATATTAAAAAACATGTTGTGAACTTTGAAAAATGTTTGAAAATAGATGTTTTAATTCACAAGATGATTTGAAAATCAATTGGTTTTGAAAGATCACGAGGAAGAATTTATTTTAAAATGTTTAAAACAATTAAAACGAAATTATTTGAAAAATTCAAAAATATATCGAATATAGAATATTTTTTTTATTTTTTGTGTGGAAATAAATATTAAAATGTATCAATGATTTATGTTTAAAAAACTCATTTGAAAAAGATTAAAAACGATAGAGATATGAATTTTTGAAATTAATTGAAAAATAATCAAAATAATTAAAAATTCAAAAATTTGGAAAAGGGCGCGAAGAACATCATCTTCTTCCTCGTGCCACACTCCATTTTCAGATTTGCAAAAACTCCTCTATCTTAGTGAATACGTAATGAAATTGACTTTTGTAAACATGAAAGTTGCTATTTTTTTAACAAGGATTTCAATGATACCAACTAATTGCATTTCTTTTAAGTATAGAGTGAGAAATCATGTGATGAACAGATGAACCCAAATTTTTGCATGAACACTATGAAACTCCATACACGATAGATACAAAGCAATTAATTGAGGGAAGTCTCCTATGAGGGAACTAGTTATCGACTATGTTAGAAGTAACCTTTGGTTTGACCTAAGTGTAGACCTAACTGCTGGGGAAACTCTAGACAGATATGCACAAGTATATGTAGATAAGTGAATTAACTGGTATATAAATAAGTATGCATTGAATTGAAAAGACGTTGGGTCTTACACTCTGAAAAGAGGCCTAAGTGTATTGTGATTGATTGTATGATTTTAACTGTATGATTAGGGTTTTAAAAAATTGAAGAAAGTTTTGAGAAAACTTGGAATTTAAATTTGAAAGAAAGTTTATTGAGAAATGTGTTGTTATTTGAAAAGAATGTGTAGGGCTTATAACTCAAAGTGAGGCCCAAGTTGTCTAAGAGCAGTTTCACCGGGAATAATGCTCCTCTTAGTACAAGTTTAAAAAACAGACAGATGATTTTGAAAACAGAGGTATGGGGCTTACAACCCAAGGAGAGGCCCATGGAGGTTTTTTATTGTTTAAAATAAAGTTTATGTACAAAAGGTTGGGGATATTACTCAAGGTGAGGCCCAAATGACTTATTTGAAAATAGTGATCGCAGTGCGATACCGAAAGACGTTGTGGGACTTATCCTATAGCAGAGACTCAAACTTTATTTATGTACAAATGGGTTTGGGTCTTACACTCTATTAGAGGCCCAAAAGAGTTTGTTATACTCAAGGAGATACCCAGATGAAAAATAATAAACGCGACGTTATTTTGAAATTCGCACCGGGACTTATACTATGACCGAGGCCCAGGAATTATTTATTTACAAAAAGGGGTTGGGTCTTACACTCTAATAGATGCCCGAAATTATTTCAAATAAAGTTTGAAAATTTAAAATCAAGGAAAAACCCTAATTTTAATTAAAATATATTTTTTCAAAGGGAAATTAAATAAAATAATAATATAAAATATAAAATACATTAAAAAACATGTTGTGAACTTTGAAAAATGTTTGAAAATAGATGTTTTAATTCACAAGATGATTTGAAAATCAATTGGTTTTGAAAGATCACGAGGAAGAATTTATTTTAAAATGTTTAAAACAATTAAAACGAAATTATTTGAAAAATTCAAAAATATATCAAATATAGAATATTTTTTAATTTTTTGTGTGTAAATAAATATTAAAATGTATCAATGATTTATGTTTAAAAAAATCATTTGAAAAAGGTTAAAAATGATAGAGATATGAATTTTTGAAATTAATTGAAAAATAATCAAAATAATTAAAAATTCAAAAATTTGAAAAAGGGCGCGAAGAACATCATCTTCTTCCTCGTGCCACACTCCATTTTCAGATTTGCAAAAACTCCTCTATCTTAGTGAATACGTAATGAAATTGACTTTTGTAAACATGAAAGTTGCTATTTTTTTAACAAGGATTTCAATGATACCAACTAATTGCATTTCTTTTAAGTTTAGAGTGAGAAATCATGTGATGAACAGATGAACCCAAATTTTTGCATGAACACTATGAAACTCCGTACACGATAGATACAAAGCAATTAATTGAGGGAAGTCTCCTATGAGGGAACTAGTTATCGACTATGTTAGAAGTAACCTTTGGTTTGACCTAAGTGTAGACCTAACTGATGGGGAAACTCTAGACAGATATGCACAAGTATATGTAGATAAGTGAATTAACTGGTATATAAATAAGTATGCATTGAATTGAAAAGACGTTGGGTCTTACACTCTGAAAAGAGGCCTAAGTGTATTGTGATTGATTGTATGATTTTAACTGTATGATTAGGGTTTTAAAAAATTGAAGAAAGTTTTGAGAAAACTTGGAATTTAAATTTGAAAGAAAGTTTATTGAGAAATGTGTTGTTATTTGAAAAGAATGTGTAGGGCTTATAACTCAAAGTGAGGCCCAAGTTGTCTAAGAGCAGTTTCACCGGGAATAATGCTCCTCTTAGTACAAGTTTAAAAAACAGACAGATGATTTTGAAAACAGAGGTATGGGGCTTACAACCCAAGGAGAGGCCCATGGAGGTTTTTTATTGTTTAAAATAAAGTTTATGTACAAAAGGTTGGGGATATTACTCAAGGTGAGGCCCAAATGACTTATTTGAAAATAGTGATCGCAGTGCGATACCGAAAGACGTTGTGGGACTTATCCTATAGCAGAGACTCAAACTTTATTTATGTACAAATGGGTTTGGGTCTTACACTCTATTAGAGGCCCAAAAGAGTTTGTTATACTCAAGGAGATACCCAGATGAAAAATAATAAACGCGACGTTATTTTGAAATTCGCACCGGGACTTATACTATGACCGAGGCCCAGGAATTATTTATTTACAAAAAGGGGTTGGGTCTTACACTCTAATAGATGCCCGAAATTATTTCAAATAAAGTTTGAAAATTTAAAATCAAGGAAAAACCCTAATTTTAATTAAAATATATTTTTTCAAAGGGAAATTAAATAAAATAATAATATAAAATATAAAATACATTAAAAAACATGTTGTGAACTTTGAAAAATGTTTGAAAATAGATGTTTTAATTCACAAGATGATTTGAAAATCAATTGGTTTTGAAAGATCACGAGGAAGAATTTATTTTAAAATGTTTAAAACAATTAAAACGAAATTATTTGAAAAATTCAAAAATATATCAAATATAGAATATTTTTTAATTTTTTGTGTGTAAATAAATATTAAAATGTATCAATGATTTATGTTTAAAAAAATCATTTGAAAAAGGTTAAAAATGATAGAGATATGAATTTTTGAAATTAATTGAAAAATAATCAAAATAATTAAAAATTCAAAAATTTGAAAAAGGGCGCGAAGAACATCATCTTCTTCCTCGTGCCACACTCCATTTTCAGATTTGCAAAAACTCCTCTATCTTAGTGAATACGTAATGAAATTGACTTTTGTAAACATGAAAGTTGCTATTTTTTTAACAAGGATTTCAATGATACCAACTAATTGCATTTCTTTTAAGTTTAGAGTGAGAAATCATGTGATGAACAGATGAACCCAAATTTTTGCATGAACACTATGAAACTCCGTACACGATAGATACAAAGCAATTAATTGAGGGAAGTCTCCTATGAGGGAACTAGTTATCGACTATGTTAGAAGTAACCTTTGGTTTGACCTAAGTGTAGACCTAACTGATGGGGAAACTCTAGACAGATATGCACAAGTATATGTAGATAAGTGAATTAACTGGTATATAAATAAGTATGCATTGAATTGAAAAGACGTTGGGTCTTACACTCTGAAAAGAGGCCTAAGTGTATTGTGATTGATTGTATGATTTTAACTGTATGATTAGGGTTTTAAAAAATTGAAGAAAGTTTTGAGAAAACTTGGAATTTAAATTTGAAAGAAAGTTTATTGAGAAATGTGTTGTTATTTGAAAAGAATGTGTAGGGCTTATAACTCAAAGTGAGGCCCAAGTGGTCTAAGAGCAGTTTCACCGGGAATAATGCTCCTCTTAGTACAAGTTTAAAAAACAGACAGATGATTTTGAAAACAGAGGTATGGGGCTTACAATTCAAGGAGAGGCCCATGGAGGTTTTTTATTGTTTAAAATAAAGTTTATGTACAAAAGGTTGGGGATATTACTCAAGGTGAGGCCCAAATGACTTATTTGAAAATAGTGATCGCAGTGCGATACCGAAAGACGTTGTGGGACTTATACTATAGCAGAGACTCAAACTTTATTTATGTACAAATGGGTTTGGGTCTTACACTCTATTAGAGGCCCAAATGAGATTGTTATACTCAAGGAGATACCCAGATGAAACATAATAAACGCGACGTTATTTTGAAATTCGCACCGGGACTTATACTATGACCGAGGCCCAGGAATTATTTATTTACAAAAAGGGGTTGGGTCTTACACTCTAATAGATGCCCGAAATTATTTCAAATAAAGTTTGAAAATTTAAAATCAAGGAAAAACCCTAATTTTAATTAAAATATATTTTTTCAAAGGGAAATTAAATAAAATAATAATATAAAATATAAAATATATTAAAAAACATGTTGTGAACTTTGAAAAATGTTTGAAAATAGATGTTTTAATTCACAAGATGATTTGAAAATCAATTGGTTTTGAAAGATCACGAGGAAGAATTTATTTTAAAATGTTTAAAACAATTAAAACGAAATTATTTGAAAAATTCAAAAATATATCAAATATAGAATATTTTTTAATTTTTTGTGTGTAAATAAATATTAAAATGTATCAATGATTTATGTTTAAAAAAATCATTTGAAAAAGGTTAAAAATGATAGAGATATGAATTTTTGAAATTAATTGAAAAATAATCAAAATAATTAAAAATTCAAAAATTTGAAAAAGGGCGCGAAGAACATCATCTTCTTCCTCGTGCGACACTCCATTTTCAGATTTGCAAAAACTCCTCTATCTTAGTGAATACGTAATGAAATTGACTTTTGTAAACATGAAAGTTGCTATTTTTTTAACAAGGATTTCAATGATACCAACTAATTGCATTTCTTTTAAGTATAGAGTGAGAAATCATGTGATGAACAGATGAACCCAAATTTTTGCATGAACACTATGAAACTCCATACACGATAGATACAAAGCAATTAATTGAGGGAAGTCTCCTATGAGGGAACTAGTTATCGACTATGTTAGAAGTAACCTTTGGTTTGACCTAAGTGTAGACCTAACTGATGGGGAAACTCTAGACAGATATGCACAAGTATATGTAGATAAGTGAATTAACTGGTATATAAATAAGTATGCATTGAATTGAAAAGACGTTGGGTCTTACACTCTGAAAAGAGGCCTAAGTGTATTGTGATTGATTGTATGATTTTAACTGTATGATTAGGGTTTTAAAAAATTGAAGAAAGTTTTGAGAAAACTTGGAATTTAAATTTGAAAGAAAGTTTATTGAGAAATGTGTTGTTATTTGAAAAGAATGTGTAGGGCTTATAACTCAAAGTGAGGCCCAAGTTGTCTAAGAGCAGTTTCACCGGGAATAATGCTCCTCTTAGTACAAGTTTAAAAAACAGACAAATGATTTTGAAAACAGAGGTATGGGGCTTACAACCCAAGGAGAGGCCCATGGAGGTTTTTTATTGTTTAAAATAAAGTTTATGTACAAAAGGTTGGGGATATTACTCAAGGTGAGGCCCAAATGACTTATTTGAAAATAGTGATCGCAGTGCGATACCGAAAGACGTTGTGGGACTTATCCTATAGCAGAGACCCAAACTTTATTTATGTACAAATGGGTTTGGGTCTTACACTCTATTAGAGGCCCAAAAGAGTTTGTTATACTCAAGGAGATACCCAGATGAAAAATAATAAACGCGACGTTATTTTGAAATTCGCACCGGGACTTATACTATGACCGAGGCCCAGGAATTATTTATTTACAAAAAGGGGTTGGGTCTTACACTCTAATAGATGCCCGAAATTATTTCAAATAAAGTTTGAAAATTTAAAATCAAGGAAAAACCCTAATTTTAATTAAAATATATTTTTTCAAAGGGAAATTAAATAAAATAATAATATAAAATATAAAATACATTAAAAAACATGTTGTGAACTTTGAAAAATGTTTGAAAATAGATGTTTTAATTCACAAGATGATTTGAAAATCAATTGGTTTTGAAAGATCACGAGGAAGAATTTATTTTAAAATGTTTAAAACAATTAAAACGAAATTATTTGAAAAATTCAAAAATATATCAAATATAGAATATTTTTTAATTTTTTGTGTGTAAATAAATATTAAAATGTATCAATGATTTATGTTTAAAAAAATCATTTGAAAAAGGTTAAAAATGATAGAGATATGAATTTTTGAAATTAATTGAAAAATAATCAAAATAATTAAAAATTCAAAAATTTGAAAAAGGGCGCGAAGAACATCATCTTCTTCCTCGTGCCACAATCCATTTTCAGATTTGCAAAAACTCCTCTATCTTAGTGAATACGTAATGAAATTGACTTTTGTAAACATGAAAGTTGCTATTTTTTTAACAAGGATTTCAATGATACCAACTAATTGCATTTCTTTTAAGTTTAGAGTTAGAAATCATGTGATGAACAGATGAACCCAAATTTTTGCATGAACACTATGAAACTCCGTACACGATAGATACAAAGCAATTAATTGAGGGAAGTCTCCTATGAGGGAACTAGTTATCGACTATGTTAGAAGTAACCTTTGGTTTGACCTAAGTGTAGACCTAACTGATGGGGAAACTCTAGACAGATATGCACAAGTATATGTAGATAAGTGAATTAACTGGTATATAAATAAGTATGCATTGAATTGAAAAGACGTTGGGTCTTACACTCTGAAAAGAGGCCTAAGTGTATTGTGATTGATTGTATGATTTTAACTGTATGATTAGGGTTTTAAAAAATTGAAGAAAGTTTTGAGAAAACTTGGAATTTAAATTTGAAAGAAAGTTTATTGAGAAATGTGTTGTTATTTGAAAAGAATGTGTAGGGCTTATAACTCAAAGTGAGGCCCAAGTGGTCTAAGAGCAGTTTCACCGGGAATAATGCTCCTCTTAGTACAAGTTTAAAAAACAGACAGATGATTTTGAAAACAGAGGTATGGGGCTTACAATTCAAGGAGAGGCCCATGGAGGTTTTTTATTGTTTAAAATAAAGTTTATGTACAAAAGGTTGGGGATATTACTCAAGGTGAGGCCCAAATGACTTATTTGAAAATAGTGATCGCAGTGCGATACCGAAAGACGTTGTGGGACTTATACTATAGCAGAGACTCAAACTTTATTTATGTACAAATGGGTTTGGGTCTTACACTCTATTAGAGGCCCAAATGAGTTTGTTATACTCAAGGAGATACCCAGATGAAACATAATAAACGCGACGTTATTTTGAAATTCGCACCGGGACTTATACTATGACCGAGGCCCAGGAATTATTTATTTACAAAAAGGGGTTGGGTCTTACACTCTAATAGATGCCCGAAATTATTTCAAATAAAGTTTGAAAATTTAAAATCAAGGAAAAACCCTAATTTTAATTCAAATATATTTTTTCAAAGGGAAATTAAATAAAATATCAAATATATTAAAAAACATGTTGTGAACTTTGAAAAATGTTTGAAAATAGATGTTTTAATTCACAAGATGATTTGAAAATCAATTGGTTTTGAAAGATCACGAGGAAGAATTTATTTTAAAATGTTTAAAACAATTAAAACGAAATTATTTGAAAAATTCAAAAATATATCGAATATAGAATATTTTTTTTATTTTTTGTGTGGAAATAAATATTAAAATGTATCAATGATTTATGTTTAAAAAACTCATTTGAAAAAGATTAAAAACGATAGAGATATGAATTTTTGAAATTAATTGAAAAATAATCAAAATAATTAAAAATTCAAAAATTTGGAAAAGGGCGCGAAGAACATCATCTTCTTCCTCGTGCCACACTCCATTTTCAGATTTGCAAAAACTCCTCTATCTTAGTGAATACGTAATGAAATTGACTTTTGTAAACATGAAAGTTGCTATTTTTTTAACAAGGATTTCAATGATACCAACTAATTGCATTTCTTTTAAGTATAGAGTGAGAAATCATGTGATGAAC
Organism: Lathyrus tuberosus; assembly: GCA_022829125.1. Classification (NCBI taxonomy): domain Eukaryota; kingdom Viridiplantae; phylum Streptophyta; class Magnoliopsida; order Fabales; family Fabaceae; genus Lathyrus; species Lathyrus tuberosus. The sequence goes on along the minus strand of JALAZF010000276.1, from coordinate 1,210,158 downwards.
AGATGAACCCAAATTTTTGCATGAACACTATGAAACTCCATACACGATAGATACAAAGCAATTAATTGAGGGAAGTCTCCTATGAGGGAACTAGTTATCGACTATGTTAGAAGTAACCTTTGGTTTGACCTAAGTGTAGACCTAACTGCTGGGGAAACTCTAGACAGATATGCACAAGTATATGTAGATAAGTGAATTAACTGGTATATAAATAAGTATGCATTGAATTGAAAAGACGTTGGGTCTTACACTCTGAAAAGAGGCCTAAGTGTATTGTGATTGATTGTATGATTTTAACTGTATGATTAGGGTTTTAAAAAATTGAAGAAAGTTTTGAGAAAACTTGGAATTTAAATTTGAAAGAAAGTTTATTGAGAAATGTGTTGTTATTTGAAAAGAATGTGTAGGGCTTATAACTCAAAGTGAGGCCCAAGTTGTCTAAGAGCAGTTTCACCGGGAATAATGCTCCTCTTAGTACAAGTTTAAAAAACAGACAGATGATTTTGAAAACAGAGGTATGGGGCTTACAACCCAAGGAGAGGCCCATGGAGGTTTTTTATTGTTTAAAATAAAGTTTATGTACAAAAGGTTGGGGATATTACTCAAGGTGAGGCCCAAATGACTTATTTGAAAATAGTGATCGCAGTGCGATACCGAAAGACGTTGTGGGACTTATCCTATAGCAGAGACTCAAACTTTATTTATGTACAAATGGGTTTGGGTCTTACACTCTATTAGAGGCCCAAAAGAGTTTGTTATACTCAAGGAGATACCCAGATGAAAAATAATAAACGCGACGTTATTTTGAAATTCGCACCGGGACTTATACTATGACCGAGGCCCAGGAATTATTTATTTACAAAAAGGGGTTGGGTCTTACACTCTAATAGATGCCCGAAATTATTTCAAATAAAGTTTGAAAATTTAAAATCAAGGAAAAACCCTAATTTTAATTAAAATATATTTTTTCAAAGGGAAATTAAATAAAATAATAATATAAAATATAAAATACATTAAAAAACATGTTGTGAACTTTGAAAAATGTTTGAAAATAGATGTTTTAATTCACAAGATGATTTGAAAATCAATTGGTTTTGAAAGATCACGAGGAAGAATTTATTTTAAAATGTTTAAAACAATTAAAACGAAATTATTTGAAAAATTCAAAAATATATCAAATATAGAATATTTTTTAATTTTTTGTGTGTAAATAAATATTAAAATGTATCAATGATTTATGTTTAAAAAAATCATTTGAAAAAGGTTAAAAATGATAGAGATATGAATTTTTGAAATTAATTGAAAAATAATCAAAATAATTAAAAATTCAAAAATTTGAAAAAGGGCGCGAAGAACATCATCTTCTTCCTCGTGCCACACTCCATTTTCAGATTTGCAAAAACTCCTCTATCTTAGTGAATACGTAATGAAATTGACTTTTGTAAACATGAAAGTTGCTATTTTTTTAACAAGGATTTCAATGATACCAACTAATTGCATTTCTTTTAAGTTTAGAGTGAGAAATCATGTGATGAACAGATGAACCCAAATTTTTGCATGAACACTATGAAACTCCGTACACGATAGATACAAAGCAATTAATTGAGGGAAGTCTCCTATGAGGGAACTAGTTATCGACTATGTTAGAAGTAACCTTTGGTTTGACCTAAGTGTAGACCTAACTGATGGGGAAACTCTAGACAGATATGCACAAGTATATGTAGATAAGTGAATTAACTGGTATATAAATAAGTATGCATTGAATTGAAAAGACGTTGGGTCTTACACTCTGAAAAGAGGCCTAAGTGTATTGTGATTGATTGTATGATTTTAACTGTATGATTAGGGTTTTAAAAAATTGAAGAAAGTTTTGAGAAAACTTGGAATTTAAATTTGAAAGAAAGTTTATTGAGAAATGTGTTGTTATTTGAAAAGAATGTGTAGGGCTTATAACTCAAAGTGAGGCCCAAGTTGTCTAAGAGCAGTTTCACCGGGAATAATGCTCCTCTTAGTACAAGTTTAAAAAACAGACAGATGATTTTGAAAACAGAGGTATGGGGCTTACAACCCAAGGAGAGGCCCATGGAGGTTTTTTATTGTTTAAAATAAAGTTTATGTACAAAAGGTTGGGGATATTACTCAAGGTGAGGCCCAAATGACTTATTTGAAAATAGTGATCGCAGTGCGATACCGAAAGACGTTGTGGGACTTATCCTATAGCAGAGACTCAAACTTTATTTATGTACAAATGGGTTTGGGTCTTACACTCTATTAGAGGCCCAAAAGAGTTTGTTATACTCAAGGAGATACCCAGATGAAAAATAATAAACGCGACGTTATTTTGAAATTCGCACCGGGACTTATACTATGACCGAGGCCCAGGAATTATTTATTTACAAAAAGGGGTTGGGTCTTACACTCTAATAGATGCCCGAAATTATTTCAAATAAAGTTTGAAAATTTAAAATCAAGGAAAAACCCTAATTTTAATTAAAATATATTTTTTCAAAGGGAAATTAAATAAAATAATAATATAAAATATAAAATACATTAAAAAACATGTTGTGAACTTTGAAAAATGTTTGAAAATAGATGTTTTAATTCACAAGATGATTTGAAAATCAATTGGTTTTGAAAGATCACGAGGAAGAATTTATTTTAAAATGTTTAAAACAATTAAAACGAAATTATTTGAAAAATTCAAAAATATATCAAATATAGAATATTTTTTAATTTTTTGTGTGTAAATAAATATTAAAATGTATCAATGATTTATGTTTAAAAAAATCATTTGAAAAAGGTTAAAAATGATAGAGATATGAATTTTTGAAATTAATTGAAAAATAATCAAAATAATTAAAAATTCAAAAATTTGAAAAAGGGCGCGAAGAACATCATCTTCTTCCTCGTGCCACACTCCATTTTCAGATTTGCAAAAACTCCTCTATCTTAGTGAATACGTAATGAAATTGACTTTTGTAAACATGAAAGTTGCTATTTTTTTAACAAGGATTTCAATGATACCAACTAATTGCATTTCTTTTAAGTTTAGAGTGAGAAATCATGTGATGAACAGATGAACCCAAATTTTTGCATGAACACTATGAAACTCCGTACACGATAGATACAAAGCAATTAATTGAGGGAAGTCTCCTATGAGGGAACTAGTTATCGACTATGTTAGAAGTAACCTTTGGTTTGACCTAAGTGTAGACCTAACTGATGGGGAAACTCTAGACAGATATGCACAAGTATATGTAGATAAGTGAATTAACTGGTATATAAATAAGTATGCATTGAATTGAAAAGACGTTGGGTCTTACACTCTGAAAAGAGGCCTAAGTGTATTGTGATTGATTGTATGATTTTAACTGTATGATTAGGGTTTTAAAAAATTGAAGAAAGTTTTGAGAAAACTTGGAATTTAAATTTGAAAGAAAGTTTATTGAGAAATGTGTTGTTATTTGAAAAGAATGTGTAGGGCTTATAACTCAAAGTGAGGCCCAAGTGGTCTAAGAGCAGTTTCACCGGGAATAATGCTCCTCTTAGTACAAGTTTAAAAAACAGACAGATGATTTTGAAAACAGAGGTATGGGGCTTACAATTCAAGGAGAGGCCCATGGAGGTTTTTTATTGTTTAAAATAAAGTTTATGTACAAAAGGTTGGGGATATTACTCAAGGTGAGGCCCAAATGACTTATTTGAAAATAGTGATCGCAGTGCGATACCGAAAGACGTTGTGGGACTTATACTATAGCAGAGACTCAAACTTTATTTATGTACAAATGGGTTTGGGTCTTACACTCTATTAGAGGCCCAAATGAGATTGTTATACTCAAGGAGATACCCAGATGAAACATAATAAACGCGACGTTATTTTGAAATTCGCACCGGGACTTATACTATGACCGAGGCCCAGGAATTATTTATTTACAAAAAGGGGTTGGGTCTTACACTCTAATAGATGCCCGAAATTATTTCAAATAAAGTTTGAAAATTTAAAATCAAGGAAAAACCCTAATTTTAATTAAAATATATTTTTTCAAAGGGAAATTAAATAAAATAATAATATAAAATATAAAATATATTAAAAAACATGTTGTGAACTTTGAAAAATGTTTGAAAATAGATGTTTTAATTCACAAGATGATTTGAAAATCAATTGGTTTTGAAAGATCACGAGGAAGAATTTATTTTAAAATGTTTAAAACAATTAAAACGAAATTATTTGAAAAATTCAAAAATATATCAAATATAGAATATTTTTTAATTTTTTGTGTGTAAATAAATATTAAAATGTATCAATGATTTATGTTTAAAAAAATCATTTGAAAAAGGTTAAAAATGATAGAGATATGAATTTTTGAAATTAATTGAAAAATAATCAAAATAATTAAAAATTCAAAAATTTGAAAAAGGGCGCGAAGAACATCATCTTCTTCCTCGTGCGACACTCCATTTTCAGATTTGCAAAAACTCCTCTATCTTAGTGAATACGTAATGAAATTGACTTTTGTAAACATGAAAGTTGCTATTTTTTTAACAAGGATTTCAATGATACCAACTAATTGCATTTCTTTTAAGTATAGAGTGAGAAATCATGTGATGAACAGATGAACCCAAATTTTTGCATGAACACTATGAAACTCCATACACGATAGATACAAAGCAATTAATTGAGGGAAGTCTCCTATGAGGGAACTAGTTATCGACTATGTTAGAAGTAACCTTTGGTTTGACCTAAGTGTAGACCTAACTGATGGGGAAACTCTAGACAGATATGCACAAGTATATGTAGATAAGTGAATTAACTGGTATATAAATAAGTATGCATTGAATTGAAAAGACGTTGGGTCTTACACTCTGAAAAGAGGCCTAAGTGTATTGTGATTGATTGTATGATTTTAACTGTATGATTAGGGTTTTAAAAAATTGAAGAAAGTTTTGAGAAAACTTGGAATTTAAATTTGAAAGAAAGTTTATTGAGAAATGTGTTGTTATTTGAAAAGAATGTGTAGGGCTTATAACTCAAAGTGAGGCCCAAGTTGTCTAAGAGCAGTTTCACCGGGAATAATGCTCCTCTTAGTACAAGTTTAAAAAACAGACAGATGATTTTGAAAACAGAGGTATGGGGCTTACAACTCAAGGAGAGGCCCATGGAGGTTTTTTATTGTTTAAAATAAAGTTTATGTACAAAAGGTTGGGGATATTACTCAAGGTGAGGCCCAAATGACTTATTTGAAAATAGTGATCGCAGTGCGATACCGAAAGACGTTGTGGGACTTATCCTATAGCAGAGACTCAAACTTTATTTATGTACAAATGGGTTTGGGTCTTACACTCTATTAGAGGCCCAAAAGAGTTTGTTATACTCAAGGAGATACCCAGATGAAAAATAATAAACGCGACGTTATTTTGAAATTCGCACCGGGACTTATACTATGACCGAGGCCCAGGAATTATTTATTTACAAAAAGGGGTTGGGTCTTACACTCTAATAGATGCCCGAAATTATTTCAAATAAAGTTTGAAAATTTAAAATCAAGGAAAAACCCTAATTTTAATTAAAATATATTTTTTCAAAGGGAAATTAAATAAAATAATAATATAAAATATAAAATATATTAAAAAACATGTTGTGAACTTTGAAAAATGTTTGAAAATAGATGTTTTAATTCACAAGATGATTTGAAAATCAATTGGTTTTGAAAGATCACGAGGAAGAATTTATTTTAAAATGTTTAAAACAATTAAAACGAAATTATTTGAAAAATTCAAAAATATATCAAATATAGAATATTTTTTAATTTTTTGTGTGTAAATAAATATTAAAATGTATCAATGATTTATGTTTAAAAAAATCATTTGAAAAAGGTTAAAAATGATAGAGATATGAATTTTTGAAATTAATTGAAAAATAATCAAAATAATTAAAAATTCAAAAATTTGAAAAAGGGCGCGAAGAACATCATCTTCTTCCTCGTGCGACACTCCATTTTCAGATTTGCAAAAACTCCTCTATCTTAGTGAATACGTAATGAAATTGACTTTTGTAAACATGAAAGTTGCTATTTTTTTAACAAGGATTTCAATGATACCAACTAATTGCATTTCTTTTAAGTATAGAGTGAGAAATCATGTGATGAACAGATGAACCCAAATTTTTGCATGAACACTATGAAACTCCATACACGATAGATACAAAGCAATTAATTGAGGGAAGTCTCCTATGAGGGAACTAGTTATCGACTATGTTAGAAGTAACCTTTGGTTTGACCTAAGTGTAGACCTAACTGATGGGGAAACTCTAGACAGATATGCACAAGTATATGTAGATAAGTGAATTAACTGGTATATAAATAAGTATGCATTGAATTGAAAAGACGTTGGGTCTTACACTCTGAAAAGAGGCCTAAGTGTATTGTGATTGATTGTATGATTTTAACTGTATGATTAGGGTTTTAAAAAATTGAAGAAAGTTTTGAGAAAACTTGGAATTTAAATTTGAAAGAAAGTTTATTGAGAAATGTGTTGTTATTTGAAAAGAATGTGTAGGGCTTATAACTCAAAGTGAGGCCCAAGTGGTCTAAGAGCAGTTTCACCGGGAATAATGCTCCTCTTAGTACAAGTTTAAAAAACAGACAGATGATTTTGAAAACAGAGGTATGGGGCTTACAATTCAAGGAGAGGCCCATGGAGGTTTTTTATTGTTTAAAATAAAGTTTATGTACAAAAGGTTGGGGATATTACTCAAGGTGAGGCCCAAATGACTTATTTGAAAATAGTGATCGCAGTGCGATACCGAAAGACGTTGTGGGACTTATACTATAGCAGAGACTCAAACTTTATTTATGTACAAATGGGTTTGGGTCTTACACTCTATTAGAGGCCCAAATGAGATTGTTATACTCAAGGAGATACCCAGATGAAACATAATAAACGCGACGTTATTTTGAAATTCGCACCGGGACTTATACTATGACCGAGGCCCAGGAATTATTTATTTACAAAAAGGGGTTGGGTCTTACACTCTAATAGATGCCCGAAATTATTTCAAATAAAGTTTGAAAATTTAAAATCAAGGAAAAACCCTAATTTTAATTAAAATATATTTTTTCAAAGGGAAATTAAATAAAATAATAATATAAAATATAAAATATATTAAAAAACATGTTGTGAACTTTGAAAAATGTTTGAAAATAGATGTTTTAATTCACAAGATGATTTGAAAATCAATTGGTTTTGAAAGATCACGAGGAAGAATTTATTTTAAAATGTTTAAAACAATTAAAACGAAATTATTTGAAAAATTCAAAAATATATCAAATATAGAATATTTTTTAATTTTTTGTGTGTAAATAAATATTAAAATGTATCAATGATTTATGTTTAAAAAAATCATTTGAAAAAGGTTAAAAATGATAGAGATATGAATTTTTGAAATTAATTGAAAAATAATCAAAATAATTAAAAATTCAAAAATTTGAAAAAGGGCGCGAAGAACATCATCTTCTTCCTCGTGCGACACTCCATTTTCAGATTTGCAAAAACTCCTCTATCTTAGTGAATACGTAATGAAATTGACTTTTGTAAACATGAAAGTTGCTATTTTTTTAACAAGGATTTCAATGATACCAACTAATTGCATTTCTTTTAAGTATAGAGTGAGAAATCATGTGATGAACAGATGAACCCAAATTTTTGCATGAACACTATGAAACTCCG